>CM031240.1:746296270-746937641 GCA_018340775.1 Taxus wallichiana var. yunnanensis | reverse complement strand
ACCGAAATCCTTCGCCAACTTATCCAATCTTCATCCATATCCCTTCCTCCGATTAAACCCTATAACCCTAAAGGAGTTAAACCTACCTGGTTTAACTCTGATCTAATTTGCGCTTACCACCGTACCCCGGGTCATGATACTGAGGGATGTAAAGCTCTTCAAGCTGTTGTCAACAACCTTTTGGAAGAAAGTGATCTTTTGCTGGAGGAGGAGGAACAAGTATCTCCTGTCATCTTAGCCCCATCTGAGCCCCAACGATCCACTCAGACCTCTAGTGATTCCACTCCAATTGACCTTCCACCTTCTCAAATTGATACAATCCATATTGCCACTAGAACCCAACACTATGATAATCCATCTTCCTCTACAGCATCTCGACCACGGGTTATCATTTCTGCAGCCCCTGAAGGAGTTCCTCCTTCCTCATTGGCCCCACGACCTCGGGTCTCTATTCGTGCTGCACCTCGAGCTCAAATTCCCGTGTCAGTTGAGGAGAGTGTTATGAAACAACTCACTCAGGCTCCGGTCAAAATGTCTCTTTTTGACCTCATCCAATCCTCTCCACAACATCGCCAGGCTCTGATTGATAATCTGCGTCGCATCGCAGTGAATTCAGATGAGCCCCAGCCCTTCGAGTTGGTTGTTGGATTGAATAGACCATCAACCGCCATTTCTTTTGAAGATTCGGAAATTCCTCCTCTTTCTTCAGAGGATTTGGAGGCTCCCCTCTTTATCACAGTCCAAATCAACAACACTACATTAAAACGTGTTATGATCGACAGTGGAGCTGCACTCAACGTCATCTCCTCGCACACATTCAAGCAACTTAAGTTACCAAAGAACGTAGTGTCACCCCCGCCTTTCAGCCCTTCGATCATTTAACGATCAGCTAGCAGTTACTTTAGGAACTGTGGTCTTACCCATTCGAGTAGGTAAGAAGCTGCTTCATGAACTCTTCTACATTGTTGAAGGAAAATTCCACTATAATATGATCCTCGGATGCTCCTAGATTTGCGCGATGCATTGTGTCCCATCCACCCTCCATCGATGCTTAAAATATCAATATGAGGGCAAAATATATACTCATCCAGGAGATCCTTTTCCTTCCGCACAATGCGACATGACCACAGGGTCTGCCCCTCTAAAGGAAAATACTTCTTCTCCTGACGGGGCCTCATCTTCTTCCATACCTGCAACCAAACTACCGGATTTACAAAATCTAGAAGAGACATTGCAGCGTTTCTCACTGGGAGAGCTTCCTCTCCTTTCTTTCGACGCCCATCTCAAACCTAGTGAGTATGGTAGACCAGACAAACAACCTGAATATCAGCCAGGTCTCGGTCGCATCGTCACCATTGGTCTGCCCAATCAACAGACTAATTTCATCTACGGTGGTCTTGATACGCCTCACTATCACCCGGATTCTCCTCCTAGGACCAAACCTTACTTAACAGGGTTCGATTATCTACAGAATCCCACGTTTGTAAAAACTTATTTATATCGATGCGCGTGGAAGGGTTTTGGCCTAGGAAAATATGAACAAGGTGTGCATGACCTCACATCCATTCCTACTCTCATGCCACATCAAAAATTTGGTTTAGGATTTAAACCTCTTTCAAAAGCCACCGTCACTATCCTCGATGAGCCTCTTCCTATTGAGGAACCATCTTCTCCCGCTAAGTCAGAAGCATCACTCGATGTGGACGATGACATTTCCATCCCACCTAACTTTTTTTTTTCAATACCATTTCCTTAGGGCCGCTAGCCTATAAGACTAACAACCGGTCCGCTTCCATACCGTTAATCTTCCCTGAAATAATTGGAGATGACTCTCCTACTATCAACACTATCCATTGTGCGGATGATGATTCTGTCCTCACCTATCTGGGGGCAGAGGATTCATATCTCCCCAAGACTATTCCTTCTGACACGTCTACGCTTCTCAACGAAGCCACTGTCGACCTTAATATAGGGACTTCTGAAGACACTCGCATCATTAAGGTCGGCCAATCCCTTAATCCACAGGAGTTAGGAGATTTTACCACTTTTCTTTCCAACCATCATCAAGCCTTTGCTTGGTCATATGAGGATATGCCAGGACTCGATCCCGATATTGTGGTCCACAATATCGTTACTCTTCCCAACATCAAACCAGTTAAACAAAAATTGCGTAAAATGCACCCTAGAGTAGCCCTTCTTGTTAAAGAAGAATTACAGTGCTTGCTCTCGGCTAACTTCATCCAACCCATCGATTATCCATAATGGGTTTCAATGTAGTACCGATAACTAAGGCTCTTTGGGAAAATTTGAATTTGTACCGACTTCCGGGATCTTAATCTTGCTTGTCCAAAAGATGATTTTCCTCTACCTAATATCGACCAACTCGTGGATTTAACTGCGGGTCATGAGATGCTTTCTCTTATGGATGGTTTCTCTGGATATAATCAAATTCTCATCACACCAGAAGACCAACATAAGACTTCTTTCATAACTCCTTGGGGGACCTTTTGTTATCGCGTCATGCCTTTCGGTCTTAAGAACGCAGGAGCAACCTATCAGTGAGCAATGACCTACATCTTCCATGATCTCTTACACAAAACTGTGGAAGATTACGTTGACGATCTCCTCGGTAAGTCCAAACGTCGTCAGGATCATCTTTTCATCCTTGCACCTCTCTTTGAGAGGCTTATCCGCTTTTGTCTTCGTCTAAATCCAGCTAAGTGCGTGTTTGGCGTTCTCACTGGTAAACTTTTAGGTTTTATCATTTCCATCAGGGGTATTGAAGTGGACCCCGCAAAAATAAAAGCTATCCTTGAGATGCCTCCCCCTTCTAACTTAAAGCAACTCCGCAGTCTCCAAGGACGTCTTCAATCAGTGCGTCGTTTTATCTCACAATTGTCGGACCGTTGTCAGCCTTTTCACCATCTCCTCCGTAAGAATGTTCATTTTGAATGGGATGAACATTGCCAAAAGGCCTTTGATGATCTCAAAGCTTATCTTCTCTCTCCACCTGTGCTTACACCTCCACGCGAGGGGGAGCCTTTCTATCTTTATATCTCTGTGACTGACCATGCTCTGGGAGCCATGATTTCACATCGGGACACTTGCGGTAAAGAACAAGCTGTCTATTACATCAGTCGCACCCTCCATGAGTATGAAACACGTTACTCCGAAGCTGAAAAGCTATGTTGTGCTCTCTTCTTCGCAACTTCTAAGCTTCGTCATTACCTCCTTAATCACAAAACTTATATTGTCACAAGTGTCAATCCACTCAAGACAATTCATGCAAAGCCTTATCACAATGATCGTATCACTCGTTGGCTCATGCTTATGACAGAATTTGACCTCGAGTTTATCCCGCAAAAGTCTATCAAGGGTCAGGTTATTGCAGATCAATTAGCTGATGCTCCTCTTCCGGACACTCAAGACCCCCTTGCTCAATTCCCCGATGAATATATCCAACAAATTGATTTTGGTCTATCTCCATTTAAAGTAAAACTCTTCTTTGATGGATCCAAATGTCAGCAAGGGGGAGGTGCGGGTTTCGTGATGATTCCTCCTTGGGGTATGCCTATCCCAGTCGCACACAAATTGAACTTTGAGTGTACCAATAATATGGCTGAATACGAAGCTCTTGTCTTAGGTCTCCAAAATGCCATTAATCTCGGCGCTCGTCATATTGACATCTTTGGTGATTCTGAACTCATCGTTAATCAGGTCACGGGTGTCTATCAATGCAAGAATGATATCCTTCAAAAATATCGTGATATCGTTCTTGCTCAACTCCAATCTTTCGATAAATTCACTATCCAAGCTATTCCTCGTGCCGCAAATCGATTCGCGAGATCAATGGCTTCGTTAGCCTCACTCATCCCACCTTTTACCAAGGACTTGTGACTTTATGTGGCTGTACAACGATTAGATCAACCATCTCATCTTAGGCAACTAACTTCAATCCATGCTGTCACAACCCATACTCAGGATGAGTGGTATCAACAGATTGTTGATTATCTATCTCATTCGGTGCTTCCTCCAGATCTGACTTCCAATGGTAGAAGATCTTTTATCCAACGCGCTAATCGCTATACTATTCTAGGCGGGATTCTTTACAAACGTGGCTTTGATGGTATTTTTCTTCGGTGCCTCAAAACCCATGAATCATCTAAAGCCATCCAGGAGGTCCATGATGGTATCTGTGGTGGACATTTTAGTGGCTTGGCTGTGGCTAAACGCATCTTACGTTTGGGATATTATTGGCCTTCTCTTAATCGAGATTGTTGTGAATACACTAAGAAATGCGTCAAGTGTCAACAACATTCCAATCTCACACACATCCCTAGTCAAGCTTTGCAACCTACGGCAGATTTGTGGCCTTTTTCGCAATGGGGTCTTGATCTTATTGGTCTCATCAATCCCCGTTCTTCACAGCGTCATCATTCTATCATTACTGCCACCGAGTACTTTACTAAGTGGGTGGAGGCTATCCCTCTTTCTTCAACAAAGGCTAAACCCATAGTTGATTTCGTCTATCAACACATCATTTGTCACTTTGGTGTCCCACACAAGCTCATCACAGATAATGGTAAGTCTTTCAAGAACGTTGATTTGCAGAACCTCTGCAACGCTTTCAATATCAAACTCAGTTTTTCTTCTCCATACTATCCTCAAGCTAATGGTCAGGCCAAAGCTTCCAATAAAACTTTGCGTAACATCCTCGCAAAGGTAACTAGTCGAGCTGGTAGGGATTGGCATTTACATATCCCTTTTGCTCTCTGGGCTTATCGGACTAGCATTCGTACTCCTACTGGTGCTACTCCCTTCTCTCTCATCTATGGGTCTGAGGCTGTTCTTCCTTTGGAAGTCCAAATCCCATCTCTCCGTGTTTCTCTCAGAGAATTTGTCTCCGATGAGGACTATCGTCAAAATCGTCTAGCACAACTTGAATTATTAGATGAGCGGCGTCTCAACGCTCTCGAACATCATCAAGTCTATCTTGAACGTATCAAACGTGCTTATAACAAGCACTTGCAGCACCGTGACTTCAAAATTGGGGATCTTGTTCTTAAAGAAAATCAAAATGTCACTACACTCGAAAGAAGTCAACGTGGTAAGTTTGCTCCCAACTGGATGGGCCCATACATTATCACTCATAAATATGGGTCTGGGGCTTATCGTTTATCTTCCATGGATGGTATACCTGAAGCGGAACCTCTTAATGCCTTGCATCTACGGCCCTTCTACTGTTAAAATCTATCTTACACAAGCCTAGTCGCAACACAGATCTTTCATCCATCTAAACAACCAGTCATATACTTTCATGGTGATTCGAAACTATGTGGTTCTCCGCCTATTGCCTCTTTTACCTTAAAATATGAGTATCGCGGCTCTACTCATTGCATGTTTCTTTTGGATATGTTCCTCCTCATGGTAGGAATACCTTAATCACCACTTCATCTGTCCCAAGTGCTTATCTTAATCGGATCTACTCGGGGCATGAGTGCATGTTCTTTTATGTTCTCTTCCCCTCCATCTGATCTATCTAGGTCTAAACTCAGCTTCTTCCAAAAAGATTTTCAAAAAAAAAAAAAAAAAAAAAAAAGAGAGAGATGCTATCCAAAAAGATAGACTGATCCCTTGAAGGACAGCTATCCCTACATTATCAAATGAATCAAAAGGAAAAAATATAGACCATACCCTCGAAGGATGGCTATCATTAAAATTCAAAATACAGACCGCTCCCTTGAAGGACGGCTGTTTCTCAAAGAAATATTCAAGGCTTCTTGCAATTAATCAGCCTTTCAGTCAGTTTATACACTTTTTAGCATCATTGAAAGACTTCCCGCATCGATCAGTCTTTCCATATCAAGCAAACTTCCCGCATTGATCAGTTTGCTTTTCTGCCAAAATCATGAAGCTGAGATTTAAGACCTTTTGTAGATCATATGGAGAATCCTATTTTCCCACTATGGACATGTATTTTGTCCCTTGTAAATTCTGACAAGATACTTACTTACTGTTCCTTTCGTTTCCCTCCTAGATCTGTTTTGCGGCTAGTTAGTGTCAGGTTTATTTTAACCTCATGTAGGGCCTTACATGCATGATATTGTGATCTCCTATCCAGATTCTATCTATGGTCGGTTGGGAGTCCAACTTATCATTTTCTTTCTTATCCGAGCATATTTCCTTTATTCCTAGTCAAGGTCGTT
The DNA here is from genome assembly GCA_018340775.1 of Taxus wallichiana var. yunnanensis. NCBI lineage: Eukaryota > Viridiplantae > Streptophyta > Pinopsida > Cupressales > Taxaceae > Taxus > Taxus wallichiana. The sequence goes on along the minus strand of CM031240.1, from coordinate 746,931,435 downwards.
TTCATTACCTCCTTGGCTCTCGCAAAGAGTATTCCCCATTATTCTTTGTTTTTCATCTAGTCAAATTGACATTTCACATGTTAATTCAATCAAAATTTATCTTCTATCTAATTTCATCTTATCTATCAAAGCATCTATTATCAACACATGTGGCTCTGGCTATCTATTTTCATCAAAATTAAATTAACATCTCAACCATGCCGAGTACATCAATCACATCTATCCATCTATCCATCAAAACATCTCCAAACTGGTGCATCCAAGTTACACTACATCTATCTATATCCATTTTCCATCAAAATAAAATCCATACATCAATCACATCTATCTATCTATCCATCAAAGTATCGAAAAACTTGTACATCCAAGTTACATTGCATCTATCTATCTCTATTTTCATCAAAATTATATCCACATATCCATATCCATCAAATCACATCTATTTCTATCCTCTATCAGTCTATATCTATCCAATCACATCTATTCATCATCTATCAGTCTATATTTAGATCCATCACAATTATGCTACATCTATCCATGTATATCAAAATCAAACGCATGAGATCAATTATATGACAAATGAAATGATGAATCTATATATACATGTGTGTCTGTACAACAAAAAAATGGGTGGCTTTCAATCAAGCCATCTATACAATGCCTTCCAATCGAGGCTACATCACTATACAGATACAAAATACATCAATCCCTATATGGTAAAGTCTGATGCATGGAGGACACTATCTCCTCCACCCTCCTCTGGACCAGGCTGTCTCTCCTGGCCGCCTCCTATCGAGCTAGATGCACCTGCTGCTGGAGGTCTCTGTCCACCTCGATCTCTCCCGGTGCTCCCTCCGCCTGAGGCCCCGCTCGCTGTAGCCGTCGCTGCCCTCCTCCTCGCCCCGTACCGCGGCACATCTGGGGCATGCTGCGCTAAGGCATCCTCATAGTATCTCACCTCAGCAAGGAGAGACTGATATGTGCTCAAGCTCACGGTACCAGGTGCTCGTAATGGTGCTTTGCTTTGGTGCTGCTTTGAGGCTCTTTGGCGCTGCTTTGGTGGTGCTCCTCTGGGTCGTACCACTGCATGTGAGACTCTCCGACATGGCACTGTCTCCCCATATTTGGCCCTGAGGGCCTCCCTATGTCGAAGGTAGCGATCCCTCTGCTGGATCGCTATATCTCGCTCCTGGCGAGCGGTGTCTCTCTCCAAAATTAGGGCATCCCTCTCCTCTGTCAGAGCCCTGATCTCCTCAAGAGCTACCTGATGTGTCTGTGTCAGGGTGGCATGCTCTCCCTCCAGTCTATCCAGCATCGCAGCTATGTCATCCTCGTCGCATCTATAGATGCCGGGAGATGTCGTGGTAGCTCTGTATCATACCATGCTGCATAACCCTCATCTACCCCTGCGTCATCATCGCTGTCTGTAGAGGGTGGGGCCTCTCGCAATGGATCTGTCGGGATCAAAATCGGTAGATCAGTCTCCCTGCTATCTCACCTATAAGGCGTGTAGGTGGTCGGCACTGTCTGTACTAAGCCGAACTGTCTCAATACCCACATAAACGGGACTCGCTCCCACATATCAGGCCTACGGCCCCTAACCACTCTGCTCCGTCTCAGTGTCACCAAGTGGGCATCCTGACCAGCCCATGTCGGAAATGCCCGATATGGCCTCCAGATGACCTGATCCGGTGTCAGCGTTCTGAAACGCTCGGTGTACCAATCGGCCGATCTCCCTGTATCCCCAGCTGGCCATGTCAGCCCGCCATCGCCTGAATCCATAATCGATACCTCCCACTGCTGCTGGCATCCAAGGAAGCCCGGATGGCCTGATCACCGCTATATGCTCATAGGCCCAGCAATGGAGCACAAAACTGACATCGATACCTGTCCTCCGGCCTGTGGTGTACATCCATAGCTCATGATATATCTGAGCTATCAGGGCATCAGCAAAAGCAAACACCTGCCTGAACTGCAGAATGTCGCAAACGCAGTCTAATAACAATAGTGGGAATCTCCCACCTCCTGAATCTGGCAGAGCAAAATAGGATATGGCCATCTGAATCAGCACTATCCGTCTGCTCCGGGGACTGTCCTGTCTATACTGTGAGGCTATCCGCACTGCCCCAGACACTATCTCTGAATCATCTGCCCTGTCTCTATATAATCGAACTAGGGCCCTCTGCTGCTGCTCTCGTGGTGTAATCTCGATCGGGTCCCCAGTGATCGGCAGTCTCAGAATCCTGTATATATCCTCATGGGTGATGGTCATCTCACCCGTCCTGAACCAAAACGTGCACGTATGGCTGTCCCACCGTCGCACTAGTGCCCGCATCAGCTCTACATCTCGCGGCACTCGTCGGTAATATCTAAAGCCCCCGAGCCCGGCTAACTCTAGATGCCGCCAATCTGCATCGGTCACATCTGGGAGAATAGTCTCCAGTAACTCGGGAATAGCATCCCTCATGTGTAGAGCCTCTCGTGCCTGCACCCACGACATCAAGAGCAATATTAGTCCCAACTCACAACATCCAAAACAACAACAAAAATTTCATCTATTCCAATCGGCGTCGATTTAATAAAATCGGCGTCGTTTATTTCTAGTCGACGCCGATTCATACCAATCGACGCCGCTCAAACACCAATCGACGCCGATTTTACCAATCGACGCCGACTGACTGTCCGGACATAAATTGGACCATTGCCCCCACAAACAAAAAAATCAAACAAAAAAAAAAATTAAGTTCAACGGGTTCAAGAAGAACCACTTACCCCAGGTCGTGTCCTCCTGCGCTTCTGACCGCTCCCAGAGGCTTCCATGATGCTCAAATCTAAATTCTGACTCTCTCTGAATCAATCGTCACGATGAAAATAAATCGTTTACGTTTTCCGTTCGCATATTTATATGCGCTACGTTTGGTCGGCGCCGATTTTGTTGATCGACGCCGTTTATCTTGGTCGTCGCCGATTACTGTGATCGCCGTCGATTTTCCATGTCTGTTTGCCATAGTGTTGATGCTTGGCTTATTTATCCATCTGATCATTGTTTTGTGCTGAATATTGCCTTTCGGCGCATCTTTTCGATATCACCGTCTATTTCGGGTTTTGTTCCCTTTGCGTGGGACACTCGTACTTTTTGGCAGCTTGGAGTTAAACGGGTCTGTAGGCACTAACGTCGTCTGCTTTGCAGACCGTCTAGTTGTCCCTACCAATGTGTCTCTCTTTAGATGCTGACTATTTTGCAGTTCTCCTTACACTCATGGGTCTGTAGGTATTAACGTCGTCTCATGAGGAGACCGTCTAGTTTTCCCTACCAATGTGAGTTCCTTAGGTTGCTGCCTTTTTATTTATTTTTGTGCGTCATCAATGATCAAATCTACTCCAGACATCCGACTGCGGCATCCTGCGTTTTCATCTACCTCTTTCAAACTTGGGATCATCTGTTCTATCACCCATCCCATCCCTAGTTTGAGGGGGATCACATCATCATACATTCTTCCCTTCTTCCATCTCTTTGTTTTTGTCTCATAACCTTGCTTATCGCAAGTTACTTGACAAAAAGGGGCAAAATGTAGACACTTAAAATTGGTTACTCAATTTAGTGTCCCTCACATTCGTTTACCTGCTTAGGTAACCTGGGGCACGTTTACGTCACCGCTATCCCCTTGGGATATTATCCGATTTGTGGTTTAAAAATCTATCCTAAGTTTAATTCACCCCATTGTATCTTACCCGTGAGTAATTAAATATTAAATATTTAATTACACCTCTTCCCATGTATCCTAATCACTTATCTACCCCAAATTTATTCTATCTATGTATCACCCCTATTTTTCCTCTTCCCCAAGCGGGATATTTCCCGTATTAGGGGTAATTCTCATCTTTCTAGAAATCGTTCATTTTGGCCATCTCGGGAGTCTGTCCCGCGATCGGCGCCGACCTATACGGTCGGCGCCGACTTTTTAGGAGCGGCGCCGATTATAAAAGCAAGTCCAGAACTCAGTTCTAAGGACAGAAGGACACACGACGAAAAAGGACGCGCACGAACAGAGAGAGACAAAGAGACAGATCGCGAAAGAGACACAGGTTGTAAGAAAGAGAGATCTTTTAGCATCAAGTGTATCAAATGAGATCGGATCCTGTCCGAATCAATCCCTGAGAGGAGCACCGTTACTCTGCTCTATCACATCAACATCGCACGTATCCATCGATCCTCTGGTGACTCTGTTCCAGTATCTTACCGACTTTCGCACATCCAGCAGACGTCGACTATCTGTCCATCACTTTCCAATTTCCGAATCTTCTTGCACTGTCCCTGATCAACTGATCTACTTTCAGTCGACGCCGATCTTATACAGTCGACGCCGATTCTTCATAGTCGACGCCGATCACATCAGTCGACGCCGATCCTTATTAATCGACGCCGATCATCCTGCAGACAGGTAAAAGGACACAGGTAACACAAATCCAGCTTTATTTTACAGTTTCCTATTTTCTGTAGCTTTCTGTCTGTTGTTTAAATTCGGTTTCATTACCATAATCAGAAAATCTAGTCTTATATGTACATCTTTTATCATGTATGCTTCTCTACTTAATTGAAAACGTGGACTGACATCCGCCGAGGAAGCTTATCGCTTCCCGGACCCGCTTCTCGGGCAGTCCACCCAAATATCTTTTAACGCCATCTTTTTCTGTCAAGCATTGGTGTCTTGCAGGTTACTCGGATCTATTGTGCGAATTGCTCGTGTGCGCCCGTCTTATCTACATCAACCTCCTTATCCGTCTACATCTTCGGATCTTGTCCATCAGGTATCGATTTCATTGGAGTTTTTCAGGGTTTTTGTGTTTAGTTTGGTGCATTAACTTGGACAGGTAACAAGCGCGAAATCCTTGATCTATAGTCCACATATCTATACAAGTATAAATTATCCAGATCGGTACTCAAAATGATACATCATTAATAAAAAATGCCATCAAAAAGGGGCATGTAACAAAAATAATCAATCCTTCGTCACGAGGCATCATAAAATACAAGTATACAAGACTGTACATCAAAATCGGCCTTCATAAGAGGCATACATACAAATAATTTGTATAACAAAAATGTAGATCTCAACCACAACTCTTGCCCTTGCTGGGGCTCCCAAATTTGTCATCTGGTTGATGGAACACTAGAGGCTGAAATGGCCCTGATCCAACCAGCTGCTCTAGTATGGGCTATCTCATTGATCTCATGGACTGGCCTGATCTCCGTGACCGAGAGCCTGACGCGCTCGATCCTGACTATCGCGGCAGTGTTACTCGTTACTCTGGAGGAACTAACTGTAATAGGAAGTCCTGTAAAATAAGGCCTCATCACTAAGCCTAGTGGCATCACGTATCAGTCAAGATCTCTGAAGTGAGCACTTTGCCAAAGGGTAGCATCACACTCACTTGTCACTCTACCCAGTCACCTCGGCCTGTCTAGAGGAAGCAACCTCTCGGTCTCTATCTCTGCATGTGATCTGCAGCACCTTGACATGGGTCTGATCTCTCTGTGTAAGAAGTGCCTGTGATCATGCATATACATGATCTCTCTGTGCAACAACCATCTACACCTGCGACTAGGACTGATGAAGGAGGATCAATATCTAAGCCCCTTGTGCTGTTGTATCTTGAATTTGGCTCTGCCATACCACTCTATCATCTCCTGCGCCATCCTAGCACCGAGCCTAATCCTGCTCTAAAAGTAAAGTAACAATGTGAGCTCGGGCCTCATCATGCTCTGCTATGGCTGTTATGGCGATCACGCACTTTTGAGCCTTGAGCCTCATCTCTCTCTACTCTAGCCGCATCTCTCTCAGCTATGACCCATCAGTAAATGTAATCTGTCTTTATGGCTATCTGTGCCACTAGCATTGGGGCCTATCTCGTGCCTCAAGGACTAGCCGCTAAGGTGATCTGGATGATTGTCCCTGCTCTAGGACCCTACCTCTAGATGGCTGCACTACTGCCTATACAAGGCCTTGCGGCCTCGGTCCCTATGCCTATGAGGCACCCGCCCATCATGTGGAATACCATCGAAAGGATCCTCTGGGTGCAGGCCTGTGCCTTTGCCCTCACCACCGCACTCTTAACCATGCCATATCTCTATAGGTGGGTGAATGCCTACTACCTAGGCCTCCTCTAGGAATGGTGAGACGTCGGGGTAACACTGTGGCATACCAAGCTACGTAATCAGTGGTGGTCCCTGGATCTCATACCTATCATCACGAGTCCTGCACTGTTGGACCACCTGTGTGAAACTCGCCCAAGCTCAGGCTACCAGTATGTGAGGCCCCATAGTCTTCCTCTTGAAATATCTATGTGCATGCTAGATATCTAGTTGGAGGACCCCCTGTACCTTTCCAAGATGCCACTGGCACCTGTTTACTCGATATAGCTCAATAATATAACTGTGGCTGCCAATGATAAAATTCTCTACCAAGCACACGCCGAGCTCAGTGGCATCCTCTGGCCACTGGAAATGCCTTTATGGCTGCTAGATAACATCTATCTCTACTAGCTCGTCAAACTCTCACCTATATTTGAATAGGCTACCAAGATGGCCGCGTACATCCCCACCATTTGCTACCCATGCCATGTAGGATGGCTCCTCAGGATCTTGGACATGCAAAGTGCCCATGGGGCATCTAATCAGTAATATGATCCCATGACCATATCTATAATAAAGAGGCTAGACCCATGGTCTTCTGACCATGGTATGTGATCAAATGTAAATCCCAGTATAGGTGGGCCAATATGCACTACCCCCAGCTAGTATCTCTCACCACTAAAGATGCCATGAACCAAGGGTAATAGTCCTCTCGAGAATGAGGTCCATGTCTTATCAGTGAGTAAGAACCCACTGATAAGAGACATGATGTAGAGAGGCCCCCGATGCAATGTGGGGTCGGAGATACACTCGTGCAAAGCTATGGTCATCCCATCGTGCGGAATGTCATCAACATAAAAAAGGCACTACAAGCTACTCTAATCATCCCTGCATCTACATGTACTCAATCAAGGTGCCCATCATCGGCATGCGAAGAATCCACCATACATCCTTGATGGTCACAGTCATCTCTCCTATCAAAAGTCTAAAGCACTAACTATCACTATGCCATCGCTCGACTAGTGCAGTCAGTAGGCCATGATCTAGTGTGATAGAAGGCATCTGAGACACGGGGCCTAGCCCCACCACCTCGAGAAGTATCACCATGGCTCGCCGGTCGCATCGGTGCATACTACCCTCTAGCTCACGTTATGGGTACGTCGCTCCCGCATCTGTAAAACTAGCAATCGTTAATGAAAAATAACAAGGAACTAGTCAGTTACAAGCATTTCTTATAAAAATATATCTACCCTTTTAGGGTTAACCCAAAAATCCTAAAAATTATTCTAAGTGTCATGTTTTTGACACTTTCCTATCTTTTCCTGCCTATCTAGGGTGCTGCGCACCATTTTGGGGTGTGTGCCTCATTTTAGGCACTTGCGCTTGCGTGTGTATGTATTTTGGCACTTGTGCCCACTTTGAGTGCTGTGCACCCTTTTTGGTGTGTGCACCACACCTTTGGTGCTTGCGCTTGTGTGCGTATGCTCCCGTGTGTGTGCGCCCACTTTTTCATGTCTATGCCACACTTTTCACATGTGCACCCCATTTCTTGTGTGTACGCATGCATGCACATGTGTTTGTGTGTGCGTGTGCATGTGGGTGTGTGCTTTCCGTGCTATGCATGCACGCGCGTGTGCTTCGGCACATGCGCCCCCAAAGGGATACTGCGCCCCCCAAAGGGACACTGCGCCCCTATCCGACACATGTGCCCCTATCGATGCTTGTGCTGAGCATAGATGTGTTGACGTGACTTCCTAGGGCTAAATGCCTAATTTAATGCATTAATGACCAAAATTACTAAGCTAGGGTTCGATACTCATAAACAGTGCCGTCGTCTACGTGCCACTTTGGTACCCTCGACCGTATCTACGTAGCTCAATCGGTCTCATGTGATCACCATGGTTCTTGTCGATGTCAAAGCTTCACGGTAAAAATTCTAAATAGCTCCGTTAAAATGAATTGGTCGTGATGTTTTTACCCCCTAGGCGGGCTATATTGACCTATGTTTCACCATCGGGAGGGTCGGAGACCCATTTCAATGTCGTCTTTTGCTCTGTTCACCTTGGAATAATTTTTTTCACCATATTGGGGAATTTTTTTGTCGATACCCCTTTCTTCTCCCTCAGACAATTTTATTGCTCTCCTAGCAATTTTTATTCTTCTCCACACTCTCGTAAAAAATATTTTTCTTAATTTTTCCACTAAACAAGGACATTATTTGTCACTTATTTATTCTTTCTTCCACATAGGGCACTTTCTATTGCCCCTAGGCCCTTCGCTTTCTTCTTCTATTTTCTTCTACTATTTACCACAATTTGGAAATCAAAAACAATAAAAATAATATATATGTCAAAAATTCAAAAACAGGCAAAATTTTTCAAAAAATCCTAAAAAGTAAAAAAACCTACAAAAATGGTAACTTGCTTGTTACGGCTGAAACTTGTGTCTTGTGCATGGTATTTTCTCCATATCCTGTTGGTGTGTCTCACATCTTCCCTGATTAATACAACTCGCAGATCACTAAATTCACAAACATTCACAGAGCTAGTTGCTTGCTTTATGCACTACTGGGGAACGTGTGTTGCCTAGTGCTATTTCGTTGTGCACAAACGCTTTTCTTAGACCCCGTGTCCATTTTCATTTCCCCTTGCATGTATCATTTCTAGGGGCATCATTTTTAACCCTTGTCGTCAATCATGAACTTGTGGATCTCTTCAGCATTGATTGCAAAACATTTTTACAACTATCTTGACCATTATTGGGTTGGATATGTGCGTTCATACTTGTTTTCCTTGTTAAATGAGCTTGTTTCCTTCTCGTATTACATTGCATTGTCATATGTTGCATGGAGTTAGTATTTTCAGCAATGGAAAATTGTTCGTAGTATGGCTTTTCATGTCATTCTACCTTTGTCGTATGCTTATACTTTTCATAAAGACCCGATAGCGTAGATCTTATGCAATATGATGACATCCAAATTGTTCCATAAATAGCGGCTTTAGAGGCTAAGCTCTTTTCTCCCCTCCTCCATATTTCTTCTACATCACTTTCCTTTCACCCCTAATCTTCACTCTCACCAGGGCATCCTACCCCCTTCTCCATTCTTTTGCCTATCTCTCATCTTTTTTATCGTCGATCAGCTTCTTTCATCACCCCATCGACACTCGAGGGGCATCTCTCCCTCCTACTAATTTTTCTTCTATCCCTTCAAAATTTTCTTCCATCTACTATCTTTGAAGTGGCGTCACTTATGCAAACCCAAAGAGGGGCAAATGTAGACACCTATAAATATGCCCAAGCAATTTAAATACTTAAATTGCGCTAATTATCCGCTTTCTCGCAAATCGACGACATATTGTCAAAAGTGATCATATTCCCTCTTATTATCGTTAATTAATTGCAATACGCTAATTGATTAAGTCATATTTCCAACTAACAACCTAATTAACGACCTTTTGTTAATTATTTACCCCTTCTATCTAGACTAATTAATTATTATTAATTAATTAGCCTTCCACTTCATTTAACTAATAAATCAATATTTAATTGATTTAATCCCCTCCTAATAGCCTAAATCGTACTAATATTCCTCTAATCAGCTTTTATAATCTTACATCTACCTATTAGTTAATCACCTTTGATTAATTAAAACACCCTCCAACTCCCATGACTTGCTAAGCATAAATTAAACCCTTCTAAAGTAAGGTTACCTTTAATAAAGAAACCTTATCCATTCCTAATCATGTTTTACCTTTATCCCACATGCAAAGGGATGAAGTGTTTCCTTTATCCATTGGGCTATATAAGGAGCACTCCTTCTACCTTTATACCTACACCTAATTCCCTTGAGAAAGCAAAAGAAAGCACATAGTCTTACACTAAAAGCCTTTTACCATTCTCAAGCCCTCCATCCTCCGTCTTGAAGAGCTAAGCCTCATACCCAAGCATCATTGAAGGATCAAAGAAAACAATATTGTTGATTTCCATTGGACTACATAGGTCCATGTGATTTAATTAGGTAATTTAGAAGAATAAAGTTCTTGATTTGCATTATGTTTGATCTCATTATTTCAAAGTTATGATGCTAGTGTAGGCCTTGTTCATTTCTTCATCTTGATGGTACTCTTTCTTGTTTCTAGCTAAGTTAGGGAACTATTTTAGGTGGTAGTTCTTGCTTTCAATCTAACTTAGGAAAAGAATACTTCTACACACCGATCCTTAGGTCCCACAACCCAACGAGTTTGACCGATTATACATTGACACTAGTTTGCATACATTAGTATTCATATCTTCACCACTTCCACCATACATTATTGCACAACTTTCCTTATTGAACATAGTAGCCGATCAAGCTAAGACTTTCTAGACTAGACCATAAAATCACCCATAGTCCCTATGGTTCCACTATGTCTCTCATTCTCACTTCCATGACCTTGTCTGGAAATCTATACAAGGCACCCACAAGTCACTTTCCACATGTTCAACAACCAATAAACATAATCTCAACAAAGCTTGATATCGATTAGAGTCTCTGAGCAGCTATTATATCAGACCGAGCCATCACACCACTTCAGGTTAGGAGAGAATTCTTCGCCTTAGACTCAGATCCCGATATTGCATGTTGAAGACATAATATTTCCCAACTAGCTTGATCACCATCACCACACTCACATTCACTTCCATTCTACACCAGTTGTCTCGACACAACCTCAAGAGGTCAGGTGTAAAGAAGGTCATGTGTTTATTTTCTATCGTATAATGCCTATGGAGGATATTTTTATGAAGTGTGAGAGGGCATACCTAATGTTCCCGATCTAGTGAGGAGGTATCCAAGACTAGGAATGCCCATGTAGATCGAAGGAGGTGAAGGTGCAAAGGGCACTTAACTATAGTTATACACATAGTGGGGATATTTCTTTTCCTTAAAAAATGTGTAGCATGCAAAGGTTTGGCAAGCTCTATTTCATTAACTCTATCCACCAATGTTGGAATCACATCGCCCAAAGATGGTGTTGCATTTTTCCAGGTGAATATTGATCCCTACTAGGAGGGAAACGCACATAATGACCTACTATGAATTGGTCCTTTACTGAGGACCATCCCTCTTTAGGTGTATGGTCTATTTTTTGGGGGATGGTAGTAGAATTATTCGAAGAAGAACATCGGTGTACCCTTGCATCCTATCTAAGGATTGTTCTATCGCATTGAGATGCTCATCACTTTAGGAAAGTCATGTCAAGATTTCTTCATTAGATGAGAGGAAAGAGGACAAGGGATTAAAGTGCATGTTCATCTAGGGCCTTGGCAGACCCGAGGATAGAAACCTTGTTCTTCGTTGAATGTCATGTTGTTTGAGTTGGAAAACTTTGCTCGATATATTTCCTCAATCTTACCTAATGACTGTGGCTAGAACCGAAGGAGGAGTGTGAGGGGAAGATAAGTTGGATGATTAATTATCATCGCACTTTGATAATGAGGGAAACTTTTGCATACCAATCTGGTAGTAATATGCTTCAAGAACCAAAACAGCTTGCGGTATTCGTGACCCAACATGTTTGAGGGTATATCTATACCCACGAATAATGGGAGAGGAGAAAGATGGATGAAGGAAGTGAAAAAATAAAGGAAATGTAAAGGAACTAGTCCTTCATGTCAGGTTCAAAAATTTTGTATATCTAAAAATCAACACGTGATCTCAAGCACACATGACCTTCGAGGTCGTGTTGGGACATGCACAATGGAATGGATAAATGTCTATGTTATAGGATAAATAAAGTGAATAGGTGGAATATGTGAGATTGGATGAAAAGTGATCAAGGTAATCTAATGTCCTCAATAGGAACTATGGGGATATACTCATATAAGGAAATGAAGGCCTCTCTAACTTAAGTGGGGGTAATGAAGCAGTCAAGGAGAATGGAAACACAAAGAATTTTGTCAGGATGTCAGTGTCATCGAATACTCTCGATCCAGTTGTGGAATGAATGGAAATTGTCATGTGTTTGTCTCATAGAAGTATCTAGAAAAGGTGATGAAGGTATGGGAGGAAATGTGTGGTTAGGAAAAATGGGTGAATTATGAAAAATAGATTCTTCCAAGATAAATTCACCAAAACTTATAAGCATTGTCTACTTTGACATTCAAAACTAGAAACTGTGAGATGATAATGGGTGGAAGTGGTGTGGTCTCGAAAACCAAGGTTCTGAGGCCCATGTTAATGTATGTAAATAATTCAATTGTGTTCATCTGTGGGACTCAAGGATCAAACACCAAATCACTTAGTTTTTTAGGGCCTTGAATGGTCATGTGAATGTGTGAACCAATAAACTAAGGAAGAAATCAAATTCACAAAGCATCTGTTAGGGGCAAGGTCGATGTTTACACCTAGGAAAACTAAGAACATGTGGGGAAATTGTATTACTTTCCGTCTAATTAATCTATGTGCCTAATTAATAAATGAGAACTAATTAACAAAGCAAGGAAATGAATTTATTCTACTCTTTTTGTGTTTTTCCAATGATTTTAAATAAAATGAAATAAAACAAACAAAGAACTAATTAATCTATTTTTTTGTATTTTTAGATGCTTACTAGAAAATAGAAGAAATACACACAGACAAACTAAAACTTCTTCTCATTGATTAAAAGTTATTCTACACTAAAACTAACAAAACTAAACAAGTAAACAACCGGATGTGGCTATTTACCTATGTAGAGTGGATCTAATCTATTCTAATAAAACATAATTTTTTCCATTTTATACTTATGGATTTACAAATTCCTCTATTATTACCTTAGAGGCACGGGAAGAATGGAAAATATTCTCGAAGCAATTCTTCCCATGAAAAATTCCCTATGGAAATAGCTTTGATCTATGGAAGCTTACACAAGTGAAGGGAAATCACAACTAATACTTGAATAAATGCATAATATTTCTACGAGATAAACTTCCCTTGTAAATCCACAAGGATAGGTAGGAAGCAACTCTCAACAACAATGTTGTGTAAATAAAGAAAGCTACAATAATTGTACTTATTTGAATTAATATACTCTAACAGACTTATGGAATAAGATATACTAAAACAAAGAAATATTTAAGAATCCAAATGCGTCCCCAACCTGGAAATGTAGAACTGTGACAATTCTAGTGTTGGATTTTATTTATTTTCCCCTTAGCTTCTTGTTCAATTTGGTTTTCAAACGAGTCTAGGGAACTGTGTTGGCTTGTGTGGAAGAAATGATGAAGAAATGTTGGAGCAGGAATGGCTTGCAAGAAATCTAGTAGAAACATAGACAAGAGAATAACAAGGCAAGAGAAATGGGTTTTCTTGTGTTTTTCTTAGTAAGATTACAATAGCATAACAATTTCATTCAAAATAATAATATCCAACCAATTATTTGGATAGAAGCTTGGATCTTATAGGAAAAGGTAGAGAAATGGTCTAAGACATTTGGAAGCCAAGAAATGCCACCTCTCTTAAAGAAGGGGAAGTTAACTCATAATTAATAATAGGAAGGGAAGGAGAAGTTGGTATGCATAAAATGAGCTCAAGAACATCCAAATTGGTTAAGAAACATGTGCTAAAATAAAGTTTGAAGAAGGTGACATGTGCTCAGGACATGCTTTGGAAGAGTTTTAGGAAAAAGTGTACGAGAACCAACGGTCTAAGAAGTGGGGTAGTTACGCAACCACTAGGGTGGTTATGCAACTTCCATTGAGGGAATATCGGTGGTTATGTAACCTTTGGGGTGGTTCTATGACTTAAAGTCAAAACCAAGGAAAAAGCTAGTAGAATGATAAAGGAAAGTGGGAAAAGCATGGAAATGGACAAGAGAAGCATTCTAGGCTACAAATATACACTGCAAATGATAAATTGGACTCGAACACCATTGGAAAAGATATTAATTCATCATTAGGGATTTTGAACCTTTTCGACAATGTAGTAAGTGTAAAATTGGGTGCGTATAGTGTCCTATGTTTGCAACTTGCTTTTCACAATGTAAGTTGGCTTCTTACGTGTTTACTTGCATCCTAGCTTACACATTGCCTTTGTAGCTTACACTTGTCTTATACATGCATGTTTGTCTTTGATTCATACTAAAATTTGTCTCCAATCCACTTGTTTGTATGTGCCTTGGTTTTGCCAAGAACATCCCCTTCCCTACTTTAGGGAAGAGTTTCGATTTAGTGGTTGGTCCTCTCTTTGGGGAAAATTACTCCTCTGAGGACATCGCATGCACCCCCAAAAAGAGGGGGCATCATTTGGGTTTACACATAGTTCATAGTTTGGTACTAGTACAGTTCAATTTTTGGTTTTTGTCCATGACAGTGCATTACACAATGAGTGGGTTTAACATAGTCTATAAAAATCCATACACGGTGGATTTTACAGGGTAGATTATCCTTAGCATTCTTGGAAGAACTTACAGGTTATATGATATGTCAGTCCGTCCTCTCTACACTACTTCATTCAGTTGCATCAGATTGCCCAAAAAACTAGACAATACAGAGATCTCTTCAATTTCAGGAAGCAGTTACAGGTTGGATGATAAATCAAACTTTCCTCCCTACACTTCTTTACCAAATGGTGTGGATTTCCTAAAAACTCACGCGATATTTACATGATCCTTTCTACACCCTTTTTCTCATCATGGATCAGGTGCACATGTTCCTTTTTCATTTTCGTACTTTCATTACATGTTTTTACATATATACATGTGTATTTGACTACTTGATCATCTTCTCTTTTGCACGTCTGTACGTGTGGGAAGCAAGAATTCAACAACAACAACAACATCACACACATCAACACTAACATGAAGGTACATCAAACATTAGCATCTACACACGTGTTTTTTCCTAGGTTCACTCTCATCACTTTTTAAACTTTTGCATCTTTAATCCCTACGCTCCACCTTTTTTCACTACACGCTTTGTCTAGTCCCTTGGCATGTTTTCTATATCACTCTACATGGATATCAAGTACACATCTCTATCTATTTTATGTTACAAACCATTCCACTCACCAACATAAAGTGGGGGAAAATGTAGACACTAAATCATGCACTTTGGGTAATTATTTAGTCTCAGTCTCATACTACTATTCATATGGTTCTTAAGTGAAAAAGAGTACTAATTAACCCATGTCTTTGGCCATCTTGCATTGTTTCCTGTTCCTAATTTCGATCTTACACCCATACTTTCCCAGTCTATGCTTTTATACTTAATTTTCCCTATTTTTGACTAGGGTGCCCATCCAAGACCGAGGCGCCCCAGGCACCCTAATCCTCTTTGCACTTTCCTCTCACTTTTTGGGCACTTTCTAGCCGTTTGAGATTCCTATATTTTTGGTGGTCGACCTTTTCGGGTTAATTACAAAATTCAAGAAAGAGAACTATATAAATATAAAGTTATGAGACCATAATGAGGGACCAAACACTAAGCACTTACTATCACCACCTAAGGTTGCATCCATCAAAGGCTTTTATTGCTCTATTTACATCTATCTAGCTCCATCACAAGGGACAAAGGATGGTTACTCTGAATCACATGCCATATGAGAATATTTTATTCTATTCCATGCACACATTTATTAAATTTTACATCTAAAGATTGCTCTTTATTCACAAAGTGTGACACAGAGACAAGAGCACTTAGGACACAATTTCACACACACACACACACACACACACACACATAACTACATTGGGTCTGAGATGTAGTGCAACACTAAGTGATAATTACACCATTATGGTTCTTTGAGGACATTCCGACCCCTTCATATACATCTTTTATTTTTAAGGTTTTGATTCTTTGCTTGGGTTTTACAGAGTAATTCTTCTATTGCAGTCTACAACAAAATTGACAATAATACTGAAGAAATTGACGATCATACAATGACATTGACGATCATACAATGAAATTCACATGATAGGAAGTGAAGACAAGTGAACATTGTATAACACACCGGAGGAGGTTCTCAAGTAATTTCCACGAGACTAGGGCAGCCAGATTGTAAACCAAGGCACCCAATGTGCCCTAATCCCTTTTCCAAATGCATTGACTCTGCCGAAAATCTTGGATCTCCATTTTTATCTCCCGTATGAATTTTTCTCCTCATGTTCATCTATTCTCCTCTGCAAAATAGTCCAAGTGACCTTGTGAATCAGCTAAGGCTTTCCTAACCCTCTTTGCAAATTAGGGTTTCATATTTCACTTGTTTAGATTACTTGTGTATTTTCAATATTTCATTTATTTATTTATTTACTACTTCTATAGCATTTAGATTAGGCTAATATATTCCATTTTAGTTTAATAAAAAATGATCCACCTTGTACTATTCCTTCTAATAATGTATTATTCACTAGATGCCACAGTGTTTGATGATCCGTGAAGAATTCAAATGGGGTTTCAATAGATATTTACTTGATTTTTAGAGTGGTAAAACCATGAAAAATGCCTCTCATTCTTTGGTCATGTAGTTTTTCTCACTTGGTGACAATTTTTTCTTTTAAAATGGATGTGGTGGTTAATTGTTCCTTCTCCCGGTTGTGTAAGGATTTCTCCAATTGTATTTCCTAAAGCATCCACATGTACATGAAATACTTTTATCCAAAGATGGAAAAACTAGTATGGTGCACTAACTAAATTTTTCTTCAATTGTATCAATACATTTTGACATTATGTGGTCCATTCAAAAATTTTACCTTTCAGATAATAATTCCACCCTAGGTTGCATGATGTCAACATATCCCTAATAAATTTCCTATTGTAGTAGCTAGTATGTCCAAAGAATGCACAAACTTCGATGGATTTATAGGAGGTTTGAGCCCAATTATGACCACGATTTTCCTTAATCCAAAAGAATTCCTTTTTACATAGAACGTGGAAATTAACATCCTAAAATGTGTAAAGAAAATTAATTTCTTACAATTTAATGTAGTGAACAATTCTTTGCAATATTCTAACATTATGCATACCTTAGATATATTTTCTTTGAATTAAGATAATACTTCCCAATCATCCAAATATACTTCTAGGAAATCATGGATGAAACCTTTACATGCAATGAAATCATCTTGAGACGACTATACGTGCATTTTTAATCCAAAATGCATTCTTTTCCCCCATCAAGTTGCAAAAGTGGTTTTTGCACTATCTTATTATATAATCATAATTTTGGTGGTAGCCATTAAATCTATCAATAAATTTATATACCTCATGTCATCTGCGAAATGACATCGAAACTAATTATTAACACGTGTCATTA
Organism: Taxus wallichiana var. yunnanensis; assembly: GCA_018340775.1. Taxonomy (NCBI): domain Eukaryota; kingdom Viridiplantae; phylum Streptophyta; class Pinopsida; order Cupressales; family Taxaceae; genus Taxus; species Taxus wallichiana. The sequence continues at coordinate 746,914,033 of CM031240.1, read as the reverse complement.
AATGCTCTATTAAACACCACAAATTATTTCTCCTATTTTATTTGGTTGGGTGACTACCGGGCTCACCCAATCTAAATTTTCTATGGGATGGATTAATCCCACATCCAACATATGGTCAAATTCTGTCATGAATTTTTGCTTCATGTTTGGAATAAGTCTATATGGTCTTTTCTTAACCAAAAATTTCTCACTTCATTAATTTTAGGCACGTTTATCCTAAATATGGGTCTATTCCTTTTATCTCACTAAATTTAATGTGTAAGACATATTTTTAGTCATGTACTAATTATAAAATATCGGATGAATCATTTTTGTCTAGTGATCTCCAATTGTGGCTAGATGTATTGTACCTAATGAGACCAATCTCTTTTATCCTAGAGTACATTGGAGATGTTATGATTAAAGAGGATTAACTCATGTTTTAAGCCACCACTTGTGGATTTTCAGCAAGACAGTGAATTCAAAGTATAATAAGGTGTTCACGTTATTAAATAACAATATCTACTTAATGTAAACTAATCGGTTGACCCATTTATAAGAAATTTTATCCTCCATTGTGTGACTAAGATGAATGGTCACATTATCATTATTATGTCATGTATATTTCTTTATAACATGAAACCAAATTTAACTTATTTTCAACCCATCATCTCTATTGAGGTTATTGGATTTTTTTTTAATCTGAATGGCCTCTAAATTTTTTGTTTCAAGTAGTTTTCAATTTTTAACAAAATTTTCACATCCTCCATCTTGATCGATGTTTAGTTTTGATTACATGCTCATGCAAGCACCAATTTTTAATATTTTATAATTAATTTCAACACAATTCTCTTTCATTCTATTTTTAAAGGCATGACTAGTTTCACCTATGTGTGACGTGCCACATTTATAAGAAATCTCAAAACTCCTTTTCCAAGGTCCATATCCATGGGGTATTTAACTAATCTAAGGATATTCCTTACATAATTGTGCAGAGAGAATGTCGTAGTGGTTTTTATTTGTTTTTAATATTTTAGAAATCCTCTTGGTTGTGATGTGTATGGAAGAAGTACTTTCTACACTTTATCAACTTTTTTCCCATGGAGTCTCACTTGTGTATCAATGTTTTTGAAGTCATTATCAATCTAAGAGTCTATGTATCCATTTATGGTAAATATTCTCTGCAAATGTTCCTTTTCTTGTTCCAAATTAACTATATCATATTTCCTTATGGCATGATTAATGGGAGTGTTTAGAATTCTCATCTTCCTGACTTGGATAGTGATGTGATCTTGCATGCAATTTTTGATCAACATGTGTATTTTTATAAAATTTATGTGTCATAGAGCCACAATGATTTATCACAACAAGAAAATTAAGGAATGGTAGATTATCATCTTCCTCAAGCTCCATGGTCCAATTACTATTATTTGATTGATTTTTCTTGATGTTTCTTAAAATTTTCAAGCTCAATTTTTCCATGTGGCTAGCAAGATTTTGTGTCATCCATGTATCTAACCCACCAGCTAGTTTTCAATTTGAAATATTTTAGGAATTTTGTTCAAGGTGTTCCACGAACAAAATGGCCAAAATTTAATATAATAGTGAACCTATAGAAACACCGCATGTTTGTTTTTAAATGTTACCTTCAAAACAAAGAATGTTGATTTTAAGTACAAACAAACCAATTTTATTATTTCTACATTTGTGAGGTCCTTGATAACATTAATGGAATCATTAATTGGAATCATGGTGTATAATGAGACCACATCAAAATTGAGAAGAATATCATTACTATTGATTTTTTGTTTTTCAATCATCTCCAAAAATCTCATATAGTATTTGATAAAGGAGTTAGTATTACCAACCAATGGACTCAATTTGGTGACCAATAATCTAACTAGATTATATGTTGGATAACTGATGGTGTCAACAATGTGAAGAAGGGTAATATCATCTTTATGGATTTTGAGAAAACAGTAAATTATCGGAACAACTTTCCATGACATATTTAGTCTCTTTTTGATAGTCTGGTTTAGTGAGGATTACATGATGGATTTTTAGATATCTTTAACAATTTGGTTGAATGGATTCCTACTTAGTTTTTTTTCAAGACCACTATTCTTTAAATGATCATGTATTTTTGCATCATATTCAGCTTTATTCATGATCACCATTTCCCGTCCTTTGTCAACCTTGAGAATGAAAATTTCTTCATTCTTATTTATGTTCCTTAAATAATTCAACTCCTCATTATTGATATTGGGATTAGGTGGTTTGACATTTCTCAAAATTGTGGGGTAGTCTTGTATGATTTTCTCTACATCAATAATTGGTAAACATTTTATTCCTTGCTCAATAACACATATAATGTCTTCAAATGAAATTTTTAGGATATACAATGAATTTTTTTGTCATTAAAAATGTCTAGCATGAAAAATAAAATATAATGACCATGAAAACTAATCCCACCATTTGAAAACCCCTCTCCCAATCATTCTAAACCTTTCCTCTAGCCATCACATCATCTCACGTAACCTCTCTATGTCTATACCATCCTCATTCGCTAAGAGGAACGTCACGACCATGGTTTTCAAGTGTGTTTTATGTGTAGGGGAATGGATTTGAGTTGATTTCATGATAAGAATAATCTCTGAGGTGGAATAGTGCACTCAAGCACTAAATCATCTATTGTTAGCCATATTGCAAAGATATGGACATATTTTGAAAGATGACATGGAAGACTCAAGCCATCTAGAATTTTTATAAGAGAACAATGAAGTGGCCCAAGAATTTTAGGGAAAATATGTGAAGATAATTGATTTCAAAAAAAAATTCAGTAAAAATGGGTCATGTTAAGCACAGGAGTGAAGGCTTCAACGAAGAAATCCACCTTGATCTCAAGGTTATGGGAGTTCCATGATTAGTTAGAAGAAAATGATGTAGTCGGGTTTCATAACTTTGACCTATTGGATTTTCCTCTTTTTGTCCCTTAAAGTATCAATCACACTCATGTGAATAATGAATTCCATCTAATCAAAACCTATAATTTTATGTTAGTGTAGGATTTATTTTCCTCACTTTATATGTATTATCCTACTTGGGATATTCCACTTCACTTAGAGTTTCCCTACAATTATGGGATACGCTTGTTTAGGTGTACACTTGACTACACTATTATAGGTGTTGGTGTACACACAAAATCACGTACTTGGGTATATTTCTAGGACCTAAAAGCATACTAGCATTCATATGATTCCTAAGAAAGAAAACTTGTAATTGACGACTATCTCTGGCCTCTTTGTCTTTGTTTCTTGTTTTCTATTTTGGCCTTACACGCTCTACAACCTAGTAGAAATTGAACTGATTTATCTTTTATGGCTTCGAGACACTAGGGTCTAGGCACTCTAGGCATTCTGGGCACCCCGACCCTTTATTATCTTACTCACTTCTTTTGGGTCTCTTTTATTGTTTGGGCATATTTTTCACCTATGGTTTGGCCTACCAATTGTCAAATATGAAATTCAAACAAGGGAATCATATAATTACATAGTTATGTGTTCAAAATAAAGGGCTGAGCATTAAGTATTACTATTACCACCTAAGATTGCATCCAAAAGGAACCTAAAGCACTCTAAAGAATCCATCTAGCATTCATTCAAGGGAATAACCATGATGAAATCAAGCATGCAAGAATGAATTATACTTAGGATTTGATACTTTGATTCAAAAAATACACTCAATTTCATTAAACATGATAAATACACATAAGATTATTACAATAGATAATACCATAGTTTATGCACGCATCATCTTTGGCAACATAACCTCACAATAACTCAGTTCTCACATACCCTTCTCTCTACTACACAGTTCATTACATATTTATAAGGGTGGGGAATTTCCTTCACCACTTATCTAATCCCAAAATAGGTCACATGCTATTATTAGCCATACACCCATTACAATAATAGCCACACATGCAAGTGCACTAACAATAGAATTCTTCTAGTTAACTATCAGTAGTAAATCTATTCTCATCTGTACCCATGTAAAGTGCTTCATAGCCGATCCTCCAAAAATAGCCAATGTGTGTCACACAAGTCTTTAACCATTTTGTGTGTTCGCACGCTATCTCCAAAAATAGCTCATCATCACGTGAAAATGGATAAGTCCCAAATCTATCTCTCTTCTTCATGTGATTCTTTCTGACCCTTCCGTGCCTTTGAATGCGCTCTATTCTTCCACGTGAACCTTCTATATGTTTTTCACTAAGTGCCATATTTTGACTGACCAACATTACCCCACACTAATTGCATTTCCCCCCGAAATGGTTGTCTCCAAAATGAATCAAAGAATATGAATAGAAGAATAGAAAGAATTTTTATGAATAAAAGAATTACTTTACCTGCAACATCTTCTTACTTCAACTGAAGAAATCAATTCTAGATATTCTTCTTTTATTTCCACCTCTAAAGTCTACCAATCATTGAGCATGGCTTACCTTTTTGGGATATCCACTACAATTGAATCTAGCTCATCTTTTGCAATCTCTCCTTTCTCATTCTACAAGACCAAAACAATGTTGACATTGCAGTCATTCTTCCTTCTAATAAGTCCATCTTTTGCGCTATGAGTTTCCCAAGCTCATCTAGCCTTTCCTTGTGTGGTTCTTGTGTTGTTGTAAGGGCCTCACACTTCTTCTTGACAAGCACTAATCATTCTGCATGTGCCCAAGGTCTCATCCTTCATGGATTTTAGGACTTCATTGTCCTCTACCATGGTCTTGGTTCTTATAACAACTTCTGGGCTGTACAAATATTCAACACTTGATCTTCTTTCTTCAGTTCCTCCTGCAAGCTTTGGAGAAATGCCTCATATGATGCAATCTTCCTCATCACCAAAGCCTTTTCCCTCTCTCTGCTTCTGCTCAGGATTCTTTGGTGTTGGCATGCATGAGGTCCATCTTCAAGCACCAAATCTACCAAGGTTTGTACATAATGCATTTCCAAAGGAAACATTTTGGGTACCTTAGGCTCTAAGTGTGGCTTTTCTTTCATGATATTGTCCCCAATTTCCTCTACCATGCTGATGAAAATAGTGTTCTTCTTCTTTGTGCCAAGTATTTTTTTCTTGCTTTAGGTGCACTATTTCTACATCCTTAGTTTTGATTTCTTCTCTTAGCACCCTAATTGTTGTAGCCTTATCCACATTTCTTCATGCCACCTCTATCAAGACTTTTACCAAAGCATTACTCACTTGTTCATCTGACATAACAATAGGCTTTACTATTATGTGTCTAGGCTTGAGGTGTCTTCTTCAACCTCCTTGATACACATGACTCTTCACATACATCAAAAGTTTGGTTCATCCATGTGCATGTGCATAGACCATGATAGTTGCTTCCTTGTGCACATGGTTTCCATATCTTCATCCATCAGCTCCCACCCATACAACTCCTTTGGTGTCACTTGTGCTTTGAAAATGGGCATGGAAATTTTACCTATGTCCTCAACATAGCCCATGACCGGTGCAACATATTCTCCACTTGTTCTTTTTGATCTTGGCCCCTTAGGAACTTGAGCATCAAGATTTGGAGCTTGTTCTACTATGCCTGAGTAGTCTCTTACATTGTCTCATCTACCTCCTTTTCTCCTTCTCCATCCTTCATTTCTTCATCCTTTGGTTCTTCCACATCCTCTGGAGGTGTAGGAGATTTGGGCATGCTTTCCTCAGACTCTTCCACCTCCTCATTCAGCTTCAACTTCCTTCTTCTCTTCTCATTGGATCCTTCATGGAGAGAGAGTCATGGTGATCTATGCACTTGATTGTGGAGTAGCACCTTGGGTTCTTGTTCTCTGAATACCCTTTTGAAAGTGGCACTCCTTGTACTACATCCAGATCCTCATCTTCTCCTTCCTTCCCCTGAGGTGGTGTAGTCACACACTCCATTTCTACCTTGTCTAAAGGCTTCCTCCATCCTCTATGCTCCAAACCACCACTATCTTCTCATTCATCTTCCTCATCATCTACTACTATATTGTCTCTATGGGCTTAGGTGTTGGAACATTTTCCATTGTATGCTTACCTTTTGGCCTTGGAGTGCAAACTCATTCTCCACATATTTATTGTTCTCCATCTTGGGCTTGAGTTGAAGATACACAAGCACTTTGCTCCAACGTCTCCAACTGGCCAAGCTTACCAAATTCATGTTTAATACATCTGAGATAAGCCTCTCAATGTAGGTAGTCCATCCTGGATATACATATGTCTTTCTCAGTGTATGGTAGTCATAATCTACCTTGTCTACATTGAAGCTTAGGTGGCACGCATCTAAAAATAGTGAACTGATGCCTAGAAATATCATGTTGTGAAGGCATATGGTAATTTTCACCATGGGCTCCAAGCCCCATCTTTCATGGTGAACCATGATGCAAAAGTGTTGGTATACTGCAAACTACACTTGCCTTCCCTACTACCAAGGTAACTCCTTGGGTATGCGCCATTCTTCTTCAAACATGCATGAGCCTATCATACCACTTCTCCACCCTCTTCTTGAATGGTCCACTCATTGATCCTTCACACAAGTACTTTCCAAATCTTTCCACAAGTGACTTGTTCTCCATAGGGTATTCCCATATTTTCTCCTTTGGCCCATCGGGCACCCCGATTTCCATAAACACCAGAGACAATAGAACAACCCCAAAACTGATTTTCTCTCTGTGTGTGTTTTTCAATGATAGTTTCCATGATGTAACTGGAGATGTTGTAAGTCACTCCTTGTGACATCTTCTTCATAATGTGTAGCCACATTGTGTTTACTTGTGACCATCTTTCTTGGTCATTCAACTTTGTCACTAAGTGTGCAACTACTTGTATGATTGGTACTTCTTTAGTTTATCAATGTCCATGTCCACATGGACCCTTTGGTATACCCCAACTCCTTCCTTGTCTCTAGGATTGTGGCCTTATCAGTTAAATCACCATTTAGATCTACCCCTGTGCCTTTCAACCTATTACTTATTGAGATCAACACGGTTGTGATCCTTACCCTGCATCCTACAAAGTAGAAGAAATATTCATGTACCTTTCTCATCAACCACTGGTACAAGGGTTCATATTTACCAAAGTAGGGAGCTCATACAATCTAAAAACTCCAATCTACTTCAAAAAATTCTCCCCAGTGTCATCATACATCGACATGTCTTCTTGTTGTGCACTTATTTGTCTTTGTGTTTAATAACACATCCAACTCCTTATTTTCAGGTGTATGATGGTTGTAATCACTGATCTTTCTCTTCCAGGATGTGGGAATCCCATTCTTGACCCACAATCACACCCTCTGGATACTACATTTCTAAGAAATTACTCTCAGGAGTCATTTCAACCTCTACTTCCACTTTCTTCTTCCCTTAGCTCTTGTGTAGGTGCTTTCTTTGGTGCCATCTATAACCTACAATCTTCTCACTTCAAATACTCACCTTTTATCTCTGTAATGTGTAAAACCCAAACCCTAGCTCGATTCAACATGCCCTAGTTGAAATTACATGCCCTAGCTCTTTTGCAATGCCTTGCTTCACTCAAACCCTTCACAACTGGGGATGCAAGCTTCCTCTGTGCACAAATCTTCTCATCATCATCTCGATTCACACTCTTCACACTTGAATACTCTTCTCGTAGCTCGGTCACACTTGGCTCTTTCAAATTATCATGATTGCAATGGTAAGAATGAACTCACATCCCCCATCTTATATAGATTTTTTCAAAAAATTTAGTGCATTTATTACTCCTTCACCTACCAACAATCCTCTCATTAATCAACCATTTTCATTCTTTTTCCACATGGTACATCTTCACGCCAAGCTAACCTTCTAGCACCCTTCCTACCTACCTAGCCATGGACTTCTCTTTAGCACACTTCCATGCACTCAGTACCTCACCACTACACCTTCCCTTGGTAGTTCTTCATGGCCCCTCCACTTACCTCATGTTATACTTGTTTCTTCATTCATCTCCATCTATGGTCCTTTTTTCTAGAAGCAATCTCTTTTTTTTCAATTCTCCAACTTGAATAACACCCGTAGTAGTTTGTTCCTTTCATGTGTACTTATTTTCAATATTCTTGTACCTGATATCAATAACCACCCCACACTAAGGGTATGTGTAGTCCTCTATGCATATAAATTCTTCAAATAGTAATTAGCTTCTAGCACGCAAATGCACTTATTACACAAAAACACCAACTAAATTGACAAAGCATAGTGATGAAGAAGGAAATACATTAAGGAAATATATAAATTGAAAACCTAATCTAAATGGCAACACTACCTTATTACAAACACCAAGAAGACTTATTTATAGTAGGGCTTCAGCCTACTCCCGTTGAAGTATCCAGGGTAACCGTATTCCATCAAGCGCCTCTAATTGACAAGCACTTTTTCAAGTATGTGAGTGACAACATACGGCCCCAACCAATGTACCTTGAGTTTTCTTGGATGGTGCAAAAATTAGAATCATAAAGGAGCACCATCTATCCAATCTCAAAATTTTTATCCCTGATGTGCCTATCATGCCATGCTTTCTACTTGGCCTTTTCTTGTTTTTGACTCCAACGTGCTATGGCTCATCACTCATCCAACTTAATTAAATTTTCAATCCATTCTTCTAATGCTTTCTCATCAGCTAGACCTCCAGCATGTGCAATACACAAAGATGGTAACATGAATTCCATAGGAAGAACTACTTCTGCCAAACACTAACTAAAATGGTGTGGCTTTGTTTCAACCTTTTATATGTTGTTTGATATGCCCAAAGCACTACAGACACTTTATCATCCCAATCCTTTCTTCCAACATCACATATTTTTGTCAATGTCTGGCTCAAAATTTTGTTGAAAGCCTCAAAGATTTCCATTAGCTTTGAGGATGATAGGGTGTAGTCTTATGGTGTGCAATCATGAATTCATCCAATAAAATTATGATTGTCTCATTAAAAAATGTGTGCCCCTATCACTTGGTCAAACTCAATGGACATCCATACCTTGTAATAATATTTTCCCATAGAAACCTGGTTGTTGTAGCCATTGTACAATCCTTTGTAGGTGTTTCTTCTTCCCACCTTGTCAGATAATCTATGCAAGTGATGATATAGCGTGATCCAGTTCTTGCGTGGTTAGTGAAATAGGACCCACAAAATCTATAGCCCATTTCTCAAATGGTTCTGCACTAGTAATAGGTCTTAGAGGCATTTCATCTCATTGACTGGTTTCCCAGATGATGACAGTGATCACAAGCCTTGCAATATGCTTTACAATCTTTATACAGGGTCTCCCACCATAATCCAATGAGTAAAATCTTGTGAGTAGTGGCATCACCTACATAGTGGCCACCTACAATACCACCATGAGCTTCCTCCATTATATTTGTGTGCTCATGTTCCAGTACACAATGACACAATACTTCATCCCGACCTAATTTATACAGGTCACCACTAATCAACATATAGGGTGTCACGTATATAGAAAGTTGTTTCTTCTCCAAGGATTTCATTCCTTTTGTGTCATACCTATTCATAGAAAGACAAAATGTCCTCTAATTCTGATGGCACTCATTGTAACCTATATAAATATGCATCGGGCATGGTATCTTTCAATGGCTTGTGCTTCTTCTCTTGATTGTATTCTGGATAAATGGTCTGGTCCAAAATTACTTTTCCTAGTTTTACCACAACTGTGAAATCAAATTCTTGAAATAAGAGTACCCATCTGCATATGCACCCCTATAAAATGGGCTTGTTTACCAAATACTTCAATGCCATGTGATCTATATAAAAGAAAAATGGTGTAGCTAGTAGGTACTTCTAAATTTATGTAGCAGCATAGATCATTGACAAAGCTTCATGCTCTATAGTGGTGTAATTCTGTTACAGTAGAGTCAACTTTCTACTAGAAAAATAGATAGGATGATCTATAATACCTTCTCTAGGCTGAGCCAACACCATGCCCAATGGTCATGCTAGAGGCATCCACATGTACATGAAATGGTTGGTCCCATGAAGGAAAATGTAGAATAGGCGGTAGTAAGTTTCTCTTTTAATGTCTCAATGCGCATTGTTGTGGTTCTCCCCAGTAGAACATACCTTTTCCTTTTAGTAACTCCTCCAAAGGTGTGAAAACCTTGGCATATCCTTTATGAATTTTCTATAATACCCCATGTGACCCAAGAATCCATGCACCTCACTCTGACTAGTAGGCTCTTTTAGGCCTATAATGACTTGTAACCTTAGCTTGGATCAACCAACAAACCTTCCTTGCAGATTATGTGTCCTAATAGTATTCCAAATGGTGTAGAAAATATGCACTTCTTGATGTTCAAAGAGATACTCAACTATCTACATCTTTCAAACATTAAGCACAAATTGTCACAATGATCTTTAACAAATCCATACACCATCCAATCATCTAAATAAACTGTAAGAAGTTGTGAATAAAATCTTTAAATGCTTGAACAACTATGCATGAAAATACAACAGGCACATTTTTTAGACCAAAAGGCATCACAGTATAGGAAAAGCTACCCCATTCAGTAGTAAAAGTAGTCTTTTCTGATCCTCTGGGAATCCTAACCTAATGATACCCAGAGAACCCATCTATAAATGAATAGATTTCACCCTGCAACACCTTCTAGTATTTCCTCAGTGAATGGCGTAGGAAAGGGATCAATCACACATGCAACATTCAGCTCCCTATAGTCCACATAGATCCTAATCCAACCATCCTTCTTGATATTGATCACCATTGGACTAACCCATTCTAACTCATCCAGGGGCTTGATGATTCCAGACTTCAACATTTTGTCAATCTCTTCCTTGACCTTTTCACGCAAGTTGGGGTTCATCCTGTAGGGTCTCTTTCTAACTAGGCACACACCCTCTTTAAGCTTTATCTTCATCTCCCCTAATGATTCATGCATGCCTTTAAGTTCATGGTACCCCGAGGGAATAAGTCCTAATAATCCCATAGTAACTCTATGATTTTTTCCACTTCAGAGTCTGACCAATAGTCTCCAATTATGGCCTCCTTAGGCTCAGCATCTAATCCAATATTCACTTTCTTTGTCTTCATAGGTTCATGATAGGTGCATGGTGGTCTTATCTACTTCAACACCTCACGCCTACCTATTGAATGGTTTACATCTAGATTTTCTACTTCTTCATCATCCACTAAGTAGACCATTTTTCCTTTTTCTTTCTCAAGGCAAGCATGCATAGAAGTAGTGTGGCATCGGCCTCTGTTTCTTCAAAAAACATGCTCTTGAATCTCCTTCATCCAATAACTCTTGAATGAGTTCTTCAGCCTTGGCACTATCTCCCATAGTTAAGTGCTTTATGACTTTTAATGCTTCTTCCACCAGAGGCTTGGTAGAGAAGAAGTCAAACATCTGGTCATTCTTGTAATTAAATCCTACCAATTTCCAGTCTCTCTATGGAGTTCTACATATACATACCAAGCACGCACGCAACCTTGTAAAGTGGAATAAAACTTGTGCACCCATAGAGAAGGTGGTAAAGCTTCCTACCCCTCTGTCCAGAGTCTCTCACACTTCTAAACATGGTGTTGAATAGGTTGATTACCATGATAAGTACATATTTGAGTAGGTGCATTTCTCCTAAAGAACCTAGTGGTAAGAGAAATCCTAATTTCATTCCATCCTACAAGATTATCCTTGTGGACCACCCACCAGTATGTTGTTGTCCCGTAGGGTATATGCTAGCATATTCCTTCTCTCTAACTACTGGTCTACCACTATTCCTCCATGGCATGCAAGAACACCATAGGGTCTCCTTCTCTCGGTGTAATGAAGGTACCAAGTTGTTACCTATTCTCTTGATATAACACGGTTTGAAATCCTTAGAAAATATACTCTTTACTTCACGCCCCACCAACTCATAAGTGTTATGAGCCCAGTTATCACAAGCAACACTTGTAGTATCATTGATAGACTATGCATCCTCCCACTGAATGATTCCTTCTTTAGATGGCTCAAGCACCTCTAGATCCCGGATGGTGTACATAAATCCTATTTAGGTCTTCTTCACTCAAGGGCTCAACATAGGGCACATATTTTCCATCTTTTAATGGGATAATAACCCTTTCCTCCTTGTTTTCAAAGTTGATATAACCCTTGTTGAACCAAAGATCAACATTATTTGCATAGCACCACGGATGCCCCAATAGAGCTGGGAAGCTATCTTCCTCTGCTAGTGCTAAACCTCAAAATCTCTAGTGAACTTGGCTCCTTGTATGGTAATGGATGCATCTTTTAAAACTCCAATGGGAGTGGCCTTAGTCCGATTAGCCATGAAAAATACATTAGAGGATGGCTTGCAATGGGGTCTCCCCATTTGTACCCATGCATCTAAAGTAAGAACATTGACTTCCACACCTATATCAATCAATATATTACTCAATAGCCACCCATCCACAAAACATTCAGAGTGATTTCCTTGTCATAATCTAGGCTATGAGGGGGAAGATTTACATGCAGGATCTATCATCCAGTCTCAGTACTTACACGTGGAGTGTTTCCTTTAACCAATTCCCCAATAGTGGAATGATATTCTCTAGCAAACATTTTGCACACTTCTCTCAAGTCATCCATATCAGTTTGGACCATCTCTGATGCTTTCTTTTTCTCCATCTTCCATGATTGCTCCTTTAAATATTGTATTTCACCTTGAAGATTTCTTGAGTACCTCCATGGTTTCTAATAAACCTCCTTCTGATGGGCGGGATCTAGGTACCATGCATGTAGAACCTCCTCCTTAGTGATGGTAGGCTTCTGCTTGTAATGCTTCTTTGGCACATTGCCTTCAACATGGGTAGTGATCCTTACTTGCAATGCCTCGGATTCTGGTTCCAACTTGGGCATCCATTGATTTTCCATAACGTGTTGTATCCTAACCATCCCTACACCTTTTTTTCTTATTTATGTTGCTTTGCTAAGATGCTCATACAAGTCTGGGAATTCCTCATAACTATGATTCTTTCCACAAAAAGAACATGTAATATTCTAAGGACATTCACACCTATAGTGGTTAGGAGATCCATGTATAACATGTTCCATGAGGGAACTCACTTCTTCCACCACCACGGCCTCATCCTCCAAATCCACCATGGTATCCTCGACCTCTACCATGACCACCTTCAAAATGCCCTTCATTTTGATCATAGCACACTGATTGTGATCCCGATCCTGATGCTCATTCTTTCCTTTAGAGTTATCTAAAACTCTTCTATCATCATACACCAATATCTATAGCATCATGGATCTGACCAATCAGCCAATAGTCTTCTGTGTCATGAGTCGTGGACCTATAAATTTTACAGTAACAAGAGATGTTCTTCCTTATCATGTGTTGTAGTAATGGGCAATGGCTAGCATCATGGTTTAAATGGCATATCTCATAGTCCAACAACAATGAGTGCACTGATCTGTGGGGACAACTATCCTTTGTGTGACCTTCCACTTCACAATCTATGCACCAAATCCCCATGTGTGTCTCTCATGTGCTGAATTTTCCGATAGTTTCTCCAACTACTTTTCCATAGCTATGATTTGTGCTTCTAAAAATGGGCTTACCCCAGTGTCTATTTCCAACTACCTCAACATACGTAAAGATGCTTCAAGTGCTTTTGCACGTGGATCGGTGTGTATGTCTTATGTGATAATTCCCTCCTAAAAGGTGTAATCAGGCCTCCAACGAACCATTGTGCATGTTGGCTTGCATGAATATCATAAGAAAGCTTAGATAACAAAATGTTTTGAAATGAGCATCATACTCTCTGACACTTTCGTAGTGCCTTTTGCTTTAATATCCTTGAGTGCACTTATACTCTTATGTTCAAACTCAAGGATGTGAAACTCTTTAAGGAATGCATCTTTTAAAGTTGTATAGTCTACACAAGTCTGATCAGGGTCAAACTTTTGTACCAACTAGTGTGTGCATGCCCCTTGTAATGTAGTAGAAAATTGGCTTTCCCTACACTCAGAAGCCATGATTCCTTTTTGCACCATATATTTCACACATGTGTACATGTTCAACAACATCTTCTATGCCCCTATACTCTGGAAGATGAAGAGACATCTCCATGTAAATATTTTGGGGTTGGTGTGGACCTTGCCCACTTGATCCAAACCTCATGTGTTTCCTCTACCTCCAGAACCACCAGATCCACTAGAGCTAGAGCCACCTATACCTCCTAATCCCAAACCTATAGTTGGGGTCGGACCAGAAGATGTACTTCCTATGTCCCAACAAGTAGTACTAAACTATACCCCGATAGTTCTGTGAAGTGTTACTACTCCCAAAAGAGAGTCCAAAATCTACATGCCTAAATTTTGTGTGGATGATACACCCAAAAGGTACTCCCATATAACAATGAATCATTTGCACTTGCCATCATTGTGCTTCTTATATGACTCACTCTACTCTCCCACTACTTGAATTAGCTTGCTGACTATTTGTTGTACTAGATACTTGGAAGACCAAGCGCACAAGGGAAAAGTTTTAGGTGGATTCAGATGCATGCCCGGCCCAGGTCATTTCTATTGGCATGCACTTCTACGTGAGGCCGAGGAGGGTTCCCTATCATGCTTTCCCAAATGGGGAGTTCTTGATGCTCGGGTTCCACGTCTTCTCGTGAACTTCAAATCCTTCCCAAACTATCTCTCTCCACAACTGCCATTCACTCTGACAACCTCCACTGCTTCTCTACCTCCCTCTCATGTGCCTCCTCATTATACTTAAGCCACCTTTCCTCTCTCTTCCTCTCTCTGCTAGGTCTTCCATCTTTCACCAAACCTACTCTTGCTTTTTGCATGGTGGGGGGTTTAGTTAGCCATCGGTTTACTCTCCAAGTTCAGGGTTACCATCAAAATTTTGATCACCAGTGGAATGCCTTGTAGGTAAGTTCCCTTGGATATCATAAAAATTGGAATTCAGCTACCTCTTGGGCATGAATAAGTGGAAATTGAGTACTCCAAGATATAACTATTCAAAACACCATGAAACCACATATCCACAACATGAGTCCAAATCAGATCAACATCATAAAGGGTCTAAATTCTTCCTGCATCCAAAAAAGTGTGTGATACCTCCAATTCCATTTAGATGCATAAGCAACCAACCACTCATACAATTCTACTAGAAAAATAGTGAAGAAGCTTTCATATAAATATTCATATAGATTCTGCTCCACCCATACGTGTGTTAAACTCAGATCCGGTGTTGAACCTCCATGTGTATTCTTCTTCTAGGTCATGTATCCACTCCTCAACACTTTCTAGGGTCAATCCAAGTATGTCTTCATCATGAATCATCCTAAAAACAACTGAAAAAAGAGGTCCCGAAATGGAACCAATGATGCAGCCTAGAATTCACTAATAAAATCCCAGGTGCACTGGCACATCACTCAGCCTAGACTGAGTGCTCACCCAAAGCATGCAAAAGGTACCAGGCCCCTCTTTAGGGTTTTTGTTGTAGGATGTTAGCATGATGAAGACTTAATGCATTCAGATCCATAACTAATATATCATTCTACAGTGCATGTTCAGATCTAGATCTAGAGAATAATAGACTTAAAAGATAACCATGATGAAATCAAGCATGCAAGAACCAATTATACTTAGGATTTGATACTTTGATTCATCCAATACACTCCATTGCATTAAACATGATAAATACACATAAAGCTTATTACAATAGATAATACCATAGTTTATGTGTGCATCAGATTTGGCAGCATAACCTCACAATAACTCAGTTCTCACATACCATTCTCTCTACTACTGTAGTTCATTACATATTTATAAGGGTGGGGACTTTCCCTTCACCACTTATCTAATCCCAAAATAGGTCACATGCTATTATTAGCCATGTGTCATTACAATAATAGCCACACATGCAAGTGCGCTAACAATAGACTTCTTCTAGTTAACTGTCAGTAGTAAATCTATTCTCATCATGTACCCATGCAAAGTGCTTCATATCCGATCCTCCAAAAATATCCAATGTGTGTCAGCACAAGTCTTTAACCAGTTTGTGTGCTCTACACACTATCTCCAAAAATAGCTCATAATCGTGAAAATGGCTAAGTCCCAAATCTATCTTTACAGGTACCTTTGGTGATCATAATGCAACTATCAAAAAAACAAATTGGAATAATAACAAAGAACTTGCGACACATCATAAAGAATATTTTGAGCTCTGTGTAGTTGTCACCACCCATAAGTGGTCTTCGATGCCCAAGCACCCTTCACATATCCCAGTGCTAGTGTTTGGCCTCATTCTTACATTAAAAAAATTATACCGAGAATTTACGACATTCTTCCTAGCTTGTTTAACACTTTTCCCATTCCAAATTAGTTCTAGATCAAGTGTAAATCAGCTAAGTCTCTTCATCTATCTCTTGTGCTTATGGTTTCATATTTTTAATCTTAGTTACTTGTGTCATTTCTATATTTCATTATTTATACATAATTTATTGTAGTAGTGACTCTATAATATCTATATTTAATTCATTAAAATTAAATTAAATCATTTAGTGACATCTTTGAACATTGCATTACACACTTCATGCTATGTGCTTCATGACATATCTTTCCTAGCATCTACTCACTGCATTTACAAAGCCATTTCCTGATGATGCACTCCTTTTCTATGGTTCATTCTTAAATATTGAGGGGGCATTTATAAATGAACCTCATTTCATACACTTTTTTGGGGGCATGTTTCTCCTTCCACCTTCACCATTGCATACCATTCCATCACACACATTCACTACATACTACATATCTTTGTTGCACTTACTCTTCCTTGCTTATACTACTTACATGATGCATTTTACTTACTATGTTATCTGGATACTCGGTAGCTCATTATCTTTATCATATACACATGTGCATTCATTTAGTCTCTAGTGATTGTAAATATCTTACAGTTCCTACACGCTAAAATGATGCTTGGAATTTTACCTTTTACCAATCCCACCGAGGATCTTGGGGGCATCTACTTTCTTTACTATCACATACTACACATGTTCTATTGCTACATTTTTCACTACTTCTCATTACAGTTACTTTACCTTTCACTGATTTATACATGCCTTGACATACTATTTATCTTTCTAACATGCTAACAAGTGCTTCATGTGTAGCATTTGCTTTGCAGACTATATACCACCATGGTTATCTGATACATTTTGCTTGATATCTTTTAGTATTTTATGTTATTGTTTGTGGGCTACGCCCTATTTCTTGTATGTCTTTACTTGCTTCAACCTTGATTATCTTGTGACATTATGAGTGATGTCCCATGTTTGAAACCTACTTTTTGCATCTATTTTTATGAACATTTACTTGTTACATTTTTTTACTATTACATGCTTTGGTGATAAATATTTCTAGCCAACATTTTTACATGTTCCTTGGTTTATATCATGCACATCCCCTACCCCTCTTTGGTATCAGCTTCAGATTAGCATCGGGTCCTTTATTTTGGGTCGCATTCTCCTACCGACATTACATGCACCCCAAACAAGGGGGCATAAATTAGGTGAGAAAATCACCCCTACAACATCTCGTAACTACAATACGAAACAACATAGAAACATAGTCACATAACAACCTATAATATGACTTGGGTCCTCAACACATCATAGACACCAATGCCCATACTCGCACAGACAGTAGTGCTTGCGATCACCTATGTCCTCCCCTCGAGCGCTAAAGATAGCCCAAAAACTCACACTTTGCAGGAGATCACTCAAAATACTCACATTTGGCGTGAGATCGCTTTAAAAATCACACTTGGCATGATATCTCCAAAAAAACTCACTCTTGGCATGATTTCACCTATAAAATCACTCTACACACCGTTTTAGGACACTTTCCTATCCTTTTACACTCTTTTACATTAGGTAAACACTTTCATTTATAGAATTTTACACACTTTTTACATACTTTTACATACATAAGCACATTTTTCTCTAATTATCAAATACGTAACTTTGGCTACATTCATTATCTTCTTTTGTAGGTTCGTCCTTACAAAAATTAGTAACCACAAGCTATATCAACATAATACAATGCATACACTTCACCCCTAGGGTCACTTTCCTTTCCTAGTCTCCACACTTCACTTTGCATCATTCCACGCTTCACTTGTCCACTCAACATGCATTTCGTTGCACACTCTAAATACTTATCAAGTACACATCTTCTATCTACTTAATGTTATCAAGTATTCACTCAACAACATAAAGTGGGGGAAAATGTAGACACAAAATATCACACTTGGATACATTTCTAGGTCCTAAAATCATACTAGCATTCATATGATTCATAAGAAAGAAAACAAGTAATTGATGACTATCTTTCACATCTTATTGTTTTTTATTTTGGTCTTACACACACTACAGCCCAATCATAATAACTAAATTGATTTACCGTTTATGGATTTAGGCACCAATGCCCGCCTAGACAGGAGTTCCCGCACGCTTCTATCCCCTCTAGGTGCCCTTGACCCTTCCTTATCTTACTCGCTTCTTTTGGGTGTATTTTATCTTTTGGGAATATTTTTCATTTATGGGTCACCTTCTAGTTTTCAATTATGAAATTCAATTAAGGGAATCATATAAATACATAGTTATGTGTTCAAAATAAAGAAACAAACAATAAGCATTACTATTACCACCTAAGCTTGCATCCAAAAGAAACCTAAAACACTCTAAATCATCCACTCAAGGGACAAAGGACTACATACTTTGCATACATAGCATAGGAAGGGGAATTTTATTCTATTCCATACACACATTTGCATATTTTAGAAAATCTATCTCGTTATCAAGTGTGACCTGCACAAGGGAATCCTATGGCACAATTTCCACACACACTCACAAGAACTACATGGTGTGTGAGATGTATTGCAAGGATTGGTTGTAAGTTCACTCTCGGGGTGTTCATCTGGGGTTATTTTAAATCCACATTCCACATATTTATGTTTATGTTTGATGTGGTTTGTGGGATTTTGTAAGTGGACTTCTCTTTTATGGGTTATAGGTACCTTCAGAAATCATAGTGCGGCTATCATGTGATTAAAAAGGAAAAACAATGAAAACCTTTTGACATGTCAAAAAGTAGATTTTGAGCTCATGTGCAATCACCAAAACCTAGAAGTGGTCTCTAAGAACCATGCACCCTTGACTTATCCCAGACGCCCATGTCCGACCTCATTCCTACATTTCATAATTTATATTGAGAATTTGTGACACTCTTCCCATCTTGTTCAACACTTTTCCCAGTCTAGATCAGTTCCCGATCAAGCATAAATCAACTAAGTATCTTCATTTATCTCTTGTGCTTAGGGTTTCATATTTATACCTTATTTTACTTGTGTCATTTTTATATTTCAGTATTTTATCATTTATTTCAATAAGTGACTCTGTAATATTAGATTTAATTCAAATTAAATTAAATTGGTAAGTTACCACTAGACTACATTATTCTAGGTTTTGGTTACCACTATTCTAGGTGGAGATTGTCATGATTCTAGGAGGAGGTTACACATTCACCTCCTATATGTACATATTTTTCATTATTTTATATGATTATATTGATTTGGATCTATTTTTACGTTATTAAAATTATCTCTCTTGTATTTTTGTAATTTGTAGTCTTGTATGTTTGCTTTGTTTTGTATTGGAACAATTCATGTCTTGCATCATTCAAATGTGCATTCTTCAAACCAGGAGATCTATGGCACTTATCTGATATGGTATTAAATCCCAACTAGTATTGATCTTCTCTAATTATTATTGTGCTAATTTATTTTCAATTGATATCATTATTTGCAAAGAATTTTGGTGTTAGTTTTTCCAAGTTTATGTGTATATATCCTTTTTGGGCATTATGTCTATGTAGTTGTCATTGATTTCAAATTAAATTGATGCAAAGGTAGTTTATGTGGCTTAGGTGTCTCCATGAGGTTTCATCCATGTTCAAGATTAAATTTTGATTGGTGGTGTCTAATGTTTTTTTCTTTCATATGTTATCTTGGTGCATCTACATGGTTTTAGCCATGGTCAAGCTAGTATGGTCTAGTGAGTGTACTCTAAATGATATATGAATTATTCATGAGGTTATGCATGGTCAGTATGATGAGTTAAATGTTTTAATGAGTTTGTAAGAGTTTAATAAGGTCAGGTCATGAGATTTAGGTGTTGATTCAAGTCATTCTAGGTCTTTTTCTTGACCTAGTGCCAAGAAAGGAAGATGTGGCAAAGCATGAGAAATGGAGAAGGGAATAATATTTTTAGCATGTAAGGAGTATGTTGAGGTTTTTACAACATGTGTAGAAGATGCATTAGGTCATATTTCAGCTAGTAAGTGCTTGGTTAAGGTAATTTTGGAGAAATACTACAAGACAAGGCAGGGTTTACATGGGTAAGTCTTAGTATCCGGAGAGTTTCAAATGTAGTTGAGCTTGGATGAGGTTTAGAAAGCATGAATGAATTTTTTTGATGCTATGATAAAATTTTCAGGTCAAGGTATTAAGGACAAAACAAGAAAAGTAATTTTTAGTCATACTTGAGCTCTTGAGAAGGCAAAAACTGGCTCAATGGTGAACTTCATATGCTCACCCACATGTGTGGGTTCTCGTATGGGACCTTAAGGATTTCAGGTATTTTTTTATGAAGTAAATAATATTTTTCAAGAATAAATAATTCATTTGGATGTCATAGCTTTATGAGCAATCATTAAGAAGAAGAGGTGGTCTAAAACCCTAATCAAACAATAGTTCTGAAATGGTAAGGAAGAAATGCATGTTTTGGTCTCCAAATGACTTGGGAAAGAAAATATGATAACTTAAGGTCAGTAGATAATTCTTCAGTCTCCTTTTGGTGGTAATTTCATGCTTCAACTATTCAGATAAGTTATAAAAAAAACCATAGTTTTTTGAAGATTTTTTGTGTTAGAGATGACTCTGATAGTTTCATGTTAATAAATTAATTGTTCTATATACCTTGGGAGGTGTGATAAATTACCATGATAATTTTTAGATAGTTTCAGTTGATAAAATTTGAGAATTAGGTCCTCCAAGATTCCATACCGCTTTTGGCCTATAAGGATAAAACCTAGGCATGGAGGTTTGAGATGAGGTTGATAGTTTTGCATATTATAGAAAGGTTTTATGGTATTGAATAGATTTTTGGAATTTGACATGTTTTTTTTAAGCTCTTGGAATGCTATGAAGAATTGGTTTCATGGTTGAAACCCTAGTGGCCTAATTAACTCTATTAGGATTTCCGAGAAGGTTAGTTGGATCAAGAGTGTTATTGTGTATTCCTCCATATGACATATGCTTCTTCATGATTAAGAAAGTGTAGCAAGGTTCTATTGAAGTGTTAAAAGTAATGAGAGTGGGTGGAAGTATTGTTGTATGTGTTAGATCATGTTTCTCTCGAGACAAGTTCTTGAGTCCTAGAATCCAGCTTTGAGCAATTTGAGAGATGGAGCTATTTGAGTGCCTTGTGTCCTTTTCGTAGGTTTGAGTTTTTAGTTAGTATAATTTGATATATTTCCATCCATATGATACTTTAGTCATGGTGATGATTTTATGTGTGCCAAATTTCTTGGTCTTGGAGGGTAAATTTGAGATGCTTAAGACTTATATGGAGTTTCTTGATTCTTGGTGTGCTTTATGGTGATGATAGTTGGTGCAGAGCTTCTTATGCATATTGATGGTGTCTAGATGATGTTATTTATATTTTATAATTTGGAGGATTATTTATAATTATTTCTTGTTCCCTTGATATTCATATTCTATTCATTGGAGATGATGCCTTGTTTTAGACCTATTTGAGAAGCATTGTGCAAGTTGGTGTGCTTAGGCATATGCTGACCTAGTTGGTACTTCTAAGTTGTTTATATGATGTTTTAGATGTGTTTTTGAGTTTTAATACTAACCTTATTGGTCTTGGCTGACCTATATGGTTGTGTGAGATAGATTCAAATATAAAAGTGTGTTATATTTTCTCATTATAATGAGTTGTGATTATGGGGATATGAGCGAGCTAGAGGAGGTGAAATAAGAGTATAGAGGGGTAAAAGGTAGAGATGATCAGAGGAATGAAGAGATTATAAGAGTATGGGAGGATAGGTTTAAGGTCATTAGACCTAATCAGCATGATATGATGCAAGTTTTATAAAATTAGGAGAAGAGGTTGTTTGAGATGATTTTAAGTGCATTGAATTGAACTTGTGATAAAATTCAGTTGTAGGAGTAACAATACTTAGTGATCTTGATATTCAAGTGGTTGAGTTGTTTCTTGATCACCTTAGGGTGTTATAGCCTCCTTTTAGGATTGGTGTCATACTAAAATATGGTTTGTTGCTCCTTTTGGGGTTGGTGCCTCACTAAATAAATCTTGTGTGATGTGTAATATTCACATGAGTCTTTATAATTGAGTAATATATTCAAAAATTTCATTTATTTTTATCCCTTGAGTATTTCCCACATTATATGTTGTGTACTTGTGTTATATTTTGTTTCATGCACTTGTGGATGACTGATACATACTTAATAAGCTCATATTATTTATGGTTGATATGATGTATATAAGTAAATTTAACTAAAGAAGTTTTTTTGTAAAACCGATTCAACCCCCTCTTAGTCACTTTGTTTCTAGCAATTAGTACCAGAGAAAGGCCCTTTTGAAGAAATTCTAACCACTTAAGGATATCCTTGAAGCACATCATGGGAAAATCATCGATGTTGATGTAGTTTTGAGAAAGAAGTACAAAATTATAGATTCCCGATCCATGGATTATAAGAACAAATTAGTTTCATGAATATTGAGCATGGTCAATCCATCAATGAGTTGGAATCCCAAGTTATGAGTGTGATAGAATCCTAAAATGAAAAGAGGTATAATGTATCAAGTATGAAGATGAGTTGAGATCCTTGAAATCAGAATTGGAACAAGCAACTAGTAGGTTAAAGACCTATGAGAAGTTCAAGAAAATCTATGAGGCCCTAGATGATATGTTGAACAATCAGATTCTATCTAGGTATAACACAGATTTGAGTTTCAAAGGAGAACACATGAAAAATTATGTACATGAAAATTCTAGAGCAAGTACTCAAGCATACATGATGGAGACCAAGAAGAAAAAAATTCAAGGTCTAATCTTGTTATATAACCAAATGCAATGAGGCATGGTTCTTATTTCAATGGTTGTGTGTGTGTGTGTGTGTGTGTGTGTGTGTGTGTGTGTGTGTGTGTGTGGGTGTGTGGGTGTGTGTGGGTGTGTGTGGGTGTGTGGGTGTGTGTGGGTGTGTGTGGGTGCGCGTGCAAGGTGCGCGTGCGTGCGCGTGCGTGCGTGCGTGCGCGTGCGTGCGCGTGCGCGCGTGCGTGTGCGTGTGCGCGTGTGTGTGCGTGTGCATGTGCGTGTGCGTGTGCGTGTGCGTGTGCGTGCGTGCGTGTGCGTGCGCGCGTGCGTGTGCGCGCGTGCGTGTGCGCAGTGCGTGTGTGTGCGCGCAGCGCAGCGTGTGCGTGTGTGCGTGCGTGTGCGTGTGCGTGTGCTTGTGCGTGTGCGTGTGTGTGTGTGTGTGTGTGTGTGTGCGTGTGCGTGTGTGTGTGTGTGTGTGTGTGTGTGTGTGTGTGTGCGTGTGTGTGTGTGTGTGTGTGTGTGTGCGTGTGTGCGTGTGTGTGCGTGTGTGTGTGCGTGTGTGTGTGCGTGTGTGTGCGTGTGCGTGCGTGTGCGTGTGCGTGTGTGCGTGTGTGCGTGTGTGCGTGTGTGCGTGTGTGCGTGTGTGTGTGTGTGTGTGTGTGTGTGTGTGTGTGTGTGTGTGTGTGTGTGTGTGTGTGTGTGTGTGTGTTTCATAGATTTGGTCATATATCTAGATATTACAATAAAATGTTCACAAGGATTGAGTACTCATGGAATTATGAGGTTTATTTCAGTTTTCAATGTTATTCATGTTATGCATATGGTCATAAGGAAGAAGATTGTGGTTGGAATCTTAGTTCATATTAGGATAGAAGTAGGAATGGTGTTTAATGGTAAAATTTTTATAAACCAGGCCATATAGAAAAATATTTTCAAAGAAATAAGTCGATACATATGAAAAAGCTAAAAATGTTCAAGACAAGAAGATGTTTATCAAAATATCTCGCAAAGAAGGGCCAAACACAGTCGAGGAAATAAAGAATTATGATCCTATAGAATCAATTAAAGAAAAACCAGGTACATCCATGACATTCAAGAAGTTTGATCATGAAAATGAGAACAAGAAGAATAAATCTAAGTCTGATAAGCATAATACAAGATCTGATGAGCCAAATCATGATATGAAGGAAAAATGTGTAGATGGTGAAAAGGAGAGAGAATCAAAAATAGTAAAGCCATCCAAAGGAGATTCAATCTCAATCAAGATGTCAGATATTGTTGACAAGGTCAAAAATAATTAAATCAATTTTTTCAAGCCTAATCCTCGATATGATCAAAAACAAAAGAGGATTTTTATCCCTAATTGAAAACAAGTCAGAAAATGAGGATGTTATCATGCCTAAAAAGTCATCCAAGAAGTCAAGAAGGAAGGAAGAGGTGGAGTCTTTGGGTTCATTTGATGACTTCATACTATTCTAGTGCTCCTAAGAAGAATGAAGTGTCTTCACTAGGCTTCTTGAAGACATTCATCCGTTAAGGAAGCATTAAAGGTATGTTTTTCTTTTAATTGGTAGGATTTTTTGTTAGTTAAAGGAAATCATGGTGGTATGTTGTTTCTGCTCATTGGGTTAGTCGTGGTTTCATCATGTATCATTCAAGAGGGATCTATGTTTAAGGCATGATTGAAGGTATTGTTTTATATATTTCAGCTGAAGTACTTATACTCTCTATATGGCCTCAAGAAAGAGTATCTTAATAGTTCAAGGTGTGTTCTAGATAATTCATAGCTATAGGCTCTCAGATTTATCTATGAAGGTGTTGATAATAGGAAATTTTTTTGATAGAATCTATATTGAGTGTGTTTATGATTCAAGTTTGCAATGTATACACAATATGTCAAGTTTTATGGTAAATTTTTTTAAGAAGAGTGAGGACATAAGCATCATGGAGGTATTTTTAGTAAAGCATTCTAGGTTTGACAATCAATCTTGATAGACTATTTTGAGATAGTGAAGAAACTTTGTTGTATCCTAAGATTCAAAATGAAGGTCAGTGAATAGAAGATCTAAGAAAGCATGACAATTTTTTTCTAATCTATGTTATAAAGGTGTTATAGGACTTCATCAATGTTTAATAAGATTCAAAATGCTTTGAGGTAGGTATCAATCCCTTAAAGACTCTATTTTTGGCTTATAGAGTATTCATGTTCTGCTTTTTTAGGGTTATGATCAAACAATCCATATTATGCGTTGAAAATCCATGTGAAGGTTTAGAAGGTAGATATATACGTTTATGTGCCAAGAGAAGGTGTCGAGTAAATGTTCTAGAATTACTATTGATAGGTATGAGAACTACAAGGAATGGTTGACTCAATATGAAGTCTATCAAATCTAGGGTGTTGAAGTGTTGACTGTGTCCAAGATTTGTTCAAAGATTCTTAATAAGTTTATTGTTCAAATTCCAAGGAGATTAAGATGGATACATGGGTATTTTAAAGATAAAAATAAATTTTGATAACTTGAGGTGATTTGTGGTAATATTCAAATTGCCAAGATGTGTTAGTACTATCAAGAAAGCATATGTTGATAGTTGGTCCTCAAGAGGATGTTGTGATTTTAGGTTAACGTCATAAAGGTACGTTTTAAGGGTAATTTTCTTTGTATGTTGCATCAATAGTATAAGATGTGTGCCAAGGACTCTAACATGTATAATAAAGCTTTTTTATTTAAAAGAAGTGCCAAGGTGTCCCGAATTGTGTAGTACTTTGTGTTTTCAAGTTGAGAACGTCTAGGTTGTTTCTTTTATCTCGCAAGTTGTTGGTATGGTCTCGGATGGATCATATTGCTTGTGATTCTTGGATGAGTGTCATTGGAAGAGTATGTATGATAGAGCTATAGGTGTGCAAATATTGGAAGTTTTTTCCTTAAATGTGACTAAGCTATGAAGGAAACCAAATTTGGTCTATGATATGATACTAGGCGTGTTAAGGAACTATGACTATTGTGTAAGGAGGTGAGAAAATTCATGAATACCTAATCATGATATTAAAGGTATGTTCTATTTAATTTATGATCATGCTCTTAGTAGTTTGAATATTTTCTTTAAAGAATAAAATATGAGTAAGGATGTGTCACCCTAGGGGAGTTATGTTTGGGAATTGTTGTCCATTATTTCCATGAGATATAAATGTGTATTTCTATGGTTTGACCTAATCTAAAGAAGATGTAAGAATTCCAAGTCTGTATGAGGAAAAAAAAATTGCTGCAAGGAAAAGATATGATTCAAATATATCTAAGAGACAAGGGAATTTTTTTGTTTCATCATGTTGGATTAAGTGGAGCTTGTTGGCACAATGTTGCATTGACATCAAAATAATAATGGGATCACCATTTTTAAGGTCCTGAAATAGAGCTATAAAATGCATGATTAAGGACTTAGTCTTGATTGATAGAAGATGCACTTGATGTTGACCACAATTTAGTAGAAAATATGATCCAAGGTGGAGACAAGTTTTACGGTTCGTGGTGAATAGGTAAAAATTTGAAAACAAATAAGAGTTGCATAGAATTGTTGGATGGTATATAATGATCCAAGATGAAAATGTTGTCTACAAGAGTGAAAAGTGAAGATCAAATAATTTTTTAATCATTTCAAGGGGAGTAGTTTGCACATTCATATTAGGTTCATAGATCATTATCATTTGAAGTCAAGTAAGAAAGTAAGTTGGTATGCATTGTTGATATTGTTAGGTTGCCTAATTGTTGTTTTTCATGTCAAAATGTCATAGTTCCTTTGTTATAGATGTTAAAGGGGAGATTAGTCTCAAAGACATGAAAAATAAGTCTTGTACGTGTTTTTTATTTGTGGTTTCCATCAATTTTTCTAAAGGTGGTTTCCATCAATGATAAAGGGGGAGATTGTTAGGAATTTTGTCTATGCATTTTTCAATGATGTCAAATTTCATTAATGGAAAAGGGAGTTTAGGTGGCTTAGGTGTCTCCATGAGGTGTCATCCATGTTAAATATTGAAGGTTGATTGGTAGTGTCCAATGTTGTTGTCTTCCATATGTTATCTTGGTGCATCTACATGGTTTAGGTATGGTTAAGCTAGTATATTCTGGTGAGTGTGCTCTAGAGGCTATATGAGGTCATGCGATAGGTAGTATGATGAGTGAAAGGTGTTAATGATTCTATAATAGGTCAAAAAGGTCAGATCATGAGATTCAAGTATTAATTCAAGTCATTCTAGGTCTTGTTCTTGACCTAGTGCAAGAAAGAAGAAGTGGAAGAATGGGAAATGGAGAAGGGAAGACTTTTTAAGCATGCAAAGAGTATTTTGAGGTTTTAAAACATGTTTATGAGGTGCATCATGTCATATTTCAGCTGGTAAGTGCTTGATTAAGGTCATTTTGGAGAAAGAATACAAGATAAGGCAGGGTTTGCATGGGTAAGTCTAAGTGTCCGGAGAGTTTCAGATGTAGTTGAGCTTGGATGAGGTTTGGAAGACATGGAGGAGGTTGTTGTGGATCTATGAGAAAATTTTCAAGTCAAAGAATTAAGTAGAAAGTAAGAAATGTCATTTTTAGTCATAGAGATCTCTTAAGAAGGAAAAACTAGCTCACTTTGGTGAACTTCGGATACTCACCCACATGTGTGGGTTCTCGTATGGGACCCTAAGGCTTTAAGGGATTTTTATCATGGATTCAAGAAAATCATTAAGAAGCAGAGGTGGTCTAAACCCCTACCAAACCCTATTTTTGAAATGATAAGGAATAAATGTATGGTATGGTCTCCAAATGACTTGGGCAAGAAAATATGATAACTCAACGTTGTATATAATTCTTTAGCACTCTTATTGGTGGTGGATTCATGATTCATATATATTGTGATTTAATTTAATTTGAATTAATTAAATCTAAGTATTGTAGAGTCACTACTTGAAATAAAAGATGTATAAATACTCAAATACATAAATGACACAAATCAACTAAGATTAAAAATATGAAACCCCGAGAAAGAGATGAGATAAGAAGACTTAGATTATTTATGTTCGAGATGGGACTGCTTTGTCTTGGGAAAGGTGTTGAAAAGGATGGGAAGAGTGTTCTTATGACTCATCAGAATTATAGAATGTAGAAATGAGGTCCGACATGGGCACCCACAATAAGACACGACATGTGCACTGGGCATTGGAGACTACTTTTGGGTTACAGTGACTACACACAGATGCTTAGAATGTTATTTCTATAGTGTCAAAAGATCTTTTTGTTATTTATTATTAGTTTTGTGGTATTTAAACAATGATTTCCAAGAGTACCTGTAATCTACAAAAGAATATTTCACCTACACAAACCCATAAAACTACATCAAACCTAAAAATAAATATACAATATGGGGTGTGAGACCTGACCCCGACGATCAACCTAAGAGTGAACTTACGAATGAATGTTGCACTACATATTCAACTCCATGTAGTAGTTATTTTCATGTTTTTGTGTAGAAATTTTGCCCTAGATTCCTTGTGCGGAGTTGCACTTGATAGTGGGATATAGCTAAATGTAACAATGTAGTAGAATGTGTGAATCAACAAATAAACTTCCCTTCCTATATAACGTATATAGAGTTGATGTATACATTATCCAAAATTCACCCCAAGGTAAATTTTGATAACATGCATCAAATTCTTTAGTCCCAAGCAATTATATTGATTCAAGGCAAAGCATCAAAGTCAGGTTGGGTCCCCTGATTTTTTCTAACTCCCCTAGCCAAGAAAGAAAGAACAAGCTCAAAAAATGCGGAAAGGTTGCGAGAAGACAGTGCTCGGGCCAGAAAAATCATGAAAATGGCTAAGTCTTGGTCTCCTGGACAACAGTAGGACAAAAGTACGTGAGGGACGCATGGGGGCCACGCGAAAGTGCGAAATGGGCGAAGGATCGTCCGGACAGCTGGGACAAAAGTATGCGAGGGACGCGTGGGACACGAAAGCGCGAAATGGGTGAAGGATCATCTGGGACAGCCAGGACAAAAGTACGCGAGGGACGCGTGGGACGCGAAAGCGTGAAATGGGTGAAGGATCGTCCGGGGCACACCAGGATAAAAAAAGTACGCGAGGGACGCGTGGGACATGAAAGTGCGAAATGGGTGAAGGATCATCTGGGACAGCCGGGACAAAAGTACGCGAGGGACGCGTGGGACGCGAAAGCACGGATCGGCCGAAGGAGGAGAGGAAAGGTCAACGTTTGACCTGCGAAACTTCAAACGGCCATAACTTTTGACTCCGAGCTCCGATTTTCACAAAATTGGACTTTCTGGAACGAGCACGACGTCCTCTACGCCACAGAAACTGGATTTCTTATTTTTAATGAGGATAGATATATTTAATTAAGAGAAACATATTTGGCTCCAGTCAGTTAATGTTCATTCCCGTCAAATGACAGAAAACGCCTGCTAGACCCAAAATAGCTGCCCGCACTCAGAAGGCCATAACTTTTGCATTTCTCAACGAAATCACACAAAATTGGTACCGTTGGAATCGTGGTTCCGAGCCCAATGCACAAAAATCAAGAAATTCTAGATTTGATCAGAAATTGATTGAGTTTTTAAGAAAACGTGGCCGGATTCAGAATAGTGTTTTATTTGGTAGTTGGGAGTGCAATTAAGAGGCATGGTCATCATTCTTTCTCTCATTGCAGCACATGGGACAGCATGGGGAGCCTTTTGCAAGTAATTTATAACCATTTCACTCAATTTAATGCCCCTTACAGGTGGTTGAAGGACAGATTTCGGGATTTCCATTTTCCCTTCTCTTCTCCTTCTCATTTTTTCTATAAATTGGAGTGTTGGGCTCATTGTAAAAGAGAGAGTTTTTGGGTAGCAAAGCTCTGTCAAAATTGCTTTGTGAAGCCAGTGTGTTGCAGCCCTTGTAGTGGACTCCTTGCATGGTGATCCAGCCCTTATCTTGTAATAGATCAACTGCATACACAGAAGCAATAAAATACAAAGTTTGTGGATGTATCTTCCCCTGCTGTGTTTTCTTGCATTCTTCTTGCCCCTTTTATCTTTCTACAAGAATATTTTGTCTATTATTATGTTCTTGCAGGAATTCACTAACATTGTGTATGCTTGGAATATTGTTGTGAATGCATTTTGCTAGATTATGGAGAACTGTCATCACCTCTTCTAGTGTGCACTTTCCCTCTATATTTCACACATTTGGAGATTACTCTCACACCCTCCTTTTCTGGTGTATCACCGCTTTAGTGTAGGCTTTCATTTTATGTATTCTCTCTCCCTGGTCCCTTGGAAATTTAGATTAGAACAGTTAGCTTATCCTGCATTAGAGTAGATTGTGGCAGGTAGTTTAGAAGCAAGAACCAGCTTTCTCTGGAGGTCTGTCTCAAGTAGCAAGTCCCACAACTTGGAGATAGTACCCATGTTATCCAATCACACTATGAGTTCAAATACATGCATAGGGGTGCTGTGATTCGGGGATAACAAAGATCCCTTATCCCTTTAATAGATGCTAGATGGATGCTTTAGAGTACTTTAGTGCCTTTAGAATGCAAGCCTAGGTGATGATAGTAATGCTTAGTACTTGGTCACTTATTTTCAACACATAACTATATATTTATATGAGTACCTTGTTTGAATTTTGTAATTGAAAACTATAAGGCCAACCCATAAGTGAAAAACATGCCTAAAAGATAAAAGAGACCTAAAAAGAGAGATTAAGATAGAAAAGGGTCAGAGCACCGAGAGGGAACATGAGCACTGAGTCTTTGCTATCATCATGCTTGGGAAATGGTTTTGAAGACATAAAATATAAATCAAGAAAATCCCGATTGGTTTATAGGGTGTGTAAGACCAAATAAATAACAAAAAAAAATATAAAGAGGCCAAAGATAGTCATCAATTACTATTTTTCTTACTTAGGAATCACGTAAATGCTAGTATACTTTTAGGACCTAGAAATTTACCCAAGTGCATGATTTTGCATCTACATTTTCCCCACTTTATTTTATTGAGTGAAAAAATGATAAAATAAAGTAGATAAGAGATTTGTACCTTATGATCCTATAGAGCATGCAACGAATAACATGCCAAGTGGACAAGTGAAACGTGGAATGATGTTAAGTGAAGCATGTAAACTAGGAAAAGAAAGTGACCCTATGGGTGAATCGTATGTGTTTTACCATGTTATCGTATCGTGTGGTTGTTGCTTCTTGTAAGGACGAACCTCTAAAAGAGGAGAAAGATGTTGAACCCTATTACATTACTTGTTTTTATCAACGATGTCACATGGAATTGATGGAAAAGGATGAGTGAAATGGCATGTAGGTAGGTGTTTATCATTGGTGCTCAATGATTCAATTGTTCTTCTTAAGGCTTCAAGTTGTTTCAGAGTGGATTCAAGGTGCTACAAGCTCAAAAAGTAAGGTGGCTAATCACTAAAGGAAGAGTTCAGGTTGGCATTATTTTCTCAAAGGTTTTACATGTCAAATATGATGATGTAAACATGAGCAAGAGCACTTATAGAAATTTTTAGGTCATTTGGTTGAAGTCTCAATTCAAACTGGCTTATTTAGACTTGTTTCTAGATCCTGATGAGGTGTGGAAGTTTGGTACAAGTCATGAAAAGATAATATTTGCATGGAAGGAGCCTATAAATGTTGCAAAATGGTATGTGTGACAAACAACAAGGCATTTTTTAGCTTCTAGAGGTAGATTTTCAAAACTCACCAAAGTTGACCTTAAGAACTAGCGAAAGTAAGATGATGCAAATGAGATAGGTTTGATATGTATAGGAAAAATTATGATAAATAAACTCATGGATCCTGTAGAGGGTGCGTTTTGGTGCTCCATGTAAAATTTCATCAAATTCTGAAGAGGTATGTGAAAGTTGTGTAAGATTTTCTAAAATTGGTTCTTTAAGAAGTGCAAAATGAGATGCATGTATTATTAGCACCCAATAAAAAATATGAATCCTTATTCGATAAATCATAAAAGTAATTTTAATAGATAAATCCAATATTTAAGTGTGGAAAAATGTTTTAGGAAAAATGGATAAGTATTAGAGAAGATATGAGCATTCTACTAACATTCTTGAAGTATTGAGTTGAAATAAGTCATTTTTGGTTTTCTTGTCAAGTTTGTGAAGTGGTGCATATGTTCATATTTCAATGAGGTATTCACCATATCATAGTGGTTAGTAGCATGAAATTAAAACAGTCATTCTAGAAGATCCATCTCGGTTTTGTAAGGACAGGACGGACTCATTCAAACATGTGATCTAAAGTTACAATCAGAATAAAGTGATCAAAATGATTATTTTTAATGGAAATTTGGTATTTACCTCTTCAAATTTTCATTATTTAGTTTATGGAGTTTATTTTTGACCCTTTTAGTAAGTTGCAAAGCTCAAATCTTTTATGTCCACCATGTCCCGTGTTGCCTTCTTTGAGAAAACAACATATAAGGATATGTTTGAAGATATTTTGTTCTTGAAACCTCTCTCCCAAGACCTGGAGTGAAATGTTCTTACTTATCTTGAAGTATAGATGACAAATTATGTGCTTCAATGTGGAAACTAAAGATTAATGAGAAAAAATTGTGCATATACTTGATGGTTGTGATAATATGAAGGGAATTTTGTTGTGCGGGTTGGAAAAATCATACAAAGATGTTTGTTTGGGAGTTTAAATGTGGTGTTAAGTACTCTAAGGATGACAAAATATTATAAGTGATCTTCCCTTCTAACCTAAGGTTCATCTTATACCTAGAAGTTTTGTTTTTGTTCTCAACATGTATTGTTATGTCAAGATTTTCGACACTGTACTATTGTTTTTTATCCCTGTATGCTATTAGGAGAGGATTTGACTCGAAAATTAGTTGGAGAAGATGAAAATAACTCCCACATGTCTACAAGAATTTGAATTTTTGAATTTCATTTGAAATTGAGAAATAATTCAAATGTTTAAGTGTCTCGGTGTATAGATCGTGCATAAAACCCTAAAACTAGGGTTTGTAGAAACAAAATATTCAAAACTTAAAATTCCTCCATTGAAAAATCACCAAATTTTATACACATCTTTGCCTCAATATCACGATGGTGTTGCAACAGATTTTATATCATAACACCTTGAATTGGGGAAGTTTTGTATGATAAAATTCTTCTACAATTGTGTTAGGGCAATATTATGGATTCCTTCATCAATTTTCAATCTATTTTTTACAATAAACGGATCCATGTTTTCCTTTCAACTCAAATGAGATCAATAAATGGTTGGGAAGATTTAACACTACTTCAATTATCCTCTTCTCTTGTGTCAATTGAATGATCATACATAGGGTCCATGTGTCTAGTCACAATGATCATTTATCACAAAGTGAAATGCTATATCAACAAAGCTTATGAAAAAGGTTATTTGGTCGATTGTGCCTCAAGGAAGCTTTTCAGGATATAAAAGTGTTGAAATTTCCTTTTAGAAACTGGTGTCATGCATTTCTAGCTCCAAAACATGAAATAAGACTGTGTTTTAGTTTGCTTGAGAAAATGAAAGGATTGGGAAAGTGAAAGATCTCCTTGCGCAAATTGTTTGAGTTCTTGTAGAATTCAAATAGCTATAGTTAATTATAATTTCATGTATTACTCCCTCTAAGGTTGAATAAGAAGATGAAGTGGAAAAATGTGGTCAAGTGACAAGAAGGATTCAAAAGGTCACATAGAACAAAGTCTTGAATTTGAAGAGTTAGTCTAGCTATTGATTAATCTTTGAGCAAAACCGATATATAGAAGTTGATAGGTCATATAGTTGTCTTTATGGTTTTTGAACTAGATGTAGTAGTTTATGGGAAAAAATGTGAGAGTTGAAAAAAGTGAATTTATATAGAGATTTTAATATGTTCATAATTGAAGTGATAATTTTAAAATAAAGGGTATTTGAAGGTATTTGAATGGAATATGGAATAATGGGGTGATGTTGAATTGTTGAAGCGCTAGAGGTGAAAGAAGACATAGTGAGATATAACTATCATATTCAAAAGAGTGATGTGTGTGGTGTGTTGAACAAGATATATGTATGAAACATGAGTGGATGAATGATGTGAGTGAACTAGTCCTATTGACATAAATTAGTGAGAGCTATAATTGTGTTTTCTTAGACCGAGACAACATGTTTTGAAGGGATTTGAAGACTTTACTTGTGACAGTGTCATCTATAAGCATGTTTGAGTTTTGAACCTTGAAGAAAAAATAATACTATGAGCTTTTAATCCAAGAAGGGAAAGTGAATGCCTCAAATAGCAAGATAGTAGGTAGACAGAGATCTAAAGTTCTGATAAACTTTTAGGGAGATGAGAATTTTAAATTCCTAATTTAGTGTCACTATCAGATTTTTTTGCATCCTAATTGAAGAGTGATCATATTTTGTTTACACACCGAGAGTTGTAGCTCAAGATAATCAAGAAGTTGTAGCTTTCTGGTAATTTGTAGCTTGCATATAATCAATTTGTTGCTTGATTTGAAGTTGTAGCTTCATCGCCTGAGTTACGATCAACATATTTGTAACTTGATTGGCCTATATTCCTTTGGTTTAGGGGGTTTTTTCATAATTAGGGTTTCCCACTTAAAATTATTGTCTCTCTCTCTTGTGTGTGATTATCATTTCAATTTATGTGTGTTATTGCTCAATTTAAAAATCTGATAAAATGTTGAATTGACACTAATTCACCCCCTCTCTCGGTGTTCCGAGCTTTCTAACACAAGAATGTAGTCAAAGTCCTGTATATTATAAATTGGAGAAAATTTTGGATGAGTATGTAAATGTGTGTAAAGGAAAGTGTGCACCTAATATATAAAAGTGTAAAGGATAGAAAAGTTTCTTGAAATGTTGTGTAAAGTGAGTTTTTTTGCGTGATCTCACGCTAAGAGATATTTTTGGGTGATGACATGCCAATAGCAATTTTTTAGGCAATCTCACGCCAAGAGTGAGATTTTTGTCAATTTCACGCCAAGTGCAAAAATTTTGGTCGATCTCATGCCAAAGAGTAAGTGTTGGGGGGAGAGGTCTAGTGTTACTTTCCATCCATGACTCTACCTAAAAGCACCACCGCAAATTGTGCATCCCTATTTTTTTCCTGCTATCCTGAATTTTTCTAAAATAGTTTTGAATGTATTGGTTGTTCCAATTGAATGAGATAAAATCAATTCTATTACTAGAGGATTATTCCTAATACTTAAAAAAATTCTCTAAAGGCTTCTGTGAACTGTGCTAATATGATAATTTAATTGTGTGCCCTCGGGACATTAGCGCTAAAGTGTGGAGGACACAAGTTCCTAGGTGTTTTTGTCTCGAGTTTGGGTGCTTGGTGTTTGTGATGTGATGTTAACCCAATTTTGATTATGAGCCAATGGTTCAACCGTAACTTGTGCCAATTATGTGTTGTATTATGCTATGTCAGTTGTAACTATGAGTTATTTTATGGGGTGATTTTTTTACCCAAAGGTATGTTCTCCCCTTGTTTGGAGTTCTTGCGAAATCGGTAGGAGAATGTGGACCACAAGAGAGGACCTGATGTTGTGTTTTATTTTATCCCTGCGGGAGGAGGGGACGTGCATGGTAGAAACCAAGGCACATGTAAACAAAGTGGCTAGATACATGTGTTAGTAGCAAAAGTAGCAAGCATGTCATAGAAAAACAATGTAACAAGAAAGTGTGCATATAAGATAGACTATGAAAGAAGGTTTCAAATATGGGACATCACTCACAATGGCACAAGACAATTAGGCATACAAAAAGTGATCAAACAATACATAGTGCATAGCCCACAAATAATGGAATATAATAGAAAATAATGACAACTAAAATATATCGAGATAGCCATGGTGGAAAATAGTCCTCCAAATAAAATGCTACATATGAAGCACTGTTACAATGTTAGAACGATAAATATTATGTCAAATCATGTATGTATTAAAGGAATAATTAGTGTGCTCGTAAGAATAGAAAGTATAATATGATCAAATGATAGCACACCTGTAAGGTGTGATAAAGTAAATGCCCCTGTGAGAGGAGCCTCGGTGGACCGGTAAGAGGTACAGTGCAAGCGTCATTATAGCATGTAATATATTGTAAGATATCTGCATTCACTCCAAAATACCAAGTGAATGCACATGTGTATATAGAAAATATATTGACATACTAAGTATCTATCTAGCATGGAAAACAAAGTGTACATGTAAGTAGAATAAGCTAGAAATATTAGATCCAACCAAGATATGAGAATGTAATGTATGAGTGTGATGATACGGAATGTAATATGTGAAGATGGAAGGAGTACTATGCCCCCCGTGGATGTGTATGAGATGAGGTTCATTTATAAAAGACCCCTCAATAATCAAGAATGAACCATAAATTAAGACCGTGTTATCGGGAATGGTTTGATAATGTGTGCTAGAAAGATAGATCATGAAGCATAGAGTGTGAAGAGTGAATGTGGTGAGGTTCATTTCAGATTTATACCCTCAACAATTGAGTATGAACCATGGAACTAGAGTGTGTCATAGGGGCATGACGATACAAGTTTTGTATCAAGATGTGTAAGAATAGTAAGAAAGACTATATGTGAAGCACTAATCACAAAGCATAAGTGTAGAGACTAGTAAAAAGTGATAAAAACTAAAGAAGGAGAAAGTATAATGCCCCCAAGTGTGTGATGTAGAGAAGAATCAAGTAAAATCATCTACAATTTCATTAGTGTCGGGTTAAAGTCAATAGGATCTAGATAACATACTTGGTAAGAAATAGTGTGAGGTTGATCATATAAACAATGACACAACGTAAATTGTACATACCCGTAGCATATTCTTCACTAGTAAAAGAAAGTTGAGGATAATTATGTGCATACCGTTGATAATTTTTGTGAATCATCCGATGGGGTACTAAAATTTTTTTGCTATTGCTCATTTTTTGACAAATTAAGCGATGACATGAAAGCAAATCAGCAGTTCTATGTGTTGTTCCAAGGTGCAATGCCTCACATATGATTTCATTCTAAGGTGTCGTCTTCTTAAAAACCATGCAAAAACCTTGGAAGAATAATGCGGGGCTTTGAAGAAGGCGGGAAGGGTAACATACATCAGAAATTACACTCTAAAACAATAAATACAATTATAAATTTTCATAATTTGGGATAAAGTTCAGTTTACAATCATTTGTGTTAACTTTTGTTCTAGATGTTTCAATCAAGGTACAATTAATTCATTCACTTCTTATGATTATGTGAAAGTAACTTAGTTTGTTGAGTTACAAAGGGTTCATTATGCAAAAGAAGCATGTACAACTCATCATATTAAGTAATTTTCATTTATTCATAAGTAAAGTGTACAATGATCCCACACAAGTCGTGGGATATATAAATCAAAATTAAATAAATACATGTAAATACAAAGTTGAAAACATAAGGGAGGAGAAACCCGTCATTCCCTAAGTTGGAAGTCATCCCAAGATTTTCTGGACTACTTCAGTTTTCTACTCCATTGTACCTAAGAAATAAAAATATAAAGAGGGTTAGAGTGCATGGTCTCTAAATCCTTATGTTACTAGCTTTATATGTACATGCATCATCATAAAAAGAAAAGGTACAAATTCAGTTATGTAGCTTTCAAAAAACACAATGATTAAGTACAAATTTTTCTTTACCTTACACTTGCATTGAAAGAAATTTTAAAAGAAGTAAATGCGAAATTCAGAATTCCAAATCTCGAGTTATAACCATAGATTTGCAAATGGAAGTTTCAAAAGTTGTAACTCATATCCATGATCAAAATAACTAGTCAACAAGCTATAAAACTTTCAAATAAAAGAAATAAAGAATGCACTCTTAGATTTACAAAGAGGCCTTGCATTAAACATAATCATTTAAATATGGGTTGTGAACTTCAATGAAT
Organism: Taxus wallichiana var. yunnanensis; assembly: GCA_018340775.1. Classification (NCBI taxonomy): domain Eukaryota; kingdom Viridiplantae; phylum Streptophyta; class Pinopsida; order Cupressales; family Taxaceae; genus Taxus; species Taxus wallichiana. The sequence continues at coordinate 746,875,876 of CM031240.1, read as the reverse complement.
TGATGCGATTTCTCTTATATTGTTGCAACTTCTAGTTTTGCACTCAAGCATGTACAGTTATAAGTGATCTAAGTAAAATTGCAGCATTTTTCCGTAACAAGTGAGACCATCATCTAGAAATATAAAATAGATTACATGTTTTCCAAGAAATATTTCATTCAAGCCAAGATGGCTCAATATACCCACTTCATAATATGCATTCTAAGTGATAATAAATGTTTGATTTTATACCTAACAGATGACCAAGACATATTTGCTAAGAAAAATAAGTCGCAAAGTACATTTTCTAGAAGAAAACGTGTTGGATAACCATATAACTTGCAAGGATGTTTAAGTATGCATGAAAGAGTAGAAAGGTATTCAATTCATAGTATACAATAACTCATCAATGAAAATCATACAACTGATGAAGAATGTAAGTTATAGATTTTGGATGAAGTATTTTACAAAATATTATAAACATTTCAGTTCTCTATCAACAAATCATCTACAAAGATACAAATTACAAACTTTAGTTTTGAAAGGAATATCAACTTGCAAGAACTATTAAATTCTAAGTAGGTACATGCTTCATTGGTACACTTTAAAGTACATAAAAACCACACACAAATGCAAATGGAAAGCAAAAAAATCCCGAAATGGAAGTTTACATCCATGACTAACATTAGACAAGTTATCAATATCAAAGACCAAGTTACCAAGAATGGAATGAAATCTAGTGTGTGTTTTTGCAAAACCACAAGTTCCAATAGAGCTCATCAAAAAATTCAGAAGAAGCACATTATAGGTTACAAATATACTATGATGAGTTTCAAAGTACAAGAGTGCAAGTCAAAAATTTCAACAATGCGAATGTTCTTCTTGTAGTTGTTCTTTTGCTTGATTGATTGGTTTTTATTGGAGCTCTAAAGATATTCCAATCACATGTTTTAGTTTTGGTTTTAGAATCCACACAAACTTACGGTGAGTTTTAGATGGAATTAATATTGGGTCAACATGTATCGGTATTTGAGTGTGCTACTAAAATTTTCAGAAATCTTTCTCCTCGTAGATACTGGTGATTATAATTATGGTATGGAGAGTCATTCATTAGGATCTTGTGTGATTAAATATGAATTTTTATAATCTGAGTTTGATGTAATTTCATATTCTATAATCAATCTGATGTAAGATGAAATGGATTGCACTGAGACCAACACAATTGCAATCATTCTCATCATAGTTCTTCCAAAAATAAAATAATAAAATTGTCAAAGAAATTCATCTAGTCTATTGAAATGGTTATGCATGTACATCAAAGAAGATGAAATGGTGAATGATTTTTCCTCAAAAGAGATCAATGATATTCTACATCGCATAGTAATGAAATAATTTTGTGTAATAACCGAAGAATTATATGCAATAAAGCTCCAAAAAGAGAAAATCCATGGTGACACAATGGTGAACACACAATTCAAATTAACAACAAACTTAACAACCATAATGAGACATAGCAGTACCCTACAAACTTGAGTCACTCAACATAGTTATAAACCGAGCTCATTGCAAAAAATTCAAGTTGAAATTACAATGAGCTATGTAAATAACAAGAAAATCTCCTCAAGTATAACTCAAAAAGTGAATGAAATGAGTAAATTAGAAATAAAAAGAGTCAAGGTCAATAAATATGAAACAAGAAGAGGTACATTGAGTCATGAAAACACAACCTTGATTTGTGCATACAAGAATAAGGAAAGATCAATGATAGCTGGAAATACTATGAAATGAGCTCCATAGCAAATACAAGGGAAGATTTTTGAGGAAGGAAGTGTGTAAAACCCATATCCTCATATTACAGAGCTCAAGGCATGTGTCTGAGCCATGGTAACACAAAATGGAGTTAACACATTCAAAATACCGAGCCAACAATCACAAGTCAAGCCTAATATACATATGGTGAATCCCCCAAAATAGAATAGAGAAAATAACAATCCATAATCATATACCATTTTGAGCTCAAAGTAACACGAACAAAGCACGAGTGCAAAATCTCACCCAAAATGCACATATCGAGCTATGAGAGGTTGAATTCCCGGAAAACTTCAACCATCTCAAACCAAACTCCAACAAGCTAAACATGAGACCATCAAACTCAACTCGATCTAAGCCCATCAGGTCGAGCCTTAGAAAACAAAAAACAAGCTATCAAATGAGTGGTCAAAGTTATATACAAACAACTCAAAACAAGCAACCCATATCTAGGTAAAGATAGTAATAACTCCATAGAATACACAATGAAAAAATATAACAACAAAGGAAATGGACGTTGAGATGAAAAATAGCATAGCCTGAATACCCCTATGGCCACAAGTTCAAAAGAAATGATGGCGGATTAACTACAAGCTTAGATCGAAGTGTGACGAGGTATAAGCTAAAAATAAAAACAACCCAAGTAAGGGAAAGATTAGAAATTGTTAACATGAGTAAGGATTTATAGTGCATGTTTTTACCTCCAAAATTTTGAAACATGGATATCGAGCCACAAACTTAACAATACAATGTCAAGGTACAACTCGCCTGTGTCATGAAAACCCTATCTCATACATGAAAACCCTCCAAATTCAAAGTCAATCACCGAGCCATACTCAAAATAAGAGAATCCATAGTCTCGAAAATGTAAAGCAAGATATCCAAAGCTCATCATCCATAAGACAGAACAAACCCTTGGATCTCTCAAGTCAGCTCAAAGTAAGAGAAAATATCACATGCAAAAAATCATAGTGGTAGCCCAAAAACATAGATCTGAAACAATAACAACAATGATCTCCAACAAAATCACAAACCATAACCTTCAGCAAAGATGGCCACTTCATAAAAATTTTGGCAGAATAACCCCTTATTCCGTGCTTCTCAAATGAAAATGAGCCAAATGAAATTATTTTTAGGGTTTTTCCCTATTTACAAGAGATTACCCTGAGGTTAACTGGCCATAGTTAGTGATGGATTAAATCTTTACCCTTGGAAAATGTTCACATAGGGGGCTTTTATTATTTGATAATTAATTCTTTGCATGTAAAGTGGGGAGGATTATTATAAGGTTCAATCATTATAGCTTATCATGGGGAGATACATGCCTTTTTGAAAATCAACAAGTAAGTTATAATTAGCCAATGGTGCATGTTCCACAAAGGAAAAATTATATTTTGCATATAACACCAAAATTAACCTTTCTACAAATAAGAAAAATTTGTAGCTACCTTAAAATCTCCAAAATTACCTTAATTGCTTCAATGCAATCCGTATTATTCCTCTAAACATAGTCAAAGGTAGTTGACTAGGTAAAACTTGGAGGGGATAAACATCATGTAACTTATTTTAAACTTGTTGTTATTGTATTTAATTTAAAGGATTTAATATTGCACATGTAAAGCATGCAAGTGGCTTAAATTGGATTTATCTACAATTGGCCAACTAGGCTAAATTTAGGATGTGTTATTTTTGGAGCTTTGGGTGTGAAACTTTTTATTTATACATTTCTTGTGCAATATTTTTGAGGGGGCTTATTTTTTTATTCTATAGACTTGTGTGTAGAATCATTGTACTTGTGTACCTTCTTGATCAATAAAGACTGTATTTTCCTCCAATTTCAAGTTTTATGAAGTGTGTTACAATAGATTATTAGTGTGTTTCAATGAATAGTATCATTCCTTGGCATGCTAAATAGTCTTACATCACCTCTATTTAACTGTTTTGTAAGTTTTGTAGGTCATATAAGTGTGTGCTAACACCTTAAGTGAGTGCAAAATATGTGAAGAATCAGTTATAGTGAAGCCATCTGTCTTTTATCAATCATTAAGTGTGCTTTTGTGCAAATGTAGGTCCCTAAAATTTGGTGCATCACCCTTTTGTTTACTTTTCATTAATTTCTAGTTATTCTTATCCCTTAACCACGTAAATTTAGTAGTTTTATGTGATCCATCAAGGGAACTAGCCCACTCTAGAGGTTCTCCTCAATTTGAGGCACCCACAACTCATAGGAGATCCCATTGTACTCACCAAGTCGGAGTCAAATTATTTTTCCAACACAAAGGTGCACTTTAAACCGATAATAGTTTTTTGGCACACCCTATGGGACCACGAACCATATTTTAGTGTTATTTTCAACATTCGGATGAAGATGGTGCTTTCTCATGGCAATACACTAAAATTTTAGTTACCCCAAATCAACTACCTAGTTTATTTTTCATAGGAATTATCAGCACATAAGAAGACATAAATTAAGATTTAGGAGTGGTAATTAGCCAACAACCACTCACCAAATTCAATTTTTTTCTACCTTAACTGTTCTAGATGAGGATTTTGACAGTCTACACTATTACATTGAAGATTTGCTAGTGCCAAATGGTTTAATTGCATATTTTTCCATGTTTTATGCCTAAGGTGAAAACGAGGTCAACAACAAGAGGTATTCCATCTAAATTTTCTCAATTACCTTTATATTATGTTAGAAGAAGAAGGCTTGGAAATGCTACACCTTACAACATGCCCAATATTTTCAATCCTCCATCTCCAAACCATAATTCTTTGATTCAGATTCCTATATTTCCAAAGGAAAAAAATCAGCCTTTTGTGACCTTTACCAATGGAATTCCTCTAGTAATTGTTGTTTATCATGACTTGCCAGCTGCTGCCTTAAAAAATCTTCCTTACTTTAGTGGTGAAAATCATGTTACCCTTATTGAACATATTTGAAACATTGCAGCCCTATTTTTGTTCATAATATCACTCATGAATATTTTTCTATAAGGTTATTAGTTGCTTATTTCAAAGGCCAAGCTCTCCAATGGTATATAAGCTTACGAGTAGGGTTAAATACTACTTGGGATGATTTAGGATCATATTTTTGTAAACAATTTGAGGAAAAATAAGATCATTTATCCCTCATTGAACAACTTACTACCATCAAAAGAGCACCCCAAGAGTTCATGAAAAACTTCAATTTGAGATTTACTAGGACTTGGGAAAGGATACCAACAACAGTCAAGCCTACACCTGAACATGTTTTTTTGTATTATTTGTGTGCATTAAATAGTGATATTGTTTATGATTTAATCCATGGGTGGTACTACTCTTCCTACAACCTTTGACATTGCAATAAGAGCATAAAATAACCTTATACAAGCTAGAAAATTGGATCCCATACCTTCTATGCCTATTTATCCTGAGCTAGCTCCTATTCCACCAACAAAAGCCATCATTGCCTCCCATAGTTCAGCCTAGTGATATTGATGACTTAAAAGGTGTTTTCCAAACCATGGGAAATAAATTTTGTAGCTAGAAAGAAATCAAATTCAAGCAAGTAGGCCATATCAGCCACCTTTTCAGCCTTTTAACAATTATAGGCCTCCTTCTCAAGGTTATAGACCTCCATATCAAGCACAACCAACCATTACAATAGCTAAACCACTTGCAGCTACTAATTATAATGCCCATACAACATCTAGAACATTGGTTCCAGTGCAAACAAACATGATGTCGGATCCTAACATGTAGCCTAGTGAGCCAAATGCAGCCTTAGAGATGGTACCATAAGGATTTTCTATGCCACGATGACTTAAGAGGAGGCATACTATCATATTTAGAAAATTTCTTATCTTGCAGTTGTTAGGAATCCAAATTTCACATATGGGCAGCCGGCTGCAACTATGGTAAAATTTTAAATCAACAATCATGTGGCTATAAATCAAGAAATTGGAGCTAAGGAAAGAGATGAGTTTGTTGCAGCTATTACAAGGTCAAGAAAGAGGGCTATGGAAGCAAATTCAGGTGATCAAATTGATGTACCAACTCAAGAAAATCAGAATATTACTATTGGTAAGAGTTCTTCTTCACCCCAAGTTCAAGAACAAGTTGTTGTTTTGAAAAATCAGATTAAGGTAGGAGTTGTCCCATTCAATATAGTTGATCATATGAAGAAATCTCACATTACTATGAGCATGTGGGACACATTATCTATTCCAAGACAAAATTACTTGTTGGTCCAAGAGCTTGCAGGTCTAAAATTAACATCAAAACATGCAGAAAGTGCAGAAAACACAACCAACATGGTGATGGCAATTACATATTGACAAACTAAAGGTTCAAAATAACAAACATCAAAATAGGTAAAACTAGATGTTGGAGAGGTAAAAATGGTTAAACCACCTCCTTTCTATCTTTTTCTGATTATTAGAGACTCATTAGTTCATAATTGCATGGTGGATAGTGGAGCAAGCAACACTATTATGCCCAAGTTAGTTGTTGAAAAGTTGGGTCTTAAGTATGAACCAAGTGCCAAAGGAGTTTTACAGCTTGATGGTTCACCAACTAAGACCATTAGAATGATTAAAAATTTAAAACTAACTTTGCATGCTTTTCCAAGTGTTACAATCTCACAAGATGTGATGGTGGTGGATTTACCACCTTATTTTGCTATGTGCTTATCTAGAGACTTCACATCCAAGATTGGAGGTTATCTTTCAACTAATTGGACTTATCTTGTTTTAGAACCAAGTATGGAACTAAATTTACCATCAATTCTGAGCCTTTGTCAAATTTTCACATTGAGCCTTATACACCTAGTGTCATAAATGCAAATTATGCTATCAATGAACAACAAAGAAGGTGATATTGAAGCTGAAACTCTGCATGCATTAGAAGGTATTCCATATTTGTTTAAAGATGAAATGACTAACGAATTTTATGAGCATGATCATTATAGAGTTATTAAAGAACAAGGCCTTGGAATTTATTGCATTCATGAAGATAACACTGAAATTCCATTTATGGAAAAGGAAAATTAGTGAGATGATAGTTTATGGAAGTTATATTTTGATGGCTCCAAAATCAGCATGGTTTAGGAGTTAGTTTGATGTTGATTTGAGTTTCAAAACAATGGTATTTCTCATCTTTTAATTTTTAGTTTAGCTGTTCCAACAATGTACTAGAGTATGAGGCACTTATCCATGGTTTAGAGTGGGTTAAAAAAATGGAATCAAGAATTTGCAGATTTTTCGTGAGAATGATCTTGTTGTACATTAGGTAAGAGGTTCAAACGCTTGCAAAAATCCATTAATGAGGACTTACAGACATAGATTATGGGACATGCTTGAATATTTTCTTTCTTTCAACATACAAATTATCCCTAGAGATGGAAATAAACATGTTGATAGGCTTACATCCATTGGATCTAAGTTTGACATACATGCGAGATATCAAAGATGACAAATCAGTAGCCTCGTATTAGGGTTATAGTGAGACCATTTATTGGTTGCTCAAATGTGCACCTGAATCTTGGATCTTAAAAGGGCCAAGGTTTTGAGACCACAATGGAACCATCCCCAAGTTTTGGGACCTTGCGAGCTTGGGACGGATCTCCAGAGAAGGTCGGTTCCTCTATCTATTTCTACTACTACTACTACTCCTAGTGATGAAAGGGGAAACTAAGCTAATAATGCCAAGGGACCAGGGATACAATAATAACATGAAAGGAAACTACACTAAAAGGTGATAGCACCAGAAAAGAGGGATGAACACTATCTATTCTGAGTGAGAACGAAGGAAATGTGTGAAAGGAGGCTAGGCACGAGTAGCATAGCGAAACACGTATTCACCAGATTGTTTTCATGGAACACAACTAAATATGGAACTACAAGGGACCTAAAATAGCACAACTAGCACACAACACAAAGGAAAAGACAAGAAGAAGGAATGCAAACATGTTAGGATAGAGAATAGTCACAAAATGATGCTTCTATTACTTCCAGAAATGCACAGAGCTATTACAATGATGAAGGAGGCCGATATCCACATGCAAGAGCCAAACATAGAGGTTTGTAACTCAAAATACAGAAAATATGAAGTCCTTAGAAAAATGCGTAAGGATCTAGAGTGTCCAACCTAAAAAAATGATCCTTGTTCTTACATTTATAGATGAATCCATTGAGGAAGAAGGGAAGAAGGAGGGAAAACCTGAATTTGAAACACAACCACCAACAAGAAGCATTCAATGCCTATAAATCCTCCTAGAGATCTATGAAATATGCTTCCCATGCCTTAGTGTGCTAAAGAAGAAAGGAGGGTGGATCATATCAAATATGGTGGTTGAAGCAATTAGATATGCTCATCAATGCTTAAAAATATGTTTTCCCATTTCTCACCTACCAAAACCACTAAGAATTTGAATTTGAATTTATAGCACTATAGCTGATGTTAGTAGATTTCTGAAAATTCTAGGAGCACGTCAATCTGAGCTTTGTAGCAAAAGATATTGTTGTCGAAGATGTCGAGTCGTTGATGCATGCAAAACACATGGCGTGTGTGGATTGTCTAAAATGATGGCCAACTGTGTGAATACTTTTCATTTTTTCCACTTGTCACTTATTTATTTGTTGCAATGATTTTTCACCTATTGGCGTGCTTGACTGGTTGTGCATGGCACACTCAAGTATGTCAAAATATAACCTAGCACAAAAAGGTGTGAGGGAATGGCGTATAGAGAAATAGAGGAAGGCACAGGAGGGAGCACGTGTGATTCACGTGGGAAATGAGGCAAATTGGTGAGTAGATAATGTATGGTGAAGGCACAACTATTACAAAGTAATGGGCATGACACGCGAGAGGGCCAGGACTTAACCAATTGAAGCAAGTGCGAGGTGCGCAGAAGGGAAGAAACTGATTAGGAAGAAGGTGAATGCATAGAAGGTGGGCACAAGGGAGGAGTGGAAGGAGAGAAAGGAAAGGGGCGCACAGGGAAAATGTGACCAAGGGAATGTGCCAAGTGACCTTGAGCACGCGTAACACTTAATGAATAACTTAGAGCTAGAATGTGTATGCAAGTTATCCAAATTGCTAGGAGAGATATTTGGATAACAGTTTTGGTGACTTTTGGGGCCATCTTCTTGCTAGATGAAGAATATTAGTAGTCTGAAGCATCCATTGGGCATGAATTCTACTTATGCAATTATGAAACTTCCCCCGTAACCACTTGAAGATTATTTATTGACTCACCCATTGCAATCTTACAACTAGTGAAAGAAGCTATGCATCCTAGAAGTAACAAAAGAGTGTGCGTAGGAAGCACGTGGGAGGAAAGAACTATGTACAAACAAATAATGTGCTTCAACAACACACTTGGAGGAATTAAAAATACTCTAATATATACAACATGATGCAGAAACTTAATGGAAGGGTTTAAGATAGATCCCATTTACTGGGATATGCAGCGCACCTCCATCAAGATGAGTTAACTCAAAAGAGTTAACTTCTTTGTAAGAACTAATGATGTATGGGCCACTCTAAAGTGCATCAAAATTTGAATGACACCCTAGTTTAGCTTTGTCAACATCCCATTTTAGAACCAAGCCCCCAACTTTGAAATCTTGAGGCCTAGCCTTTCTGTCAAACCATTTCTTTTTTTCTTTCTGATTTTGTTCTAGCTTAATCATGGTAGAGTTCCTGAGTTCTTAAAGATTAACCAACTCTGCCATTTTGATTTCTCTTTGGTCTGCACCTTCAAATTCCAGGTTGTTTGAAAGCGCAATGAATTCAGATCTAGTGTTAAAGGAAGGGTAGTTTCCTTGCTATAGACAAGCTTGTAAGGTGAAGTTCTTATTTCCTTTTTTACTATAATTCTATCCGCCCGAGCACGTGCAAGAATTCTATATGCCACTATCTTTGGCTGATGTTCATTGTGTGCTTCATGATTCCGATCGTGGTTCTTGTTTGTTGATTCTCGCTGAGACCGTTGCCACCGAGGGTAATAGTTGGAAGAATTCTTTAGGTAAATGCCCAGAATTAGAGCCCAATTAATGATTTTAGTACCAAGGAAGGCCTTTTCATTATCAGAGATAATGGTTTGAGGAATGCCAAACCTTGTAACTATACCTTCGAGAAATTCAATTATGACTACCTCAGTTGATTCCTTAAGCGTGACATCTTCTTTCCATCTAGTAAAGTAATTTGTAGTGCCAACACCCATTTATCTCCAGCGCTTGAAGGCGGATTGATCATGCCTATGACATCGAGACCCCATTGTGCAAAAGGATGATCCACTTAGATTGGTCAAAGGGGAAGTGCTACCAATATTTTCTTTCCTACAAAGAAAGTGCATTCCTTGCATTTTTTGACCCACCTGTGTGCATCTTGCAAATAGGGTATGCTAGAAGATACCCGTCATTATGATCTTCATTTCTATAGTTTTGGTAAAGAAAAGTCCACTTTGGAGTATCCATCATGAAATTCTCGCTAACACATTATCATCTCGCACACCATTGATACATCTTAACAACACACCATCAAGATTTCTTTTGAAGAGAAGTCCATCAATCAACACATAGGGGACAAATTATAACCTTAGATGTCTTCTCTTTAATTTTTTTAAACTAGGAGGGTAAGCTCCCTTGGAAAGGAATGTGATCGCGTCCTTCATCCATTCACATGCACCAGGGTCTGAATTTTGTTCACTTTTTACACATGGAAGGTCTTCATCTAGAAATAATGAAGCTTCAGGTTCACTCTGCACATCCTCAACAATTTGCCTACATAACGCACTACCTCTTACCATTTTTGTGGCCTTAATAGTCACATAGTATTCTATGATTTTGGTCACCCATCATGCTCTTTTTTCACTGATTTCTACTCCCATGATGAAATCTATTACCAAAGAGTGGGAGATTAACACCTTGATATGATTGGTGGCGAGCATACTCTTGAATTTCTCAAGCACGCGCATGATGGTGAAGACCTTCTTCTCTGTGTGAATGTATTTTAGTTCATAATCCTTCAGCATTTGGCTGAAGAAGGCCACTGGTTGATCCATCCCTTGTTCATTTTCTTGTTTTAGGACAGCAGCAATGCTTACATCAGCCATAAAGCATAAAGGATGAAATCCTTTAAATAACTGGATTGATGAATGTTGGTGTGCAAGCAATTTCTTGCTTGATTTTTTGAAGCTTTCTCTTCCTTATGTTGTCCATCTAAAGGATTTTCCTTCTTGAGCATCAAAGTGATGGTCCAAACTAGTCCCGCAGTTAGGGATAAAAATCCTAACAAAATTGATCTTGCCAAGGACTATAGGGCATGTTTGTCCATTGGCAGGAAAGAGCTAGGATGGCTAAAATGTGCTCACGATCAATTATGATAACCTCCTTTGAAACCACATGGCCTAAGAGTTTGCCTTATGCCACTGTAAAATTTCACTTCTTGGGGTTAAGAGATACCCCGAATTCTCTACATCTCTCAAAGACTTTTTCCAGGTGCGTCATGTGATTTGTACTCTACTTTGAGAAGATAGTTATATCATCAAGGTAAACCAGGATGAACTCATTAATATATCCTTTGAAAGAAATATTCATAGCGTGTTGAAATGTGGCGCCCACATTTGACAGACCAAAGGGCATCTTCTGATATGCATATGTTCCTCACTTGGTTGTAAATTGTTTTGAATTGATCCTCTTCCTTGACCAAGATCTAGTTGAAACCTGAGTATTCATCTAGCATGGAGAATCTCTGTGCGCGCCCACAATCATCTACGGAATTTTCTCCATTGAAGGAAAAGGATAATGATCCTTTAGAGATGCTTTATTCAAATCTTTGAAATCAACACAAAGTCTGATTTCACCATTCTTCTTGCACATTGGAACCAGATTTACAACCCAAGTAGAGTATTTGATAGGAAAAATATTTTTACCAAAATGAGTTTGGATAATTCCTTTCTCATGAGGGCCTCTATCTTTGGATTATCCGGTCACTACTTACTTCCCGACTTTGACGGGCTTGATATCAGGGTCAAGGTCAATGGAGTGTTAGGAAACACTTGGATCAAAACCTTTGAGGTCTTCATACTCCCATGAGAAGATATCACTATATTTTTGACAAAGAGAGATGAAGGCATGTTTCTCTTCATGTGCACAATTCCTATTGAGCAACAAGTCTTCTCCATGCATAATAGTGACTGAGGAGTAGTCCTCTTGTGTGGCGCACATGTATCTTTCTTTACCCTTGAACTCATCATCAGGGCTGAAAATTTTCTCTAAGGTGACCAGACCTTTAGGCAACTTGTTTGTCTTCAACTGTATCACTTGGTCACCATAGCTATCATGCAAGTAAACTTGCATGCTTGATGAGAACTCAGCTTCATTATGGATAAATTAGATGATCTACATGTCACTATCAAACACATGCCAACTGGTGTTGTTATCAAGAATGGATGGCCTGATCACCATCTTGATGTGTTGAGTGTTTCCTTTAACAAATTTCTCATCAAGAGATAACTGTGAACCTAGTGTGGCCATATGGTCATCTTCCTTATTCATTTTTCATGGAACTACATGCAAATTAAGAGCATCAAAGCTCTCAAGGAGGTCCCACACTCTATATTTATAAGCTTTGAGAAGCTTATTCTTTGTCTAGCACTTGTTGGTAACCTGGTGGATGATCAATTCTGTGTCCCCAAAGATCTGCAGCGCCTTAATTTTCTTCTTCTCAGTAATGAGTAAGCCATGCACCAGTGCTTCATACTCTGCCACATTGTTAGAGCATGCAAACCGTGCTTTGTGTGCAAAAAATAATTTCTCATCCTTAGGGGAAATGAGAACCACCCCAACTCCCGTGTCATTTCTTCTTCTCGGATCCATCAAAGTATAACTTATATAGACTAGGTTAAACTTTTTCCTTCTTGAGGCGCGTGGAAGCACAACATCTTCTTATAGAATGCAATAAGTACCAAAACCAGCCCATAACCTTCTAGTTCTTCAAAGATAGGGATTGAATTTATGGTTTCTTTTCACCCATTCATCAAGCACAAGGTCGAATGTGGGGTGGAAGAGACTACTCTTTAGGAACTAAAAATTGTTCTTCTTAGATCAAATAGTTATCTTGGAGAGAGAATGACACATATGACTCTAAATAATAGGAAAATATAGGCTCATCTTGTATGGTAAACCGGGTACCATACCTTGTCTTGAGTAACATATGAGACCAATTAGAAGACAAGTAACCACCGACTTTAGTGGTAAATTCTCCCGATAAACAAAGGGAAAACAAAGGGGGAAGATCATTGATTGACACATCTTGAGTAATTGTTAATTTTGGACATGCATGGAGGGTTAACTCAAGATCCTTGATGATTCCTAAGGTAGTGACAATTGAGCCATCAAGTTGCAAGACTCCTTTAGACAAAGGGCTATATTTCAGACCTAATACATCAATTATTTTATTAGGCATAACAAAGTACTAGCACTGAGTCAATCATGTAGTTATGCACTAGGTGTTTGCCTATAATCAAGGACATATATAAGGGTGGGGTTTTAACAACTTTACTTACTTGTTTCTCCTCTTCTTGGAAGATGTTGATAGAAGCGAGTGGTTTCTACATAGCTGGATCAACGCACGTAAATGCACCAAAGCTTCATACAATAGATCCCACTGAGATGGAATGGTCAGGGCATCCCACATTGTGACATTCATGTTTGTTCTCTTCATCTGATCCACAATGCTAAATGGAAGGCCCATCTTGTGCATTTTGGGAACAAAATCCCTTCTTGACTGTTCGAGCATGGCAGCTAGGTGTTGGAAGAGAAGGCTCGAGAGGAACAACTTGTAAGGGAAGATGTTAATTAGGTCATCATCTATCATTCTTTGGTTGAGTGCGTATCTTTGATTACCATTTTGATTGTGCAAGGCCAATTGATTTGGCCATGCGCCTTGATTGAATTGCCTCTATAAGCTTGCGCTTGTTGCTTTTCTAATGATATGACCTTGTTTGATAAATTTCTAATCAATGCCTTCAATTCTTCATCTTCCTTTTGCACTTGTGATGGAGAGTAGAATGTTGAGGCAACTATCTCGCACACTTTTCTCAAGAATAGGAATAGGGCCCACGAGATGGATAGGGTGCTTGTGACATTTCTAGGAACAATGGAATAGGTGGTCTAGGAGCCAACTTTCTGCATGAATAAGATTGTTTTCTACCCTCACTACAATACTATAAGTAGCTAGTAAAGTCCTACCTCCCATAGATTGGATCATAAATGAAATGTCGTTGTTGAGCACCTTCAGATAATACAAGAAAGCATGTTGGGTAATAGGTCTTACCACAAGAGGGATTCTATCCCAAGTATTCTAAAATCTGATGTTGAAATCAACCATCTGTTCATTGGGTTCCCTCCTTGTTATTGTCAGTTGCTCCACCAAAGATAGGTGATTTGACTTATCTTCAAATTAATTACAAATATTTGTTTCCAATTCATCCCAAGTGGTGATAGATCCAAGTATCAAACCTTGGTACCATTGAATCACTTTACCTTTGAAAGAGGTTGCAAGTAGCCTGGATGCTTCATCGCCATGTGTTATCGAGATAGAGTGAATACACATTTGCTATATCTTGGATATGATCCTGAGGGGTGACTTGATTCTCACCAGTAAAGTATGGAATACTCTTGAGTGCGCCATTTGACATATCATGTTGCAAAGCTAGGAGAAAGGGACTCCCTCCAACAAATTTTACAAATTTTCTTAATGGAGGAGGTTGTTGATGCGCCATTACTGAGCGTGTAGGTTGTCTGTTTTGAGGAGGAGTTGAGTCGGCATGGTGTGCTAGAGATAGAGATATGCACACGGACTTTTTGGAATGAACTCTTCTTGGGGATAATTGGAGGTACTTAAAATAATCTTACATTGTTGCACTTCTTCTTGTGTGCACTCTTCTCATGAAAAGTGCTCATGACTACTAAAACAAAGATCCTAAAATATTGGGAGTCATCAGGTTGTGTTAAAATGAGCCTCCAAAGGTTGTAATACTAAATCCACACACCGAACTTAGAGATATGAAATTGGATCTTTCAATGTTGGTCCCACCGAATCATGCATGCTAGAAATTGTTGGTTGTTCAAATGTGTACACAGGTCTCAAATCTCGAAAGGGCCAAGGTGTTTGAGACCACAAAGGGAACTATTCCCAAGTTGTGGGACCTTGCAAGCTTGGGAAGGATCTCTAGAGAAGGTCGGTTCATCTATCTATTTCTACTGCTACTCCTACTCCTAGTCTTTGAAAAGGGGAAACTAAGCTAATAATGCCAAAGGACCAGGGGTAGAATAATAACTCGAAAGGAAACTACACTAAAGGTGATAGCACCGAGAAAGAGGATGAACACTATCTATTTCTGAGTGATAATGAAGGGAAATGTGTGAAATGAGGCTAGGCACAAGAAGCATAGCGAAACACGTATTCACTAGATCATTTTCATGGAACAAAACTAAATATGGAACTACAAGGGACCTGAAATAGCACAACCAACACACAACGCAAAAGAAAAGGAAAGAAGAAGGAATGCAAACACATTAGGATAGAGAATAGTCACAAAATGTTGCTTCTATTACTTCCAGAAATGCACGGAGCTATTACAATGATGGAGGCCGATATCCACATGTAAGAGCCAAACATAGAGGTCTATAACTCAAAATAGAGAAAATATGAAGTCCTTAGCAAAACCCGTAAGGATCCAGAGTGTCCAACCCAAAAAAATGAGCCTTGCTCTTACATTTATAGATGAATCCATGGAGGAAGAAGGGAAGAAGGAGGGAAAACCTGAATTTGAAACACAACCACCAACAAGAAGCATTCAATGCCTACAAATACTCTTGGAGATCTATGAAATACCCTTCCCCACGCCTTCTTGGCATATTGAAGAAGAAAGGAGGGTGGATCATATCAAATATGGTGGTTGAAGCAATCAGATATGCTCACCAATGCTCAGAAATATGTTTTCCCATTTCTCACCTACCAAAACCACCAAGAATTTGATTTTGAATTTCTAAAGAATGTAGCTAATGTCGGTAGCTTTTGACAAGTTGAGGCACACGCCGATCCGAGATTTGTAACAAATATATGGCTGTTAGAAGATTTCAAAGTCGTAGGCACATGAATAACATGTGGCACGTGTGGATTGGCTGAAATGATGGCCAACTGTGTGAATACATGTCGTTTCTACCACATGGCACTTGCTAATTTTTTCGCAAGGATTTGACACCTATTGGTGCACTTGACTAGTTTCGTGCAGCACAATCAATCATGTTAAAATATGACCTAGCACAAAAGGACATGAGGGAAGGGCACACGGAGAAATAGAGGAAGGCTCGGAGGGAGCGCGCGTAATTCGCATGGAGAAATGAGGCAAACCGGGTGAGTAGAGAACGTATGGTGAAGGTGCAACTATTACAAAGTAATGGTTGCATGTGTGCGAGAGAGCCATGGACTTAGCTGATTGAATCAAGTGTGATGCGCATGGGAAGGGAAGAAACTGATTAGGAAGAAGGTGAATGCACAAAAGGTTGGCGCGAGAGGAGTGGAAGGAGAGAAAGGAAATGGGTGTGCGGGAAACTACGACCAAGGAATGTGCCAAGTGGCCTTGAGTGTGCGTATACCGCAATGAATAACATAGAGCTAGAATGTGTATGCAAGCTATCCAAACCAAGGGAAACTACAAAATAAGTATGATGACCAGATTATACAGCTCAAGACAAACAAGATCCCAAAAGGCCTTATTACTTTGGAAGCCATATTTGGAGATAATGATGAAATGAAGCAAGAGAGGGTTGTTCTTACTACAAGTATAGATCAACATGAAATTATTTCTATTTTTTATGGAAAGAATCTCAATCTTGGAAAGATATGTTTAGAATCTGAAAAGATGTGTTTATTGAGCTATTTAGGGAGTATGTAGATGTTTTTGCATGGAAATACAATGATTTAAGAGGTTTTGATCCCTCTTTAGCTCATCATACCATTGAATTAGAATCAATCAAAATCAGTTAGACAAAAATAAAGGCCAATTAATCCCAAGTTGGAACCCTTGATGTGGAAAGAGCTTGAAAAAATCATTGATTCTTCCATTATCTTCCCCATTAAGCATTCAACTTGGGTAGCTAACCTTATATTGGTAAGAAAGAAAAATGGTGAAATCAGATTATGTGTTGATTTCCATGATTTAAATAAGGCTTCTCTTAAGGATCATTATCCTTTACCTTCCATGGAGCATATATTTCAATTGTTACTTGGTTTAGAAATATATTCTTTACTTGACAGTATAGTGGTTATAACCAAATACTTGTCAAGGAAGAAGATCAGTTTAAAACAACATTCACAACTAAGTGGGGCACCTATGCATATAGAAAGATGTCATTTGTTTTTTCTAATGCAAGTGCAACATTTTAGAGAGCCATGGATATGGAATTTCAAGGTATCATTAACAAGTTTGTCTTGGTTATTTAGATGATATAACAAAGATTTTCAAAGCTTGTAAGTGATCACTTACCATAGCTCAAAGCAAAGTGTTTGAAAGATGCAGAGAATACGGTGTGTCACTTAATCCCAAAAAATGTGTGTTTTCTATTCATGAGGGTAAAATTCTTGGTCATATCATCTCAAAACATGGTATGATGATTGATCTGGAAAGAGTAAGTGTTATTCTTGCTTTATCATTACCAAAACATAAGAAAGCACTTCAAAGTTTCCTTGGAAAAATTAATTTCATAAGAAGGTACATTTCTGATTTTTCTTCACTTTCAAATCCATTGACCAACATGCTCAAGAAAGATCAGAATTTCACATGGTCAAAAGAAGGAGTGAACAATTTTGAGGCCATCAAACAAGTCATTGCTTCAGCCCCAACACTCATAAATCCTAATTTTTCAAAATATTTCATGTTGTATGCTTATGCTAACATGGATACAATTTCAGGAATGTTAACACAACAGAATAAAGAAGGCTTGGAGTAGCCAATTGCCTTTTTCAGTCAAAGTCTAATGGAGTATGAAACAAGGTACTCATTTGTTGAAAAACATGTACTTTCAATTGTTAGATCACTCAAGAAGTTCAGGAATTTTCTCTCTAACAACAAAATAAATCTAATGGTTGCTCATCCAAGTATCAAAGAATTTTTATTGAACAAGGACATAAGTGAGAAAAGAGCAGGTTGGATCACTAAAGTAATGGAATATGACATCATCATTAAAGTGACCAAGCTGATTAGAGGAAAAGGATTATGTGAGCACTTGGCTCAAGACTTGCAAGAGAGAAAGGAATCTATTTTATTGTTGCAAAATGAATCTGAAAATGCATAAAATCAACAACCTTCAGATTGTATTTTAGACATGACAAGGTACCTTCAGCATGGTATTTATCCACCAAAATTAGACAACTTGAAAAGGAGGTATTTCAGGTTGCAATCTATTATTTTTATGGTTGATGGTGTTTTATTCAAGAAGGATATTAATGGTGTATTGATGAGATGTGTTGATCCTAACCAATTTGAGAGGCTACTTAAACAGTTTCATGATGAAAAAGTAGGAGGACATTATTGAGAAAAAAATAAAACCATCAAGATCATGAAAGGGGTTATTATTAGCCTACACTCTTCAAGGAAAACCATGCTTGGGTAAGAAGATGTTAGAAGTGTGCATTCTTCACAGGAAAAGAAAGGCTTGTTGCCTTACCGCTGCAGCCAATTATAGTGGACCAGCCTTTTTCTCAGTGGGGTTTGGACTTCATAGGTCTCATAAACCCACCTTCAAGCTTGGGGCATAGATGAATACTCACCACAACTTACTATTTCACATGGTGGAAAAGTAGTTGTTTTAAAGGAAGTTAATGAAATAAGCATCTTGGACTTCTACAAAGGCATTATAACCAGTTTAGTGTTCCCTCTACCATAATTTTAGATAATGCAAAAGCTTTTATGGGTGGAAATATTGTTGCATGGGTTGTTCAAAATGGTATTTATCTTAGTACTTCTTCAAATTATTATCCACAAGGCAATGGCCTTGTTGAATCAACTAACAAGAATCTTTTGAGGATAATTAGAAGAACTACACATGAAAATTAGTGAACTTGGCACACAAAATTGAAGGAATCCTTGTGGGTTGATAGAATAACTCATAAAAGATCAATTTCCAATTCACCCTTCAAGCTGGTTTATGGTCTTGAAGCCAAGTTGCCTATTTCTCTTGAGATTCCATCCTTAGAATTGATGCATCAAGTTGAATTAATGGAGAATGAGCCAATGGAGGTGAGGTATGCACAACTCATGGAACTTGAAGAGGTTAGAAATCAAGCTATGTTTTCCATGGAGATGAATCAAGCTCAAATCAAGAGGACATTTGATAAGAAGGCCAAAGCAAGAATTTTCAATGAAGGTGATTTAGTGCTGAAATGGGATGAAGATAGAGAAAAACTAGGTGCTCACACAAATTTTGATTCATTGTGGAGTGGACCTTACATCATCATCGGTTGCAAGCCTCATAATGATTTCCAGCTTTAAGAATGGATGGAGAAGAGCTTTTGATCCCAATCAATAAGATCCATCTAAAGCATTGTTTCTAAATGAGATAAGTTGACATTGTACATTAGTTTCTCATGCTTTCCTCTAAGTGTTTTATACACATATTTCTGCATTTCCTACTTTCAATAAGTGGCTGCCATCTTAAATGGCATGCCTTGTAGGAGTTTTTATTTCCTCCAAGTGTAGTTGTGCACGGTTTCGTTGTTTTTTTTTTTTATTTTCATGGAGGATTTTCAATCTTTATCGGATAGTCAACCTTTATCATGCATGGTCAAGCTTGGTATAATTTTTCAAATTTCTTTCATGGCTAGAAGATATATTTTTAGGGGTTTTATATCGTTAGAAAGCAACCAAGTTAGAAAATTCACCAAATATGTTGACTATTTTTAGTCAATCATCCGAAGGGGGTACTAAAACTTTTTACTTGTTGCTCAATTTTGGATAGATTAAGGGATGGCATGCAATAAAATCAGTAGGTGTAGGTGTTGTTTCGGATGCAATTCCTCACATATGCTTCCATTCCAAGGTTTCGTCTTCATCAAAATTGTGCAACAACCTTGGAAGACTAATTTTGAGATTTAAAAAAGGTGGGAAGGGTAGCATACATCGAAATTACACTCTGAAATAGAAAATACATTTACAAATTTATAGAATTTGGGATAAATTTTAGTTTATAATCGGGCCAAGTTAAATTTTGTTTTGGATGTTTCAATCAAGTTACAATTAATTCATTAATTCATTATGATTATGTGAAATTAACTTAGCATGTTGAGTTGTAAATGGTTCATTATGCAAAAGAAAAGAAATGCAAAATAAGCATGTACATATCATCACATTAATTAATTTTCATTTATTCATAAGTAAAGTGTAAAATGATCCCATACAATCCATGGAATATGGCTATCAAAAGTAAATAAATGCATGTAAATAGAAATTTTAAAATGTAAGGAAGGAAAAACCCTTCATTTCCTTATTTGGAAGTCGTCCCAATATTTTTGGACTACTTGTGTTTCTTCTCCATCACCTAAGAAAGAAAAATATTGAGAGGGTTAGATCTCAAGGTCTCTAAATCCTTGTGTTACCATCTTTATATACACATGCATCATCATAAAATGAATGGGTAAAAATTTAGTTATGAATCTTTTAGGAAACACGATGATTAAGTAAAGATTTTTCTTTTCCTTACACTTACATTGAAAGCAGTTTCAAAAGAAGTAAATGTAAAATTCAGAATTCTAAATCTCATGTTACAACCATGTTTTATGAAAAAGGAACACATATTTATTTTCATGATGTATTGAAGGAAGGACTTAATCAAGGAACATGTTTGCAAAGATAAGCGTCAAAATTTAGAACTCACATCCATGATCAAAAGAAACAACAAACAAGCTATATAACTTTTAAAGAAAATAAAGAAAGAATTCACTCTTAAATTTATAGTAGACCTTGCATTGAATAGGGACATTTAAATATGATTTGTCAACTTCAATGAATTAATACAACTTCGCTTTTATTATTGCAACTTCCCATTTTCACTCAAGCATACAAGTTACAGGTGATCTAAGGAAAATTGTAGCATATTTTCCGAACAAGTAAGACCAGCATTTAGAAATTTAAAAAAGAGTACAAGTTTTCCAAGAAATATTTCATTTAAGTCAAGATAGCTCAAGATATACACTAGATAATATGCATTCTAAGTGATAATCAATGTCAAATTTTATAACTAACAGATGACCAAGATAGATTTACAAAGAAAAATAAGTCACAAAGTACATTTTCTATAAGAACAAGTGTTGGACAACCATACAACTTGCAAGGATTGTCAAGTATTCATGTAATAACATGAAGGTATTCAATTCACATTGTACACAAACTCATCAATGAAAATCATACAACTGAGAAAGAATGGAAGTTATAGATTTTGGATAAGTATTTTGTAAAACATTGTAAACATTTCGGTTCAAATCAACAATCATCTACAAAGTGATAGTCGATTACAAACTTTAGTTTTGAAAGGAATATCAACATGCAGAAACTATCAAATTCTAATCATGTATGTGTTTCATTGGTAAACTTAAAATTACATAAGAACCACACATAAATGCAAATGGAAAGAAAATTAATCTTGAAAAAGAAGTTTACATCTACAACTAACATTGGATAAGTTTGCAATATCAAAGACCAAATTGCCAAGAATGCAATGAAATTTGGTGTTTTTTTTTCGCAAAACCACAAGTTCCAACAAAGCTCATCAAAAAATTTCTAAAGAAGCACATTATAGGTTATAAATATATTATGATGAGTTTTAAAGTACAAGAGTGTAGGTCAAAAATTTGACAATGCAACTATTCTTCCTACAGTTGTTCTTTTTCTTGATTCATTAGTTTTTATTAGAGCTCTGAGATATTCCAATCACATGTTTTATTTTTAGTTTCACAATCCACACCAACTTATGGCAAGTTGTCAATGTAATTATTACTGGGTCACCATGTATCGATTTAAGTGTTCTACTAAAATGTTTAGAAATATTATTCCCATGTAGATACTAGTGATGATAATTGTGGTCCTGAGAGTCATTCATTAGGATCTTGCATGATTAAATATAGGTATTTACAAGTTGAGTTTGATGTAAGTTCAAATTCTATGATCAATCTGATGTAAGATGAAAGGAATTTCACAGAAACACAATTGCAATAGTTCTCATCATAGTTCTTCCAAAAAAAGAAAAAAGGAAAACAGATTCAAATTCTATGATCAAAATGTAAGATGAAAGGAATTTCACAGAAACACAATTGCAATTTCTCATCATAGTTCTTCCAAAAAAGAAAAAAGGAAAATTTCAATGACATTCATCCAATCTATTCAAATGGTTATGCATGTACATCAAAGAAGATGAATCTTCTATGAATGATTTGTCCATGAAAGAGATCAATGATATTCCATCGTGCATACTAATGAAATACTTCTGTGGAATAAGAGAACAATTGTATACAATAAAGGTCTAAAAAGAGCAAAGCCATGGTGACTAATGGTGAACACCCAATGCAAATGAACAACAAACTTGGCAGCCATAGGGATACATAGCAACACCCACAAGCTTGATTCACTTAACATAGTTTTAAGCTGAGATCATTGAAAAATTCAAGTCAAAATTACAGCAAGCTATGCAAATAACAATCTACGCTCCTCGAGTAAGTACAACTAGAAATGAAATGAGTACATCAAAATTAAATAGAATCAAGCTCAAGCAATATGAAACAAGAAGAGGTACATTGAGTTATGAAAACACAACCATGAGTCCTACATACAAGAATAAGGAAATATCAATGATAGCTATAAATACTTTGAACCGATCTCCATAGTAAATACAAAGGATGAATTTTGAGGAAGGGAGCATGTAAAACCCATATCTTTAGATTAGATAGCTCAAGGAATATGGTAAAGCCATGGTAACACAAAATTGAGTTAGCGACATTTGAAATGTTGAGCCAAGGATGACAGTCAAGCCCAATATGCATATGGTGAATCCACAAAAAAATAGAATAGATAAAATAACAATGCGTAATCGCATACCATGTTGAGCTCAAAGTAACACAAAACATAGCACGAGTGTAAAAGCTCACCTAGGATGCACAGTTGAGCTATGAGAGGTTAAATGCCCAAAAACTACAGCTAACTCAAACCAAACTCCAATGAGATAAGCATGCGAACATCAAACTCATCTCATATCTAAGCCCATTAGGCAAAACCTTAGCAAACAAACAACAAGATATAAAATGAGCAGTTGAATTTATATACAAATATCTCGAAACAAGCAACCCAAATATGGGTAAAGATAGTAATAACTCCACAAAATGTAAAATGCAAAATTCAAAATATAACAATTGAGCAATGGAGATTGAGATGAAAAATAACACAACCTAGAATACCCCTATGGCCACAAGTATAATCAACAAGACTTATGTGCACAAATAATTGAAATCACTATAATAGAAAATAGAAATGACCACGGTAAACTATGGTAAACACTATTCACACGGTAAAAATGTCGACACTAAAATTTTCCTCCGTAATTTCTATTTCATTAATGTATGTATTAGGAATAGGATGTTGTTAAGTATAATTAGTAGTAGCGTCCGATAGAATATAACAAAGGTTGCCAAGATCGCCGCCAATAATGTATAGTACGGTAATAGTCAAAAGTACAATAGGAATGTTGTGGTAAAAAGTAAATATTTGTCGTAAATGGTCCGGTAATGTTAAAATGTCAAAGTTGGGATAAGTAGAGAAGTAGGGTCTACATGATTAGGAATTAGAAATATTATATTGGTAATAAGGACAAGGAGTGAGGTCATAAATATTTTGTGTATTTTATTTGTAAAAATTCTAAAAATGTGGAACCCATGTGAAATGATAAGGTTTATTTTATCTTAAAAGATAAGCTTGCGTATGTACAGATAAGAGTTAAGGTATGGAATATGATTCGTCAGTGGATTTCTTATCCTATCTTAGAGATAAGATGGATAAGCCTGGGAGTTCTATAAATAAAGAGGACCCCCTCATTTAGCATGGAAGGAAGTAGTGAGAAATATTGTATGAAGTGTGTAAAGGAAGCCATCAGTTTAAAGGTGTGTTGAAGAAGCCATTAAGAGGTGTAATTGTAAAGTTTCTCTCATAGTATTGGTGGAAGGCAAGTGAAGTCAATAACACTTGAAGTACCTCATGGGTGAGATTGTAAAAATTTCATGTTAATATTATAATTTACTCTGATATTTCAGATTTATCATCATTCCTTCTTATCATAGTCGATGGTATTCTTGTGTTATGTTTGTTGTTGTGTTTCCAGATTACATCCACCAAACTAAAGGTTGTGCATTAGTAAATAATCATAGCACGAGGAGTTCCCGTGAAGAATTATCATAGTGCCGGATTGGTGATGACATTTTGGTTCCGTTGCCGACCATTCCTCGTTGGTGGATTTTCTGGAGAGATATTCCCACTTAGTCAAAAATCATTTGGAGGGTAACCTTGTTTTTACTGTGCATAGTAGTTACCATGGTAAAGTCATTTTTACCGTGAATAGTATTTACCATAAGAAAGTCACTTTTTACTATGAATAGTATTTACCGCATAGAATTTCACTTTTTACCGTGAATAGTTTTTACCATAGAAAGTCACTTTTTACCGCTTACCACAAGAAGTCAAGCTTTACCATAGTTTACCGTGGTCACTTCTATTTTCTATTATAGTAATTTAAATTATTTGTGCACATAATTCTTGTTGATTATACTTGTGGGTTGGTATTTCACCGTGGTTACTTTTGAAAATGGGGAAGATTCCTATTTTTTCAGCCCAATCTAATGAAGATGCTTCCTCTTTCATTCAAGAGTTTAAATTATCTTGTATTTGTAATGGCCTTATAAGAAGGGAACAATGGACTAAATTTTTCTACCTTTTTAGATGGTTCAAAGACTTAGGGTGGTTTGAAACACTAGGTGAAAATGTAAAAACTCATGGGATTTATTAACTAAAGTTTTCTTGAAGAATTTGGTGAACAAAAAAATATGCAAATCTCATGATCGAGATCACAAAGCTAGCCCAAGAAGAGAAGGAGAAGATAAGAGATTATCATGCTCGTGTTCTGAGCTAAGGAGGAAGCTCGATGCCCGATCCGGAAGAAGGATTAGCGGATGGGTTGATGAATGGCGTGGATAATATCCTATGTAAGCACTTCATTCTTAGGATGAAGCCGAGATCGACAAGTGAAGTATGACCACCCACTACCATCAACAACAAGCAAAGGAGATTGCAAGAAGGCAAGAAGAAAGCATGGAAGAGGAGCCCAAAGAAATTGTTGCTAAAGTAGAGCCTACACCAGCACCTTTGGTCCAGAATCCACAACCACTCTCGGTGAGCACAAATCTTTCTCCTAGTACATCTACTGAGTATGAAGATCTACTCAAAAAGATGGGTCAGTTAACTATTAATCTTCTTCAAGGAAAAGAATTTAGTTCTTAGGGAGGAGATAGAGGTCCAAAAAGAAATATTTCTGAAGTTGTATGTTATGGTTGTTATAAAAAGGGTCATTATAAGTATAATTGTCCAGATAGAGCTTCTACATCTGGTAAAGGAGATAATGATAAAGGAAAAGCACCTGTAAATTCTTTTGATGTAGTAGATAAGAGCATAAATAATGAAGTAGATGTGTTTGTAACAAAAAGAAAGAAAGAAAAAGATAATCAAGATGGAAATGATCCTAAGAAGATGAAAGGAGAAACTAGTAAGAAACATAGGAGAAGAAAGTTAGGTGTGCAGGATTTTCTGATTTCACAGGGGCAAGGACCATACTCCATCTTGGAAGATCTATCCAAAAGGCCTGCAAATATTACATATGGTCAACTCTTGGCTATGTCTTCTGAGAAGAGGTGGGAGCTGCGAAGTGGACTCAATGCTCGACGAAGGAAGGAGGTTGAGGTCCCTGCTTTGGAGGCAGAGGCGGATCCCTATGCTCCACAAGCCGAGGTATTATGTAATGGTATTTCAATTCATGATGTCTTAATTGATGGAGGTGTTGCAGCTTAATATAATGACCGAGTCTCAGTAATGAATATTTTGGTTTAAAAATTGATCTCCCTTCAACACTTATGTTAAGGTCATTAAATAAGGGAAAAACTAAACCATAAGGTGTAGTTTCAAATGTGGCAATATCTCATTATGGGTGTTGATGTGTAGTAGACTTTCGTGTGAAGAAAAATGGTACTGTTGCATACCCAATGTTGCTTTGGGAAGACCATGGCTAAGGAGAGTTCATGCAAGAAACTACCGGAATGAAGGTTTCATGAAACTTGGATGTGGTAGAGAGAGAGTGAAGATAAACGTGATCCCTCGGCATCATAAGGCAAAACCTGTGGATTCAAGTGATGAAACCGATGATTGACATCCTCTCGATTACTCTAGTACCAAAGTGAAGTGGACACTGAAGATGAAGAAAGTGAGGTTGATGTTTCAATCATGGATATCCTTCCACCACACCAACTCATGACCCCATAAAATTATCTAAAGAAGAAGTTGATGATCGTCTCCAACAAATAAAGATTGGTGATGCTGTGATGGAGAGTGAGAAGGAATCCTACCTCTAGCTCTTTCGAAGGTACATACACATATTCACTTTTGATTACAAGGAACTCCGTCAAGTAAGTTGGGTAGAACATTCTATTGAGCTGGTAGATGGTGCTAAGCCTATAAAGCAAATTCCATATAGAATGAATCCTAATTTTTCCAAGACTGTAAAAGAAGAAATAGATAAGTTGCTTGATGCAGGATTCATATTTGTTGTGGAGAATTTAGAATGGGTTTCTCCCATTGTGATCTCAATAAAAAATAATGGGAAGCTACGCATTTGTGTTGATTACAGAAGCTCAATAAGGCAACAAAGAAGGATCATTACCCTCTTCCATTCTCAAATCAGATCTTAGACGAATTAGCTGGCTAGGAATGTTATAATTTTGTTGATGGATATAGCAGATACAACCAAGTCCATATAGTGGAGAAAGATCAGCTAAAGACCACGTTCACCACTCCTTGGGGAAAATTTGCTTATAGAGTTATGCCTTTTGGGTTGTGTAATGCTCCAAACGTTCCAACATTTGATGAATAGGGTGTTCGAACCCTACATTGGGAACTTCATCGTAGTATTTCTCGGATGATTTTTGCATCTATGGGAGCAAGATGGACCACCCGCACTGTGATGGAGATAGCATTTTAAAGGTTAGATGAAGCAAAAGCCTCACTAAACCCTACAAAGTGTGTCTTTGGATGTTCTAAAGGTGTTTTGTTAGGGCATGTTGTATCCAGAGAGATGGTATTGGTACGATCCCGATAAAGTTTCAAAATCAAAGATTTACCATTTCCTATGAATAGAAGTAAGTTGAGATCATTTTTAGCCCATGTGGGTTACTATAGAAGATTCATCAAGAATTTCTCAAAGATTACATAGCCACTAACCCAGTTTCTTGAAGAAGGATGTTACTTATGAACCAGAAATAAGGCGCATGAAGCTTTTGGACAATTGAAGGAAGCCCTGGTGTCTTCACCTATTTTAAAGAATCCAGATTGGAGCAAGCCATTCATTGTGTACACTGATGCCTCAGATGCAACACTAGGAAGTACTTTGAGCCAAAAGGATGAAAATGGGAATGAACATCCAATTTACTTTGGGAGAAGACAAATGAGCAGTGCTGAGGTAAATTATACTGTAACTGAAAAAGAGGCTCTAGCTATCATTTTTGTTGTAAAGAAGTTTAGAAATTACTTGCTAGGGCAGAAATTTATAGTTGTAATGCATCATCGTGATCTAAAATATATTGTCAATAATCCTAACCCATCGTGGAGGATAGCAAGATGGATAATTTTGCTACAAAAATTGAATTTGATATTATAGATAGGCCAGGAAAGAAGCATGTCAATGCAGATGCACTCTCTCGAGCCTATGATGGTTTAGGATCATCTTGTGATGATGATGATTTCCCCGATGCAACATTGTTATCCCTTGACACAATCCCTAGTGAATACATAGATATTTGGAATTATCTCGAATGAATTCAAGTTTCCCGATGGTGCCAATGCAAAGACTAAGAGAAAGATTACTCAATCCAGCCATCGTCCATATTCTATTCTCGCATGGAGTATTATTTCGAATAGGACCTCGTTGGATAAGACAAGAGGGAAGTTAGACATGATCAAGGGAAGGAACTCTGCTAGAAGAATTCCACAATGGTACATGTGGAGGGCACTTCTCTGACAACTTATAGCAAGAAGGATCTTGGATGCAGTTATCACTAGCCCACTCTTTTTAAAATTGTTATAATTATTGTAAGACATGTGATATTTGTCAAACACATGGTAACCATAAGACTTCATGAGCTCCATTATGCCCTATTCTTCCACTTGGTCCCTTTGAAAAGTGGGGAATAGACATTGTAGGTCCACTTCCAACTACCTCACGCCAAAATAAGTATATTGCGTTGCCATAGATTATTTAACCAAGTGGGTTGAAGCTAGCCATTGAAAATGGATTCCATGGATGAAGTGGTAAGGTTCATATATGAACGCATTGTCACCAGATTTGGTTGTCCATTAGAAATTGTAATGATCAAGGAAGCCACTTCATTAATGAGGTGGTAGAAGCCCTAGTCAATAAGTTTTCTATTAAGCACAGAAGGCAACAACATACAAGCCAAGCACAAATGGACAGTGTGAACGAACAAATTTTGTGTTGTGTCAAATTCTAGAAAAAGATGCAGCTTTATAGGTACATAAATGGGATAAGAGGATTCATGCAACATTGTGGGCATATAGGGCAACATCAAATTTCAGCAACAGATACTCCCCATTTCAAATGGCTTATGGCATTGATCCAGCTTTTCCTATTGATTTTGATATTCCTACGGTACGAGACTAATGGAAAATGAAAGAATGGATGAAAGTGATTCAGTAAAAGAAAGGTTGGTACATCTTCATTTGCTAGAGGAAATGAGGGAAATAGCTAAGGATACAAGCTATAAGAAGAAAATGAAGCAGAAGGAATACTTTGATCAAAAGATCCGGTGGTCTCCATTTCATGTGAATGACTTGGTTCTAGTATATGATTCTAGATACAAAAAAAAGAAGACAAAGAAAATTTCTTCCAAAATGGATGGGGCCCTACAAAATAGTAGTTGTGCATGAAAATGGTACATACCAACTGGAGGAATTGGATGGCACTCCCATTACAAAATGGGTCAACCATGACAAGTTGAAGATTTTCCAAGCACCAGAATAGTCTACTCCGAGGACGGAGTAGAAGCTAGGAAGGGGGAAGATGTCGACACTAAAATTTTCCTCCATAATTTCTATTTCATTAATGTATGTATTAGGAATAGGATGTTGTTAAGTATAATTAGTAGTAGTGTCCGATAGAAGATAACGTTGCCGATACGATGTCGCCAATAATGTATAGTACGGTAATAGTCAAAAGTACAATAGGAATGTTGTGGTAAAAAGTAAATATTTGTCGTAAGTGGTCCGTAATGTTAAAATGTCAAAGTTGGGATAAGTAGAGAAGTAGGGTCTACATGATTAGGAATTAGAAATATTATATTGGTAATAAGGACAAGGAGTGAGGTCATAAATATTTTGTGTATTTTATTTGTAAAAAGTCTAAAAATGTGGAACCCATGTGAAATGATAAGGTTTATCTTATCTTAAAAGATAAGCTTACATGTACAGATAAGAGTTAAGGTATGGAATATGATTCGTCAAAGTGGATTTCTTATCCTATCTTAGAGATAAGATGGATAAGCCTGGGAGTTCTATAAATAAAGAGGACACCCCCTCATTTAGCATGGAAGGAAGTAGTGAGAAATATTACATGAAGTGTGTAAAGGAAGCCATCAGTTTAAAGGTGTGTTGAAGAAGCCATTAAGAGGTGTAATTGTAAAGTTTCTCCCATAGTATTGGTGGAAGGCAAGTGAAGTCAATAACACTTGAAGTACCTCATGGGTGAGATTGTAACAATTTCATGTTAATATTATAATTTACTCTGATATTTCAGATTTATCATCATTCCTTCTTATCATAGTCGATGATATTCTTGTGTTATGTTTGTTGTTGTATTTCCGATTACATCCACCAAACTAAAGGTTGTGCATTAGTAAATAAGCATAGCACGAGGAGTTCCCGTGAAGAATTATCATAGTGTCGGATTTGTGATGACAAGAACACAAAAATTGAGTTAGCGAAGACATTTGAAATGTTGAGGCAAGGATGACAGTCAAGCCCAATATGCATATGGTGAATCCACAAAAAATAGAATAGATAAAATAAAAATGCAGAATCGCATACCTTGTCGAGCTCAAAGTAACACAAAACATAGCACGAGTGCAAAAGCTCACCAGGATGCACAAGTTGAGCTATGAGAGGTTAAATGCCCAAAAACTACAGCTAACTCAAACCAAACTCCAATGAGATAAGCATGTGAACATCAAACTCATCTCATATCTAAGCCCATCAGAAAAACCTTAGCAAACAAACAACAAGATATCAAATGAGCAATTGAAGTTATATACAAATAGCTTGAAACAAGCAACCCATATCCGGGTAAAGATAGTAATAACTCCACAAAATGCAAAATGCAAAATTCAAAATATAACAATTGAGCAATGGAGGTTGAGATGAAAAATAACACAACCTAGAATACCCCTATGGCCATAGGGTCAAAAGAAATTACCACAGATTAACTATAACTCATATTCAAGGTAGCGAGCTATAAGCTAGAAATTAAAAAAACCCAAGTATGGGAAAGATTGGAAATTATTAACGAAGAAATGATTTATAGTGTAGGTTTTTAACTCCAAAAGGTCAAAACATGGAGCTCAAGCCATGAAATTAGCAATACAATGTCAAGGAACAAACTTGCCCAAGTCATGAAATCCCCATCTCATACATGAAAACCATCCAAAAGTAGTACAAATCATTAATCCATACTCAAAATAAAAATGGCCATAGTTTGGAAAATGCAAAGCAAAAGCTCCAAAACTCACCATCCATAAGAAAAAACAAACCCTTGGATCTATTAAGTCGAGATCAAAGCAAGATAAAATACCACATGGAAAAAACATAATGGCAGCCCGAAACATAGATCCGAAATAATAAAGCAGCAATGATCTCCAACAAAATCATAAGCCAAAAGCTTCAACAAAGATGGTTGCTTCAGAATTTTTTTGAAAAATAACTCCTTATTCCAAAATATTCTCAAATGCAAATGAGCCAAATGAAATTATTTTTAGGGTTTTTCCTAGTGACAAGTGATTACTCCAAGGTCAACTAACCATAGTTGGTGATGGGTTAAATATTTACCCTTGGAAAATGTCCACGTGGGGGGTGGGTGCGGGCGGGGGGGGATATTTTGATTATTTTATAATTAATTCTTTGCATTTAAAGTGGGGAGGATTATTATAAGGTTTAATCATTATAGATTTTCATGGGGAGATACATGCCTTTTTCAAAATCAACAAGTAAGCTATAATTAGCCAATGGTGCATGTGCCACAAAAGAAAAAAATAGTTGTTGCATATAAAGCCAAAATTAACCTTTCTACGATAAGACAAAGTTGTAGTTACCTTAAAAGCTCCAAAGTTACCTTAATTGCTTCAAAAAATTCTATATTATTCCTCTAAATATATTCAAAGGTAGTTGAATGGATCAAACTTGGAGGGGATAAACATTATGCAACTGATTTTAAACTTTTTATTATTGTATATAATTTAAAGGAGTTAAAATTGTGTATGTAAAGCATGTAAGTGGCTCAAATTAGATTTGCCTCCAATTGGCCAACTAGGCTAAATTTAGGATGTGTTATTTTTTGAGCTTGGGGTGTGCAACTTTTGTACTTATACCTTGCTTGTGCAGGAGTGGGGGGATTATTTTTTCATTCTACAATATTGTGTGTAGAATCATTGTATTTATGTACCTTTTTTATCAATAAAGACTGTATTTTCCTCCAATTTCAAGTTTTATGATTGATGTTACAAAGAGATTATCGGTGTGTTTAGGTGAATAGTATCATTCATTTACATGTTAAATAGTCCTACACCACCTCTGTTTAAATATTTCATAATTTTTGTAGATCATCCAAGTGTTTGTTACCACCTTTATTGAGTGTAAAATATATGAAGAAGTAGTTGTAGTGAATCCATTAGTATTTTATCACCATTAAGTGTGCTTTTGTGCAAGTGTGGGTCCCTAAAATCTGGTGCATCACCCTTTTATTTTATTTTCGTTAATTTTCAGTTATTCTTATCCCTCAACCTCGTCAATTTAGTAGTTTTAGGTGATCCATCAAGGGAACCATCCCACTCTTGAGGTTCTCCTCAACCTGATTCATCCACAACTTGGAGGATATCCCATTATACCCTGGTCGAAGTCATAGTCGGATTGCTTTTCCAACACAAAGGTGCACTTGCAGACCGATAGTAATACCATCAAGTGATATTTTGAGGATATCCCAAACAGAGTCATTAAAAAAGAGATGTAGCCAAAAGGCATGGGAAATATGATATTAATATGATTGGGACCCAGAGTGTGCCACCAATGTAATCAAGTCAAGACCGCCCAAGTGTGATTGTAGATTTACCAAGAGTGTGTGAAAGTAATAATTTCAACTAGAATATGTGTAGGCTATAAGCAGTAGTAATGAATACACATCCATGATATAAGTGAGCAGAGTGAGGTAGATGAAGGATATCAGTAATTTTGAATCCTAGTCGAGCCAAGCCATCATGTGTGTAAACAGTCTCAGAGAAAATAGGGTTGAATAAAATATGAGGCCAATAAGAATTATGGATGAAGAGAGTGCATGTGAAGGGATCCAAGTGTGGAGGATGATGAACTTTGGGAGATACAATAGATGATGATAGCATGTCTAATGTATGTACAATCCCTTGAAAAGGTATCATGGCATTAGTAGATGGAGGAAGCTTCTTGAATTTATATTCACTAGGGCCAATAGCAACAAAATTATCTTGGAAGTAGGACTCATCGATTTTGATAGGAGTAAAGATAAGGTTGCACAATGTGTCATCATTAAGCTCTACGACATCAACCTCATCATCGAAATCATCAGTGTTAGCATTATCTTGTTGTATAGTATTATCAAGAATATTGGTAAGGATGGAACTAGATGCAGAATTGAGAGGAGCTATGATAGGTGGAGTAGTATCCATAGGGGTGGACATGGTGGGTGATAGGATATCAGTAGTATGAGTAGGAATGGACAGAGTGCATGGAGAAGTAATAGAAAAAGTATAAGCGCTAGATTTCCCAACATCATATGTGCCAATATTGTGATATGGAATAAAGCGTGATGGAGGAATAGGCATGGAAATGACAGGGGTCTATGTGATAAAAATTAAATGGTTTTGATTTCATAGAAATAGTATGTTCATAAATATCCTGTAAACGCGTTTAACAAACCGATGAACTTTAGATGGAACAACATGCATTGCATGAATCCAGTGTCTTCCAAGTAAGAAATTTAATTTAAATGTGGCATTGATAACAAAGAATGTAGTAAGAAATATCTTAGGCCCAAATTGCAACAATAAGGTGATAGTGCCCATGCATGTGTGAGTATTTGAATCATAGCCACGAATGACTTGAGAAGATTTAGTAATTATATCATTGGTAATGAAAATTTTCCTAAGGAGGGATAGATCACATACATTTATAAAAAATCCATTGCCAATAAGTATACGCTTGATACAAATGGAAAAAATAGTAGTAGTGATAAGAAAAGGTGCAAATGGATCGTTAGCATCAAAAGGAGGGATATCCTCATCACTAAAAGATATAGCATGTGGTAGATTTTGAGAGATTTAATGAGGTGAGTAAAGGAAATAGGTGAATTATTTCTTTCAATGTGAATGGAACGAAGGGCTCTAATGTATGATGAAAATTGGGTGCACTATGCAATAAATCATAAAGAGAAAAAAAAATTGGTGTATTCTTAAGCTTCTCTATGATGTCATAACCCTTAGAGGTAGTGGTAGGAACTGTAGAAGTGATAGGTGGTGGGACAGAGATGGGTGGAGCCATAGGAGGACAAGTGCGGTGGGTGGTGACTACATTAATGGTGAATCGAAATTTGAGTAATGAGGAGAGGAGGATATTGAGTGCAAACTTGCATAAAATCAGTAGTAGTAGTAGCCATGCCAAAAACCTTAGTTGGAGTAAAAGAAGGATAAGAATATTGATCCATGAATTTAGAAGGAGATATATTTTGATACATTCTCAAAAGGTAGGGTTTGAATGAGTGGGTTCACCAAATGATTTAATTTAATTTGAATTAATTAAATTTAAGTATTGCAGATTCACTACTGAAATAAATGTTGTATAAATATTGAAATACAAAAATGAAAAAAGTGAGCTAAGATTAAAAATATGAAACCGTAAGCTAGAGATGAGATAATAAGACTTAGTTTATTTACCCTCGAGCTAGGACTGATTTGAAAAGGAAAGGTGCTTTGAACAGGATGGGAAGAGTGTCATTATTGCTCACATAAATGAGGCCGGACATGGGCACCCATCATAGGACACAGCGCCTAAGTGTTGAAGACTGCCTTGTGGGCATCGGAGACTACATAGATTCTTAGAACCTAATTTTTTTAGTGTCATAATATCTTCGATGTATTTTCTTGTTGGTTTCATGATAGTCATACAACAATCATCAAGGGTACTTGTAACCTACAAAAGAATATTTCACATGTAAAACCCACAAACCGCATCAAACCTAAAAATAAATATGAAATATGGGGAGTCAGACTGACCTCGAAGGTCACCTCGAGAGTGAACTTACAACCGAATGTTGCGGTACATCTCGGACTCCAAGTAGTTCTTGTGTGTGTGTATAAATTGTGCCTTAGGATGCCCTTATGTAAGTTGCACTTGATAGTGGGCTATAGCTAAATGTAGCAAAGTAGTAGAATATGTGGATGGAAAAATGAACTTCCCCTTCATATGCAGAGTTGATGCAGCTCTGGTCCCTTGAATAGATGTTATATGGATGCTTTAGTGTACTTCAATGCCTTTGGAATGTTATCTTAGGTGATGATAGTAATGCTTAGTGATTTATCCCTTATTTTGAACACATAACTATGTATTTATATGATTCCCTTGTGTCTTGTTTTGGAAGTTTAAGTGAGTTTTTTTAGTTAGTAGACTCGATAGATTTCCATCGATATGTTACTTGAGTTATGGTGATGAGTTTTAGTATGCCAAGTTGCTCAAGATTAGAGGGTAAATTTCAGGTGCTTAAGACTTAGATGGAGTTCTTGATTAACTAAAAATAGAGTTTTAGGGTTTTTAACTATTTTATAAGCTAATCTAAATCGAAACTAAGTTCTATATTGAAATGTTAAATCTAAATGTTTTAATTTTATATTTGAATGGTATGGAAATAATAGAAATAAGAGGGATATTTTACTAACCTATGAATAACTTACCTCGTTGTGTGTTGAATCGTAGTAGAATGGTGTGTGGACTAGGTAGGGTATGACCGAATGGCTTCAAGAAGAATAGAAGCGACTATTTATCTATACTCGTGTGCACTGGGATTGTGTTGTGGCACCCCAAGGTACCTTGTTCAACTCTAGACAATGGGAACTATGAAAAATCTCATGATCTATGTTTTGAAGTGTCACAAGTATATCTAAAACTCTTCCCCGTCTATCACATTGGATTCATCAAATGAACTCGAATAATGACCTAAAAAATAAAATTTTAGTGGGTTCGACTTTCTTCATCCACCAAACTAGTGGACTTATCGTTGAGCATTGTTCTACATTACAAACCTAGATGTAGTTTCGTGCGTGTGTGTTCAATCTTGTGCCTAGGATGTCCTAAAGCACCAACGACGTGGTAGTAGGGTGAAATAACTAGATGTAAAATTCAAAATGGTAGATGGAATGGAAAGAATACAACCCTTTCCCCTTGTGCTTGTGTGATGTAGATGTAGAAGAATCCCAAATGAAGTCCCTTGCCTTAGTACATAATTGCCTTTGTTGTGTGAGATGTCTTCCCATAATGTAGTGAGTATGCTTTGTTTATATAGGGATCTCTTCCTCAAATTTCGACACTAGTGACCCAAAATGACCAACTATGACTTAGGCGAATACACAGGGTAACCATTAGGACCGACCTCAAATAATGAAATTAAGACCACAAATTATGATGACACATGAACCTAAATCATAGGACCGGGCACCCCGGGGTGCCCTAGTGTAGACCTAAAGATGAAAACTAAACAAATTATGACATCTGAGATACCCTAAAAGATGGCCAAAACTGTAGAGACAACTGACAACTGAACTAGAAAAACACAATGACACCTGACTAACTGACCACAAGACCTAGAGATGGGTCACTAGTGAATACTTTTATCACGCAAGATCCATATATAAATTAACATACCCTTCGTATATAAATGTAATAGTAAATGTGTGATTTTGTGACTACATTTTCCCCCACTTTATGTTGGTGAACAAATCTTGGTAACATAAAGTAGATAGAGATGTGTACCTGAGAAAAATTTTGGAGAAGCCCAAGCTGCGAATAATGTTCATATGTGTAGTAGAAGTGTGCTAATAAAACTATAAAAGAGTGCCAAACCATGGATCTACAATTTGATCCATGCAACGTAAAAGTGTAAGTGTCACGATGAAGTGTGGAAAATGAAAATTATGATTAGATGATTTTGAACATAGTTAAATATTGGATAGGTGGGTAGGGAGTGATTAGTTCCCAACCCAAATGCTTGTATATGAATGGAATGATGGGATTATTTTGGCGTCCTGATGCTAAAGGAAGAGTGTGGAGAGAAACATGTATTATTCTCCAAGCTTTGACTACATCCTCAAGATCTAGCTATTGCAGATGGACTCAAATCAAAAATTGGGAATTTTGGATCCAAATGATTTCGATTAAAACAGTTGACCCATATAGGAGTGATAAGGGGAAAGGAAATTTTTCCCCACTTAACGGGTGTCGCCATAATGTAAAGGATTCCAAGTTAGGTCATGATGAAGTGGACGTGATAGAGAATGATATGGCTTCCAAGTTAGGTCATCTGGAAGCGAAAGCGATAGAAAATGAGATGGCTTCCATATTAGGTCATCTGGAAGTGAACACGAAGTATAGAATAAAATCCCAAGCTATGTTTTCATGGAATGGAATGGTGAATTTAACTCCCAAGTTATTTCATCTGGGAGACTGCTCGTGGATTTGAATGGTTTGATTTGAGTGCATTTATTTTTATTGGTTACTGGTGGTGAGGTTTTTGCTAATTTCCCCTCGGTTATGTCATTAGGGAAAGTTGTTAGAAGTTGATGAGATAACGTGTAAAATGATTTTTAGTCACTTGTTGCCCCAAGTTAGGTCATTAGGGGAAATTGATTAGTTACTGATGTGTGAAGGTGTTAAACGATACCTGGATTAGGTCATTATGGGAGATTGATGGTGAAATGTGGCGGTGTAAAATTGTGAGGTGTTAAATTCATAATTTTTGGGATGCACAAAGGTGACATAAGGGGATTATAGGAGGACCACCAATTATATGCCCCCATCGGCGAAAGAGGGAGTGGTGAGCGAAACAGACTCTAAGCCAAAAGTAACGAAAAGAGGTTAAAACATAGTTATAAGGAATAGAAAATAGTAGTAAGGTTTATAATGTGGGTGAAACGTGTGTAGTATGGTGGTAGGCGGAATTCTAAAAAGAATTATGCAAACAGGGTGCAAATCGAGTTAAAATGTTGAATATATGACCAAACGATGTTGTGTGTATTAGTTGTGGTGGTAAACATGAAATGTAGACCATAATAAAGGTGGCAATTGTAATGGGCTTATAAATAGTGAAGTGAAAAGGTAACTTTTCACTTCATTTATTTCTGGCGTAAGTGTAAGAGTGTATACAAAGTGAGTAGGGATTCATTAAGCAAGACCATTACGTCCAACCCAATTTGAGAGAGTAACGACCGTGGTAGCATCGCGTACTACTATGGAGTTGTTAAGTGTGTTAATTTTTTTTTAAATGTAGGGTGGAATAGGCTATTGAGATGAATTTTTGCATTTTGAGATTTTTATCTTTCTCGGCATTTGGTACCTAGACAAGAGTGGTGAGGGTGCTAGTGACCCTAGGACTAGACTGCCTTGATCTAAGCACTAACATCCTACTCTGAGGGTGCCCCGTCCTAATGCTAGGCACCCTGGTCTAGATATTTTGGTTTTGGAAATAGTGCTATGTAATTTGTTTCTAAAATTTTGATTAGTTGTTTGGGATCATGTAAATCATTCAGTAATCGTTACATTTGTTATTTTTTTGTGTTATGCGGAGGGATATCCACTCAAGGGATTTCTGCGGTGGTCGACACTTGAGTACACTACTAGGATTGGGTTTTTCAGATGATGAGTGGGATGTGTTGACCATGCCAGCCTACACATATAACATGGATGGGGATGTGCCCCATAATATGCCTATGTTGATTGCATTATGTGAGAGGTGGTGTGCAGACACATGCACATTTTGGTTGCCTACGGGAGAGATGACCATGACGTTGGAGGATGTATATCGCATACTATAGTTTTCAATGGTTGGGGAGAGAGTATAAGTGATGGCGGTAGTGGATATGGTACAGCAGATATGCTCACCTGATGATATTTTACAGGGGACCGATTCCTACACAAGCCCATATTATTTTAGATGCGATATTGCATTCGAGGGTTCCATTTGTGAAAGTTCATCACAATGGTGATAGCATCTTGTATAGTAGTGGAGGGAGGGGGTGTTGGCATCTTATATAAGATGAATGACATATGTCAATAGATAGAGGAGGATGGGACAAGATATACATAAGTGTGGTGTGTGTTGGCCTACATGTATAAGGACTTCTATCGGTTCACGCAGGATGAGCATGGTGGGGGTATAGGGGCCACCACACTGCTACATATATGGGAATATGAGCACATAGCCGTATTGGGACCAGTTACAAGGCCACGAGGGGAGTGGGCTCAGCCATAGATATTTTCTCGATGGTGGGTGGATATTTGCAGCAGGAAGATGGACACTGATAGCTTCAGGGCCCTGATAGATAGGATGGGAACCAAGTCAATGACATGGAGGCCATATCACGATTATGGGGGATGGCCTAAGGATGCAACAGATTTGTGGTGTATTTGGAGGACCATGTTGTTAGAGGACCGCTTTCCAGGTATAGCGAGCTATTTCGAGGTGGAGAGAATATCACGAAGTTTGGGATGGCACGGATGCGCCCCCATAACCATATATATGGCTATGGTTTGTTAGATCCCTTAGGAGGGTAGGTGTTATGCCACATCCCACGGTGGAGAATTAGGTACCACCAAGGTTAGATGTGGTAGACCTAGCGATAGCAGTATATGGATAGCAATGATGTAGGGAGTACAGAGGATTATGGAGCGTGGTGGATAGAGCATCTATGGGTGTTACTATACCCAATATTTGCAAGTTCTATGGAGTTACCAATAGGAGTAGCGGGTGATTGAGGTATCCCTGACCTTGTAGCGGTAGTTATGATAGATCGTAAGTATTAGTGTATACTTAAATTTTTGGTTAATAAATTGTTGATGTGGTTTTATGTACATGGTTGACTAACATGAGGTTATATGTGATGTATGTAGGAGATGCCTATTGGTCATTGATAGTAGACACATTGATCCACATGCTTGACGCAGAATGTTCCTAGCGATGTATTATGTGGAGGGATACTAGAGCGCATGGATGAAATCATAGGTGAACATGCCCCTCTATTTGATCCAAGTATCCATAATAGCGACAATAAGTATAGTGATTCTTAGCGAGAGGGACGAGGCACATTAGGAGACTCGTCATTCCTAAGAGGCGGTAGGTGGTGGTCCCTTGGCTCGGATGTGATCGCTCATTATGTGTAGTTGCATCATCAATTCTCGTAGAAGTAACATGTAGATTTCCATGTTACATAGACATGTGGAGAATTTTCGGGGCCGCAAATGCGGTGTCGTGGTCGGTGGTGAGGCGTTAAGTTCTACTACGGCTCTCGTGATACATGAGAGTGACAGTGATGATGAGATTTGATAGTGATGATTTTATATGATGTAGGGGGCCTTTCCCCCAGTGATGAAACATGTTTTTGTGATGATGATCATATGAACGCTATATGTATGGACACCTATTTTTGATATATATGCGAGATCGATATTTGAGATGTTTTGTTATTGTGATGTAATGGATATCGTATGGTTATATGGTTAGTGTTCTAGCATGTGTATTGTGGTGTATGTGATGAATATAAATTTGTATGATGATGTTAGTAACGGTAGATAAAATATGATGATGTAGATAATTAATGTAATATGATTTTGAGAGATTAATAAAGTATGTAGCGCATAGGTATTGTAATGGTGATAATAGAATAAATGTGAAAATAGATAAGTGTAGCATAAGCAAGATGTGGAAATGTAATATAAGGGTAATATGATACAATGATGAAAATAGGAGGGGGAGGAGATTAACGATTCCCCTCAGTGTATGGATGAATAGGCTCATGTGATAAGACCCCTCAACAGTCAAGGATGAGCCGCATAAGCAAGAGTGTGTCATTGGGAAATGTGGTGTGCTAGATGAATGACGAGCACATGATGAAAGGTTCTTAAAACTAATCCCTCAATAGTCATGTAAGAACCATAAGAACACAAGTGCATCATCGGGGGGTAAGGTGATAATGATCACCTACCAATGACTAGGATGATGGGTGGAGGTGGATGCATATGAAATAGATGGAGCATGAGTGTATGGACCAAAGTGCGTGTCATATGGAGTGACCATGGGCTATGTAGAGACTACTGAAACCCATGGGATGCATGCGATGGATAGTGTGAGTGATTCGGATGTAATGAATATGGAGGTGGAAGCAATGGAGGTGGTGGATAGCATGCATGTGATGCGGTGTGATTGACAAAAAAATGGATTACTACGTGGAGAAGACATGGGGTTGTATGCATACGGTGTCGTAGTGAAGGAGACAATGATAACTCGTGAGATGAAAAATATATGACACCCATTTCCTCTTAATTTTGTAACCTCTCACATAAAGCTAGATAGAAATTGTCACGATGGCCACTAATACGGTGGTAATAATTATAGTGATATTGATCATGTTGGAATTTTAAATGGTGGGAAGGGTGGTGGTGATTGGAAGGAATCTGAATTAATCACTCATTAAGTAATATACGCAAGACATCATGAGGTCAAGCATTAGATGAAAAACACAGAGGCTCATGGTACTAAGGTGAAGTAGTAGTA
Source organism: Taxus wallichiana var. yunnanensis (assembly GCA_018340775.1). Classification (NCBI taxonomy): domain Eukaryota; kingdom Viridiplantae; phylum Streptophyta; class Pinopsida; order Cupressales; family Taxaceae; genus Taxus; species Taxus wallichiana. The sequence goes on along the minus strand of CM031240.1, from coordinate 746,834,618 downwards.
GTAGTGATTTTTCGCAGAGGTGGAGAGACATGTGTAGGAGATGGAGGAGGAGAATGAGGTTGTTGCCTTTGCACTTTGGGTTGAGATAGGGGTTTTTTTGGATTGTTGCTAGGAGGTGGAGTAGGAGGAACACGTTTTTTTGATTTTTAGCCAAGGGTGGAGGTTGGTGAGGATGTACAACTTGAGGTATAGGTGGAATAACAGAGGACATAATAGTCAAAGAAATTTCAGAAGGCTCTGCTAGAGGAGAGGAAAGAAGGTCCTATTATAGATCAATAACCTTTTAACACAAAAGTATAAAGGACTCACAAGTATCATACTATAAGTGTTTCTTTAAAGGAGGAAGAAGACCGTGACATAAGAGGAATTTCTTTTCCAATTCAATAGGATGAAAGATAAGTTGATGTACACATGCATTAAAAGCATAAGATGTAATCCTAAATAGGTTCGAAGATCCCTTGATGGAGAGTGGGAATATGATCATATTTGACCCTAGGACCATTATTGATAATAAACCTACAAAGGAAGGTATCCTCCATGTCATAGAAAGTGCTAATAGAACCAAAAGGGAGATGTGTATATCATTGAAGACTTGAATTGTATCGTTAACTAAACTAAATTGAAAGGCCTTAATCAAGAGTTGATCATTGGAATAAGATGCCATAAGAGTGCAATAATGTGCAATATGAGCATGGGGGTCACCGGCACCATTGAAGCATGTAAATTTGGGCATGACAAAATACTTAAGAAAGGTTGAGTTATGGATTTTTTGGGAATAGGATTACCATGCAAGGAATTATTATCTATAGATGTGTAGTAAGCCCTACTTTCTAAGGTGAGAGAATGAACTTGAGAGTGAAGTTGACCTACAACATACATGAGGGATATAATTTCCTATGATGGAATATAAGAATATGGCAATAATGTATTAAGATGTTAGAGCTTTCCATTGTGTGTAGTGATAGGTATGTCAAGAGGTGAAATAGTAGCTTGTGATGTTAAATACACGTGAGGAGTGTGTGTCGAAGGAGCCATATGATATGATGAAGGGGAAATGTCACTAACAAAGACAGGGAAGTAACATGCGGTTTGGGTGAAGAGGAAGAAAGAATCGTAAATAAGGTAGGAGTAGAATGAGAAGGAACAACATAAGGTGGAGACTCATGCACTATGGTAGAAGAAATCTCAGGAGGAGAGGAAGATGGAAGAGGTGAAGCACTCTCAGCAGTGTAGAAAGAAGGAGACTCCTTAGGAATGAGAAATGAAGTGGTATGGTCCACGTTAGCTGAAATAGTACTATCAATAAGAACATCAAGGTAATAAGAATGTGCTAATGAACTAGAATGGGATGTCGAAGAAACACAATGAGAAGTGGTAGGAGACATGGGAGTAGCGATAGGAGTGGTCGGAGGAGAGGTAGAAGGCATACTAGGTCGGGAATCAATTCCTAATAGATAATCAATGATAGAAGAATTGAAAACATCAGATGGTATATCAGAAGAAGAATAAGAAGGATCACAGGCCACCAGATGACATGACATAAAATGAGTAAAAGAAACAAGGTCATCAACAAGGCATATGCTGATAGGAGAATCAGTAGGATTAGTTGGCACATGTTTTTGACCTTTCAAGACGAGTTGTTGAGTGGCATCGAATAAGGTCATAGGAGAACTATATAAAGTTGTAAGTTTAGTGAAGGTAGCCTCATCATAAATAGGATTGAAAATAAAATGTGACATGATAATAAAAGAAGATATATGCTAAAGACATATGATCAAAAAGCAACAATGTTTGAAATGACGAGTTCACTAAAATGATTAACTAAAAATAGGGTTTTATGGTTTTTAACTATTTTATAAGTTAATCTAAATAGAAACTAAGTGTTATATTGAAATGCTAAATCTAAATGTTTTACTTTTATATTTGAATGGATTGAAATAATAGAAATAAGAGGGATATGTTACTAACCTGTAAATAACTTACCTCATAGTGTGTTGGATTGTAGTAGAATGGTGTGTGAACTAGGCGGGATATGACCAAATGGCCTCAAGAAGTATAGAAGTTAATTGTTTGTCTATATTGAGGCACTTGGGAGTGTCTTGGGTGCCCCGAGGCACCCTAGTCTGAATTCTGGGTGTTGGGAACTGTGAAAAATCTTAGGATCTGTGTTCGGAAGTGTCACAAGGAGATCTAAAACCTTGCCTGTCTGTCACACTAGATTTTCTAGATGAACTGAATAATGACCTGCAAAACAAAAGGTTTTGGGGTCGGACTCTCACCACAAAACTAGTGGACTTTTCATTGAGCAATCTTTTGCACTACATTACGGACCCTGATGTAGTTCTAATGCGTGTGTGTGCAATCTTGTGCCTAGGATGCCCTAGCACCAATGATGCAATAGTAGGGGAAATAACTAGATGTAAAATGCAAAATGGTGGATTGAATGGAAAGAATACAACCATTTACCCCTATGCTTGTTTGATGTAGATGTATAAGAAGCCAAACCGTAGTCCCTTTCCTTAGTAGATAGTTTTCTTTGATGTGTGAGATGTCTACCCATAATGTAGTGAGTATGCTTTGTTTATATAGGGATCTCTTGCTCAAATTTCAACACTAGTGACTCAAACTTCCGATTATGACCTAGGGGAATACACAGGTAACTGTTAGGACCGACCTCGAATAAAGAAACTAAGACCTCAAATTACGATGACACGAGCACTGAAATCATGGACTAGGGCACCATAAGGTGCCCCAGTGTAGACCTAAATATGACAACTGAATAAATTATGACATCTAAGATACCCTAGAAGATAGCCAAAACTTTATAGACAACTCGATTGAACCGAGAAAAACACAATGACCGTAGTGCCCATTTCAACAACCACTTGAGACCAAAGGAACAACCTAGGGTTAGCTAGAAAATTAAGGGATAATTTATTTTTATTTGAAGTGTCTACAACTAAATTGCAAGACATCAATTTTCACTAATAGGTTCCGGAACAAACCTGTTTACTAATACACAAGTTTCCTTTATTAACTTATAACAAGTTTACAAGGTTCAAATTTTAGGGTTAGATGTTCTAGTTAGGTTCAAGGAGTAATCTTACGCTTTCAAAATTTCCCTAAACCATTCCCAATGGATAGGAAATTTTCTCACCTTTCAGTGATATAAAGAAGTCCTCCTAACTCCTTGTAGAACTCAAGATATAAGCGGGTGGAGTTTTGGGGTCAAATTTTCCCAGAGGGACACGTGGCAAGAGGAGGAGGAGTGCACCTTGGGCGGGTTGGTGGGTCACGGGGCAGCATTGGGAAATTTTCCCAATGCATGGCTCAAAGTCAAAAACACTTTGCACCCTCGCGGGTCCCTAGGGGACACGTGTCAGGTCTTGGTGCAAGGTGAAAAAGGGAAAGGAAAGGGCGGGGTAGTGGACCAATTTGGTGATTTATGCCAACGAAGGGAAAAAAAGGGAGAAGGAAGTGCACGGTCCACACACCCACCGTAGCCACAAGGGGACATGTGGTGCCCGTGGAGTCAAATCCAAAGAAGACCGGGAGGGATGGGGTGGCGAGAATAATTTAGCGCCTAGCACCCGAGGGGGAAAAAGAAAGAAAGGACACGCGGGTCCATGCACCCGCGGAAGAAGGGAATCCGAGGGAGAAGGTGGAGTTGCGGGCTGCGGGAGGAATTTTAGAATTTTTCCAAAGGCCCAAAAATGAAATTTCTCCTGAACCTCTGCCGCCACCCCAAGGTGCCACATGGCATGCTTTCATTGGTCGTGGGCCGGCAGGGTCAACATGGGAATTTTTCCACAATTTTTGTTTTGAAAGCTAAGGGTTTTAAAAGAACCCGCGCCTCCACCATAGCCACAAGGGGACACATGGCGCCCTCTAATTGGCTACGAGGCTAGTGGAGGAAAATGAAAATTTTCCCAAGCCCAAAATTTTGAAAATTTTCTAAGGGCAATTTTGATGGGAAATTTTTGGGTTGTGGCCTACCAGGGAAAATTTTCCCAAATTTTCCCGCCAAGGCACAAAAACTTCAAAGTGTCATAACTTGAGCTAGAAAGCTTGGTTTTGGGAAAACGAGGACTTTTCGAAAGCTCTCGAAGCCCTATTTACACAAGGAACATAAAATTTAATTTTTGATGAAGTTTTAAGGGTCAATTTTGTAAAAACGATCTGCAAGCCTTTATTTGGAAAACTAGCAATTTCCAACTTCCCGATTTGATTAAATTTGAACTCCTCCTTCACTCCACATGTCAAACAGACATGGAGGATTAGTCTAGGGAGGGTTTAGAGTGTTTTAGTGAAGTGAATTTGTCTAATTATTCAAGTTTGCATTTTTCGAAATGGACGGGAAAACGACTGTGCAAGCTCCGATTTGAAATTCATTGAGTTTTAGAGATTCATTCTTAATTGTTTTAGTGAATTTGAGTTTCTTAAGTCTTCCTTAATGTGAATTTCAAAGTTTCATAACTTATTGTTGAGTGTAAGATTGAACGCACATTTTTATTAAAATGTGAATTGTCAAGATGAGTATATTACAGTGAACTATTTCTTTAAATTGGAATATCCATTTTGTCATTTAAATGTGCATATGATTCCTAACTTAGTCAAATACATTGCTTATTAAATCATCCATCCAATTCTAAATGAAACTACATTTCTGAGTTTAGTTTTAATATACATTTTGCAAGGAAAATAACATTAACTTTCATTCCATATGCATTCTTCTTTCAACATTCCAAACAGAGGTTTCTCATTGCAAGTAAAACTCATATTTCCAATGGAGAAGATAGCATATGAATAAGGTAAAACCATTCATTGATCATCAATACAATTTTGCTACTTTCCTTTCTATTTGATTTCAAACTACAGTTCACAAAATACATCATACAATGCATGTAATATTATTTACATTTCTTTTCCAAAATCAAGAACACATATGACTCTCCTTCACATTTCTCAATCCTAATTTAATATTCCATCTACATTGCAACAAATTCACATCACAATTACTATACATCTCATCCACTCAAGGTGGGAAAGGTTACATTGAATTTGCTCAAAAGAAATAGGACTGTCAAAACTGTAATTTCTCCTTGCTCCAAACAACAACATGCAATTTTCTTGTTCTTTTCATCTTAATCACAACAAGGAAGGGGGAAAGGCAACGCTCTCCACCCAACCAAGACATCCAATGAGAAAGGAGAATCCATCCTTTCTCATTAGCCCCCGAGCCCCAACCATATTGAAATAAATTATGAACATCAACACATGGAAACAAGGCTTCTTCCACATCAAACAAGCATTCCTCACATTGCATACAAACAATAAAATACACAATCCAATAAGACAGCAGTTCCCAACTACATTTGAAATCATACACACAACACATAGGCTTGATCAAGCAAGCCAACAAGAGCAAGAACTATGGGGAACTCCTTATGCCTCCCAATTTGGAATTGGGCATCCACCAAAATGCATACCGCTAATAAACATATCAACCCCATAAACCTTATATCTCCCAACCCCTCCTTATGCCCCCAAGTTTATCCCTTATGCCCCCAAGAGTAAGAAATGCAAGTAGTTTCTTTTCCAAGGTGGATCCCAAACCAAAACTCCCTCCTCAATAGAACTAGTGCCATTGGCAATCCCTTATGCCCCCCATATGAAATCCCCATAGCCTTCTCCTACACCTTGTCCTAAGCAGTCTACCCAACCAGCCAAGATCACAAACACAAACACCATTTAAACATGCATGCAAGAGAAGGAAAAACAATTAAAACACAACTCAAGATCCTACCTCTCCATACTGAAGTTTGTTCCAAGCTCACAAGCTTTCCAAGATGCCAAATACAGTCCAAAATCAGCAAGGTTCAAGCAAGCAAAAATACTCCAAGCTCTTCCTCAAACAAGCTCTAAAGAAACAACACCAAAAATGTGCCCCCAAGAGGAAATGGACAAAGTTTCAACAACCATAAACAAGCAAGGAGTTTCACTTTTATAGGAGAGGGAAGAGAAGAGGATGATGTGGATCCATGTGGGATGCCACATCATTCTTCCTCAACCCCAAGAGGAAATTCAACATCCTTCACCAAATCACAATAAATAAAATGACAAAATGACTTACACACTCCAAAATGGCCCATACTCCAAAAGGACTGAATTAAAAATATGTAAGGGAAGTGTAATTAAAACTTACATATTGTCACTTCAAAATGCATTATAAATGCCTACATTTAACCTCCAAACCATAGGCATGGTTGGTGGATCATTTTAAGAGGTGTGGGACAAGTTTAACTTGTCCCACAAGCCTCCAAATTTGGCCTCCAAGGTCAAATTCGAATTTCATAAAAGATGGAGTGCTAGACCTTCCAAAATCTACCTTACAAGACTCTTACAAATTTCTTACAACATCACTTACACACTCCTACCACATTAATATTTATAACAACAAATTTATTTATTTCATTCCATATCCCAATTTATTTTAAATAAAATTTAACTATATGACTATCACATTAATCTACCACATTTAAATTAATTAAAAGAAGGAACACATTACAAATAAAATACATAACACAATAATTAAAAGGAACACATAAATAAAACACTTATCCCATGGTCACATATAATGGAAATTCCCCCATGGGAATTCCTAGCAAAACACAACACACAACACAGTTGCCATGGTGACCTTGTTCACCGGAATTTCAATATGGTTAGTCTCCAGTCCCCCGACATTGTTGTGATTTTTAACCTGCAAAATGCAAATACCTCCTTCGGCCTTGTGGCCATATCAAAACATCCAAAATGATATAAAAAAACATTTCAAGATCATCTAAACACATGAATCACAACAATATCAAGAATTCAACATTATCATTTTTAATTCATAAATCAACTATATCATCATCAAGAATCTACCATACTAGGTATACTCTAAATATCAAGTGTCACAAGTCCAAATCAATATCCATAATGTCCCTATCAAACAATATATCATCAACCACATATAAAAATGTCTCTAGTAACCATCATGCATAATAACCAAATCCAGATCAATAATAATCCATGATCTAACATCTAACCATCATACTAAAACAAAACATAATAGTGTCCATAATATGATCAATAGTATCAAAATCAGTATCTAAAAGTGTCAAAGGGAAGTGGGCACTACGATTACACTGACTAACTCGACCACAAGACCATGAGATGGGTCACCAAAGGTGAATACTTTTATCACGCAAGATCCATATATTAATTATCATACTCGAAGGTATAGTAAATGTGTAATTTTGTTACTACAATTGTTTGCTTCATGGTGTTCATAGTTGGTGCAAACATTTTTGTGCTTGTTGATGGTGTCTAGAGGATGTTCTTGATATGTTACGAGATGGAGGAGTCTTGATGATGATGTCTTGTGCCCTTGGTATTCAAATTCTATTCACGGGAGATGATGCCTTGTTTTAGGCCTATTTGAGTAGCTTTGTGCAACTTGGTATACTTAGGCCTATGCTGACCTACTTGGCCCTTCTAAGTCATTTATATGATGTTGTAGATGTTTTTTTGAGTTTTAAATACCGAACTTATTGGTCTTTGCTAACCTATAAGGTTATGTGACCTAGAGTCGAGCATAAAAGTGTGTTATATTTTCTCATTATTGTGAGCTGTGATGATGGGGATATGGGTGAGCTAGAGGAGGTGAAAGAAGAGTGTAGAGGGGTAAAAGGAAGAGATGATAAGAGGCGTGAAGAGATGAGAAGAGTAGAGGATCATATTTTCAAGTTCACTATACCTAATCAACATGATATGATGAAAGTTTGAGCGAAGTAGGATAAAAGGTTGTTTGAGAGGATTTTGAGTGCATGAAAATAAACTTGTGATCACAATTAGTTGTAGGAGAAACAATAAATTATTGATCTTCATCTTCAGTGTCCGAGTTAGTGCTTGATCACCTTAGGGGGTTGTAGCCTCCTTATAGGATTGGTGTCCTACTAAACTAGGGGTTGGTGCTCCTTGTGGGGTTGGTGCCTCACTAAATAAATCTTGTGTGATGTGTAATATTTGCATGAGTCTTTTGGATTGAGTAATATATTCAAAAATTTCAGTGGGTTTTCTTCCCCTTGAGGGTTTCCCACATTATATGTGATTACGTAAAATTATTTATAAATGAATAAAATGCCTATTCTAAATATTTAACAACAACAGTAAATTACATATGCAATGAAATACATAATTGACCCAAGTAAATTAAACTAGAAATTATGAAACCCTAGTTGCAAAGAGGTAATAAGAAGACTTATCGATTTGTAATTAATCATGAAATGTACTAAAGTGATGAACTTATAGACAGCAAATGAGAAGTGTCACACAGAGCCTCAGAAAAATGTGTGGCCGGAATATTTTCCTAGACTGGGCACTGGAATGGGTCGGGGGTGCACATGGGTGCCACATACCTTTCTCGGCCCCCGTGACTACTCAAACCCTCAGGAAACCTCCTTCGTAGGGTCGTGAGATGTTTGTTTTCCTTCACTTCTTATCGTTAGTAGGTCACACAATGATCACCGATGTCATCGATAACCTATAATGAAATAATGAGTTGTACAACCCTCAAAAGCACATCAAATCCAAAAATGAAAATAATGCAAATGAGGGATCAGATTATTCTCATCTTTTAAAAGAGTTATCTTACGATCGAGAGTTACACTACATTATAGAACCAATGGAGTTTTAGGTGTGTGTGTGTGGGGGATTGTGCCCTATGTGGCTCTTGTGGGTGTCGTACTTGATTACGAGAAAGTTTCTAGATGTAGAAAATGTAGATAGATGTGTGCATGAAAGAATGAACTTCCCCTCCTATGAAGTGTATGCAAAAGATTGCATTCCTTTTCCCTTGTTTGGATGCTAGATGGATAATTGAATGATCTTGATAATGTCCTTTGAATACAACCTTAGGTGGTGATAGCTAATGCTTAGAGCTTGGGTTCCTTATTATGATCACATAGCTTTATATTTATATGATTCCTTTGCTTGAATTTCATAATTAACCTTGAAAAATCCAACTACCAAAAATATAATATGCCCAAACAGATAGAAAGGACCCAAAAGATGTGAACAAAGTACAAAGAGGTTAGGGGCACCTAGAGGGGATGAGGGTGCCTAGTGCTGACATCTTGGCTAGGTGTTGGTGTCCAAAATGAGAAATGCCAAAGTGTAGAAAGATTGATTGGGCTAGAAAGAGTGTAAGACCAAAATTGGAAACATAAAGCAAGCAAATATGGCCAAAGACATGGGTTAATTAATACTTTTCTTACTTAGGAATCATATGAATAGTAGTATGAAATCAGGACTAGATAGTTACCCAAAGTGTGTGATTTAATGTCTACATTTTCCCCCGCTTTATGTTGTTGAGTGAATGTTTGATAACATAAATTAGATAATAGATATTTACGTGATAACCATGTAGATCGATGGAAAAAAACATGATGAGAGACAAGAGAAATCGTGGAGTGATAAAATTGTGGAGTGTGAAAACTAAAGAGGAGAAAGTGCAAAAAGTGATGATGATGATGACCCTAGGGAAGGAACACATATGTAGATATCACTATTGTACATGTTGTTTATGTGATTTATGTTATTGATGTGTGATGATGTAGGATGATGTGATTATTGCTTCCCATAAGGACGGACTGCAAAAGAGAAGAACGAAAAAGTAGTCAAATACACATGTAAATGAGTAATAAGTATAAAAATGAGAAAATGTGAAAAAGGAACATGTACACCTAATTCATGATGAGGAAAAAGAGATAGAAAGGATCCTAAAGATGATGTAGAAGAACAATTTTTTTGGGAGATCTCACGCCAGCTATCTTGAATGCAATTTTTTAGGCGATCTCATGCCAAAAATGCAAGCAAGATAAGGAGAAAAATTTGGTGTCATCCTCAAACCTTTAACTACTTCCGAAAGTATATAAGACCACCGAATATGGTTTGTAAAATTTTGATCTGGTTTGACCAATTCCAATCCAATCTAAAAGTAGAAAACTTTTGTGTAGTGCATGTATATTTAGTGCTAAGGTTTGTATGCCCTGTAAAAGCCATTGTGTGAAGTGTTGTATATTGTGTTGATCGAGAAATGTTGTGTAACTTCCCCTAGTCATCGTCATCCAGGGAAGGTTCAAGGGCACCTAGGCACTCTTGTCTAGGTCACGGGCATTGGTGTCTATGTTGTGTTGAGGACCCAAGTTAGATTTTGAGCCATGTCTAAGACTGATGATTGTTTTGTACCGGTATTGAATTATGTTGAATTGTGACTGTGAGAAATTGTATAGGGTGACTGATTCACCCAAATTATGTCCCTCTCATTTAGGGTAAATGTGACATTGGTGAGGAGTATGTGGCCCAAAAGTGGACCAAATGTTGTGCTAAAATTTTTCCCTGCAGGGGGGAGGGAGTGTGTTTGGTAGAAACCAAGGCACACGCAAAAAAAGTGGCTAGGAGACAAGTGTTAGTAAAAGCAAGAAAAAACTCATGTAAATTGGAAGCTAGCAAATAAGAAGACAGTGTCTAAGCTAAGACACAATAAGAGAATACACAAGAAGATAATATAGACCTTGAAAAGTGAGTTTCAAACATGGGACATCATTCACGATGTCACAAGACAATCAAGGCCGACTAGGCCAAAAGCATGAAAGTGTGCACACAAGACAAAGGGAAAATCCCACAAACTGTGACAAACAATGACAAGTAATGTAATAGACAAACATGGAAGAAAATAGACCTACAAGACAAATGTTGCACATGAAGCACCTATTAGCATGTTAGAGAGATAAAAATTATGTCAAAGCATGTATAATCTGATATAGTAGTGTGCTATGAAAAATGAAACAATAACACCTGTAGTGTACGAAATTGGATGCCCCCAGGAGTACATTGTTGTCGACCGGTATGGGATACTACGCCAAACATTCATGTTGCACATGTATGGACATCTAGAATCTGTGATCACAACTAGAAAGAAAGTGAACATGCATGTGTGTATGGAAAAATATAATGACATACAAGATATAAGTTTAGCATGTGTAATAAGGTGTACATGTAACAAGTAAATACATAAGCAAGTTATGGAGTGTAGATGGAATGGAACGTAGAGTGAGTGTGATAGGAGTCATGTGCCCCCCAAGTGAGTGTGGATGTGTATGCATGAGATGAGGTTCATTTATATATGCCCCCTCAGTAGTCAAGAATGAACCATAGAGAAAGATTGTGTCATCGGAAAATGGTCTAAGTTGTGTGATGGAAAGATGTGATCGATAAAGTATAAAGCATATAATATGAGTGTGTGAGTGAGTGAGTGAATGAACACGTGAGTATGGTGAGTTCCACTTTAGATGTAGACCCTCAATAGTCAAGTATGGATCATGGAACTAGAGTGTGCCATGAGAGTAATGTGTTGTGTTGATTGTGTGAGAGATATGTGTAATGTTTTATGTTTTTTGCGCATGGGAGAAAGGTGTCATGAATGTGTCACTTGTGTAGTAGGTTGCATGAGAAAATTATGTCGTGAAAACACCAAATGTGTAGTGTGTTGAGAATGGATCGAGTGTGTAATGTGTTATGTCAAATATGTAAGAAGGATGTGATATGAATTTTCTCGTCTTTAGTGTGTTATAAGTATGTTGAAATATATTTATTATAAACGCGTTGAATGTGTAATGTTTTGTGTTAAATGTGTACGAAATATGTGTACGTCAATTTTGTAGTAGAATGTGTCATATGTATGTGAGAAAGATCGGTTGTGGAAGTGTCGAGTATGTAGTGTGTTATGAATATGTAGATTTTGTAAGATGTTTGTGTTGATTTCACGCAAGAGAGATGTGTCATGTGATATAAGAGAGGCATGTTGTGAAAGTGTTAAGTGTGTAGCATGTTGTAAATGATTATATAGTATGTTTTGTTGAGTATGAGTGAAGAGTAGGTGTTGCTCCTATGTTGAGTTTGTATTGATATATGGGCGCGAGAGGAGTGTGTCGAGTATGTAGTGTGTTGTGTGTGAGGTTAATTTGTATAAGATGCCTTCAACAGTCAAGTGTGAACCAAAGCACGAGAGTGCATCATCGGGTAATGACGATACAAGTAGTGTATCAAGTGGTTTGTAATGATGTGTACCTCATATTAGACATTTAAACGTGAAGCATCGATTGCATAAGATGATATAGACATTTAATAATAATGCAAGGGGGAATAGGAATGATGCCCCTAATTATGTAAGTGATTGAGATCTAGTTGATAACTCTAAGTGGATCAATGTAAGGAGTAGTTTCCTTAACAAAATTGATTGGATGTTGAAGTGGTGATTTCTTAGGAGCCTCGAGTGGCGAAGTCGAAAGAGGCCAGCTAGAGTTTGCATGTCTTGCATAGTGAGTGGTTACTTGTTTGGTAACATTATAGAAGACTTGATAGGAGAAGAAGGTGGATTGATTTTGAGAGTTGGTTACTTAGTTTGACTTGATGATGTCACAAATGACTTGAGATGAGCGGTTACATTGATTTTGAGAGGTGTTTGCTTGGGCCCGCTTGACTTTCCATAGAAGGAACATTAGAAGTGATGGAATGATGCTCATTAGATGTAGAAGGAGCATATTTATGAGCCCATTTGGATGTAGCATTTGTAGATGGGCATGCAACAAAATGTTGTGCAGCGAATGAGAGAAACCCCTGATGCTCAATATGTTTGATTCTTCATTGTAAAGTGTAACATTCATTGTCATTATGTCCATTGATTCGATGATAAGCATAAAATGGGAGACCTTGATATTTAATCAGCCGATAAGGAGGATAGGAATGAGTAGGTGGTTGATTATGCTAAAATGTAAAATAATAGCCTAATCTAATGTAATTTTGTAATAAATAAATGAATAGTAAAATACTGAAATCAACCCAAAAAACTAAGCTATGAAAATATGAAACCCTAAGTGTAAAGAGGGCTAGAAGAGCCTTAGCTGATTCGAAGAGGTCATGGGACTATGTAGCAGTGAAGACCGGCTAAAAATGGATGGAAGAGCATCATACAGGAGCCTGAAAAGTGTAAATTTGAGTGATTTGGCTAGATTAGGGCACCTAGAGAAGGGATAGGGGTTCTAGGGTGCTCGAGCGATTCTAGGCACCCCGTCTGCAGATGGTAGGAGGTCCAAGCCAATTTCACGGGGTCACTATATAGTGTGAAACCCTCATCATTTTCCGCTACTGTGTGTCACTTAACTCCTCCGAATGTCACTATGGATCTAAAATGAATAAATTGCCCTCAAAACCCCGAAAAAAGCATCAAACCCTAAAAAAGAAAGATGCAAATGAAGGTTTCAAATTGTCTTCAATTGCCACAATGGTGGACTTATAACTGAGTGTTGCACTACATCTCAAACCTAATGTAGTTTTGTGTGTGTGCGGAATTGTGCCCTAGGTTGCTCTTGTGTATGTCACACTTGAAGTAGCGAGAAAGTAGCTAGATGTAGAATGTAAATAATGTGTGCATGGAAACAATAAAATCCCCTCCTATGAAGTGTGATGCATATGAACCAACCTTTTCACTTGTGATGGAGCTAGATGGATTCAAATGGAGCTATAGATGCCTTGATGGATGTAACCTTAGGTGGTGATAAGTAGTGCTTAGTGCTTGGTCCTTTATTATGATCACATAACTTTATATTTATATAATTCCTTCACTTGAATTTTGTAATTAACCCTGAAAAGGATGACTACCAAAAAGATAAGATGCTCAAATGATTAGAAAGGACCAAAAAAGTGTGAGTAAATTACAAAGAGGATTGGGGCACCCATAGGGGATGGGGCGTCTAACACTGGCATCTGGCTCCGCTAGGTTCCAATCTAGAAAGAGTAAAACTAAAGTGTAGAAGGACAGACTAGACCAAGTAAAGTGCAATCTTGAAGTAGTAGCAACAGAAAGTAACAAAAGATGGCCAAAGACATGGGTTAATCAGTAATTTTCTTACTTAGGAACCATATGAATAGTAGTATGTGATCGAGACTAGATAATTACCCAAAGTGCATGATTTTGTGTCTACATTTTCCCCCACTTTATGTTGGTGAGCGAAATCTTGGTAACATAAAGTAGATAGAGATGTGTACCTGATATCCATGTAGATTGATGTAGAAAGTGTGTTGAGGGACTAGACAAAGCGTGGAGTGATAAAAAGATGGAGCGTGGAGACTAAAGATGCAAAAGTGTAAAAAAATTTGATGAAAGTGAACCTAGGGTAGAAAACACATGTGTAGATGTCAATATGTGTGATGTACCTATTTTTAGTATTGATGTGTGTGATGTTGGCTGTTGACTTGTTTCCCATACGGACGGACCTGCAAAAGAGAAGATGATCAAGTAGTCAAATACACATGTATATGTATAAAAATCATGTAAGGAAGTATGTAAAAGAAAATGTTGAAAATGTGAAAAAGGAACATGTGCACCTAATCCGTGATGAGGAAAGAGTGTAGAAAGGATCATGTAGATGATTTCAATGTGCGCGAGTTTTTGGGTGATCTCATGCCAATGTAATGGAAGAAGTATAGGGAGAAACTATCTGGTGTTATCCTCCAACCTTTAACTATTTCTCGTTGTATAAAACACCATTGTAGATGGTGTGCATGTTTAAGGACTCTACCCTGTAAAATATGTTGTGTAAATGCCTAGTGCTAAAGGAATCCCTGTCATGTCAAAAGCCTCTGTGACATGTTAAATTTTTGTAATTGTCCCCTAGTTAGTGGCACTCCAAGAAAGACCGTTGTATTTCCCCTTGGTTACTGGCATTCCAAGAAAGGTTGTTGTGTCATGGACCCAAGTCTGATTTTGAGCCCCAAAATTTGAAAACTGTACTTGTACTAGTTTTGAGTTGTGTTGTGTATACTCTTTATAGGGTGACTGATTCACCCAAATGATACCCCCTCTTTGGGGGCATACGACATCATTGAAGGAGGATGCGACCCAAAAGAGAACCGACTATTGTGTTATAAATCTTCCCTACAAGGGGGATGTGTGCTTAGTAGAAACCAAGGCACATGCAAAATAAGTGGTTGGGAGACAAGTGTTAGTATAAGAAAAGACAAACATGCATGTATAAGATGAAGTGTAATCTAAACAAACAATGTGTAAGCTAAAACACACAAGAAGACAATGTAGACCAGAAAATCAGGTTGCAAACATGGGACACCACTCACGGTGTTGTAAGAAAATCAAGGCCGACTAAGCCAAAAGCATACAAGTGTGCACACAAGACAAAGGGAAAATCCCGCATACAAAGGAAAACAATGACAAGCAAGTACAATGAAAGATAACCATGGTGGAAAATAGTCCTGTAAAACAAATGTTGCACATAAAGCACCCATTAGCATGTTAGAAAGATAAAAAGTATGTCAAAGTGTGTATAATATGATAAAGTAGTGTGTTATGAAACAAAATGAAACAATAACACCTTTGTAGTGTACAAAAGTGGATGCCCTCGGAGTTGTTGTGGGACTAGTACTAGGTACTACACCAAGCATCCATGTTGCATGTGTAATGGATTTGTAGAGTATGTGATCACAACTAGAAAGAAAGTGAACACGTATGTGTGTATGATAAAAATAATGACATATAAGATATCTATCTAACATGTGTAATAAGATGAACATGTAAAAGGTAAATGTAAGAAAGTGTAAATGTAATCACGATATGTAGTATGTTGTGGATGAGATGGAATGGAATGCAGAGTGAATGATAGGATTCGTGTGCCCCTTGAGTGAATGGAATTGTATGCAATGAGGTTAATTTATTTATGCCCCCTCAGTAGTCAAGAATGAACCATAAACGAGAGTGCGTCATCGAAAATGGTTGAACTATGTGTTATATGTAGCATAGTGTGATGAATGTGTAGTGATGATATGTGACATAGAGATAAGGTGTGTGAAAATGTGTGATGATTTATTCTAAAGCATATATCACTAGATGATGCTAGAGGAAGTGATGATGTATCCTATGGCGTATATCACTAGATGATGCTAGAGGAAGTGATGATGTAGCCTATAGCGTATATCACTAAATGATGTAAGCAGTGATGATGATGTGTAGCCTATAGCGTATATCACTAAATGATACAAGTGGAAGTGATGATGTATCCTCTAGCATATATCACTAACCTAGGATTTATGCATGATAAAGAGATTGAATGGTTGAATGAGTGTGATGTGATCCATTTGAAATGTGTACCCTCAACAATCCAAAGATGGACTGTGAGACTAGAGTGCGTCATCGGGTAGTGATTGATGTGTAATGCGTATAAGTGGATGAGTAAAATATATAAGATGTGTAATAGATGCGGTGATGAGAAATCGTCATGTGATGTGTAATGTGTAGTGTGTAAAATTTAAGATGATGTGTAGGTATAAAAGTGTAAGATGTGTGATGTATAGTTCTACTTTGCAGTGTGTGAGGTTCATGTGTATAGTATGCCCTCAATAGTCAAGTGTGAACCAAATCACAAGAGTGCATCATCGGTAATGAGGTGAGAAAATTCACCTACCAAAGATTAAGTGGCCGTAGCGGTGGAAGCAACATCAGGACCATGTGATGGTGGTGGAATTTGAAATGTGTCTTGACCATTAGTAGAAGGAGTAGTTGCTTTGACAAAATGAATTGGAAATGGAAGTGGAGTGGGATGGGGAACAAGCTTGAATGGTGGCAACTTTGGTGGTATTGATGATGTTGCAGAAGACTTGATAGGAGAAGAAGGTTGATTTATTTTGAGAGGCGGTTGTATACTTTGACTTGGTAATGTTGTAGATGTCTTGAGAGGAGGAGGTGCTATATTGATTTTGAGAGGTGGTTTCTTAGGCGGTGCTTGAATTTCCGTAGAAACGACCATTAGAAGTGATGGTGTGGTGCTCATTAAACATAGATGAATCAAGTTTAGGAACCCATTGAGATGTAGCATTTGTAGATGGGAATGCAACAGAATGTTGTGCAATGAATGAGATAAATCCTGATACTCAAGATGTTTGATTCTTTGTAATAAAGCGTAGCAATCGTTTTCATTATGTCCATTGATTCGATGATAATTGCAATATGGATGACCTTGATATTTTGCTAGCCAATAAGGAGGATAGTAATGAGTAGGCGGTAAAGTGATCAATTAATGACTAAGGAGCTCAGTAAGAATGTCATGTTTCTTAGTATTGTGATCAAAGGTGAGAGGCTTTGGTAATGGTATGACTTGAGGCTCACTATATGAGCACATGTAGTAGACATAGAATGAAGATGAGATGTAGAAGGAGAACAAACATGAGCCTAAGAAGCATCCTTAAGATGTTGGATTTCATATTTGAGAGATGTAATTGTGGATTCCATAGCCTTAAATTTGTCTTGAAATAAAGAATGCAAATCTTGAATTGACTCCAACATGGGTTGATTAGATGGAGGATCACAAAGACTAGGGTCATCAAATAAATGATAAAAATAACACTTACTTGATGTGGAGGTGTATCTCGGGAAGATACATGGTGTCTAGGGCCTTTTTAAGAACAAATTGGCAATTAGGATGCATTTGAAGTAAATCAAAAAAGGAAATTTGAGGAATTTTAGGAGCCATGATAAAGAAGATGATATTCCAAAGAAGGATCCAAAGACCAATCATGAGTGGGGTTCACCAAAATGATTATGCTAAAATGTAAAATAATAGCCTAATCTAATGCAAGTTTGTAATAAATAAATGAATAATAAAATACAGAAATTAACCTAAGCAACTAAGCTAAAAAATATGAAACCCTAAGTGCAAAGAGGGTTAGAAGAGCCTTAGTTGATTCAAGAGGTTGTGGGACTATGTCGAAGTGAATACTGGATTAACATGGATAGAAAACCATTGCACATGAGCTTGTAAAAGTGCAAATCTGAGTGTTTTGGCTGGACTGGGGTTCCTGGAGAAGGGATGGGGGGGCCTAGGGCACTCTGATCTTGATTATGGGCACACTAGTCTGTGCAGGAGGTCAAAAATCCAATTTCATAGGGTCATCAGATGGTGTGAAACCCTCACCATTTGTCACTACTATGTCGTTGTGGATCTAGAATGAATTAATCACTTGCAAAACCCCAAACAAAACATCAAAACCCTAAAAAAAAGAAAGTTGCAAAAATGAAGGGGTCGATGTCCTCGCTCCACCACAATGATGGACTTATAACTAAGCATTGCACTACATCTCAGACCCAATGTAATTATGTGTGTGTGTGCAAAATTATGCCCTAGGTTTCTCTTGTGTGTGTCGCACTTGAAGTAGCGAGAAGTAGCTAGATGTAGAATGTAAATAATGTGTGCATGGAAACAATAGACTCCCCTCCTATGAAGTGTGATGTAGATGAACCATCATTTTTCCCTTGTGATGGAGCTAGATGGATGCAAATGGAGCTCTAGATGCCTTGATGGATGTAACCTTAGGTGGTGATAAGTAGTGCTTAGTGTTTGGTCCCTTATTATGATCACATAACTTTATATTTATATGATTCCTTACTTGAATTTTGTAATTAACCCCAAAAAGGTTGACTACCAAAAAGATAAGATGCTCAAATGGCTAGAAAGGACCCAAAAGTGTGAGTAAAATACAAAGAGGACTAGGGCGCCCATAGGGGATGGGGGTGCTGGTGGTGTTGTGTCCTAGTTGGGTGCTCCAGTCCGAAAAAGTAAAATTGAAGTGTAAAAGGATAAACTGGGCCAGTAAAGGTGCAAGACCGAAAGTAGCAATAGAAAGTAAAGAAAGATGGTCAAAGACATGGGTTAATTAGTACTTTTCTTACTTAGGAACCATATGAATAGTAGTATGTGATCAAGACTAGATAATTACAATGGAAAGACTTGAGGCTCACCGATATGAGCACATGTAGAAGAAAGAATGGGGATGAGAAGAAGAGCTAACACAGCTTGAGAAGCATTCTCAAGATGTTTGATTTCAGATTTTAGAGATATAATTGTGGATTCCATGGCTTGAAATTTATCTTGAAATAAATAATGAAGAGCTTGAATATATTTGCAAATAGATTGATTGGGATTAGAACCAAGAGAGTCATCGAAATACAATCGAAGATAACTATTGTTGCAGAATCAAGAAGCACACCCACGGATGTTGATCGATTTCTAGTTTGATCATACTAGCATCCAAAGGTGTGATTGCACAACATTGAATCATTTCCCCAAGTGTGGGACTTGTAAAATGAGAAAGGAATCTCCGGTTTAGAGGTTGGTTCCTTAATTCCTCTTGTTAGATTTATCACTTACAAGTTGCAGAGGTCTATATTCCTAACCCTACCCTAAATTCCAAAGGAGACAGAGATAGAGAATGCAAAAAAGCTAAAACTAATGCTAATAGGTGATGCACCAAAGGAGTGGTGAGCATTTTTACTTCTGATTGACACACCCATAAAAATGCAGCAAAGAACCTCATGCACAAACTGATAATTGTAATGAAGGATCAAATTAACTAAACAACACAGCAGAGAGGATGAAAACTAATCACGTAAAGGCGTGATTGTTATTTTAATCATCAAAATCACTTGCATTACAACACCTGAGAGGAAAAATAAAGTTGCAGCTCTTAGAAAAGGTCTGATATTCCACCAAAATCACTTCCAAGGTGAGAAAGGGGACTTAATACACAAAAAATGTTCAACCCTTTGAAAATGAGCCAAAACCGACTTTTACAAAGGCAAGGACGAGTCCAGAGAGAGAAACGGGGAAAACATAGAAGGGATTCAACCATTGACCAAAACACATTCAAAATAGCATGGGCATCCTTACAGACCCATCCCCTGACATTTTTAGCCATGCTGGGAGAGAATGCGAGCCATTCTTCATTAAAAACGGTGGTTGAAATGTCATTTCTACTCATCACCACGTGCCAGAGACATTTTTTTATTTTCTCTCTCCAAACTCCATAAAAATGCAAAATTTACCCTAGAATCTTGTATATAATTTCACCAGCTTTCCATTGATATAAAGAACGCAAAAAACTGAGCTCTGGATCGAAAGTTATGGCCATTTGAAATTTTAGGGCAAAACAGACCAAATCGGTCGGTCGGAAAAAATTATTTTGAATTTTTACCCTTTTTTGCATTTGGGAAAATTTTCTAAAATTTCCCCACACTCCGCCTATTCAGGTGCCACGTGGCATGTTTTTATTGGCTGCGGGGCCATTCCTCCAAAATTTCCATGCGCCAACACTTAGCCAAATTTTCCAAATTTCACCCCTTGACACGTGGCAGCTTCTAATTCGTCGGCGGGCCTTTCAGGGGAAAATTTCCTTTTGAAAATTTTTCCAAAACACTTGGTAAAAAACCAAGTTCTCCTCCACCCCCCCCCATTTCCTAGACACGTGGCAACATCTCATTGGTGCGGGCCTTTCAGGGGAAAATTTCCCACAAAAACTCAGCGAGCCATAACTTCAAAAATACATGGAGTTAGGAGGAAAACTTTACCTTTTTGGAAAGCTGAGAAAGAGCTCTATCCAATGGTGTCATTTCCAGAAGGTTTTGAGTGCCTGAAAATCAAAATATTATGTCTGAGGCATAAGAGAAGGAAAGATGAAAGGGAGTTAGCCACAAAATGAGCAGGGGGCACATTTTGGATAACAATTTTGGCGACTCAGAGGGGTCATCTGCCTGCTGGATGAAGTTACCAGTTTCCTGAAGCAATCCATTGGGCATGGAGTCACCTAATTTTCTGTCTGATACCCCAACTAACTAGAACGTTGCAAGGAGGAACATGGAATATCACCTGATGGAGCAAGGCCTGCAAACACATTCCCAGGGACAAGCAAGCTTGTGCCAAAGCACTTAGGGAACACAAACTAACCTACATCAGAACAATGTGCACAAGCACTTGGAGGAATAAAAACCTAAGCTAATATATACAAGGTGGAGAATTTCCCTTTAGTAGCAATGCTTTAGATGGATTCCATTGACTGGAATCTGCAGTTCTTCACCATCTAATGAAGACAATTGGAAGGCATTGTTGTCCTTACACTTTGTGACCATGTATGGGCCACTCCAAATGGCATCAAATTTTGAATGCCTCCCCAGGTTTGCTCTATCTGCATCCCATTTTAACACTAAATCTCCAACTTAGAAGAATCTATTCTTGGCCTTTCTATCAAAGGTCTTTTTTATCAAAGCCTGATCCTTCTCCATTGCTTGGGATGCATGATTTCGATTTCTTGAGCTCCATCAATTCTGCATATCTAACCTCCATGGGCTCAAACTCCAACAACTCCAACTATTTCATGAGTTCCAATGTTGGCAACTCAAGAGACATGGGTAAAATTGCCTCTCTCCCATAAACAAGCTTGAATGGAGAATTACCTGTAGATCTCTTGGGAGTTATCCTATCAGCCCATAAAGCTGATTTCAATTTAGTATGCCAAGACCTCTGATTTTCATCAAGAGTCCTCCTAATGATCTTCAACAAGTTCTTGTTTGTAGACTCAGCCTGGCCATTACCCTGAGGGTAATAGTTTGATGAAGTACTTAGGTAGATCCCGTTCTTGACAGCCCATTCAGTCACCTTGGATCCAATGAATGCTAATGCATTATCTGATATTATTGTAGCTGGTATGCCAAACCTGGTTACTATTCCCTCATAGAAGTCTAGGATACTAGCTTCATTTGCTTCCTTGAGTGCTACTGCTTCAGTCCACTTAGTGAAGTAATCTGTGGCTGTTAAAATCCACTTGTGCCCTTGGCTTGAATTGGGATTAATGACTCCAATGAAGTCTAAACCCCATTGCATGAATGGCTGGTCAACTGAAATTGGATGCAATGGGAGGGCAGCTAGCCTCTCTTTACCTGTGAAGAATGCACAATTCTTGCACCTCTTGATCCATGCGTAGCAATCATTGAAAATTTTGGGCCAATAATAACCAGCCCTCATGATCTTTAGAGTTGTCACTCTTGGTGTAAAATGACCACCACCGCTGGTCCACCATGGAAATCTTCCAACACCCTATGAATCGATTTGTACCAATGCATCTCAAGCGGTACTCCATTCACATCTCTTTTGAACAAAACACCATCAACAAGGGCATATGGGACAGCCTACAATCTGAAGTGTCTTCTTTGGGTCTTGTTCATCTCTGGAGGGCATAGGCCTATGCTTAGGAAGTGCATTATACTTTGGGTCTAGCAAGGAGTGGGGACACCATTATTTTCCTCTTGAGTGCTTCCTTGCTCACGGTTGTCTTGCAACGCCAAAACAGTCTCTTTCTCATTGCATGCTTCCTTTTGTTTGCTCAAAATCAGCTGCTCACACAATCCTTTTCCTCTGACCAACTTGGTGACCTTGATCTCTATGTCATATTCCATGACACGGGTAATCCAACCTGCTCTCTTTTCATTCAAGTCTTTATTGAGGAGGAAGTCTTTAACCCCGCATGAGAAACCAACAATTGAACCTTGTTGTTTGAGACTAAATGCTTGAACTTCTTCAAGCTTCTGATTATCTGCAAGAACATGCTTCTAAATGAAATAATATCTCACCTCATAGTCCTCCGTGGCTTTGGTCAAAGAAAGTAATTGGCTGCTCATCATTGTCCTTGTTCTCATGTACCAAAATTGTAGAGATAGTATCATCACCCCTAAATGCATAGAGGATGAAATCCTTGGAGAAATCCGGGTTGATGAGAGTGGGGCTTGAGAGATGGCTTCTTTGGTTGCTTCAAAACTCTCCTTGCCTTCTCATTGTCCATTTGAAAGCCATGCTTTTCTTTAACATCTTGGTGATAGGCCTGATAAGGGCTGCAAAATTTGGGACAAACCTCCGAACAAAATTTATTCTCCCCAAGAAACTCTGGAGGGCCTTCTTGTGGCTTGGCAATGGTAGTGCTCTTATGGATTCAACTCTTTCTGGATCAATTACTAATCCTTCTTTGGAGACAATGTGACCAAGGAGTTTTCCTTCATGGGCTAGAAAAATACATTTTTTAGGATTCAAGGAGACTCCAAATCTTCTACACCTTTGGAATACTCGTCTCAAATGGGAGAGGTGGTCTGCTGTATTTTTTGAAAAAATAGTGATATCATCAAGATATATCAGCACTATGTTGTAAATCGAACCTTTGAACGCCATGTCCATTGCTCTTTGGAAGGTAGCTCCAGCGTTGGACAACCCAAATGGAATTTTCCTATATGCATAAGTTCCCCATTTGGTTGTAAAGGCTATCTTGAACTGATCTTCTTCCTTCACCATAATCTGATTGTACCCTAAATAGCCATCAAGTAGTGAAAACCTCTCGGAGCCAGCAACAACTTGTAAAATTTGCTCCATGGAAGGAAGTGGGTAATGATCCTTAAGAGATGCTCTATTCAAATCTCTGAAGTCAACACACAATCTGATTTCCCCACTCTTCTTTCTGACTGGAACCAAGTTGGCAACCCAACTAGAATGCTTGATAGGGAATATGATTCTTGATTCTATCAACTTATCCAATTCTTTCCTCATGAGAGGCTCCATGTGTGGATTGACTGGCCTTTGTTTTTGCCTGATGGGTTTAGTACTTGGATCCAATTCAATGGTGTGTTGAGCTAACTCGGGATTAAAACCTTTCAAATCTTCATAGCTCCAAGAAAACACATCAGGGAATTCTTGACAAAGTTGTATGAACTCATACCTTTCTTGCTCAGTTGTCATCTTGCCAACTTGGAGTGATTTTCCTTCTCCTACCGAGATGGACACTGAATCTTCTCCTTTCACTTGGATGTTTGCTTTCTCCTTCCTAAACTGATCATTAGGATTGAAAATGGACTCCAAAGTAATAAGCCCCTTTGGTAGTTTGTTGGTTCTCAGCTGCACCACCTGGTCACCATACTGCTGCTCCAACTTTTCCTAATTTTTGGCTGAGAATTCAGCCTCTTCTTGCAAGAAATGGATGATTTGCTGATCATTTTCAAACACTTGCCAACTTACATTGTTGTCCGGCACTGAAGGCCTTACAATCACATGGATGTTTGGTTGTACCTTGTCCTTTTGAATGCTCTCCACAACGTCAAAGGCTGCCCCAACTGCTGCAAGCCTGTCAGCAGCTTGGTTCTCTTTCCTAGGAATGGATTTGATGCCAAAACCCTCAAAATATTCAATGAGGTCCCACACCCTGTTCTTATAGCACTTGAGTAGATCATTCTTGACAGCATGTTGCCCCTTGACTTGGTTGACAATCAACTCACTATCACCAAAGACTTGCAAGTTCTTTATTCCTCTCTTGATTGCCCAATGCAGTCCTTGCACCAAGGCTTCATATTCAACAGTGTTATTAGAGCATGCAAACTGAAATCTAAAAGCTAAATAATACTTAACTCCTTGAGGTGAAACCAAAGATGGCTCCCCCTCCCGCACCTTGTCTATTCCTTGATCCATCAAAAACAACCGCCATACCTCATTGTTATCTTTGTGGTCTAGCTTGGTGATGCTAGGGATAGGCTGATTTTCTTCATGCATGCAATAAAATCCTAACTCAGATTCTTATATTTATTGATAAGGATCAAAAGCATGCACCTTGTTTGCCCATTCATCAAGAGTTAGATCTAGGATACTTCCGACCTTGGTGTCAGCTTCATCAGTGCTTGGGTGATCTTCTTGATCAAACGCTGAACAATTGGCATTTATCTGACTTGGGGTGTAAGGCTCAATGTGAAAGTTTGCAATAGGTTCAGACCTGATTGTGGCTTTGGTTCCATATCTTGTTCTAAACAACATGTGTGACCAATCAGCAGATAAGTAACCTCCAATCTTAGCTGTGAAATCCCTTGACAAACATAGGGCAAAGAGTGGTGGAAGGTCTATTACTGAGACATCTTGCAAAACAACCACGTTGGGACATGCATGCAAAGTAAGACTCAAGTTTTTAATCACTCCAACTGTTGTTACTACTGTCCCATCCAATTGTACCACCCCTTTGGATATGGTTTCATACTGAATTCCCAACTGATCAGCTATTTGCTTGGGCATTACTGAACTACTTGCCCCGGAATCAATCATGCAATTGTGTACTAATTGGTTCCCAATGATCAATGAAACATAGAATGGAGGGGGCTTCAACATCTTACCTTGCTTGTCCTCCATGATTCCCTCAGGCAAAGCATTTGTGAGCACCTTCTCTTGCATTTGGACTTGCTGATTTGAAGTTGACCAGTCCTTCATGGCAGCTTGTAGCAAATCTCTTTGGCCTGGGATAGATAGTGATTCCCACATTGATATGTTTACATTTGTCTTCTTCATCTGATCAATGATATTGAATGGGGATGAAGTATCCTTTTTCTATCCCTTGGCCTTGCACATTCATCCCTTGTATATGGGTAGCAACAACTGGCATTTGAGTTGGCCTAGGAATTGTTGTAGGCAGTCCTTGTGTGCTTGGGATTGCATTTTGCTTTCCAATAGTTTGTGGAGTGACAGAAGGTCATGAATTACTTGGGGCCAACATGGCTGCTTCTTCACCCAAATTTCTCCTCTTTGACCTTGTGTTAGCTGCAACACTTTGGGAAACTGTCTCAGTTCATGCCACAAAAATCTTCGCTGCGCTTTTACAAGTGTGGTATCATTTGGAGTTGATTGTTGCTGGAATGTTTCTTGTTGTTGGTCATTTCTTTGACTACCTTCACCCACACCACTTGTTGTCACCATTAATGATTGATTCAAGGCATTGTTAAAGCACATGGACTGGTTATGATGTTCATTGCTTGAGAAACACCAATCATACTCTTGAGCCATATTGTTTTGTACTTGCACTAATGCTTTAGATACGATGTAGCATTGGGATTATAGGGCTGAAATGGTCTTGGCGGGCAGGCCTTGCTTGATTTAGATTTGCAGAATGGATTGGGTGGTCTTTGGGGTTGATATGGCTTCCTGTTAGGCCGAGCTTGGGGCTAGAAAGAAGGTCTAAAATCTTGAGCTTTACTGCCTTTTGAGTGTAACCAGCTCATTACCTAGATTTTGTAATTGCTTCATGACTTCTTGAAGTTCATTTGAGGCACTAGAAGATGAAGTGGAAGCTTCACTTGAATTCCGATTTCTAGGAGTGGGAATAGAAGCTAAATTAGGCACTTGGCTAGTACTTGGGCTCTCTAAACTTGGAAATAATGGCATTGGAGGCCCAGGAGCTAGCTTGCCAAACTTGAATCAAACAATTTTCAGCTCTAATGGCAATGCTATAAGCAATGGGGATAGTTGTGCCTCCCATGGACTGAATTAACATAGAAATATCAAATTTAAAGCTTTAAGGTAATAAACAAAAGCACCTTCTCATTGCTTTGCACAATGCCACCGGAATTCTCTCCCAAGTCCTTTGAAATCTAAACTTAGAATCACCACCGCTCATTGGGAGCTCTTTTGATAGTTGTCACCGCTCTCAAAAGGGACAAGTTGTCTCCCTTTTCCCCAAACTACTCATTGAGGGCTATACATAGCCGATTCCAATTTTGAATAGAACTCCGAGGCAAGACTCCCGAACCATTGCAAAGCTTTCCTTTGAATGAAGATGCCAAGGTTTGACAAAGAACTCGCATCTCATTGATCTCATGGATTGCACAAATGTTAGCAATATCCTTAACATGATCACCAGAGTGGTCTGATTTTCTCCAGTGAAGTATGGAATGTTCTTCAATGTCAGAATCGGGATTGGATTTTGTGCATTGAGAGTAAGTGGGTCTGTTGCCAATGAAATTAACATAGGGGTTGTTTTCGCCATTCCGATTGGCCTTAGAACCCTTGTTGATTGAATGAAAGGCCTACCAGGTGGAGGAGTTGAGAGAGTTCTGTTTGGTGGAGATGGAGACCTTTGGATTCTCCTCCCACTTTGCCTTATTCTTGGAGATAATTGCAGATATTCAAATAGCACCTCTTCTTCTCTAGCTCTTGACCTTGTAGTGATTCTTCTCATGAGTTTTCAGGTCTGCACTGCTAAAACCAGCTGATTCTTCTTCCTTGGAGTCGCCAGATGTGTAATTTATAGCTCTTTTAAGCAAGAAACTTGCAACAAATGCACATCAATTTTGTTGCAATGAAGATGAAGACCTCTAAGGTCCCACCAGGCATGCCAAAACTATTGTTGCAAATTAGCAGCACCCCCTGGATGTTGATCAAATTTCTAGTTTGATCATACTAGCATCCAGTGTGATTGCACAACATTGAATCCTTTCCCCAAGTGTGGGACTTGCAAAATGAGAAAGGAATCTCCAGTTTAGAGGTTGGTTCCTCAATTCCTCTGGTTATATTTATCACTTACAAGTTGCAGAGGTCTATATTCCTAACCCTACCCTAAATTCCAAAGGAGACAGAGATAGAGAATGCAAAAAGCTAAAACTAATGCTAATAGGTGATGCACCAAAGGAGTGGTGAGCATTTTTTACTTCTACAGATTGACACAGTCCATAAAAATGCAGCAAAGAACCTCATGCACAAACTGATAATTGTAATGAAGGATCATAAATTAACCAAACAACACAGGCAGAGGATGAAAACTAATCACAGAGGCTGTATTGTTATTTTAATCATCAAAATCACTTGCATTACAACACCTGAGAGGAAAAATAAAGTTACAACTCTTAGAAAAGGTCTGATATTCCACCAAAATCACTTCCAAGGTGAGAAAGGGGACCTGCAATACACAAAAAATGTTCAACCCTTTGAAAATGAGCCAAAACTGGCTTTTACAGTGCAAGGGACGAGCCCAGGAGAGAGAAACGTGGGAAAACATAGAAGGGATTCAACCATTGACCAAAACACATTCAAAACAACATGGGAATCCTTACAGACCCATCCCCTGACATTTTTAGCCATGCTGGGAGAGAATGCGAGCCATTCTTCATTAAAAACGGTGGTTGAAACATCATTTCTGCTCATCACCACGTGCGTAGATGTTTTTCAATTTTCTCTCTCCAAACTCCATCAAAATGCAAAATTGACCTTGAATCTTGTAGAGAATTTCACCAGATTTCCATTGATATAAAGAACGTGAAAAACCAAGCTCTGGATCGAAAGTTATGGCCATTTGAAATTTTAGGGCAAAACAGGACCAAATCGGGTCGGCGGAAAATTTTTTTTTGAATTTTTACCCTTTTTTGCATTTGGGAAAATTTTCCAAAATTTCCCGTGCTCCACCGGTTCAGTGCCATGTGGCATGTTTTTATTGGCCACGGGGCCATCCCTCCAAAATTTCCATGCGCCAACACTTAGCCAAATTTTCCAAATTTCACCCCTTGACACGTGGCAGCTTCTGATTCGTCGGCGGGCCTTTCAGGGGAAAATTTCCTTTTGAAAATTTTGCCAAAACACTTGGTAAAAAACCAAGTTCTCCTCCACCCCCTGCCACTTCCTGGACACGTGGCAGCATCTCATTGGCTGCGGGCCTTTCAAGGGAAAATTTCCCACAAAACTCCGCCGAGCCATAACTTCAAAAATACATGGAGTTAGGAGGAAAAATTTACCTTTCTGGAAAGCTGAGAAAGAGCTCTATCCAATGGTGTCATTTCCAGAAGGTTTTGAGTGCCTGAAAAGCAAAATATTATGTCTGAGGCACAAGAGAAGGAAAGATGAAAGGGAGTTAGCCACAAAATGAGCAGGGGGCACATTTTGGATAACAATAACACTTATTTGAGCGGGTGGCATATCTCTAGGGAGATACATGGTGTCTAAAGATTTTTGAAGAACCTCTTTGCAAGGTGTATGCACTTGAAGTAATTCGACAAAGAGATTTGATGAACCTTAGGAGCTATGATAAAACAGATAATGTGCCAAAGAAGGATCCGAATAACCGATCACGAGTGGGGTTCACCAAATGATTAAGAAAAATTATCGATAAATGAATAAAATGCCTAATCTAAATATATAACAACGTTGTAAATTAAATATGCAATGAAATATTAAATTGACCCAAGTAAATTAAGCTAGAAAGTATGAACCCCTAGTTGAAAAGAGGAGATAAGAAGGATTAATTAATTTGCAATTAATCCTGATCGTAGCCAAGTGATGAATTGATGGACATCGAGGAGAAGTGTCACACAGAGCCTTAGAAAAATGTGTGACCACAAGATTTTCCTAGACTGGGGCGCCCGAAATGGGTCAAGGTTGCCTACGGGAGCCACATATCTTCTTTGGGCGCCTATGACTTCTCAAACCCTTAGAAACCTCCTTCATAAGGTCACGAGATGTTCGTTGTCCTTTGCCACTTGTCACTAATAGGTCACACAATGATCGTCGATGTCGTTGATAACTTACAATGAAATAATGACCTACAAAACCCTCAAAAGCACATCAAATCCCAAAAAGAAAATAATGCAAATGAGGGGTCAAACTGTCCTCAGTTGTCAAACGAGTGATCTTATGACTAAGCACTTTGCACTACATTTCAAACCCAATGTAGTTCTAGGTGTGTGTGTGGAATTTTTCCCTAGGTGGCTCTTGTGCATGTCGCACTTGATAGTGAGCAAGTAGCTAGATGTAGAAAATGTAGATAGATGTGTGCATGAAAGAATGAACTTCCCCTCCTATGAAGTGTATGCGAAGAATGCAATCCCTTGCCCTTGTGTGGATGTTAGATGGATTCTTGAATACTCTTGATAATGGCCTTTGAGTGTAACCTTAGGTGGTGATAGCTAATGCTTAGATCTTGGGTCCCTTATTATGATCACATAACTTTATATTTATATGATTCCATTGCTTGAATTTTGTAATTAACCCCAAAAAGGCCGACTACCAAAAAGATAAGATGCCCAAACAGATAGAAAAGACCCAAAAGATGTGAATAACGTACAAAGAGGTTAGGGCGCCCGGAGGATGGGGGCACTGGCGCTAGCATCCTGGGTTGGGTGCTTGTGTCCAGGATGAGAAATGGCAAAGTATAGAAACACTAATCGGGCCGAAAGAGTGTAAGACCAAAAGTGGCAATGTAAAAGCAAGCGAAGATGGAAAAAGACATGGGTTAATTAATATTTTTCTTACTTTGGAATCATATGAATAGTAGTATGCAATGAGGACTACATAGATACCAAAAATGCGTGATTTAGTGTCTACAATATGTTGTGTATTTGTGTTCTCTTTTGTTTCATGCACTTGTGGATGATTGATACACACCTGATAAGCTCATATTGTTTATGGTTGATATGATGTATGCAAGCAAAGTTAACTAAAGAAAAGGTTTTGTAAGACCGATTCACCCCCTCTTAGTCACAAAGTGCTTTTACAATCCTATTTACAGGCTTCTAAGGTTTATAGCCCCGCATAGTGCATATACAACTCCGGAGATTGATTTCTTATAGGCTTCTAAAGTATTTTGCAGGCCCTAAAGTATTCTTGCAAGATCCCTAGAAGATTTATTCAAATTTAGAGGTTGAGTTGCAGACTTGCAAAGGGAGTTTTTTCCTTCTCAAGAGCCATTTCGGACTGCAATGATTTTCCAACAACCCATACACACATTGCATATCTTGATTCCATTATTGTTTTGAGTCTTGCAGCAGATTTGTTTACTACACTCATATCTATGGAAACTTAAGGGCAATGCATGCAGATCTCCTTGATCCAAAGTGGCCACAACTTGTGTACAGATGAAAAAAATCTCCCGAGGCCTAATAGCCTCGCCTAATAGCCTTCAACTATCGCAGGGGACTACACCCACCCCCTCTAACCCCATGGCTTTCAAGCCTTTAGCCATGGCCAACACATGCGAATCAATGATGTTTATTCTTGGATTCATCTATCCCCACCTCCTTTTTTGCTGAAATAGCATCGGTTGACATGTATATCTTCTACTTGTCACTATATGACGAACTAATATATAGGCTTAATTATTTATGATTGTTTGTGCATCTACAAGTTCCCGAATTACTCAAACTCAAAACTAAAAATGGGGGCTACAAAGTGCTACAAGAAGCAAGCATTGTGGTTAGGTTTTGAATTTGAAACCTATTGGAATTTCCCCATTTTTATAATTTGGACCCTTTAAGTTCACATGAATTTGAGCAAGATCACAAATATAAAATTGAGCACATATACAAGATATTTCTAGGGGAGGAATAATTTGAGCCATAAAATAGGTGTGGGGCATGCATGTGGTTAATTTCTACCGTCCAATCGAATCCTCAATGACCCACACATATGTATGTATGTATGCATGTATGTATGTGTATCTTATCCATTCTTTTGTCGATTATTGTTGAAGGACATCGCCATCACAGCTTGTTGATGAGGGAAAACCTAATCTAAAATGTGCATGAAATCAATACCTTGGGATGTTAGGTCCACTCCACATCTTCCTATCTCTAACGTGTACCATGAAACATTTATTTTAATTCCCCTTACATTTACATGTGTTCTAACTACCCAATAAATGCAAGGGCTGAAATTACAAACAATTTTTCACTTTGGCAATATTTTTCTACCACTCCTTGCATTCTAAGATATCTCCACAAACAATTTCCCCTTCACAGAAGTCTTTTCTCCTTCAAACGATTGACAAGAATGTCATGTGGTTGTTGGAGGGTTGAGTTTCACATTGTTTCCCCATTCCACTTTCCCCACCCTTGCACTTCTCCACCCTTAAACCCCTTCTTCTTCACCCCTCTTCCTCTCCCATTATTTCTCTCCCTCCAATTTGACTTCTTCAATAGATCCCCTTCAACATTTCCATCGTACATTTCACGTGTGATTGCTAGAATTTTAAAAGGGGAATTTTTTTTTTTAAAAGAATTAAAAAAACAATTAACAACTAATTATACACACACACACACACACAAACTATATATATATATATAGCCGATGTCCCGGGCAGAGACTAATTCGGACTAAAACAAGGCCAACTACTCATCGCCCCCAAGCGGCATGGGAACCACGAATCAAAATAGGGACAGGGCGTTCGTTCTTGCCAATACCTCTATTTGTCTTTCATGTCATTGAGATGTTTTGAAGAAGAACAAGTAGGCTATCTATCTCTTTGATTCATGGATAATGATAATAGAGATTGAGACTTGCCTTCCCGCACCGAGACAAGGCCGATCATCAGTATATATCTTATTTGATCCGCCTCTCATCCCAATGTCATGTCCGGTCACATCTCCGATTCAAGATATCGAGGTTCCCCTTCCCTGCTTTGTTGAGGTTGCCCCCTCCCTCATAGGAGGAGAAGGCCCAAGCCTCGGCCTTGTGAAGTTGTATATGGAGTTAGGCGGGTAGCACATAAGGGAAAGGTTATTCTGTATGCCGGAAGTTCAACTATTCTACTAGCGTAATCGAGACAACCACTTCAAAGAAAGCTTGACAAGATACGAGTTACAGTGTCTGCTCTCTATAACATAGACTATTCGTCGGGGTGAATTTGACCCTCTTTCCCATGCATTTCTCGGGGCTTTCGGGTATGCCACGTCGCATTCCGGATTATCCAGATGCTTACGCCGGATGGAATGCCCTTAGCAGCTTCGGCTCTCATGTATCCGTAGTTGGGATTCGTCGTTTCTCCGTGGTCGTAACAATCGCTTTGAGCGGTGAAAAGAACACAAGTGCTCCAAGCCCTTGAAAATCAAGCCATGGGGCACTATCTGGAGGGCCTCGTGAAACAAAAATGATTTGAACTAACCAAACGGAGTGAAGCGAAAGTGAGAGATGCGGTGATGCCTCGACCGCCCCGGGGAGAGGAGAGCATCTCATATAACGTCTGTAGTGTAGTGATATAGCCTTTCTCGAGCATCCATCCCCATCCAGAATAGATGGGGCGGGGCCAGCCCTATCGCCCTATCTAATAGATTGATCGATCGATCGATCTGGGGATGGGATGGGTGGGTGGCAGATAAGATAGTTCAGGGCCTTAAGTGCCTTTATCAAGGTCAAAAGTGAATTGTGCAAAGGCTTCTAACTCTGCAAGTTGAGCTAACTCTAGTTTTAATTTTCCAGCTACTTGTTTCATAGCTTTCATCTGAGCCACGGATCCTACTCTAGATACGGAAAGACCCACATTAATGGCAGGTTGAATTCCTGCATTGAATAGATCGGCTAATAAGAAAATTTGTCTTTCGGTAATAGAAATTACGTTAGTGGGAATATAAGCAAAAACATCTCCAACTTGAGTCTCAACAATTGGTAAAGCACTTAAGCTACCCCCACCTAAGTGAGAGAATATATATATATATATATAACTCACACGATGAGATATATAGCTTCACAAAAAGAAACAGCAGCAACCAAAGAGCAATCCAGCTCAAAACAGCTCACCTACTAAATATAATTTTTAATATTTTTAAAAAGGGCAATTTTTTTTTGAGAAAATTAACACACAAAAACACGAGCTATTATTTGATTTAAAACAAGAAATTGTACAATAGTCCATCCATAGCCTTGTAACATGAACTAAACACAAATTCTCCTCGCATCAAGAAGGAACCTACTCTATGTCCAAAAGAGGAGGACAGTAAAGAACAGAGAAAACGTGGCTGACGGGACTCTTCTGCTCGCTGATGAGCAACAAAAAGATTATGTAATTCCTTCAATTAAAGACAGAAAATTATTAAGAACTAGCACCAAGAAAGTGTACCAGGTGGTTGGTCAAGTTGTCAAGCAGGCAAGCTGTTAGTGAGAGATTTTGGACACCCCTGCAAATAATCTTGCAGTCAAAATAACTCAATTAGGATCCTTGCATCCTGCTCAACTTTATCTGTTAAATGTTACAAATCAAGGAACTTATGAACTTTAATGGTACATCTTAACATTGAAGCCATAAATTTTTACAAGAAATCAAGATGTAAAGAAGATCAACCTTCCCTGTTCATCCTGTTCGGGAAGAATTGCCATTGCTTATGGGGCAGTGGCACATATGCAACCCTGTTGAAAGATTAAATTTCTTTTGCTCTTTCAAGCAAGCACTTTCCCCTAAAACCAAAAGAAAACCCAGCTGATTTAAAGTTAAACCCATATCTATATCATACATATCAAGACTGGGATCAGTTTATTATTGAAAGCTTGCACACTCTTAACTACAACTAAACATATGAGAATAAGCATCCTTCCACTTTTGTACGTGGCTGATTACAATGCTGTTATAGAGCATAGAAATTTCAAAGCAGGAGGAGGACACAAGGATCGATTACACCCAGTTGGGCATCCCAAAAATTTCCACAATATTACTTCTATACAATAGTCTAAATTTGACAGCGGGCATCAGAGAGCACTATTGAGCAGATTCGTCCAAATACAGAAAACCAAACCCACAACATATATTCCTCAATATGGTTTCTCTCCAATATAATTACCAGGAGGATCATAGTTGCATGTCATAAACACATCCCCACGGTTGCAGATAATTCTAGCACACCCCACACTGCTTGTCCTTCTCCACACAATCTGAGTATAATGGCCACACTGTTGATACCCATTGCAAGAATTTCTCTGATAATTATAGAACTTGTATTCCCCAACCCAGGCAGAAACAGCATCCTTAGGCTGCCAATCCTTACCACTTCCCCAGAAGAGATTTTCGCCATATGGACCATGAGAATGGGTTAAGCTACAGTCCCCCTCCTCTGGTTTGCCCACCATTTTGCATAGTTTGCAAGCTTTTGCTCCATCTTAATGGCGGATCCCCAACTTTAGCCCTTATTTGGTTCTGTGGAACTAAAAACTGGGGCACAAAATCCTGTTTCCTGTACAATAATCTCCCTTGTTTGTTGTTATGAACTGCAAGGCAATTTGCAGCCACACAGAAACACTGCACTGCTAATAGCAAAGAAGCGATAAGCCTAAGCCTCACCATTGTAGAGCTCAGTTGCTTAACTTGGACACTTCTATTCCATTTATAATGCTTAAAGAGTATTACAAAATGGATATATCATCATACAGTTGATTAGAAAAAGAAATTATGACCATCTTAATTCCACCATGTGTGTCTACAGTTATTGCAACAGATAACAACCGCATTTCCCATAGATGGCTTTGATCAGGTGTGACCTACTCCGTATCTAACCTATCATCTGCACTTTAAACTTTTTTCTCCATTTAATTTTTTTATTTCTGTACAGAAATTGCAATCAAGATCTTGCGCGGACTAATTTTTTCAATTCTATTTTTTTGGCTAATCGTGTTCCCATTAGTAGAAATTGCATTCAAAATAATTGCCTCTATATTGTTATTTTAATGATGGGTCCAGCTTGTAAATATGTTTTATATGTGGAATGTATTCTTCAAAAATGCTATGAAAAATTGTCTCAAAATGTATTGTATTGTATGATTTGCCTTGTAGCAAAATATTTCTGGAAAATTGACGGCGACGATGGGATCAAGATGGCCATGACCATTTACAAAGTCCAACACAGCGGAATGAAACACTAAGGTTTCTTCATTTTCCTAAATGGACTTTATGGCATCTACACATGTAGCTACTATCAAGGAGCTTACAAACTTTCTAAATGGAGTACTGTACAAAATCTTTGGTGTCTTTCATAAGGACCTAACCTAGATTGTTTTGCCTTGCCGTTTCGAGCACATTCTTGACCTTGGCTTTGGCTTTCTAAGCCTTTTTTCCCTCTTGCCAACTCATCTTAGCTTGTGCTAAATTATGCCACTGTGTGTTCAATGTACGCTAAACCAAAGATCAAGACCTCACCCTCCTTTTATAGCCATGTCTTCATGCTTCTCGAGCTCCGAGTTGGCTTCTTCTAGATGCTTCCATATTTTCCACTCAATCTTAGAGTTGGTCTCCATGCTCATAAATGCTTAGAACTACTTCTACACCGTCCGTACGTCCTTGTCTTGCCACGCCGATTTGTTCACTAGGCTCCTTTGACCGATAAGTCACTCACCCGTGTTGATCACACAATTATGACCACCCTTAGCACTTTCTACTAACCACCTACTCACAGTGCACTTCTAGCTTTCCTTCTCCTTGTCAAGCTACTTCACGATCATGCATGCATTTATGGTCTCAAGCTACACCTTTGCCTCTTTCTCATGCTTTATCGCCTTACAGCCCTCTCCAACATCTCGCATAACAATTCCCCGCAAACCGTACCTTTGTGCGATCCATTCGCTTATCTTCATGCGCATCTTTCACAACTTTCTTCCTTGCACTAAACTCCTTCACACTCCTTACTCACCTCTAATCATCCACTTTGCGCCAAAAACACCTTCGCACACTACCACAAACTATTTTCCCGCACGCATTGCTTGTTCGCCCTTCTCTTTCTACATATCCACCCTCTCCTCCTCTTCACTCTGTTGTGCCTCTCATCTTTGCACATACCCACATTTAGTCCAAAACTTGTGCATGTTTTTCTTCAATCTAAAATGCTCGTGCATCAAAAATTGTAGAGTTGTTCATTTATTTATTGTTCATATTTATTGCACTTTCCACCAACCTTCCCACCACCATTTTATCAACAATTTCCTTGCATTCCTTAAAAATGCAACTCCGCATAAGGGAGAGAAACCAAATGTTGTGCACCATAAGTTGAGAGGTGTACAATACTCATATAAATACCATAAATTTTGAAAAAAAAATTTAAAAAAAAAAAACCTTTAATAAGTTTTTTATTTTTAATTTAAATATTTTCTTTTGAGCATTTATATTGTATGGAAAGTGGTTTTTAAAGGTATTTAAATCAAGTAGTTTTCCATATAAAGAAAAATAAGGGTGGACCATTATATTACCTATGTATTTTTTTACACTTATGCACTATCATTTGATTGGGTGATTGTTTGATGTGATTTGATGTGACTCATTTTATTGGCTATTTTTTTTTTTCAAATTTTAAGTGAGAAATGTAGTCCTTGACTTTACATCTACCCTCACCATTATTGGTCCATGCTCCACTATTGGCTCCTCAATTATTTATCTTTTCACATAAACATAACAATTTGATGGCACCTAGGTATCAACAAATTCCTTTACACCCCTAAAAATGCATGTACTATAAGTTTACTTCTTAAAATATATATACTTAGAACTATGTTTATAAGTAAATTTAATTTAAGTTAATTGTGCATGGGTAAGTTAATTGTGCATGGGTAATTCTTATCCTCTTCCCAATGTTTTTTTGGTTTGCCTTTCCATAACATATGTAAGTTTTTGTTTTTGTTTTTTTATTATATATTGAAGTATTTATATTTGGATAGTGGCTTATATAAATTGTTGGTATTTAAAAGAAAAACGAGTTTAAACACATATTAATAAATAATTTAATTACTAAAAATTTAAAACTATATAAATATTAAAAATAAAATTTTAATTAACTATTAAAAATAAACATTTAATTTTTAATTTAGTTAATATAAAATATATTTGTATTTCATCAATAAATATTATAATCCATTAATTTTTCAAAATTAAAATGTATTATAATTTAACAAGTTATTTTTATTAAAATGATTTATTATAGGTTTTATGGTTTATTCCTTAGAGGTGTATTTTTAATAATAGTAATTTTGTAGTTATTTGAGTATGATTGTATTCTGTTATCAAGAAATATAAAAATATATTATAATATTAAGTTGGTGATTTTTATAAGTAATTTGATTAATTTATATATTTTTGTTAGATTTTTATTTGTGTGATTTTAGTTATTATTTAAATGATTTATGTGGTACTCATTAAGTTATATGTTTGAAGTCCACATACCAATTTTTGATTAAATTTAATAAATGGGTATTTAAATTATTAGCACTTATTTTGTAATTAATAAAGAGAAAACAAGATTAATTTTATAGATAGTGTAAAAACTGTGAATAGAGAGAAAGATATATTAAACTTAGACTTTCATTTTAGATATATATTTTTCACTAACTAATGACAAAAATAAAGAAATATTTTCTTATAAAAAGTTCCAAACTGTACCTTATAATCAAGATAAGATCTAGTGTACTTGTGGCTTTGAGGCGTACTCTTGTACCATTTGTTTTTTTGTTGAGAGAATCTTGTATCATGTTGTATTTAATATAAAATAAAATCTTTTTCATCAAAAAAAAGATTTTTAATTATATATAGGCTCACATTATTTTTATATTCTATCTCATACTATCATTCTAGAATACCTATCAACTTAATTATACAAAAATACTCCCTCACTGACACATATATATATATAATCATGAATGGGGAAACAGATATGTATATTTGAATATTATAATTGATTTCCTCACCTACCCAGAAGGAAGGGATGTGTAGAGCAGATATCTGCTGTTAAGTGAGGCGGGAAACTGATAATTGATGGATAGTGGCGTTGATCGAGGCGAAATTGCGGAAGGCAGGCAAACTGCACAGCACATGGGAAGTACAGAATCATCAGTCCTGCCATTGAAAAATCAGTGTTCTTCACATGGTCCCATGTGATTGCCTGCACCATCACCGTCCCCACCTACTCTTCTTATTCATCTGAAGAGACAGCTGAAATTTGACATGAACTTTATTTCTTTCTTTGCTTGCAGGGGTAACCTTAGTTTAAATTAAATGTGTTGAACTTGTCATGGCTACACAGATTCCTCCCCAAGAAAGCGGCTAGGTAATTAGCTTATATGTGTTGCACTTAGGAGAGGCTTTACAACTAGAAGCATCACATCCCATCACTAAATTATTCTGGAGTTTCATGGAATACTACCTCTCCTGATTGTGGACTGAATTAAGAACTCATTGGAAATAGGTTTAATCAAATATACGCCGATAAATTATATCGAATTTTATATATTGATTTTTTGGAATAATAACAATGCTAGAGAATTAAGGTTTTATAATGGTATACAATGAGTCACAATTATAAAGATAGTCATAAAAATTTTGATAATGGAAAATAAATGGAGAAAAAAAACTACAAAGTAAAATAGAACAAAACATCAAGGAAACAAAGTATTTTGATGAAATGTGACTTTTTTATTGGCATAAGTATAATTGTAGCAAGATTTATTCCAAAATATTGTAGATACTAGAAAATTGATTCGACAACCTTGTTTATCTATTCTTGGGCTCTAAAACCACACTACATTTTCTAGGATTTGTTGTGAGTCTCTATGAAACAACACTCCTTGATCCAAACCCTAATAAAGCTTCCAAGTCTATAGAATGAGCCATGGAAACAATTCGCTTTTGGGGGCAATGCTAAACTAAAGAAATAACAACTTCTTTGATGTTTATCGGGCCATTAGATAGTTGAAGAATTTGGCAAGTAACACACAAAGATAATGGAATTCAATGAGCATTCTAGTGTAGTGCAAGTGTCGTGACTCGTATTCTTTCAATAGATGCAACAAGTAGTAAATGTTATATGTTTCTCTAAATGCCTAAAATATGCCTTTGGCAGAGGGATGCTTCCTAAATATATAAATTGCTTGCTCTTATAACTTCATTATAATTCACCTGTAATCATTCCATATGTGTCATAAATGCACTAATGTGCCTCTGTATCTATATACTTTCTGAATTCAAATCATGATCATATTGGTATTAATGTTGACAAACAAGCAAAAAAGGTTGCAATGGAAGGGCCAAAAAACCGAAGGCACCCCCATCATGGGTGGAAAGGGCCCATAAAAGGGATCTAAAACCATAGTCGTACGATTATGGCAAACCAAAACCATATTGTTAAAATTATGGAAGAATATACATAAAATCAAAGAAACATGTGGACAAGAGAGAAGATTATCTGGAGAAAGAAAAAAAAAGGGAGGGAGCGAAAGAGACAGGGTCAAGAAAAAATGAAAAGAGTCGACAAGAGGACTTGCTAGAATCACAAAGAACAACACGAATTCAAAAGTTAAACAACACAAGGAACACATACAAACAAGAGCCTAATTTGGAACAATAATATGCAAACACAAAATATACACCATCACCATCACAATTAACTAGTTACATACCAAAATTAGGTTCCTACCTAGTTCCCCACTTTTATGTATGTGTGTGTACGAGCGCACATACATAGAAAAGTAATAAAAACATGTTGATATAGAGAAGTCACAACATTTCCCTATTTGTGCCCTTATGTCCACGAAACTATGCACCCTTACAACATATAGATACATGTGTGAGTGAATTAACGTATATAAATATGTTAAACACTAAAATATATGAAAAAGTAAAATAGGAACACATAGTCTTGGAACACATAGACATGTGAAAGTGAGTAAATGTTTATAAACACCAAATATTGGTATAAGGATTGTGACAACAACACTTTTAGCACCTTTAAGGACACTTGTACTTCCCACTAGCATCAATTTTTCATATACACACTAAGTTTCACTTATAGGTTACCATAGGACTAGCATTACATCTCTACAAACTTATCCATTCAATATTTGAGAGTGTTTAGTAGCCATGGACACCATCACACCTACTTAACCATTATTGGAAATCCCCGATCAAGCTAGTGGCATTTGTGAATGGTATTGACCATTATTTATGACATCTATTTTTGGTCTCATATCTTCTGCAAATCATTTTTCCATTTGGTCATATTTCAATGATCATCTTACACTTGGATTTAGTGTTGTTAAATGTGCAAAAATTATCCTATATATGACTATACAAATAAGCACCCTAAAGGTCATTACGAAATCTATCACATGGAGGACATACATCTCTCTCTCTCTCTCTCTCTCTCTCTCTCTCTCTCTCTCTCTCTCTCTCTCTCTCTCTCTCTCTCTCTCTCTCTCTCTCTCTCTTCTATGCAATATGAGGATAAATTCTATTCCACATGAGGATACAATGAAACACAAGAGTAGACAATTTTATCGAGAAATATTATAAATTTTTCCCTTAGTTCATTATTAAATTTGCCACATATTTTTACCCAAAATTAGATTCATTTGTATGCATTGATTGCACATTCAAGTGAGTATGTTAAGGCTTTTCCCGAGTTGAAGCACAAAAATCCGAACAAAACTACATGATCCATTATTCCGTTGTGATATATAGGGCTACACCTATTGGAAGCAACCTAGGCCAATTCTATTACATTTTCTTTTGTGATTTTGTAGGTTTTAGAGAAGGGAATTAACAAAAGTTTAGATTGTTAAAACTTGAAAAGATAATATCAATGAGATTGTTCCACTAGTGGCATTCATTTCTAGAAATGACCATTAGTGATGGTCATTTTTGGTTACCCATGTTCTTGTTTGGTAGGCTTCTTTTAAGTGTAGAAAACCTTCTAGATTATTTCATATGTACATATCCCGAGAATTTTAAGATTTTGTTTCAATTAGGTATGTTAATCTAAAGTACATATTCTCGCTCACTAATTTTTAATTATCCTCTCCATTTATAGGTTTATTTTATCTTCTTGTTAGATCTTGATAATTTCTATTATATGCATATTAATGTCTAGTTAAGGTTAATTATTATTATGTGTGTGCACTTGTGATCAAAACACATAAAACACATTGTAAACCCAATTCTTTATTACACAAACCTTAAGGGTTTTAACATATCTCTTTAGGATTGTACATCCCCCTTAAATCCTATTTTTATGCGCTTTATATATGAGTTATATTTTGTTATCCCTATCTTATCAAAATTTATCTATATCTCTATCTTATGCAAAATAAGAAAAATATCAACAATACCTACTCAATGAAGTTCTAGAGTGATTGGTACAACTATTGATCCGACTAAATTAATTTACATGGATATAATGAATAAAATGATGCCTATTGATGATATATTTTCTATCTAAATTGATGGGGAAATGGTATAAATATAAATTCAATGCAAGAATGAATTCTTGTGATGTCATTTCTTATAATGATCATGTTGTGAATGGCAATACTTTTGGTAACAATATTGACAATTATTATGTATTAATATCTCAACTCATAGATTTATTTTAAAAACATGTTTCAATGTTTTCCTATAGAGATTGATGAAATGATTTATGTGGCTAGAGAAGATAAAAATATATTAGTGGGGGAATTTACATATGATATTTTTGTATGTTCCAATTGATCTGTTGAATGCTCCTATATTTCTTACTAGAAGATCACCTTCTACATTAGGTATTGAATATTTCACTATTATTATGCTTCAACTTAGTTCTCTTCCATTGGTGAATCCATATACTACTACTACTCATATTAGAATGAACATTCCTTCATGGCCTCGCAAATTATTTAGTATCTCCTAGACATGTTTCAAAAGTGACATATTTTAGTCAAGGCCATTCATGAAGCACTAGAGTGCTTACTCCTACATATGTTGTTTGACATATCTCTCAAGATGCACTCCTTCAATGAGCTATCCATGAAATGTAAGACAAAATCATTTATTGCAACAAGGATCCCAAAACTCAATCCATAGAATTAATGTTCTCATCATACTAATTAATCCTTTGGCTTACAAGGTCCTACATTAGCTTTTTCCTATCAATTTCATTGATATTCTAAACTTGAATTATTCAATGGAAAGGGTGACCCATCACATCATATCAAGTCATTTTATGCTTTATGTATACATTTTTGCATAACAATAAATGGTTAACTAATATCTTCTAAAGAGACCTCTAAAGGATTACACATCACATTAGTTTTACACCCTACCAATGGGATCTTTATATTCCTTGAATTCTTTAGTCAATATTTCTCATCTTATTGTTTAATCAATATTATCCAAAAGGTCACATTTTCACATCTTATATAGATGAAACAATGACCTAGTTATCCTCATAGTGATAATGTGTTTAAGTGTAAATTTATGCTTATTAAGATGTCTCATTCAATCCATGATTGTGAATTAAAATATGTTTTATGTTAAAATTTATCCAAACATATCAAATAAAAAGTCTTGTTTCACATGTATCAATAATTTGAAAAAAAATTCTTGTAGTTAGGATCTATAAGATCAAGCTCCTTATAGATAACATATTTAAACATGATAATTGGATGCATATATCTAGTAGGGATGAAGAAATAGAGATTGGTCTATATGGACTGACTTCAACCATCAACTATCTATAGTCACCACCCACCCCTATAGAGATTTCAGATTCTAGATATGGCACTAGGTACTCGGGGAATGGCTTATCTTCCATCGGGCCCCATAGAGAGAAGATATATATAGAGGTGGGCCCCATGCCCTCTCTATATATCTTTCCCATATAGAGGGGTTGGGGTGGCCCCTCCCCATCTATATAGATCTTGGATCTTACTTCTCTGGAGACAGATATCACTCTTGGGGCCGTGGATCAAGATCGAGATCGAATGGATCAAGGTAAACAATTATGCAAGGCTAAGGATAATGATGTGAATTTAACCAAAGATGAAATAATTAGAAACACAAAAAAATCTTCACTTAATTATTCAATGAATGAGATTACATATAAATAGTTTTATGATCTTCTCAAAATTAGAGAATATCACGGGGGGTTCACTTAGTGAAAGTATGGTACATAAGACGTTTGTTCGAAGGGTAATAAAGAATACCTATAATTTTAGTTTTTACCTCCAATTATTCAATTGATAATACCCCCTCTCATTATATTATTAGAATGAAAATACCCCTATTTTTTTCCATTACAATTTCATTTACCCCTTTTTATTTCTACTCAATTATTAATTTCTTAATAATATTTTTCTCTAGAAATATATTTTGAATCCATTCAAGACATATTAGCAATTACCTTATCATTAATTTTTAATCATTTATCAATATTTCTTCAAATAATTAAGATGGTGGAATAATATAATTTGTGTTGTAAACATACTCAAACCTAGTTTCCTACTATCTTATTATTTCTTTGTTAAGAATCTCCTAAATGAGTTCTCCTTATTCAAAAATAGATTATAATTTAACTTTATGCCCACACTCCTTTTGCAATTCTAAAGTATTTAGTTTTTAAAAATAAGGTTCAAATGTTTTAGTTTTATATTAAAATTAACTGTACTTCTCCTTTGGCCACCTCTCTAACCTATCCCCAATACCTAATTAAAAATATTAGTAGATTAAACCCTTTCACCCCTAATGCCCACCGGTATATTGAATTTGATTTCATCAATTTTAATTACCTCACTATGAATGAATGTGAAAGGATATTTCCTATATAATGAACTCCTTGTGGGGAATATGTATTATGTCGATCCCCCAAATATCTTATTCAAATAATATATAATGTAATATCACTTCTAACTCGATCTTACATTGAGTTGTTATAATGCAACAAAATATATCATCACATAATATAATTAACCCATACAAACATTTATTAAAACACTAACTCCCTCAAAATAAAATTCAAGCTAAGAATGAGATTAAAAATACATGCATTAGAATACCACAACCATATGAAAAACTTGTCCTTCTATCTCAAGAGTGAAGAAATTAGTACAATTATATCAAATTCCTCACTATGTGCTTAACTTTTCTTCAATGTAATATTATCTCTTAGTATAAACCTTATTTTTCATTCTTATCAAGATTTATCTTTACTTTTGCTAACACATTAATCAATTTGAGTGTTTTCCTTAAGGGGAACACTAAGAATGGGTAGGTTGGTTAATGGTGCCTAATGAGAGAATCATTGTGTGCTCTATTTTCCTAGGTTTCCTATCATGCCTTACTATCTCTTTACATTTATTTCATATCCCCAGCTATATCATCTTCACACATACTTGTATCAAAATAAGATCCCTTT
Source organism: Taxus wallichiana var. yunnanensis (assembly GCA_018340775.1). Lineage (NCBI taxonomy): Eukaryota > Viridiplantae > Streptophyta > Pinopsida > Cupressales > Taxaceae > Taxus > Taxus wallichiana. Next base: position 746,789,947 of record CM031240.1, on the reverse strand, counting down.
AAAGTCACCTTGCCATATGATATCAAGTGTTTACTCTACTTATATCACCTTTATCTTTTAGAGTCATTTAGTCACACAATCGCAACATATGACATCGACCCTATTTGATGTCATTTGACATGAATTTATACTACCTGAATACATCAATCATAGTCAATTTCATTTGGCATGAATTTATATTAGTCGATTGGATAAATCACATTTGATGTTGTTAGATAAGAGATTTTGTGAATTTAGGAATTTTACCTTATAATTAAGTGTCATCTGTTTTCAATTCTCTAAATTATATCATCACATAATTTCTCTTCTCGTCCTTTCCATGATTCCTTATAAATTTTTACATGTTTAATGTTTAATGGAGTTTGTATTTAGAAGTCTACTTTATACTATTAGGCTACTAGAGCCACAAGAGTAGAGTTGTATGTTTTAAGTCTTTGGAGTCCCCAACTTTGTTATACTTTGGTTTTTCACCTATCCCTTTTATAATCCACCCACAAAAATTTTCCCATCAGTGCTACTAACCTTGAGGGATTAATATTCCAATGACATCTTTAAAATATAAGTATCCCTATCTTTTCTTTCTCCTTTATATTTGGTTGATTGATTATATTGATTTATTATGTATTAGACTCGAGTGTGTGTGTGTGTGTGTGTGTGTGTGCCCCCTAGATATCTTCTCTATATGGCCAAACTCTCCGGTCAGTTGCCCTATAGAGATATATGGCCATCGCAAGATCACATGAGTTGTGCGCGTTCATGGTTGTTGTTACTAGTTATGGCATGGCGCCTATCATTATTATTGTTATCAATCTTTGCGTTTATCCGCCACTTGGATTTACAACCAAGTTTAAATATCTTACTCGTACTTCCCTTCTATATTTATTCCTAGAACCTAGGATCTTATTAAGACCCCATCCCATATTATTTTCATGGGCTTTAAACACCTACACCTTTGACAAAATGTTTATTATCGTATTCTATATCCATAACTCATATAACTCTTAGTTTCCTATTTTAGCTTGTTTATTTTTTTGTACAATGATCTTCTACTTATACCATAATCTATATTAGTTATAAGAGAAAGAATATAATCATCTTGATCTTATCATCCCACAATAATTCTAGTGAACCCAATGTGAATGTTACTCTTTACTTGATTGATTCATATTCACGTTCATCTTTATCTCCTAGTTATCTCTTATTTTATATAGTGTCTCCTAAGATTTATCTCAACTTTATTATCTCTCTTATTTATCTCTCATAAATCATGACCATGCCACCTATTTTGAAGGTGTTATGGGAATGCAAAACAATAAAAATAATGAAATCTTTTGTAATAGGTAGAATAATCTATTTAACTTCCAACATTAACTATTAAAAATCGAGTAATGCATTCATACTTGAAATGATTGATAAATGATAAGTACTTACACAAATATACAAGAGAGAGAAGCTTAATTGTATGGGGAAAAAAATAGGTGATTTTTATGTGTAAGGTAGTGGAAAAGATTAATTAGGAACTATAGATGTTTCGATGAAACCTATGGAGTTGTAATCTAAATAGGGATTGTATTGTACAACTACTATATGGTCTAAATCCAACGTGTATATTCTAGACATGTAACTATATGGTTTTGGACCCTTTAACAATATGGAATTGTAACTTCTATGTACCTTTCATGTCTAGAAATGGTCTTTGCTAGATGCATCTCTTGTTCGTACAACTTTGGGATGACATGTGATCACTTACAACAAAGTGGAAACCCTAGAAATCTATATAAAACTTAATTAGAGAATTAACAAATTAAAAGGAGAAAACATGTGTATGTGGTGAGGCTTGAATACCCTTAGAAGTCATACTCCCAACTACTAAACCAATCCAATTGTTACACTACATTCCCTCATTGTGGGTTCAATCCTCATGTAGTTCTCCTAGGTGTTTGTGTAATTTTGAATATCTAATAAAACCCTTAAGGGTTCACTCATGTATCTTGACATCAAGATAGTAGGATAATTGCATAGTATATAGTGTACCTAGTATAATAGTAGCAATATTTGGTGTGCCTCCGCTATGTGACCTAACCCTTTGTTGATTTAAACCCTTGTGCAATGTTTTACTTGACTTTGATCTTTCTAGAAGATGATTTTATGACGTTTACATACTTGTAAATGGATGAAGTTCGATTATTTATCCTAATAAAGTGCTTTAGAATTGCAGTAGGCATTAGTCCGGGTAATGTGCAATTGATTTGGGTAGATTTAGGAACCCTTTGAGTGTCATTTGAATGATATTTGTAATAGGATCTTGTAAGCGTGTCGATGAGTATTAATGCAAAAATTTCTTGATTTTATGATCTTTTGTAGGTGAAATATTCTAATAAGGATGACCTAAAGAATATTTTGAAATTGAAATCAAAATTAGTCAATATGAAGAGGAAGGACCGTACATGTCATACAAGACCATACCTCATATCCTGGCCCTTCCCTACATTTTTAGACTGGAGAGATGAAAAACAAAACAAAAATTATATCATGAAGAACAAAGGTTTTATAGTTATTTGATCAAATAATATTACCATAATTGATGTTTGAGAAGAGTGTAAAGATAAGACAGTTGTAGAAGATCTAGAGAGATGAGTTGGTTGGATTATTAATGCAAGAATTTATCTTAGCAAGGGGACATGGTCAAACTTGGCATTGCACAAGGACAAGTTACCAAAAATTGGTGTCTACTTTTCCCTTGGTTTAAGTGCATAATTAATAATTACATAATTCAACGATAAATATACCCAAGTGTGCACACACACATTGTATTTTATTTTAAGTGGTTCTCTGACATGTTGGTGTTAGAAATATTCATGAAACTTGAAATATAGAGTGTATTCAATGTCTTTGATAGAAACTAAACTTTGACCTAAACTATAGATAATGTTTATAAATTTTAAATTTACAAAAATTAAGTGAAGAGATTAAAAACATGTAAGAAATACACATGTTCATTTTGTAGAGGGGGACCTCCTATTTCATACCATGACTTGGAGATTTTGATTTGTTTCTAAAATGTTAAAGTATCTGGGGTGATCAGTCCCCAATGTTTTGTCAAAGGAGATTCTTGAGTTCTAAGTATATGAGACTGTGAGAAGGGGAGGTCAAAATGCCCCCATTTTGGGAATTTTGTAGAGAGGAAGGTATAGAATATGAAGAACTTAGATTTTTCGATGCCTTTTTCATTTGGAATATGGTGATATAAGTGGAAATATTAGTCTTTGAATAACCTATATACTTTTATGGTTTCCACTAAACCCATGAACCACACTCTATAAAAGGGTTTAAGTATAATTTGTACCAACTTGAAATATCATACCTTGGAAGGAATGTACATTGTCATGCCCCCATAAGGTACTATTTGCAGATGAAACTAATCACATATAATTTGAAAAATTGAAAGGAGGAAGGAGGCCCCCTTTCCCAAACCCTATTTTCAGAATCGAATTTGGATTGTTTCGTGAAGAAGGAATGAAGTACTCATGCCCTTTATAGCTTGATTTGAAGTATGTTAATATGTAATTGTGTGAAAAAACCGTAAATAGTTTATGAGATCTATAGAATCTAAAAATATAGTGAATTTTCCCTCTATTCAAGAATTCAAATAAAAGGTCAAGACCATACAATAGTCATCATTATACTTTGTATGGTTTTGACATTGTTTGAATTTTTCCATAGGTAAGTGCAACAAGTTGGGGGACCAAAAAGTGAACATCAAATCCCGAATTTTACGAACCACAATCACAGTCTCTTTTGTTAGGTTTGGGAAATTCTTGAACCTAATACCTCGATCGTGGTTCTAAAGCGCAATCGCGGTCCTTTGATACAAAAAAAGTCATGTGACCCTCATTTTCCCCACTATTTTCTCTGAAATGCACATTTTTCCATTGTTTTCACTTGTGCTTTGCATTACCCTTCCAAATTGTAATTTTTGCTTTTGGATTGCAATAATTTACACCATGCCACCAAGATGAAGAGGTAAGCCCTCATTTTTTAAATCAATTTTCTTGCATTTTAGGTTTTTTTTTGGTTTTCATGGGTTTTTCAATCTTTTGTTTATGTATAAAATTTATTTGTTTTGTCAGTTGCTCGGCAAGCTGCTAATCCTCCAATTCCTCCAAACATTCCTCCACTTCCTCAAAACCCTCCAAATATTCCTCCACCTCCTCAAAACCCTCCTCTCGAACATTCCTCTCCGCCTCCTGTGGCTCCTACCATCCCCACAGAACCACCAGAACCTAAGGTGATATCATTACAAAAATTTGAGAAAATTAAATTTCCATTCAGAACCTTATTCACACTATTAGAAAAAATCATTCCACAAATTCAAGTTGCATGACTTATCCAACACACTTCAAACATTGATTGGCAAAGTTGACTCTACAATAAACCAAATAAATAGATGTAATACTTCTAGAGTTGATTGTAGGCATTGGTATGCAAAAAAATTATCACATGCAGCCATGAAAGACAAAAAAATGGAAAAGACCGCATTTGTGCACTATTTATGGACCCCATAACCAATTCCTCCTTGCGAATAATTGTAACCGGTTACTATCCATTGATGTCATGACAACCGAATTAAGAACAATTTTTGGGACCGATGGTGGATGGTTTTTTATTATCCACCATGTAACAACAACGAGGTTACTCTTTATTTTTTGAAGAAATTGTATTGTGAGTTTGTGCTTAATGAGGTCCCAATTATTTTGACTTTTCTGGGTTTTATGGTTGAGGAGGTGGCTCTACACATACTAAAACAGTGAACATATTTCAGGTTGACAAACCTAGGATGCCCCACGCCCAAAAAGCCCCACAACATTCAGTTATCCCTCCTACAGTGAAGGAAGTCATGCGGAGATCGACACACTGCATGTGTTGAGGTATCTCACTGATACTCTAGCCTAACATAGTAGCTAGATTGCATCTAGTGATGTTGGTGGAGGTACCAGTTCTAGCACACCAAACCACTACGGGTCATGTGGTGCCATATGCACTGCAGGTGAGAGATCCTTTCATTGGTCTGTGATCTCTTTTTAGAGATGAGATGATGGAAGATGTTTTTGGAAGTGTTGCAAATGTCCTTGGTCTTTCACAGGTAAATGTCACATAAATAATATATATAGAAAATTTTATTTCATTTGAGATTTTAATATATATACTTGATTATGTCATACTTGTGTAAAAACTAATATATTTTTTATTTTAAACAACAAGAGCTAGTCAAGGACACATCCAGTGTGGACATCCTAGCTACTACAGCCCATGTTACAATGTGTGCAGATGTAAGTTTCAAGTTACTTACATTTCAAAGTTCATTTGATTGCACGTTTATTATTAAATACACATTAATGTTTGTGTATGTGTTTCACGTGTACATACATATTAATATGTTTATCTTTTTAAGCAGGAGCTAGGCGGGACATCATCTGTTGTGGGCACTGAGGCTACTAACATGCCTCACGTTACTTTTATGCAAGTTAGTTTCATAGATTTTACTAGTTAATGTTCAATATTGTTTAAATATTATTAACATACATATCTATACATATTCTAGAATTTAATATATATCATGTTCCTTATTTCCTTACACCATTCTCATGGACAATTATCAATTAATGTTGATCTACATATTGTTTGTACAACTTATGAGTTCTGTAAAAAATCCTCCCTTTATATAGACTGTGGAGGTTATTGATGTTGTCATAGCATCTGAAAACCCACTAACACAGTTCAATTTTTCAAATTTGTTAAATTTTGAATGAATGTTTTCTTACTAAATCTACAATATCAAATTATACATGAAATATTTAATTTGAACTATTTATTTGTATACATCCTGGTATGAGTCAGAGTGCACTGCCATGACCCCTAGACACTCCCCCTCGTGAGTCTACCCTTGACCCTGTAGAGTGTTAATGATAAATTGATAGGGATCATGAGATTGTGGTAAGATTTCACATGCATTAAAATTTATAAGTTTCTAAATTATGAATGTATTTTCAATATATCCACTTCTTAAAAATTGGGGGTTAAAAACTTGATGTTTATGAATGTGCAGGCTAAGTTGCAAGGCTTTGACACACATAGGACTAGACGGATGAAATCCGTAGTGTCATCTCCCTCCACTACATCCACAAGTCATGGACATGCTTCTACTAGCAGGGCCAAGAGAGGGAGGATGTTTCATGATTCTTCATAGGATGTATAGATATATATGCCATCTGGACATGTGATACATACATTTTTGTATGCCTATATATGGCTTGATATATATGATCTTGTGTTGGACATTCCATGGAGACGTGTATACAATCTTATGCGACCGTGTGGTCCTATATATATGACACACTTAGTTTGATACATTATTCTTATATTTTCAGAGATGTGGCACTAGATCAAACATATGTGCATGTATTCCATGTGTACTAGATATTATATATATGTGCGTGTGTGTGGATTTTTTTCTTGGACCCTATGATATAATTTTTATGATGTTCTTGCGATCTCATACGTTGATATTTTTCCGTCTGGATATTTGACATATGATCATATTTGATGATGTGTGAAGTTTTTATATGTATGCGTGACTTAATGAAGTATGATTATGTGTGACAACATGATTTCATTAAATGACATGTATTTTAATGATGTAATGACATGATCTGACATCTTTGTTGCACTCTTTCCGGACCACACACACACACACATATTATATATATGCTTCATAATCATCTTTGTTTCTCTTTTTGGTGGATGAAGACAGAATTTTGGACATAAAGATGTGTCCATTCAATTAATATGACATAATAATCATCTTGTGATTTGGAAGATTGCATAACAATGGACAAATTCTTAATTTGACATCATGATCATCTTTGTTTTTCTTTGTCACGCATATGAAATGTCTTTGTAATTTCATATAAATGCTTCATGTAATCATGTCTTTGTTTCTCTTCATATGCTTCATATAATCACATCTTTGTTTCTCTTTATATGCTTCATACACAATGATGTCTTTTTTGTGACTTTATTCAATCTCCTTGAAGGCTTTCCATATATGAAGTTCACTATTGGTGCATTTAATAATAAATCTTTTGTTGTGGAAGATTGCATAACAATGGACATTCTTGATATGTAATCATAATCATCTTTGTTGATCGATTTATCACACACACACACACACATGCTTCATGTAATCAGTGTCTTTGTTTCTCTTTACATGTGGTGGATGAAGATAGGATATTCTAAATTCAACCATTCACACAACATGGTAGTGTGTTTACCTTGTTGCAATATCCTTGATGTGACCTTATTCAATTCAAATGATAGGGCATTATTTTCAGGCCATAAAAATAATTATTCACATAAGATTATCATAATAGGGAGATATTCACATTTTATGATATACTTGTTCAAGTTTCTAACACCACAACTATATGTCACCTTCAATAATAGGAATAAAATCCAAACTTAACAAGTAATTACATTAAAGAATACTTATATGACACCCTATTTAGATATTCATTATAAAACCAACTTGAAAGGGAATATTTATTATTGATTTCCAATCTTCATTTCTTTAGCAATGAATGGTGTTATGTTCTTCTTGTAGTCAAAAATTTAGCACACAACCTAGACTCTCCTTGAATTTTTCAAGACTTGGTATTCCTCCCCCACATGGAAATCCATCTCCATGTACTTATTGGTTTGTAATATAGTGAAATTATTTGGGTGTTTGTTCAATTGAAGGTAGTTACACATGAGATGCTCATTCCACCTAATACTTAGTGGAGACTCCAACTACGTCTTGAAATGCATGAAGGCTTATTCCAAAACAAATATTAGTGACTACATCCATTTTTCCATACTTGTAAGATTAAAAATATTGAAACTATTTTTGGAGGGAAATGAGAAAATGGAAACAACCATACTAGGACACGTGCTAAGAAGCCAAGAACAAATCCGAGTAGTGAGAATTCATGCCCTAGGACATCGTGGGAGTGAACTCTAGGTTGACCCTATTAAGAGTCAGACCACCTGATCTAGAGCTAAGAACCCCTTTCATATTGATCCCAATTCACATTTTCAGTGCAAACTTCTAGAGGTCACAACTTGGCACTCAGTCATCCAAACCAAGAATCATCTGAGCCAAAACTTGAGCAAAGGATGCCTCTAATTTCATACAAGAATTTAGGGCCGTGAAATTCCTTGAGCCTTAGTGGCATAATTATTTTCAAACTACCATTTATAGGCATTCCTAGGAAATGAACAAAGTTAAGTAGTGATAAGTCATGCCTCGGGATGTCACGGGAAAAAAATACCACCACCTACGCATTTGGTTAGGGGGTATACGCTATTTTCAGCGCAAATTTTTTACAGTCACAACTTGGCCCTCGGTCATCCAAACTAAGAATTGTCTAAGCCAAAACTTGAGCAAAGGAGGCCTCTAATTGCACCTAAGAATTTAGGGCCATGGAATTCCTTGATCCTTCGTGGCATAATTGTTTGCAAACTACCTTTTCTAGGTAGTCCTAGGAAATGAACGGAGCCGAGTAGTGAGAAGTCATGCCTCGGGACATCGTGGGAGAATACTTCCACTACCAGCATGTTTGGTTGGGGGAGTATACACCATCAAATTCTATATGGCAGGCTCCGGGTAGGCCTTGTTCAAAGTCGGACCACCCGATCTGGAACCAAGAACCCTTTCCCTATTTATCCCGATTCACATTTTGAGTGCAAACATCTGGAGGTCACAATTTGGTGCTTGGTCATCCGAACTGAGAACCATCTAAGCAAAAACTTGAACAAAGGAGGCATCTAATCACACCCAAGAATTCATGTTCATGGCATTCCTTTAGCCTTCATGGCATAATTTTTCACAAAATTCCTTTTCTAGCGATCTAGAAATGAACGAAGCCAAATCTTGAGAAGTCATGCCTCGTGATGTTGTGGGAGAAAACTTCCACCGCTGCGCATCTAGTTGGGGTGTATACGCCTTTGAGTGTTATGACAGGATCCATGGAGGCATAGTTCAAAGTGGGACAACCCAGTCCGGAGCCAATGGCCCCTTCCCTATTGATCCCAATTCACATTTTCAGTGTAAAATTCTAGCGGTCACAACTTGGTGCTCGGTCATCCAAACTGAGAACCGTCTAAGAAAAAAATTGAGTGAAGGACGAAGCTAATTGCACCCAATAATTAATGTTCATGGCATTCCTTGAGCCTTCATGGCATAATTTTTTGCAAACTTCCTTTTCTAGGCAGTGTTAGGCAATGAGCGGATCCGAGTAATGAGAAGTCATGCCTCGGTATGTTGTGGGATCAAAATTCCATCACCTCCATGTCTAGCTAGGGGGTATACACCTTCGTGTGTTATGGCGGGCTCCAAGGAGGCCCGATTCGGAGTGGGACCACCCAATACGAAGCCTCGAGCCCCTTCCCTATTGATCCCAATTCACATTTTTAGTGCAAAATTCTGGCGGTCACAACTTGGCACTCGGTCATCCAAACCAAGAACCATCTGAGCCAAAAATTGAGAAAAAGAGGCCTCTAATTGCACCCAAGAATTTAGGTCCGTGTCATTCCTTGAGCCTTTGTGGCATAATTGTTTGCTAAAATACCTCTTTTAGGTAGTCTTAAGCAATGAACGGAGCCGAGTACTAAGAATTCATTCCCCAAGATATCACGGAGAAAACTACCACTTCCAACATGTTCTTTTGGGGAGGTATACACCATCGATGCTATCTTATTGATCCATAGCCAAGAACCTATTCCCTATTGATCCCAATTCATGTTTACAACGCAAAATTTTGACTATCACAACTTGGCACTCGGTGATCCAAAATAATAACCATCTAAACCAAAAATTTAGCAAAGGAGGGCTCTAATCACTCCCAATAATTTAGGGTTGTGGTATTCCTTGAGCCTTCATGGCATAATTGTTTGCAAACTACCTTTTCTAGGCAATCCTAGGCAATGAAACAGAGCCGAGTAGTGAGAAGTCATGTCCTAGGATGTCGTGGGAGAAAACTACCAGCTCTAATGCATCTGGTATACATTTTCAAAGTGCTATCATGGGTTCCAGGGGAGAACCGGTTTAGAGTCGGACCACCCAATCTAGAGCCAAGAACCCATTGCCTATTGATCCCAATTCATGTTTTCAACGTAAACTTCTGACGATCACAACTTGGCACTCGGTCATCCAAACGAAAAACCGTCTGAGCCAAAACTTGAGCGAAGGAAGCCTCTAATTATAATCTAGAATTCGGGGTTATGGAGTTCCTTGAGCCTTCGTGGCATAATTGTTTGCAAACTACCTTTTCTATGATGTCCTGGCAATAAACGGCCGAGTAGTGAGAAGTCATTCCTTGGGACGTTGTGGGAGAAAATTGCCACCACCAACACATCTGGTTAGGGGGTATATGCCTTTGGGTGCTATGGTAGGATCTAGGTAGGCCTGGTTCAAATTCAGACCACCCAATCTGGAGCTAAGAACCCCTTCCATATTGATCCCAATTCACGTTTTCAGCGTAATCTTCTAGTGGTCACAACTTGGTGCTTGGTCATCCAAACCTAGAAATTTCTAAGCCAAAAATTTCCTGACGGAGGTCTCTAATCACACCCAATAATTTAGGTTCATGGCATTCCTTGAGCCTTCGTGGCATAATTTTTGCAAACTACCTTTTTAGGCAGTTGTAGGCAATGAATAGAGCCAAGTAGTGAGAATTCATGCCTTAGGACGTCATGGGAGTGAACTGTCACTACCAACACATACGATTGGGGGGCATATGCCTTTAGGTGCCATGACAAGCTCCAGTATGCCCGATTTGGAGTCGACCACCCAATGCTGGCCAAGAACCCATTCCCTATTGATCCCAATTCACGTTTTCAGTGCAAACTTTTGACAATCACAACTTGGCGCTCGCTATCCAATCCAAGAACTATCTAAGTAAAAATTGTGAAATGAAGACTTCTAATTGCACCCAAGAATTTAGGGTCATGGCATTCCTTGAGCCTTCATGGTATAATTGTTTACAAACTACCTTTTCTAGGCAATCCTAGGAATGAACATAGCCGAGTAGTGAGAAGTCATGCCTTGGGATGTCGTGGGAGTGAATTACCACTACCAATGCATCTGTTTGGGGGGGTATATGCATTTGGGTATTATGGTGGGCTCTAGGTAGGCCCGGTTTGGAGTCGGACTACTCAATGCGGGGCCACAAACCCCTTCTCTATTGATCCCAATTCACATTTTCAGTGCAAACTTATGGCGGTCACAACTTGGCGCTTGGTCATCCAAACTAAGAACCGTCTAAGCCAAAATTTGAGCAAAGGAGGCCTCTAATCACACCCAATAATTCAGGGCCATGACATTCCTTGAGCCTTCGTGGCATAATTGTTTGCAAACTTCCTTTTCTAGGCAATCCTAGGAAATGAACGGAGCCGAGTAGTGAGAAGTCATGCCTTGGGAGATGTCATGGGAGTGAACTGCCACCGCTAACACATCCGGTTGGGGGTATATGCCTTGGAATCCTATGGTGGGATCCAGATAGGCCTAGTTTGGATTCGAGACCACCTAATCCAAAGCCAAGAACCCCCTTCATAGGTACATAAACCATTGTTAGTTGCTTCTCTTTGCTTGGAAAATAATGAAAGCTTATCTTAGCTTCAAGAATATAAAATTCTCTACTAACAATACCAACCATATGAGGTAGAAGATTTTATGGCACCATTAACCTACATAAAAGTGTTAGTCAAAGTAATTTAAGTTGAATCAAAACCATACTAGATATATACAAAATACACAAATTTAATAAAATATATGAACTTGAATCTAGTATACAAATTTAAAAACTTCAAAGAAATATATACCAGACGAGCATGTAAATTCATTCCAATGAACCATCAGGATTGGATCTACTAATAGTGCCAACCATGTGAAGGTAGAAGCTTTTATGGCACCACTAACCTGCATAAAAGTGTTAGTCAAAGTAATTTAAGTTGAATCAAAACCATACTAGATATATACAAAATACACAAATTTAATCAAATATGTGAATTTGAATCTAGTAGAGAAATTTAAAAACTTCAAAGAAATATATACTAGACAAGCATGTAAATTCATTCCAATAAACCATCAAGATCAAATCTACTTTGAATAACGCACATGATTGCTTCATGATCTAACTCTCAAACCTTCCAAAGAATCTTGTTATTAGGCCTTCTTCAATATCTATATAGTTGAATATTTGTCACTTGAACTAGATGCAAATATAAGAGTAGTTTATTGTGTGTCTTAAAGTCTTTAAACACCCGAATAGAGGAATTTTTAATGGATACCATCGAATCCAAGTTCAAGTAACTACCACTGACCCTGTAGGGTACTCAACAGGGAAATTTTTAGTGGCGAATTTTCATAAACTCATGAAAATTGAGGATTATGGAAATTTGAATTGGAAAATATTCTATGGTTTGCAACTGACTTATTTGCCAAAAATTCGATGACATGTCCCTTATACTATTTGTTTCCCCTAGATTTTACATGTATATAAGAGCTTATGAATATAATTCACCACCATTTCAAATCATATCATGTGCATATTCGGTAAAGTAAACATAAGAAAATCCTCGGCCATCCAACACCGAGTAGTCCAACCTGAGCCATCTAGAACCGAGCGCGTTCTAACCCCGAACGTCCAAATTTGAGCCATCCAACCCTAAGCCATCCAACCCTAAGTCTTCCAACCCTTAGCCATCCAACCTCAACCATCCAACCCCTCAGTTGTCCAACCACTTAGCTTTCTAACCCTTAGCCATCTAATCCTTGGCCGTCTAACCCCTTAGCCAGGCCCTTCCAACCCTGAGCCATCTAATAGCTCAATCGCCTAACCCTCACCATCCAACCAATTTTTTGTCAAACTCTTGGCCATCTAACTCTGTCATCCAACCCCCTAACCGTCCAACCCCAGAGCCTTCAAAACCCTGAGCCATCTAACCCTGAGCCGTCCAACCCATATGTTGTCCAACTCTTTCGTCCCTTGATGTCATATAAGTACAATCACCTTAAAATGAAGGGCACAAAAAAACTACAAATTCATAGAATCACTAAAGTGGGAAATCCTCTCTCTATACATTATTGTCATCGGGCCAAGGAAAAACCCTAATTTTTCAAAGAGGAGAAATCAGGAGCGGTAGAGGTAGGGAAGTGGGTGAAGGAAAAGATGGTGCAAAGGCTCACATACCACAGGTGTCATAGCTATCACACCAAGTTGAACCAGACCCAAATTATCAAAACCCCTGGTAAAAAACATGCCCACTTCATCTAGGGTTTTGAAGTTTATCTTTGTTATGTATTTATTTGACTATGGGTTAGGTTTTAGAGTTTTGAGGTTTCTCTCATTTTTCTGTATGATTTTTAGGGTCAATTATTTTGGGTGTATTTTTGTACAGGTGGGAAGTTAATTTATAGGACTGCCAAAAAGAGGGCCAATAGACCCAAATGTCCCAAGTTAAGCGTGCAAAAGAATCTGAGTAAGATCTACTTTTTTTTTTTTTCTATTTTTTTGTGGTATTCTCATAATGGCGTAAATGGAATGAATTTTTATAGCATATTAGTGAGTAGAGAAGCTATATGCAGCTATGTCAAGGGATATGAATAGATTCAAACCTTTGTGTAGAGATTTTGAAAGCCCATCAAATGAAGTTTCTGACATATTTTATAATTTTTGTTTGATATTTGTGTTGTGGGGGATTTTTGTAGCATTGTAGTCACATTATTTCTATTTCATCTACAAAACTATAACTGGATTTATAAGCCCAAAGTTTCGATTTATTGTTGCTGATTTATGATTTTTTAAAATCTTAAACTCAAATATCACATTTTGGATTGGTTGATGCCTTACAGATTCCCCATTTGAGGCCCACGGAATACATGGTTAGCAGGCTGAAAAGGAGCAGGAGAACTGTGAATAGACCCTATGGAGGAGTTATGTCTTGTTCAACTGTTCAAGAAAGGTAAGTTGTCATAATTATAACCATAATTATTTTCTATGTTAAATGTTCATTCAATCAGATATTAGGTCCTTCTATTATTTATGGGTTAATGCATTTATTTAATTTGTTAAGGGGATATTCGAAATTTTTTAATATCATATTCTCTATACTCGATCGTCTAAGTACCCTCTCAATTTATGCAATTGGGTCTGATTTATTGACTTGTCTTTGAGTTACTCATAACAAATAGATGTTGTTAGTCTTAGTGTGTTGCTACTTGTTAGTGTAAAGCCACCTTCCAAATTCATAGGAAAGGAGGTAGAGTATGTAAACAAAAATTTATTCTAGAGGTTTGCATGAAAGTGATTGAAAAGATCCTAGGAGAGAATAAAATTTTAGAATTTTATTTTGCATTCTAGGTTCAAAAACATATATTTTTGAGTAGTCATTTGGATTTCCCTAATTTATTTGGGTGCTTAAGGATTTGCATCAACTTTTTAACCTGTATCCCATAAATCTATCTTGAAGCATATCAAGTTCTTATGGAAGGTTAACATGATGTGGCTCTTTCAATCTTCACTACAATCCATAACACAAATAGGAATAGAAACAAGAAGCTAACCTAAACTTATGTCCAACGCACCCATCCAACCCCTCACCTGTCCAATGCACCCATCCAACCCTTAGCCATCCTATCCCTCACCCGTCTAATGCACTTGCTCTCGACCCTAGCCGTCTAACCCCTCACCCATCCAACCCCTCACTCATCCAACACACCCATCCAACCCTTAGCCGTCCAATCCCTCACTCATCCAACCCACCCACCCAACACTTAGCTGTCCAACCCCTCACCTGTCCATCCCATCCACCTAACCCTCGCCTATCTAACCCCTCGCCTATCCAACCCCACCTTTGCCCCAATAGTCATCCAAACCCTCACCCATCTAACCCACCCACCCAACCCTTAGCCATCCAACCCCTCACCTGCCCTAAGCCCTCAACCGCTCAACCCCCAACCAACCTACCCGACCAACTTCCCACCCAACCCCTGACCAACCTACCCAACCAACTTTGTGAAACCAGGGAAAATGCTCTCTCAGTGAAATCGCCTTTGCCACGAAACATTTTTTTCGATATTCGCCAACGATTCGAAAGTAATTTTTCGAAGGGTCTTCTTAAAATAAACCCCGATACTCAATATCTTTGCCATCTATAATAGGAGAAGGAAAAATATTTCTTTCCTCGATGCAATGATATAAGAAAATGTTTACTCTTTCTTCATTTTCTTCTATCGCAATAACAACTAACACTTGTCCTACAAAAAAATAGAGGTTTCAACTCAAATTTAAATTACATATTAATTTCAATGGACATAACTCAATACAAAAATTGTAAATAACTATTTACCTTGTTGCACCAAAATCAAAATGTTGTCAAAGTCCTTGGATGTTGCAACTTCATATGGAGAAACAAGTCGTGATGCTTATAGAAATTGATAACTGAGAAGCGGATTTAGAGGCCCAAAAATCCATCCATCCACCCATCCTTGTGAATCACACTCAACAATGGAAAATTTGATACAAGATGGACAAAAGCATGCTAATTTTCTTGTCCATGTGGCCCACGAAGTAGCGTTTGAACTACAAAATGAGTGTAGATCACTGGACCCTATGAGTGTCATACAATCCTCATAGTTAGATTTTTTTGTTCCTCTATCAACCAAAAATATCTAGGATTTTTGGAATTTTTTTAAGAAACACGGACATGTTTTCAATACACCATTCCAATATGCTCTTTGCATCTTTTAATTTAGCACCATCTTTGTACGTCAACTCTTCCTCTTGTAAGATATATTTTCACACATTCCTTGCACCATCATTCTCTCCTTTTTATGTCCAACCTTAATGAAACTCCAAATATGTTGCACACCCATCTTGATGTGCATCCTGCTCATCCAATAAAACATTCGTGCATTCTTAAACTAAAACATGCAATTATCTGACCATATATAATGTTGATTGAAGCGAGATGTCCCTATCAGACAAGTTTTCATAAAATAACTGAAACACCCTTGCAAAAATTTAGTAGAATGAGTCTGATCATCACCGATATAAAAGTGGTACTCTCTTTAAAAAAATGACCATTCTTTGTACTATTAGTAGAATGTATAAATGTTATATGCACAAAAATGGAAACTTGTATTGAGTTGTAATATTACGATTGAACCTCCATTTGTGGTTGCAACATGCAATTCTTTGCAAAATCAACCACCAAGCAATAGTACTAATAGGAAATGTATCCTTGCATATCTTGAATTATTCATCCAACCATCTATCTTTGTGTGTATGTCTAACATACTCATAAACAATTTCATCTTTAAATTTTCTTATAAATTAAAAAATAGGTATATGTTCTATAACTAGCTTACAATGTTTAGAATCTTTTCCATCTTTCAATTGGTATGGTACTGATTTATATTTATTAAACCCAACTAAATTATGTCCTATTGCACCTCCAATTTTCTCATGGATACAACTTTCCAATTTAGGTAATCCGCCACACGTACCACAACTTCCATCTAAAAATCCTGACTATAAAAAAATGTTCAACCTTCTCTTTCACAAAATATCGTAGGAATGAAATCCTTGGAAGATATTGGTGGAACTTGAACACCACATTCTCAGTAACATAGTTTCAAAATGCAAATAAGAATGAATACATTGAAAATTATCATAATGCATCGCAAATTCAACATGTTTCCTACAACAAGTGGTGTGAGTGTGGTTGATTTTCACATAGAATGGTTTCAACATTTCAAAAAAAACGTTGACTAATTTTAATTTCTTGATAATCCTATTCAAACTTATAAAAAAATTGAGTTTGAGCCATATCTAAGAAATGATATGGATGTAGTTCATGATTAGTAGAACCAACTCTCATTTTTACAACATCTCTTATATTAGGTGAAACTCTAGTGTCACCATGCCAAAATTGAACAACAACTTCTCTTATATCATCAGATATATCTTTTTCTTTATGCGGTGCTCTAGCAAAAATGCCCAAAAATCATGTTATTGGGTGATTGAATGATATTACACCTTTCAATTGCTTTCATTAGTGTTTTTCGATTAAATTTCAACATTTGTCTTGTTTTCCAAATCAAACACTATTTTTGTTGATTCACTTACAACACTAGTAGCAAGTACATGACGCATGACATTACTATCCCTTGTGTGTCTCTTGACACCAACAATGTGATATGCATCATGTAGGTTTTCAACAATTGTAGAGCTTTGACCACGTATATTAGATACTATCAATCCTAAGGTGTTGAATGTAGGTCTCATTTTATTCAATTTCATCAAACTAACTAACAATTGACATATTTGGGAATCATTTAAAATTTAAAAATGATTATCCCAAATTTCAAAGGCTTTTCTTCTAATTTGTCATTCGAAAGTTTGTCAAACATTGGTTTCAAAATGTTCTTATCAATTTCAATAAAAATAATTAGGTCTCTTTTGTAAAATCGTAGGAGGTGTTTTTGCCAAATTTTGCTTGTCATGGTTTCAAAATGAATATCTTGATTCACATTTTCATTGTATCCTTCAATTTTAATATCAACTACATCATGAGTATTTAACTCATCTTCATCATAAGTATTTAATTCATCTTCATCACGAGTATTTAATTCATCTTCATCATGATTATTTAATTCATATTCATCATGAGTATTTAATTCATCTTCAAAATTGATAGTAAAAACATTATTTAGTTCCTCATTGCTTACAATAGTAGGGGTTGAAGATGAACCTCTTCTTGATTCACGAAGTTTCCACATTTGCTCCAAATTTTGCAATATTTTTGCCTCTAATTCCTCTAGTATTTTTTTACTTGTTGATTTCCTTTTTGAACTTTGTTTCTTGTCTCCCATGATGTTTCAATCGATGTAAGAAAACTCCAAATGATGTAGGGCACCTTAAAAATAGTTAAAAAAATAGCTTCCGATGATAAGAAAAAAGTGTAGAAGGTGGTAGAATTTCACATAAATTTATACAGTCAGGTCAGAGAATAAAAGCACATGGTGAATTAGATGTTGGTATTCATGTAAATATGATTCTAAGAACCATGATCATGGTTTATAAACCGTGATCGTGGTCCTAATTGTATCATCAAATCTAACCCTCAAGGCTCGAGAAATATTTGTTTTCCCGAACTTGAGCTTTGGGATGTCATTATGGCATGTGAAAGGCCAAAACATCAAATTTGATCTTCCGTGGACTTGAACCATGCCAAAAATCAAAAACATGTCACAAAAATGGTACCATCGTGTAGGGGAGACTATTAACTTCATAGAAATATTGATTTTAAAGTGAATAGAATATGATAAATATCATTTTATATTTTTTTACTAATAGTAGGTCTTTAAGACACATTTTCCCATGAATGTTCATGTCTATGTTTAATACTGCAACTTTTATTTCACTTACAAAAATGTGATAAAATCTATACCATCATAACCATGGAAAAATTCTATACACGTTAAAAAACAAGTATTTGAGTTCAATATTTGTTTATGAAGTTAT
Source organism: Taxus wallichiana var. yunnanensis (assembly GCA_018340775.1). Classification (NCBI taxonomy): domain Eukaryota; kingdom Viridiplantae; phylum Streptophyta; class Pinopsida; order Cupressales; family Taxaceae; genus Taxus; species Taxus wallichiana. The sequence goes on along the minus strand of CM031240.1, from coordinate 746,771,321 downwards.
GGCCGAAAATGGAAAGTGCTCCATTTTCTTTATGTTTTCAGACCACTTTCACGAAAAAATCATTAAAAAAAAATTGCTCAAAAAATACAAAATAAAATCTATCCCAAGATAGACAGTGACATCTAACTTTTCACCAAAGGAAAAAAATATCAAGTTTTGGTCATCCAAATCGTGGGCAAACAAACTACAATCTTATAGGCTTTAAAAAAACCATTCATTGAATTTTGAGTGTTTAATATAGCTAAACTTTTCCATTTAAAAAAAAATAGTAGTTTAGAAACTAGATTCTGGTTCCGATGCTATGATTCATATTTATATAACTTTTTCTAATTTTGAGTACACGCATTGCTAATAATCCCTACAAGTTGATATTTCACTATTTTTGCAATATGATGCCCAGCTATGACCCCTTTTTGCTCCCCCAACTTGCTGCACTTACCCCCACATTTTAGTATATTTAACCTTGTATAGGATCCATTCTATGTAAAAATTTATTCATGTATTATGTAACCTTTCTATAATTATAGAGATAACTTGATGAATGCCCCCTTTTTGAGGTGTGTGTGATAGAGAATTTGAGCACACATATCAAAAGAATATATGTGTGTTTACACCCTGGTTAGATTATATGAAATCTAAGATTAGTGAATTAGGTACACTAAAAGATGTAAGGGTTAGCTACATGAGGTTATTTTGATTAATTAACTTCCAACATTAATTACCAATATCAAAACAATGCATTAATACTTGTAATTGATGTACTAAACAAGATATAAACTTGAAAAACAAGGGGATGAGTACACTTAGCTAATTATATATGGTTCTGGGAAGTTCTAGGTGTGTAAACTACTAGAATAAGGATATATGGGACTAATGACACTTCATTTCCAGAATTGTGACTATAAATTAACATGGTGAAGAACTTTACACTTCTTATAGGACCGTACTATATGGTATTGACCCTTCTATACGATGTTGAACCTAATTAGATAATGGATCTCAGTAACTTCCCGAGATGGTCGCCTTCCGGAAATGTCGATCACTATCAAACCCTAGTTGTTTGTCATGTTGCAAAGATCTATAAATATTTTGAACATGATCTCAAACCCTATCCATAGATGGGTGACCCTATAAAACAAAAATTATTTGGGTTTTGGGCACCCATGTGCACCATCGATGTTGGCACTACTCTAAAGAAGCCTCAAACCACATGTCATTATCCACCTAGAATGCAATATCTGAATGAATGCAACCATATTTGTCAACCTCTTTAATAATGCTTTAGTTAAGTTGGGATCTTCATAAAATAGTTGTAGAAGGGATGTTTGAGTGATTATAAATGAAATATACAAACATATTGACCGAGTAAGAATCTCCAATCATATAATTATTACTCTCCTAATGATTATGGATGTGTTATTGTGAGACTTAGGGTGACTTGGGTACATTTTGCAAGTGTTAGAAGTTAGTGTATCAATGTAGTGCCATAGGATTTCCAAGTTAGCAAATGGGTAGTCTTTACTTACTTATACATGTTTATGTAGGTGATTTATCTAAGAAATGTTGAACCAAAGGGATTAAAAGACTTGAAACATAATATGAAATAAAAAAATGGGAGAACATGTCAATGCAAGATGCATAAATCGGTTGGGACTAGATATAACATCTTGACCAAACTGTAAGGCATTTCTTAGGGATAGAAAAAATGTAATATGATGTTTACAACTTGTTAGTCGATGTTTTTATATGGATTTTGTGCTTTCACTCTTAGAAATTGATGACATGTTATTTTTCAAGGATAAACAAAGTAGACAAGAGAACTCAAAATGTGCTAAGTGGTAATGAAAAGTTTGTGTTTCTATTAGCAAGAGTGCATTGTAAAACCAACAATGTTAAAGAGAAAATTACTAAATTTGAGCATCTAAATTTTCCCCCTTTTAAGTATGAAATCAAACTATATGCTTAAAGGAAAAGATACCTAAGTGTGTAGATACACTTTGTCTTCTCTCGATTTTACTTTACATATTCTTTTTGTACTAGTGTTAGCACACTCCATGATGAAACCCGTAACATAGAGCATAATCAATATCCATGTTATAAACTCAAAATTTATCTCAAATGTAAAATGTAATATGTAAGATTTAATGCAAAACATGGAGGGAATACACATTTTTAATTTTGAGGTGGGAGGTTTTTCCCTTTCTTTTCTTGTACTTGAAGATTTACATTTATTGAACTTGATGAAGAATTGGAGGTCATCAGTCCCTAATTTTTCCAAGGAGAAACCAAATTTCTAGGTGCATGCAACCCAACACGGAATGTAAAAGATATATAAATAAGAATGAAGTGCCGAAACACCCTACTAAGGAAGAATATTAGATATTAAAGTCATTCAACAACTCTAATATCTTCCTTCCCCTTTGAGTGTAATAGAAATAAATGATTGCTTATGAATAAATTAATCACTTTGATACCTTCCATAACCCAATATACCACACCATTGCAGATGGATCTAGGAAAGTTTTTGTAAATAAGGACACACAATAATAATGAGAATGAGTTCCCCATGTCATTACCATGTGTTGCACAAGTAATAAACTGTAATGTATCAAAATGTAGATGAAGTAAGGAGTCATGCACACCCCCAATATTCCTAAAACTGTACTAGAAACTAAATTTCATGGTGAAGGAGTGAAGTACTTGTACCCCATGTAGCTGATTTTGACCAAGTGGAGTGGATCTAAAACTATGTCAAAAACCTATAATTGTAGCTAAAATTATGAGTTTGTTGAGAAAGATAGTGTAATTTCCCATGGGCAAAAATCATGTAAAAGGGGTAGGATCATACCATATAGTCCTAACCAAAGTGTAATATTTCGAACATGTTCCTATTTTTAAGGGTTTCTATGCTTGGATATGTGTTTCTAATTCCTTGTACCTTGTTTTTTTGCATGTTACTATAAAATTATGTGTGTCTATTATAGGTGTAGAATATACCCAAATAAATTCCCACTCTTTTGAGGCATGTGTTAAAAACATGTTGAGCACTCGACTCAAAATAGAATATGTGCACCTATACACAAGAATTTTAAGAAGCTATAGAAGAGTGTAACATACTGAAGAGGTGACAACCTTCTAGAACCTGTAACTAGAAAAGGAAGGTGTTTGTGCATGGTGGAAACCATGGCACATGATAAAAATAATGATATAATAGTACAAATAATAATAACAATAGTACTAATGCATGTAGAAGAAGAAATATATATCAAATAGTAAAGTCAAATACAAGAAGTATGCAAAAAATGTCACAAAAATACATAAATCCACAAACATGGGACACCCACAGTGTCGCAAGATAATAAAGGCCCATAAGCTTGCAAACAAGAGAACAAATGAGATAGCAAGATAGTCATAAAGTCAAAAACATGGGACACCCATAGTGTCGCAAGAAAATCAAGGAACATAGGCCAAAAGTAGTGAAATAAGTAAGTAGTAACACATACACAAGTAAGTATGCATGAACAATAAGACTAATACAACATGATGATATGACATAGTAGTCAATATAAGTGAATATATATGAAACAAGATATTTCAACACTACAAAAGAGACATGTGTCATTTATGTTATCTCAAAATATAACATATATGCAATATATGTAATCAAGTGTAATATAAAAGTAGAAATGAACTATAATAAAACCATAACACTTAGGTGCAATGTAAAATAGATGCTCCTATATGTGTAGGAAGTCTCGGTAAAAGGTCCAAGTAGTTCCTATCATCATGTACCACTCTATGCAAGTCCTGCATCAAGTTCAAAATACCACATGAATGCATGTGTGTAAAGAGTAAATAAGCATGCTATTTATCAAACCAAGTGAAAAATAACATGTATAATGTAAAGTGCTAACAACTCAAGTAAAGTGTACAAGTCCTAATTTTGTATTTTGAAACTATCTTAATATTTTTGTGTTTTGAAACTAAGTTAATATTTTGTATTTTTGAGGTTATTAGTTATGTATAATAAATTAGATATCAAAAGACCTACTCAAGGATAACCTCATGAAGAGGAAAAGTAAATAACTAAGGAGATGGAGGCCCATGCCTTAATAGTGAAAAAGAATGTGACTCAAGTGTAAGTGGTCCCATAGTGGTAATGTACACGAAAGAAAACTCGGGAGGATAATTAGGTGAAGTAGCTCTAGGAATACTATGTTAAGTAGAAGAATTTGAGTTGATACATGTGATTTTGATATTGTGTCATGAAGAGATTACAATTGTTTGATATTGATTTTAGTTGATATATGAAATGCCTTGTGATAAAAGAGATATGACACATTGGGATTAAAAAACATATTAGAAATGTGATCCTTATAAAAGTATGTAGGGGCATATATAGTGCAAGGAAACCTATTCTTGGAAAATAAGAAAGGGATATCCACATATGCCCCTACGCAATTGATAAGGGATAACACATTGGTGTATGTAGCCCAATATTGAAGCTTGATGTGAAACTTAATAGGCCCACTAGAAATAGTATGTTATCACCGAGAATGTATTGTTAGATGCATGAATGGTTGCTATGTTGAAGTTGTAGAAAAGTGAAACACAATTACTACCATGAGAAGTTGTCAAGAGAATGAGGAGGTGGATTCATTGGGTTGCTATATTTTTCCTTTTGTGTAACTTTATGCTTAATAGCTAGAGGTAGAGAAATATAATGCTTTTAGTGAAATAGTGCAATCTTCTTCATCAATAAGCTCAAGACTTTGCAAATGCTCATTAGGGTGTTTATAGTCATCACAAGAGTAAGTAAGATCAAATTCATCTTTGTTGTCAGAATTGAGTAGTAGTGATAAATCAATGTTATCCATGAGATTATTTTGCATGTTTCCCCTGATAGGGTTGGTAGTTTTGGTATTATAAGTAGAGATATCTATAGAAGAATCACTTGGTATATCAATTTTTTCAACATCATTAATACCATAATACTAATCATTAACATTGAAATCATCTATTTATAAATGGACTCGTATTGATAACTTTGTATAATCCATGAGATTTTCCTTTATATATTATATTTGGTATGTGCCCATGTATAATTGGTCATTCTTGATGGGTATTTTTTTCTACTTTTTTCCACATTAGAATGTAATTATGTCACTAAGATTGGCTTGTTTAAAGGAGGTATTACATTTATATCATATTTTTTATTAGATGAATCTTGTTGTCTATCCAAAGGTGTATCATGTAGTATTGTAGTATGTTCATTGGGTATACATGTGATCACTTTTGGTACTCATTTAGCTTTTTTCACTTCAAATAAAGGCATGGGTTAATGTTGTATATCAAAGGATATAAATATCTTATGCTCAAGTTGTTGGATTTATCATTGTAGAGCATAAAAAGTAATGTCACGATATCCATTAATTCCATGATAATTATAAAATGAATTACCTTTGATTTTTTGTAAGCCGATAGTGGGGGTAGTAATGAGTAGGTAACAAAGTGATTAACTGATTATTGAGTAGCTTAAATAGAATATCATGTTGTCTAGCATTATTTTCAAACCAAAGAGGTGATTTTTGTTGTAGGAATTTGAATTCACTTATATGGGAACATGTATCATACATGATGTGTGTATCACATTTCTTCTTAGTGGGTTTAGAACTATATTGATCATGATGTGTAGAGACATGATGGATATGGGCATCAAAATAATACTTTAATGTATTATCTCACACTTGAGATACACTATATTAGTATTCATAGCTTGAAATTAAGCTTAAAAAGTGTATTGTAAAGCTTGAAGAGATTCTAACAAATGATAATGAAAGGTGTCATCATTACTAATAGAAAGATCTTAAATATGACTCAAGATTGAATTAACATGGGAATGTGTTATATTATCAAGGATAAATGTTTATTACACTAATTTTGTGAGAGTATCTCTACATACTTGGTGACATTGAAGTAAATTATACAAGGAGACTTGAGAAATTGTAGCATGGGCCATGTTGAAAGAGATAATTCTAGAATAAATTCAAAGGATGTAATAAATAATAATCAACACATGAAGGGCCGAAAGTGAAAAGATCATAAGACCCAAATGTGATGTTGAGAAAAAAGGGACCATCATCAAATTATTAACACGACCATATATGAAAATAGAAATTTAATTTAAAAAAATAGAAGAGGTATTTTTAATCTAATTATATTCAAGAAAATCATCCAAGGAAATTTTCCAAAAGTGTATATTTTTTCGATTATGCCCTAATTACTAAAAATAGTAATTTTGAAATTTTGAAAAGTGTGCAAAAAATTAGGGAAAACAAAAAGAGGTTTTCATAAACATATAAAAATTAAGAATACTATCTAAGTAATTTGAAATTAGATTAGTTATTATTAAGATATGAAACAAAAGGTGATCTCGACAATTAGAGCTCTAGAAATAAACCCAAAAGGTTGAACCGACCATGAGACCTCAAAGAACATTTTGGAAACTAGATTTAGGGTAGGTAATAGATGAAGATTAAGTTTGAATATGAATGTACAATGTTGGAAACTATGGTTTAAAAGAGAATGTAAGATACAATGTTGAGTTCACCAAAATGTTTACACTCTAGTTAGATTATGTGAAATACAAGATTGATGGATTAGGTACACTAAATGATGTAAGGGTTAGCTACAAGAGGTTATTATTATTAATTAACTTATAATATCATAACAATGTATTAATAATTGTAACCGATATACTAAAAAAGATGTAAAATTGAAAACACAAGGGGATTATTGCACTTAATTGATTATAGATGGTCCCGGGAAGCTATGGGTGTGAAGACTTCTAGAATAGGGAGATCTAGGAATAATTATTATTTATTTATAGAACAGTCATTAGAAATTGACATGGTACGAGTCATACCGTATAATCTTAACCCTCATGTATGGTTTTGAATCTAGTTGGATTCTATATTTACAACTTCTTGAGATGGTCACCTTCCTAGAAATGTATGTCACTATCTAACCCTAGTTCTTGGTCATGTTTTGAATCTTGTTGAATATTCTAAAAATGATCTCAAACACAAGACATAGATGGGAAACCCTGCAAATCAAACATTAGTTGGGTTGTGGGAACACTTGTGCATCACCAATGTCAACACTACTATGAAGAGGCCTCAAACTTCACATAGTTATCCACATAACATGTGATATTTGAATGAATGTAACTATATTTGGAAACCACTTTAACAATGCTTGAGTTGAGTTATGATCTTGCTAAAATACTTAGAGAAGGGATGTTTGAGTTCTTGTGAATGAGAGAGACTGATGTCTTGAACTAGTAAGAAGCTTTAGAATTGTAGTGATTGGTTCCCTAATGACTATGGATTTGATATTGCGATATTTAGGAGCCTTGGGTTTTTTTTTCAAGTGTTAGAAGTGAGTGTATAAATGTTTTTCCATATGATTTTTAAGTTAGAAAATGAGGTAGTGTTTACTTGTTTCTATAGGGTTTCATAGATGATTTATCTAAGAAAGGATGACCTAAAGGGATTAAAAAAACCAAACAAATAATATGAAATTGAAAGAAAAGTTGGATAACATGTTAGTATAAGACTGTATAAGTAGGCTAGGTTGGATATAACATCCCACCAAACCGTATGGCCTTTCCTAGAGATGGAAACCATGCAATATGAAGTTTTCAACTTGTCAATTGATTTTTATCTATGGATTTGATACATTGTACTCTAAAAAATTGATGACATAGTGTGTAAGGATAAACAAGATGTAAAAGAGAAATAAAAATGTGCTAAATGGGAATGGAATGTTTGTGTTTATATTATCAAGAGTACCTTATCAAAACCAACAATTTCAAAGAGAAAATTTCCAAATTTAAGTGTCTATAATGGGTACTCATATACCATATGTATGATAATATGCATGAAATCACAAAGAAGGATGGAATGGTGGCCATGTTTAAGAACATGTACCTAAAATAAGGCATTGTGCATGGTGTGGAGAAAAACAACATGCAACTCATAACAAACAAGAGTACACATGTAACAAAAATAGAACTAAAAGAGAAAAGTATAAATCATGTCATAATCAATATTAGGAAATGCATAGAAACATCATAATAATATCAAACATGTCAAAAAATAGTAGAAATAGGAGTTTAAAGGAAAGTAATCCATAAAATACGAAATAAGTCATATATAGGAATAAATTCGTAAACATGGGACAACCATGGTGTCACAAGACAATCGTTGTAGGAAGCACAATGTTCCCTAGTTAGAAAAACAAGTTCATATTGGAAATATGGGACACACGTGATGTCACAAGATAAATAAGGAACTTAGCTTGTATAAACCAGACAAGCATTACATCATAATTAAACAAGAAAATTAAGGCAAACCATGTAGTAAACAAGAAAGGAAGCAATCCATATAAAAAGTAGTGACACTAGTATATGAAAAATTTATAAAACACTATAATAGTGACAAAAAAATAACATGATAGGATACCACTTCACAAAACATATGTGTTAGTATTGTTAAACCAATATGTATCAATACACACTATATATGTAATCAATAATGATGAGGAAGGTGTAAAGTAACATATAATAAAACAAAAGCCCCTGTATAGCATAAAAATATTCCCTAAAAGAGTAGTGTAAACCAAATTAGATCCTATAATCGAGTAAGAATCTATGAAGTTCCTACATAATGCTAACAAAATTACATGAATGCATGTGTATAAAGAAGAGATGGTATATACATCAAATCAATTAGACAAACAACATGTAGAAAGTACTTGAGCTAACAAAGTAAACCATAAGAAGTTCCTAATTTTTTTTTTTTTTGCACTTATTTTCATCTTGTTGTATTATGTGATTATTTGAATGTTTTTGAATTGTTTTTAAAATAAATATGTAAAATAAATGAGGTAGCATAAGAGCTACCTAATAAATTATCATTAGGGGAAATATTAACCCCAAATGGTGAAGGAAGCATAGGCCTCAAATATGTCATAGTAGAATAAGGATACTCATGTATAAATTATAGATGTGTCATAGTATGATAGGAAACCAAAGAGGTATAGACCCATTATAAGTGATATTAGTAGAAGACTTGGGATTGATATTTGTGATTAGAGCACTATATTCCATAAAATTTGATCTAAACTGATAATGATTTTGATTTTTCCATGAATCTTAGAGAGATTGAACTGGTTTGATATAACATGTGATGAGTAGGGATATTATTAATAATATTAGCAAACATATTAGAAGCCTCAACGTTACCAAGGTATGTAGGGACATATATAGTTTAAGGAAAATTATTCTTAGAAAAAAAGGAATGGTGAATTGTATATGCACCCATGTATTTGAGAAAGGAGTATATGTGAGTGAATATGGCCAAAGGTTGAATATTATGTGATAATTGATAAATTAATGTGACTAAGTCCAATGATGTGTCATGATGGAAAATCTAACTGAATAAAGGATGTATGACCACTTGAGGTCTAAAAGGTGCACTCACGTTAATTGCTTGTGGAAAATGAAGTGTAGCATGTAGTTGTATATGACATTTTGTGCTTTGTATATCTAAATTCTTAGTGACAAGATGTTAAGAAATATGTAGTTCTTATATAGAAATATTATCCTTGTCATCATCAATAGGATCAATATTGAATTTTCACACATGCTCAATATGCATATTAGAATAATCATTTTCATTATCATTTCAATAGTAGCTAGGATAAAAATCACGTATTTTTAGAATTGATTAGTAATAAATCTATTATATCCATGAATTTATTCTTTTTGTTTTCCTTATTGGGGATGGGAGCTGTGGTGGCAAGAGACTTTATAGAAGAGAACGAGGATTAAGCCAATGTGTTTCTATTCTGTAAAGATATACATGCCATCATCATTAGTTTTATTGAGATAACTTCATCCATGTGTAGTAGGTGTCACCTTACTAGTAACTAGCACATGAATAAGATCATTCAAATTTAAACTAGATTTAGAATCACAACCAATATCATTATTCGAATCGAATCTATCCCAATTATTTGTGGAGAAGAAGAGATATCTACATAAGACAATGTTATGTTACACCCTGAATGAGATTGTGTATGATATATATGCTTTGATTTTATGTGTAATTGTTCATTCTTGATTGGTATTGTTTCCATTTCTATTTTCATAATAATAATATGTAATTATGGCAACCGAGAGTGGCTCTAATAGATGATTTACCTTTATATCTAAATTTGTGTCATTAAGTATCACATTATGTATTTCACCATAGATGGTTAATCTTTAAGAACCCATTTAGATTTAGGGACTTGAGATGACTACATAGGATATTTTTCATAATGTCATGTATCAAAAGAAATGAATCTGTTACAATCAATTAGTTTGATTATTCATTCTAAAGCATAGAAATTGTTGTACAATGTTTGTTAATACCTCGATAAATGTAAAATGGTTGACCTTTAATTTTTTTATCCAATAGAGAGGGTGGTAATGAGTTGGTAACAAAGTGATTAACATTTTATCAAGTAGATCATATAAAATGTCATGTTGTCTAGAATTTTTATGAAACCAAATATGTGTTTATTTACATCCTTTTCAAATCTAAAAATCTAACATTTTGTGAGTTAAATAGACTAAGGATGTAAAGGGTAGATAAATGATGTTATTATATTTAATTAAATTTAAATAATAATCATACAATATTTGAATAACATATTTAATGCCTATAATATATGATATAAAATTGATAACACAATCAAATGAGTGCACTTAGCTAATTGCAAATGGTTCTAGGAAGTTCTAGTTGTGAAGACTATTGGAATTGGAGGATCTAAATGTGATAATTCTTTGTTCCTACAATTGTGATTGGAAACTAACTTGGGGTGGGATTGAACAACTTTTCTAGGAACATCCTTATACTCTTGATCCTAATCTATGGTTTTATACCTACTCGGAATTTAGCTATGTAACTTTATGGGATTATCACCTTCATAGAAATTTTTGTCGCTATCAAACCCTAACTATCAGTCACAATGAAAATAATTCTAATTTTTTTTTAATAATAGCTCAAATTATAGCCATGGGTGGAAGATCTTGTAAAATAAACATTAGTTGGGTTGTGGGCACCCCCTGTACCATTGACATTGACACTACTTTGAAGAGGCATAAAATCACATGTCATTCTCCACCTAGTATATGATATCTAAGTGAATGAAACTATGATTTGGAAAATTCTTTGAAAATGATTGAGTTGAGTTTGGATCTTGCTAAAATAATCGGAAAAGGGATGTTTGAGTTCTTGTAAATGAGATAAATTAACTTGTTGAATTGGTATGATGCTTCATACCTAGATTGATTGCTTCCCCAATGAGTGTGTATGATATTTTTTGAGATTTAGGGAGCCTTGGGTTCTATTTTCAAGAGTAAAAGTGAGTGTATCAATGTAGTGCCATATGATTTATAGGTGTGTAAATGAGAGAGTCTATACTTGCTTATATAGGGTTCCACAGGTAAATTATCAAAGAAAAGTCAACCTATATGGAATAAATGACCAAATGAAGAATATGAAAATAACATAAAAGTTAGAGGATATGTGGGTCCAAAACCATAAAAAGGGGTCAAGACCAGGTAAAAACTCTTTACAAAACCATACAATTTCATCTAGGGATGAGAAACATGGAAACTGGGGTTTGCATCTTATCAACTAGAGTTTGTATATGGATTTTATCCATTTGACTATGAGAATGTATCAACATATCAATGTGTATGAATAACAAAGCTAAACAATGTGTTGGCAAGAGTGAGTTAGTGTTTCCTTTGATGTAAAAGGTGAATGCACATTAATAAAAAAGGTGTATAAGGTATAGGAATTCTAGATGGATTTTTTGTGATGATGACATGGTCAAACGAGTTGTGTCATAGTTATAAGAGTGGAAACAATGAGATTTGCTTAGTCAAGATTCCCTAATTAGGTGATCTAGTCTGAATGGGTGATATGGTTTGAGACGCATGATGGCTTTAGGATAATTTTAGAAGCATGGAGAGCATGAGGAGAGTGTGTTTAAACACTCATATAGGTTCGAGGTTTATTAAAAGGTAAAAGTAGAGTTTTTAGGTCATTCTAGCCCTAGTCCAAGAAAAATGAGTTGGAGACATGTAGTAGGGAGCAAGGAAACATTGATGAAACATGTTTAGATCATTGTGATGTGGCATGGAATGTGTGGAATGCTTATCATGTATGTACTCAATTGTATCCTGCAATTTTATGGTCCTTGTGGAGAATAAAGGTGAAGACTAGTCAAGAACACACAAGTAAGTCATGATGGTTAAGAAATTTCAGAGGTATTCAGATAAAAATGAGACTTTGGAAAGTTGAAGGAGGTCCCTCTAGTGCTTCATGTCAAATTTCAAGTCAAGTATTTGAAGGAATTGCAAGATATGCTGATTTTGGTCATATCGAGTTTCTAGAAGTGCGTTTCCTAGGTTGAATTCATGTTTTAAATGATAATTTCCTCATTAAATGTTTTCATGGGATCATAATATTTTCACCATTTATGGGGCATGGAACTAAGAGTGTTTTGGAGTTGGAATGAGATGAAATGAGGTCATATACTTTATGAACGATTGTTAACAAGGAGGACATGTCAAAACCCTCCCCAAAACCCTAGTTCTGAAGTGATAGAGGAAAAATACATGGTATGGTCATGAAATGACTTTTTTGGATGATGTGATGACTTGGGATTGTATAATACTTTTCCCAATACATTTTTTTCATTGGTGGCATGCTCCAGGTTAACTCGGTAAGGTATAATTTACCTATGTTTGAAGGAATTTTCCGATACATCATGCATAGAAAAGTTCATGATGCAAAGTCATATGCGAGAGAAAGATTATGATGTCTCCTTGATTTATATGAATATTTTCAAGAAGGAATAGTGGATAAATTTGATGGTATATGTCTTCAAATTTACCCTACCATTTGAGGTATAAAAGGTGCAAAACCTAGTCTTGGGGTTTGAAGTGAGTTTAATGAATTTGCAAGTTGGAGAAGGGTTCTATGGCCATGGATAACATGTTGACACCTGGTATGATTTTATTGAGTGTTTATTCTGATTTGGAGAACTGGTTTCTCTCCTAATCCCTAGTGGCCTAATTGGTCTTATTTGGTTTGTCAAGAAGGTTTCATGGATTAGATGTGTTGTAACAATTTTGTCTAAATGTAATATGTATCTTAGTTTTTGAGCATGTTGGTACATGTGTCCTTAAATTTTACAAGTTGTGGTTGAGATTTTAATTTTATTTGGAGGTGTTTGTGTTTGTTTCTCTTAAGACTAGTTCTTGAAACCTAGAAGCATGAATGAGAAGTTTCAAATATTGGATTAGTTGAAGACCCTATGTTATGTTTTAAAGGATGAAATGACTTGTGTCAATTAGAATACTTCATGATATTTCCATCCATATTATACTTGAGCCTTGATGAGGTGATTTGATGTGCCAAGTTGCTTGTTCTTGGTGACCTATTTATGGGCATGATCAACATGCTTAAGTGAGGTAGGAGAGATGGTTGTCTTGGAGTGTTGTTCCCTATTTGGTGGTGTCTCATGGACCTAGAGAGTGATTTGGAGTCATGGTTCATCCATTAATCTTCCCAAGTAGTCTTAATGGCTATTTATTCTATGTAAAGTTGTTCACTCTTGTGGACTAGTTTTTGGTGCTTGAAGACCTACTTGAAGGTGCTTGCTTCTTGGCATGTTTCATGATGATGGTAGCTAAAACAAATGTTATTGAGCTTGATGAATGTTGTGAGAGGATTTATTTGGGTTTTTTTGGAGATTATTGAGTCATGAAACATATGGTAGATGCCCTTGAAGATTAGTTTGCATTCGTTGAAGGAGAAGGCTAATGTTTTAGGCCTTAGTTGAGTGTCTTGGTACTTGTTGGAGATGTCTTGACACCTAACGACCTAATTGGATATTTTGATATGTTTTATATGATTTTATTGTTATTTTTTTGTGTTGCGATGACCGACCTACTTGGTCATGGCCGATCTAGGGGTGTTTTGAGCTAGTGTTGGGTATATAAGCTAGTGTATTTAGTCATTTGTGATAAGTTATGTCCATGAGGTTATGAGTGACCTATAGGAGGTTGAAGAAGAGTGATTAGGGAAATAAAAAATATGAGAAGAGTGATGAACACCTAAAGGATATTGAGGATCAGATGTGTAAGGGAAATTGAGATATTCATCCCATGAAAAAGAAGAATTGAGTGAGTTAGGAGAGTGCATGTTTTGAAGAGGATTTAGTGTGTTTGGAGCTGAACTTGGATAACTATCAATTGTGTGAGTAGTATATTATCAATGATCATCAATTTCCATGTGGTTGAGTTGTTTCTTTATCACCTTAGGTGGTTGTATCCTCATTGTAGGATTGGTGTCCTACTAAACTAGGGGTTGGTTCTCCTTGTGGGGTTGGTGCCTCACTAAAGAAATATTTATTGATGTGTAATATTTATGAAAGTCCTTTGCTATGTGTAATATAAGCATAGGTTTCAGTTGATTTTATTCCCCTTGAGAGTTTAACAATTAAATATGTTGTTTACATGTTCTCTATTTTGTTTCATGTACTTGTGAATGTTGATACACACCTAATTAGCTCACATGGTTTATGGATGTTGAATGGATGGTTTATAGGATGCATGTATGATATGGTAAAGGAAGTAAGAGTTGTTGTATGAATGATTCAACCCCATTTTATTCAATTTATTCTAAAACAATATACCTCATGATGTACTAATTGGGGATAGAAAGATATTGTTTGTCTTATGTTGTCATGTATTTTTGTAAGCCCAAAAATTCAAACTTGACAATGAAAAATAAGCCCAAATTTGAAAATTTTCTTTAAAATCCCTCTTTCTAAGTCGGTCTTCCCTATGTATCATGCCCATCCTAGCCTCGCAGTCTTCCAATTTTGTTGAATAATATTTTATGGGTGTTGGAAGTAGGATATCAAGGTCATTCATCTCATTCGGTGAAGTGATTCTAAAGGTTAGTTTCTCGGAGCATATATAAAGGTCAACTATGGTATTTTCAAGGCGAGTGTGTGCATCCTTTGGGAATTAATTGAAATCCTATAATAATACATAGGTGGTATTAGAGAGTTATGAAGGTTTTGGATATAGTCTAGGAAATTTTAGGAATTTTTTTGATATTTTGAAACAATTGGTGTGAGTGTGGATTTTCGGGGTTACGTATGCAATTAAAATTGATACGTCATCTTCAACAGATGATTCCAGAGCTCCATAAGGATTTGAGAGGAAAAAAATTAGGAATTGGAAATAAGGAGGAATTCTACACATGGTGGAGTCATCACATTTTTCACAAGACACTGTTGACTTCTTAGGGAAGATTGATTTTCAAATACATACCATGTTTCCTGAAGGAAAAATTGATATTTTTGGATAAGGAGGAAGAATCAGGTACTAAAAACTATTCCATTGTTATTTAAATGGTCTTGAGAATCAAAATAATATATCGGTTTGCAAGAAAAACCATATGGAGCTCGGGAATTGCGTTTTCAAGTTCTCAAACTTAGTCAACTTTTTGGCTTGCCTCCATGACATATTTGTTGGGTGTTGTGTCTTTGTTATTATCATTGATGTTGAGTCACATTGATTTCAAAGGGTTTTAAAGTGAATTAGAGAGAGGGTATTATGTTTTCTCGAGTCAAGATGAAGTATCACAATGTGTTTATAACATGGTGTTTTGGTGCAATATGCATGGTTTAGGGCATGGTGCAAGAATGTATGGTCTAGTGTGCGAAATCCAAAGATGGTAAAATATGCTTATGGTGTATAAAATGTCCAATAAGATGTGTTAAATGAATATTGAGGTCTGTGATGATAAAAGGTCGGTTTCAAGTATGATAAGTGGTGTTACAAGCCTAACTAGGCCTAATCCTAGACCTAGGTGAAGAAAGATGGTATGGTTTGCATGAGATATGGAGCAGAGCAAGTTAGTATAAGAATGTGAGGTATGATGTGACATTTCATAGCAAGTGTAAGATGTGTACAATGTCAAGTTCATGAGTATAATGCAACTTCAAGGTCCTTTGAAGACATAACTATGAAGACATGACATGTAAACATGAGAAAGTCGTGACGTTTAGAGAGTTGTAGAGGTAACTAAGAATGAATGAGAATTGGTATAGTGGAAGGATGTTTTTCTAGTTTTTTGTTCCAAGTTTCAGGTCTAGTTGTTGAATATTTTGCAAGATATTGCACTTTTACCAAAACTGGGTTTCTAAAGGTGATATTTTGAGCTAAAATTTGACTTTCAGACACTCGTTGGGGAGTGTATGCTTTATATAGGGACCCAAGATCTTGAGGTTTGTTGAATAGGTTACTTCTGCGTATTTTACAATAATAATTAGGTTTTTTGATAGTCACATTTTTATGAACAATCGTTAAGAAGGTAAACTGCTTTTTAACCCTCTTGAAACTCTAGCTTTGGAGAGACTTGGGTAAAATTACTTGCAATGGTCCAAAATTGTTTCCTTTTGCAAATTTTATGATTTTAGGTTATAAAGGAATCTTCCTTATTTCCATTTATATATTTTAGAGCTTGTGATAGTATGTGGGCCCCACCCAAAAATGAAAGTTTCTATAAAGTTTCAGTTTGTGCAAAAGTTTCCCATTGAACATAATGAATATTTTATCATTTATGGAAGAATGGGATTTTTAATTCTTGTCAATGATGATTTAAGATCATGATCAAGGCACTAGGATGAAAATTTCTCCCTATTTATGAAGACTAGTTTTTAGGAAGTTTTGGGGCATTTTGGAAGAGTTTGGGAATAAAGAGTTTTGGAGATATCACGGTGGTTTTATGACTTGGTTTGATTTTTTTATGATTATGAAAATAATATTTTTCCAATGGTATATCATACTTGATTTTTTGTTGAGTTTTGAGCAAGTTATGGCTTGATTATTGAAGATCAATTTTGAGGGTGTTTGATTGTGCATCCTCTTGAGAGGATTCATGAGGAGAGATGATTGTTATGAGTTTTTTCATGGTTTATGGGGTTTATAAATTCTTAAAAAAACATGTCTAAGTGTTTTTAATGGCTTGGTGAATTTTTTTTTGCTCTATGTAGTCATTTTACCCACCTACTAACTTCTAACCCCATGCACGCTGGCATATCACTCGGTGGGCGTTGGGCGCTCACCCGAGGAATGCGCGGGTGTTGAGCCCCTCCTTTATGTGAGTATTGTGAGAAGATCATGCCATTGTTATAGGATTATTTTTAGAGAAGTAGATATTCATGTAAAAGCACAACATGAGCTATCAAATCCTTATACCCATGCATGGAAACGAGAGAAACAACACAACATGGATTATGAAGAACAAATCTGATTCATAATATGAAGAAATGACACTAGGGTTTGCATCCATGAACAAGATATCCAGAACACACACACACACACACACACACACACACACACACACACACACATATCAAGAATTATAAATAACCACATTACATTCAAAAGGCCATGTCAGGCCGAATATAGTAATTGCCAAGGATCTCGAACCATACAATATATGTTAAAAAAAGATCCAACTCATATATCAAGAGTCCTAGCTATGCCTCCCTTACTACATAAATTTTATAGACCCATCCCTTAGATATGATGACCTTCTTACAATTCCCTAATGAAAACCCCCAACCCTAGGGCCTCCTAATACTTTCTGTAGAGCTTCTCCTTCTTCCATGTTATATGTCTATCCATAAACATCTTGGTGAATTTTTATTCTACCCAAGAATCTCTTCTTATAGCTCCAGTAAACACCACCATGCATTCCATCAGGGGTAGATCACATGCCAAGTGTCAATGTGGTCCTTCAATGGTGCATGCTCATCTCCTTGCGAACCCGCCACTTTCTCTAATGATGTCTTCTAAGAATATTCCATGCGTGGAATATTATTTTATTGACCTCCAAGGTTCCAGGTTAGGACCGTATCCACTCGGCATGCCTAGTCGGGTCATGTTTTTACTCAAGTGCCTCTAGAACACCAAATATGGCTAAGTCCTTATCTCATGTGTAATGTCTCCCCGCGCATGCCCTGGTCTCTCCTAAACCAATATTAAACATTATTGTCATGCACCCACCATTCTCTTTATTGGTCCTACGTGCGTGTGCCTTTTGCTACTTATCCAATAATTTGGGGCCTAACATCACCCCACACTAAGTGTGTTCTCTGTCCTTGGAAACATCCTGCTTCCCTAAAGAATAAAGAATGGTGGGACTCAAATAATTTGAATGAAGGATGAAAGAATGGAAGATGGAGGAATTAAGAATGGAGGAATGAGAAAATATGTCATTTTTGCAAGGAGAGTGGGAACTCCTTCCTAATTTTTGCCTCAATCATCTCCCAGGCATTCACCTCACCCTACGCCTACTAGAGTAATTTTCCCACTAGAGTGCTCACCTCCTCAAAGATCAATTCGTCACCCTTAGCATTCAATGTATCTACAATACCTTCTAGCTATTTGCGAAGGTCATCTAGTGCATCCATTCTATGAGTGACACGAGGGTACAGCTTCCTTAAGCCAATTTTTAAATGAACCCCGCAAGGTTTTGATTGCTTTCATCTTCTTCTCAAATTCAGATAGGATATTATCCCATTCCACCCTATTTTCCTTATTATTATTCTCTTGGAATCATTTTAGATCCGCCTCATGTGTAGTAACTAGTATACTTGCTACTCTATCTCTATTAGTGCAATTATATTATACAACGTCAACCATTTGCACAACAAAAGATTCACAATAGAAATGAGCTCGAATACCTTGAGTGACTCCTCCCGATATTTATCCTTTCTTCATTTTTATTGTGTGCCAATGCCTCTTCTTCTAATTCCAAAGTGCGAGTGGCCGCATTTCCATTGTAAGGATGTGGGTTAAGTATTTGAAGCATTATAAGGTTGACTCGTATTTCTACTCAGGTGGGGACAATTCTAGATGCTTCAAGATAGTGGCATATGTAATCATCTCTATCTTTTTGTAGACCTCATATAACTTCACCTTTTCCTCCCTTAATTTTTTCCTTAACTATGTGTTGATCGGATCCTTCTACTTTATATCCTTTCTCTTCCCAATTAGTTTTTCAATCTTCTTCTCTAGCTCTTCCTCCAAGAACCTTACCCTGTCATTCCTTTCAAAGAGTCTCACCTCAACCTCTACTAACACCTTGTTAAGTGTATTACAGACCTTCTCATCAGGTAACTATTGAGTGTTTTATCAAAGGGTTCAATCCCTTGGTCTCTAGTACCTTCATCAATGCCCCTTTGCTGACCTCGAACTCAAGATCATTAATATAGTACTTAAAAGCCCAAGATAACATCTTCCTTGTTCGTGGGTACATGCCTTATTCTTTGAATGAAGACCATGCAAGAAGTTGGTCTATAGGTATAGTAATTTGGAAGTGCGTGACGCAGTACCTTACTTGGATCATTGATGTAACCCATTCCTTTCTCCTACAGTACTACCACATTCTTTCCTCCTATGTGCACTGCCTTTGGAAAGATTAATGCTAAGTTCGGATCTCCACCCAAGCTCCCATAATCCTTCCCTACACTCTCCTCCTCCATCTCTTTGAGTATTTCATCAGCACTATGCTCCACCTCCTGCTCCACCAAGTCCTTTATTATGCCTCGCTACTTCCCTTTTTGCGGCCTCCTCTATTTGCTCCTTAGTGAGGCTTGGGGTCCTTTGATCCCTAGTTTTTACCTCCTCATTTCCCCCTTTCCATGAGCATCTCCTTCCTCATCCTTTTCCTCATTTCCTTCCTCCTTTGAGTCATGTACATCATACACAGGATGGTCCTGAGCCTCTTCATGCTCATCATCATCCTTCTCACCTCTATAGGCTTCTAGGCTATCCATTTATTTTGATTCCACATCCTTCACTACCTTTCGCTTCTTCCTAACTAGTGACTCTAGTATAGGGGATTCTTCATTCTCATTTTCTTCAACAAGCGAATCCTTCCTCAAGATTCTTCTTTTGAAGGGGGATCTTCTTACTTTGGTGCCTCTTCCTTAGGTGTCTTTTATTTTTCCCTAATAGGGGACTTATTCCTTTGAGCATATGTTCTCGAATTTGCGCCTAACTCCTGCGCGCCAACAAATTACATTATTTATACACTCAATGCATTCCTCTCTGGAAATTCCTCCCTCTCCCTCTTCCTCGGTGTGACCTTATTCCTCATAGATGGGTATGTTGGGATGGAGACATCATTCTCCATATAGGAACCTTTCTCATACTTGGGGCTAATGCACAAGTCTACCCTCGTTGTGGTCCTTCTAGTAATTGGTAGCGTAATAGGTTTTATCATATGTACCTCATGGGAGACATACTTCTCCACATAAGTGTCCTTCTTGGGGTATACTAGCTTTTGCACAGCTCATGGTGGTCTTGGTCCACCTCACTGAGGTGAAACCTTAGTCTTTTGTTCTCCTTTAAGTGATTGACCCCATCTTGGAAATATTGTGTAGTGAAGGAGAATGATAGTTTACACCATGGGCTCTTGGTCCCTTATGACAAAGTGAACCTTTGAATGCAAAAGTGTTGGTATATAGAAAACTCAGCTTCTCCCTACACTAACACTGACAATTATTTGGGTATCCTCCACTCAGCCCCAAATTCATTGTGCATTTGCTTATACCATTTCTCTAGGCATGCCTTATGGGCAGCCATCATGGTGTCATAAGTAGACTTCTCAAATCTCTTGGCCGGGAGGGGTTCTCATCTAGTTACTCCCATACAATTTTTTTTGGCCCATCGGGCACTCAAATTTATGAAAACATAATGTTAAGGAGGACATTACCAAATATGATCTTCTCCCTATCATGCACGACACTGATGATCTCCTTTGCTATAAATACTGAGAGGTTGTAGATGGTTCCTTTTGAGATCTCCCAGATAATGTTCAACCAGGACTTTTCTATCTATGTCCACCTCTCCTACCCATTTATCTTGGTCACTAAGCACACAGCCATCCTCATCACAAGTTTGGAAATCATAGAAATATCGAAGTACCATGACCCCTTATTGTAGTCATAGGCCTCCATAGTTCTCTTTATGGCCTCCTTTTCCTCCAAGTCATCATCAAATGAATCTCCCTCACAGGTTAGACCAGTTAATTTGGAGATTAGTTGGGGATTTATCCTCATTCTTCACCCCACAAAGTAGAAATGGTCTTTATGTACACATGACATCAGCCATTGGTATAACTACTCAGTTTACCAAAATAGGGCAACTCATATAGTTGCAATAATATGGCCTTCTCCATTTTTACCTTCACCTCATCATCATAGATGGGCATTCCGTTAGGTGTCCTCTTGTCTGTAGGTCTAACCATTTCTAATGCCATCTCTTTCTCTATGGCATTTGTGTGATGGTTGTAATCACTTACCGCCATCTTCCTTACATGGGATACCCACTCCTTTCCGAGCAACATGCCATCTAGGTATTGCATCTCCACATACCACTCCTCATTGAAACTAGTAGAAACAATAAGTTTCCATTTTTCCTTTGTGCCATCTTCTTCTTCTTGTCAGGTTGTTAAACATAAACTCTTCCAAGCTCCTCTTCCTCACTCTACTCAAATATTTGGCTTACCTTCACGAAAAAACCATTTCCTCCCGTGCCCTAGCCACAGAACCCTAACCTGGACAACCTTTCCACAAGATGACATACTCTCCTGAAACCTTCTTCCCTACGCCTGTGTACTTCTTCCACTCTGGTTCACAAATCACACTAGTCACACACTCATATTTTCACAATTTTTCCTTCGCACAAATATTCTTCGTGGATGCCCTAGTTCATAAGATCTCTTCAATATCATAATTGTAAGGTAAACAATAATGTGCCGACCTTTTACTTATATCTTTTACTCATCTCCCACAATAAATGCTATGCCACCTACCAACATACTTTTGCAATAAAGGTGTATTTTTCACTAAAGCCAACTTTAAGCAGTGTTACCCTTGTGCCCTATCCTGCACAAAAAATCTATATAACCTTCTGGTGCACAAAAATCCTTACTAACTGAAGATCCTTACATGTGCACTTGCAACGCCAAAGGCACTTCTTCTATCCTTAACCTGATTTTTTCCCTCACCTACCTCATGTTGTTCCTATGCTTCTCATCCTTTGTACGTGGTCTTTGTAAAGTTCTCCTAACACCAAACTCCATATGTCCTGCCTTTTCTACACGTGCTCTTCTACACTAGGTGCCTTCAATTGGGCCATCAAAACACAACTTCCACTACCAACTTCAATTTTACTTCACATTACTCCACCCCACACAAAAATAGATGTGTAGTCCTTTGTGCATACACAACCTTTTGAAAATAATAAGTGGCTACCAATGCACAAGGAACACAAAAAACAACACAAAAAGAAAGGAACAAGTAACAAGAAAGGGAAACACAAGGAAAATAAATGCATTAAAGGAAATCCTAAGCTAAATGGAAATACTACCTTATTTATAATTACACAAGAAGCCTTATTTATAATAGGGCTTCAACCTACTCCCATTGAAATGGCCTGGTAACCGTGTTCCATCCAGTGCTTGTAATTGGCAAGCACCTGAATCAAGGATGTATGAGATGATATATGTCCCTAACTAATGGAATTTTAGTTTCCCAGGATGGCACAGAAATTTGGAGTCATAAAGCAAGACCATCTGCCCAACCTCGAATTGTTTGTTTTTAATATGATGATCAGGTCATGCCTTTTGTCGCACCTTTTCGGTCTTACGAATCTATCTAGCAAGTGAATTCCTTTCTTCTAGCCGCATTAAATTCTCCATGCACTCTTGAATTTATTGTTCATTAGCTAACCCTCCTACATGCACAATACACAATGATGGTAGCATAAATTCAACTGGTAGAATAGCCTCTGTGCCAAAGACCAATTGAAATGGTGTGGCCTTATTAGATCTCTTGTAGGTTGTCATGTATGCCCATAAAATGGCTGATACATTATCATCCCAATCTTGTCTTCCCACATCAAAAATTTTAGTTAACATGTGACTCAAAATTTTGTTAAATGCCTCAACAGTTCCATTAGCTTGTGGGTGGTATGGGGTAGTCTTATGATGGGCCGCCATGAACGTTGAAAAAAAAATCCTGGCTGTTTCATTCATAAAATGTGTACCCCTATCACTAGTCAAGATTAGAGGACATCCATACCTACTGATTATGTTCTCACATAAGAATCAAGTAGTTTTTGCCACTGTGTAATCCCTTGTAGGTGCTGCCTTTACCCACCTTGTTAAGTAATCAGTGTAAGTAATGATATAGTGTGAGATAGTCCTTTGTGCGGTAGGTGAAATTGGTCCTATAAAATAAATTTCCCATTTTTCAAATGGTTATGTGTTGGATATAGGTCTCAAGGGCATCTCATCTCTTTTTCATGGTCTACCAAGGTGCTGGAAATGGTGACAAGCCTTGCAAACTTCAATACAATCCTAGTAGATACTTTCCCACCAAATCCTCGCCAACAGATTTTTTTGTGCGGTGGCATTCCCTACATAATGTCCTCCTGTAATCCCACCATGTGCTTCCTTCATGATTATAACATGCTCATGTTCTAACATGCACCGGCATAAAACCTCATCGTGGAAGAGTTTGTATAAGTATCCACTGATTAGCATGTAGGGCGTGGTGCATATGGCTAACTATTTTTCTCCAAAGTCTTCATTCCCATCAGGCGTGCTTGTTTTGAGAAATAAAAAAATATCTTCTAAGTCGGAGGGAATGCGCCATAACCTAAACAATTGTGTGTCCGGTATAACATCCATAATGCTTTACGGGTCCTCCCATGAGTCAATCCTTGACAAATGGTCGGCCTTGAGTTACTCTTTCCTGGTTTCACAACTATAAACTCAAATTTTTGAAACAACAAGACCCACCGACATACACACCCTTGTAAAATGGGCTTGTTTACCAAGTTATTTAATGCCAAGTGGTCTCGTGTATAATATGAAAGGTGTTTCCAAAAGATATTTTCTGAAGTTGTGCGGTGTGAAGATCATTGAGAGTGATTCATGCTCGGTAGTAGTGTAGTTTTGTTCTACTCGATGTCTGCCTACTAGAAAAACATAAGGGTTGGTTAATAATCCCTTCTCTAGGTTTTGCTAAGACCGCCCCAATCACTATCCCTGAAGCATCAACATATATATGAAATGGCTTATCCCAAGAGGGAAAATGTAATATAGGTGAAGTGATGAGCTTATCCTTCATTGTATCAAATGATATTTGTTGTGCCTCTCCCCAGTGAAATGCACTTTTTGTTTTAGTAACATATCCAATGGCGTGGAGATCTTGACATACCCCTTAATAAATTTCAGGTAGCACCCTGTATGCCCAAGGAATCCACACACTTTGCACTCTAGTTGATAGGCTCCCTCAATCCCATAATAACAAAAACTTTGGTGGGATCCACTAGTAAGCCTTCCTTACATATGATGTGCCCCAACATGGTTCCAAATGGAGTAGTGAAGAGAAAATTCTTAATGTTGAGGGATATAAAAACTACTGACATCTTTCAAACATCAACCAAAAATTATCACAATGGTCTTTCACTAGTCCATACACCATCCAGTCATGAAGGTAGACCTGAAGAAACTTATGGATGAAGTCTTGAAATTCCTACACCACAATGTGTGAAAACACAACAGGCACATTCTTCACTCCAAAAGGCATGACCGTATAGGAAAAACTTCCTCATTCTCGTGGAGAAAGTTATCGTTTCTGGTCTTCCTTTGCAATTCTAACTTGATGATATCCTGAGAATCCATCCGTGAAGGAATAGATCTCGCGCCTAACTACTCCTTCCAAGATTTCTTCAGTGAAGGTGGTTGGAAAATGGTCAATGACACATACTACATTTAGGTCCCTGTAGTCAACACAAATCCTTATCCTTCCATCCATTTCAATACTTTTGACCATGGGGCTTACCCATTTCAATTCCTCCACAACTTCAATGATGTCTGAAGTGATCATTTTTTCTATCTCCTCCTTTAATTTTATGAAAAGATTTAAATTCATTTGACAAGGCATCTTCCGAATCAGGTGCACATCCTCCTTTAACTTTATTTTCATTTCTCCCAAGGAGTGGTGAATGCCTTTAAGCTCATGGTATCCATATGGAAATAAGTCTTGAAACTTGTGCAGTAGATGAATAATATTTGAAACCTCCATCTCTGACCAGTAGTCTCCAATAGTGGCCTCCTTAGGTTCCATTTATGAACCAATCATAACTTTCTTTGTTTTGAGGGGTTCATGGTAGGCACGTATTTTCTCATTAGCAATATCAATAAATTTGCATGTACCTTCAAGATGGCTAACATCCAAACCCTTCATCTATTTTATATCTATCA
This sequence comes from Taxus wallichiana var. yunnanensis, assembly GCA_018340775.1. Classification (NCBI taxonomy): domain Eukaryota; kingdom Viridiplantae; phylum Streptophyta; class Pinopsida; order Cupressales; family Taxaceae; genus Taxus; species Taxus wallichiana. Next base: position 746,745,828 of record CM031240.1, on the reverse strand, counting down.
AATAGATAGTCTTTCCCTTCTCTTTCTCCATGCATGTGTGCTCAAGTTGTACTTCTTATGACTCTTCCTCATCTAAGTGCGGTTCCAAACCAGGTTCACCCAATAACTCCAATATTCTATCCTTTTCCATGAAATTGTCTCCCATCATAAGGCACTTAACAACATGTAATGACCTATCCACCGATGGTTTAGTACTATGATATTAGAAGGCTTGAAGTAGGTCAGCCATCAACTCCCATCAATTTACTATCGATGACGCATCTCTCGAGTGAATATACCATGCGCACACATAACCTTGTAAGGTGGAATACAACTTATGCACCAATAAAGAAGGTGGAAAGGCCTCTGCGACTTCCATCCATGCTTTCTCACATGCTTAGACTTAAAACTAGGGGGTTCCTTCCCATGGTAGTCTTGTATGACAAAGGGTGCAATGATATGAGAAAACCTAACAGAGAACATGATTTTTACATCGCACCATTCTAGAAGGCTACTGCGATGTTTCTCCCACCAACGCACTACGGTCCTAAGAAAATTATAGCTGAGCATTCCTCTTCCTTCAATCCTATTTTTCCATTGAGCCTCCATTTCTCATAAGAAATCATCGGGGTTGGCTCCACTAGAATAACTTGGTAACTTATTTCCTTCCAAGCACTTGAATGAGCATGCCTTTGTCACCCTTATCACTGAGCCTCTCAATTATTTCCCAATTAACTCATAAGTCCCATGTGCCCAATTGTCACATGACATACTAGTTGTATCACTCATGGAATGATCATCTTCAAACTAAATAACTCCCTCTATAGGGTGAATCACCGTAGGGTCCTGTCATCACCAATCCGGCACTATGATAATTTTTCATTGGGAACTCCTCATGCTATGATTATTTACTAATGCACAACTTTTAGTTTGGTGGATGTAATATGGAAACACAACAACAAACATAACACAAGAATACCATAGACTATGATAAGAAGGAATGATGATAAATATGAAATATAAGTGTAAATTATAATATCAACATGAAATTTTTACAATCTCACCCATGAGGTACTTCAAGTGTTACTGACTTCACTTGCCTTCTAACCGTAACTACGGGATAAAATTCAATTACACCTCTTAATGGCTTCTTTAACACACCTTCAAAATGATGGCTTCCTTTACACACTTACTCATACAATATTTCTCACTACTTCCTTCTATGCTAAATGAGGGGGGTGGCCTCTCTATTTATAGAACTTTCAGGCTTATCCATCTTATCTCTAAGATAGGATAAGAAATATACTCTGACGAATCATATTCCATACCAGTAACTCTTATCTCGTACATGTAAGCTTATCTTTTAAGATATGATAAACCTTATCATTTCACATGGTTTCCACATTTTTAGACTTTTTATAAATAAAATACACAAAATATTTATGACCTCACTCCTTGTCCTTATTACTAATATAATATTTCTAATTCCTAATCATGTAGACCCTACTTCTCTACTTACCCTAACTTTGACATTTTAACATTACCGGACCACTTACGACAAATATTTACTTTTTACCACAACATTCCTATTGTACTTTTGACTATTATCGTACTATACATTATTGGCGGCATCGTACCAAAGAACGCCGTTATCTTCTATCGAGATGCTACTACTAATTATACTTAACAACATCCTATTCCTAATACATACATTAATGAAATAGAAATTATGGAGGAAAATTTTAGTGTCGACATCTTTCCCCTTCCTAGCTTCTACTCCGTCCTCGAGTAGACTATTCCGGTGCTTGGAAAATCTTTAACTTATCGTGGTTGACCCATTTTGTCATGGAAGTGCCATCCAATTCCTCCAGTCGGTATGTACCATTTTCATGCACAACTGCTATTTTGTAGGGCTCCATCCATTTTGGAAGAAATTTTCTCTGTCTTTTTTTTTTGTATCTGAAATCATATGCTAAAACCAAGTCATTGACATGAAATGGAGACTAATGGATCTTTTGATCAAAGTATTCCTTCTCGCTTCATTTTCTTCTTATAGCTTGTATCCTTCGCTATTTCCCTCATTTCCTCTAGCAAATGAACATGTACCAACCTTTCTTCTACTAAATTACTTTCATCCATCCTTTCATTTTTCATAACTCCCACAAAGGTGGGAATATCAAACTCAATAGGAAGAAGCTGGTTCAATGCCATAAGCCAAATGAAATGGGGAGTATTCTTTTTGACTTTGATGTTTCCCTATATGCCCACAATGCTTTGCATGAATCCTTTTATCCCACTTATGTACCTATAAGGTTGCATCTTTTGTGAAAATTTGACACAACACAAAATTTGTTCATTCCACCTGTCCATTTGTGCTTGGCTTGTATGTTGTTGCCTTCCTGTGCTTAATAGAAAACTTATTGACTAGGGATTCTACCACCTCATTAATGAAGTGGCTTCATTGATCTGTTACAATTTCTAATGGACAACCAAATTTGGTGACAATGCGTTCATATATGAACCTTGCCACTTTATCCATGGAAGTTGTTTTCAATGGCCTAACTTCAACCCACTTGGTTAAATAATCTGTGGCAACTACAATATACTTATTTTGGCATGGGGTAGTTGGAAGTGGACCTACAATGTCTATTACCCACTTTTCAAAGGGACCAAGTGGAAGAATAGGGCATAATGGAGCTGATGAAGTCTTACGGTTACCATGTGTTTGAAAAATATCACATGTCTTACAATAATTATAACAATCTCTAAAAAGAGTGGGCCAGTGATAACTTGCATCCAAAATCCTTCTTGCGGTAAGGCTCGTCTGGAGAAGTTTCCTCTACATGTACCATTGTAGAATTCTTCTATCAGCACCTTCCCTTGATCATGTCCAACTGCCCTCTTATATTGTCCATTAGGTCCTATTCAAATAATACTCCATGCAAAATAGAATATGGATGACTGGCTTGAGTAATCTTCCTCTTAGTCTTTACATTGGCACCATCAAGAAACTTTAATTCATTCAAATAATTCTAAATATCTATGTATTCATTAAGGATTGTGTCAAGGATAACAATGTTGCATATGGGAAATCATCATCATCACAAGATGAACCTAAACCATCATAGGCTCGAGAGAGTGCATCTGCATTGACATGCTTCTTTCCCGCCTATCTATAATATCAAATTCAAATTCTTATAGCAAAATTATCCATCTTGTTATCCTCCCTGATGGGTTAGGCTTATTTATAATATATTTTAGAGCTCGATTATCTCACAACTATAAATTTCTACCCTAGCAAGTAATTTCTAAACTTCTTTATAGTAAAAATGATAGCTAGAGCCTCTTTTTTAGTTACAGTATAATTTACCTCAGCACTGCTCATTTGTCTGCTCCCAAAGTAAACTAGATAATCATTCCCATTTTCATCCTTTTGGATCGTAGTACTTCCTAGTCTTTGCATCCGAGGCATCAGTATACACAATGAATGGATTGCTCCAATATGGATTCTTTAAAATAGGTGAAGACACCGGGGCTTCCTTCAACTGTTTAAAAACTTCATGCACCTTATTTCTGGCTCATAAGTAACATCCTTCTTCAAGAAGCTCGGGTTAGTGGCTGTGCAATCTTTGAGAAATTCTTGATGAACCTTCTATAGTAACCCACATGGCCTAAAAATGATCTCAACTTACTTCTATTCATAGGAAATGGTAACTCTTTGATTTTTGAAACTTTATCAGGATCAGTACCAATACCATATCTAGATACAACATGCCCTAAGAAAACTCCTTTAGAACATCCAAAGACACAATTTGTAGGGTTTAGTGAGGCTTGTGCTTCATCTAACCTTTGAAATGTTGTCCCCATCTAGTGCAGGTGGTCCATCTTGCTCCCATAGATGTAAAAATCATCCAAAAATACTCTGATGAAGTTCCCAATGTAGGGTTCAAACGCCCTATTCATCAAATGCTAGAATGTTGTTGGATCATTACATAACCAAAAAGGCATAACTCTATAAGCAAACGTTCCCAAGAAGTGGTGAATGTGGTCTTCAGCTTATCTTTCTCCGCTATACAAACTTGGTTATATCCACTATATCCATCAAGAAAACTATAGCACTCTGGCCACTACTTCGTCCAAGATCTAATCGAGAATGGAAGACGGTAATGATCCTTCTTTGTTGCCTTATTGAGCTTCCTATAATCAACACAAATGTGTAGTGTCCCATTCTTTTTTATTGAGAGATCACAATGGGAACAACCCATTCTAAATTCTCCATAGAAAATATGAATCCCGCATCAAGCAACTTATCTATTTCTTCTTTTACGGTCTTGGAAAAATTAGGATTCATTCTATATGGCATTTGCTTTATGAGCTTAGCACCATCTACCACTCAATAGAATGTTCTACCCAACTTACTTGACAGAGTTCCTTGTAATCAAAAGTGAATAGGTGTATGCACCTTCGAAAGAGCTGGAGTTAGGATTCCTTCTCACTCTCCATCACAAAGATCACCAATATTTATTTGTTGGAGACGATCATCAATTTCTTCTTCGATAATTTTATGGATTCATGAGTCGGTGTGACTGGGAGGATATCCATGACCAAAACATCAACCTCACTTTCTTCATTTTCTGTGTCCACTTCAAGGTACTAGAGTAATAAGAGGATTTCCAATCATCGGTTTCATCACTTGAATCCATAGGTCTACGCCTTATGATGCCAAGGATCACATTTATCTTTACCCTCTCTCTACCACATCCAAGTGTCATGAAGATTTCATTCCATTAGTTTCTTGCATGAACTCTCCTTAGCCATGGTCTTCCCAACAACATTCGATGCACGCAATGCATACCATTTTCATCACTTGAAAGTCTACCACACATACAACACCCATAATAGATATTGCCACATTTGAAACAACACCTTCTGGTTTAGTTTTTCCCTTATTTAATGACCTTAACATAAGTGTTGAGGGCGATCAATTTTTAAACCCAACATATTCATTACAGACTCGGTCATTACATTAACTGCAACACCTCCATCAACTAAGACATCATGAATTGAAATACCATTACATAATACCTCAGCTTGTGGAGCGTAGGGATCCGCCTCTGCCTCCAAAACAGGGACCTCAACCTCCTTCCTTTGTCAAGCATTGAGTCCACTTCATAGCTCCCGCCTCTTCTCAGAAGACATAGCCAAGAGTTGACCATATGTAATATTTGCAGGCCTTTTGGATAGATCTTCTAAGATGGAGTATGGTCCTTGTCCCTGTGAAATCAGAAAATCCTACACACCCAACTTTCTTCTCCTATGTTTCTTACTAGTTTCTCCTTTCATCTTCTTAGGATCATTTCCATCTTGGTTATCTTTTTCTTTCTTTCTTTTTGTTATAAACACATATACTTCATTATTTATGCTCTTATCTACTACATCAAAAGAATTCATAGGTGCTTTTCCTTTATCATTATCTCTTGTACCAGATGTAGAAGCTCTATCTAGACAATTATACTTATAATGACCCTTTTTATGACAACCATAACATATAACTTCAGAAATATTTCTTTTTGGACCTCTATCTCCTCCCTGAGAACTAAATTCTTTTCCTTGAAGAAGATTAATAGTTAACTAGCCCATCTTCCTAAGCAGATCTTCATACTCAGTAGATGTACTAGGAGAAAGATTTGTGCTCACCGAGAGTGGTTGTGGATTCTGGACCAAAGGTGCTGGTGTAGGCTCTACTTTAGCAACAATTTCTTTGGGATCCTCTTCCATGCTTTCTTCTTTCCTTCTTGCAATCTCCTTTGCTTGTTCAATGGTAGTTGGGTGGTCATACTTCACTCGTTGTCTGATCTCTTGGCTTCATCCCAAGAATGAAGTGCTTACAGAGGAGATTATCCACACCATTCATCAACCCATCCACTAATCCTTCCTTCCGGATCTGGGCATCGAGCTTCCTCCTTAGCTCTAGAACACGAGCATGATAATCCATTATCTTCTCCTTCTCTCCTTGGGATAGCTTTGTGATATCGATCATGAGATCTGCATATTTCTATTGTTCACAAAATTCTTCAAGAAAACTTTCAGTTAATAAATCCCATGAGTTTTACACATTATCACCTAGTGTTTCAAACCACCTAAGGGTTGAATCATCCAAAAGGTAGGGAAAATTCAGTCCATTGTTCCATTCTTATAAGCCTAGAATGACTTGACTAAAAATTTCATGGTTGGACCATGTGGACATGTTACAAACTCATAGAAATATCTCACTCATCTCATGGACCTTGTTTGAACTTCATACCACATTTGAGAGCCACAAGCCACACATATGCACCTTTGGAGATCCCTAGATCTCCTAGCCAACATACCTAGATCACCTAGCCAACATACCTAGGTCACCTAGACCATGGTAACATCAATGATTTTGAAATCAATGACAACACAAGTGGCACAAACTTCCAACAAAATCCTCCCGTGTCATTAATGCCAACTATCCTAGAAACATTTATGGAACACACACTTAGACGATCTCATTTACATTTTTTTTTCACACCTCTCCCCCTTTGACATCTATGAAAAAGTTATACATGGAATCTACATTGAAATAAGTGACTCACAATGATAACCAAGCTCGACAAGACAAGAGAGAGGTGAATTACCCGAACAAAGCTCCCCTAGGCATGTGTTCTTTATCCCCATTCATAGGCTTGGAAACTCTTAGTGTTTATCACAGACCCCTAATTTTTCATTACAAATTTATATTCACATAACCCTTGTGAGCACATACTCAGATCATCATCACATCTTCTTCATTTCAAAACATACCTACAACATCCTCTTTGATTTTCTCGCAGACCTTCCTAAGCCTTGAACACTTTTCAATATTTTTCATGCTTCATGACTCAGGTCTACCAAGACTTGATCAACACTCTGTGTTCTTCAAAAGAGCCTCAAAGATTGAAGAACATTCACTCTTGGATCAAACTACAGGTCCATTCATCTTAGTGAAACAAGATTACTCGAACACCTAAGTATGCATATGTACACACATAATTCATCTACTAATTCCAAGACATGAACTTGACTTTTAGAAAGATCACATTGAGATACAAAGCTTGATAAAACTTTATTCTTACCTTAGATGCCCATTATATTCTCATCTTCCAATATTATTCCCATACTTCCTAATCTAAGTACACACTCATGAATATTTCATACTATGTCTTTAGCTTTCAAGCATCACATATACCTACCTAGAACTTGAAGATCATTTCTTTTTCCAACACTGCACACCTCATATTACACCTTACATTCTAGACAATGAAGACCTTTCATGGAGTAGAACAAAATTATCATCTTGTTAATAATTCTCATGGACTACCTCTATGTTAAATTACAAATTTTGAAGCTCAAACACTTGATGAATGTCATTTCACCTTTTTTTGCTTGTAGCAATGCTTATCAATAAGAAGACTTGATATTCTAGCTTTCAAAAACCCTGAACACTATACATTTACCTTCACCTTGGTCTTAGATCCCTAACACAGCTTTAAGAACATACCTTGCTTGCAAGATGATAGATGAACGCAAACCTTGAATTCATACATTCTATGAACACCCTTCAAAAACCTAGTCCCCATGCTTGACTCAGGAAATAATCATTTGACTTCATCCTTAAGCCACTACACCAATGTATGAAATAGTTCTCATAGCTTGTAGAAACCTCTGTAGATCATAATCTACTCTTACTTGCCTTCAACGTGACTGAGCATCATATAACATGACTGAGAGAAAAAAACCTCATACCTCACAAATAGGAAGACTTAGATGTACTTCATAATCTATTTGAAAACTTGACTTTATATTTCTATACTATATAACACTTATTCAAATTTTGAACAAATCATACATACCCATATCCATAAGAATCTCATTCGAAAATCCCTTGGATTTATTACACCTTTGTAGTATTTGAGATCAATTCAACCATGTATAGTATCCACATCTTATTTTCAATCCCACGAGCCTTGATTAATGTATAATAATTAGCCAAGTGTTATAAGATGACTCATTAACTTAAAATTTCATTTGATATTTACCAGGTGTTGAATTTCAAATATTTTCAATCATGGTCATTCTAGGGTCTCTGTCCATCTCTTGAGCAATGTCAAATCCGTAGGTCTAAATTATGCATTTTTATTTCAACACAGTCATGTCTCCATGTACATTTCCATTCTATTGAATCACATCATACTCTCACTTCCTTGTAGGTTACTCTCTCCTTTTTCTCGTAGACTTGCAATGCAATTGTTTCTATCATGGAAATTCTTTATTCACTCATGGGGTTAAGAACAACACCTTTGCCCTTGTCACCTAACTCCCCTGGGAGTGTGCATACTTCAAGACAAAATTGTTTCTATCATTGTCAACACTTCAGATGTTCATCTTGCAAATTTTAGAGTCTTCAATACCAATAACACAAGCTACAAGAGCAATGTTTAAGAATTAAATTCAACCTTAAAGTAATGCAATCTGAGCACTTGCTAACTTCTTGGGATCTTAGAGACATGATTGAAACTTTATGATCATTGATACTCTTGATTTTCCCTCCTTAATTGTTTTTAGATCATATCCATACAAAATTCTCACAAACATTCGAATCAAGACATCACAAGTATAGAATTTCATGAGAAATATATAGAATTTGAAAACCCTTAGGACGAAATACCAAATCCTCTTTGAAGCACACTAAAATTTTGATAATAACTTCCATAGACATATGATGCAATGAAACTAAAAATAATAATTTGACATAGATTTCATACTTTATACCCACAAATTTTTTCAACCCTTACAATCTCTTCAACATACTTGAAAAACATTGACATGTACCACATAAGAATCTCTGCATACTATTCGATAGTGAAACACAAGTTTAGTTCAAGAATTACTTTCATAAAACCTTGAATCCATTGAGCTTATGCTCTTATCAAATGCACATGGATATTTAAACACAATTTCTTGAAAATGAAGGACAACATGCTGATCTCATACTCACACCTTGGCACACTCAAGCCTTTAATTAAAGTACATTAAAAGATATTCAACATCTTATACATTGACTAATAGCCTCCTCACTCGAATTATTTGTTAATGAGTCACACAACACCTCACTTTTACACACCTAGTTTCAAGACTTAAAGTCATTCTAGAGTTTTGGGTTCTCATGTCATGGTAATAACTCTTGCCAACAAAGATTTATATAGTTTTATAGTACCAACACCTTCAATTTTTCTTCTTATTACTCCTAGGTTCCTTATCTTACCTTGACTTCTGGTCTAGTTCCAGTTGTTCTCATATCAAGAAACATTATCCTATTTTACAAAGTGATCAAATTGAGCTTTCTTAAAAGAATCACCACCGGGTCTCTTACACATTCAGGTTTAGGATTCATCATTTTAAGACTTGACATAACTTGATACCTGACTAGATGAATGATTAAGTACATTCTTGACATGTTTTGCATGAAATGATCTCAAAATAACTATTACACAATTTGACCATTTTTACAAATATGTATACTGAAATTTGATAAACTAGCTCAGATTATTCTTTCCAAAGTTCTCTTCATGCTTAAGAAAATAATAAATGATGTTTCCTTCATTGTTAATGATGTAGATATTATTTTCAGGCCTTGAGTCGCTCATGAAATATCTCGGAAGACTTATAAGTGTTCAACCAACATAAAAAATGCTAATATAGAGTTTACTTCAGATCCACTTAGAGAGATATGAAATTGCTTGAGACTACACAATCATACATGATAATAAAATAGTGACTTGAATCTAAGGACTGAAAATTCCTTTAGTTTAAGGTCTAGGAGTCCTCAACTCCCCTTAGAAAAATAGTCCTCTTATTGAAGAGACAAATAATGACAAAAATATCATATGTATATACCAAGCTTGTGAGCACTATATGGTAGGAAAATGAATATATTTCCTCTCTTTAAATGATGACAAGACCTTGATAAACCGCATGACCTCTAAGACTCTAGAACTGAACACATCTCAAACTTTTGACAGGGTCCATAATTATAGTCTGAGATAGGGAAAACTCTAATTTTGTGAGCATAGAATCATATACATCCTAAGTCACCGTAGACCGAGAAAATACCTTGTAAATACTTTTAAAAACGTGGAGAAGACACACACCTTGACTTAAATAGCTCCCCCTCACTCCTATATACCATCGATGAGATTGATGAGAGACCTGAGAAGGTCTCATGATTTCTTTTAGTTTCTTGACTAGTTCATTATTTTTTGACTCTTTAGTTGTCACAACACCCTCCTTTTAAACAGTCACCTTCTTAGAATCCTTTTGAGAACTTTGGATAGACTCTCCCTTCTTCTTGTATTTCTGAGCTTGTTGCTTGGGTCTTTGAATTTATTTCTTTAGTTGACCTGCATCACAGAACCTTATAATGTTCCCTACCTTGTGGCACCTAAAACATTCCATTTTTCTTCCTTTACACTCAAAATCCCTATGTCCATATTCATTGCAAGCATAGAAATAGCCATTGAATTTTCTTGCATGACTCTCTATGTTTGATGGATCATTTTTGCAATAATTTTCTAGATGTCCTTTCTCATGACAGTGATAACATTTAGCTCCATATCTTTTTCCTACTTTTTTCTCTTCCTTCTTTCCTTTAGAGTGATGTTCTTGAGTTTCTTCTTTATAATATTCTCTCTTTTCAATATTAGGATTACACATACTAGCCCTATGTCCATAAGCACCACACTTGTAACAATTACCATGAAAAGAAACATGCCTATATGCATTTGGATTTCTGACTAGATGATCTTCCATGAGATGAGCGGTTTAAACTATTTCCCTTACTTGACTACATTTTTCATTTTATCCTTGAATTGATTCACCTTCATTTTTCTCTATATTGCATGAATCTTCTATGAAACCTAGACCTGTTCTATCACCATATACATTTTGTTTTCCTAACATCTTATTCAGATTTTCTGAGCTCTCTTGAAAATATGATACCTTACTTGTCATGATGCTTAACTCTTTATTCAATTCTTCTTTCTCTTTCTTCATTTCTTCTTTCTCAACTAGAGCTTCCTTGAGTTGAGTCTATACATACTAGAGAACTTCCTCTTGTGATTCAATCAATTTTTCTAGCTTCTCTTTACATATCTATACTCCCTACCTCATGTGATAACTATCTCCCATATTTTTCACCACGATCTCCCTTTAGCTTGTTAAAGATTCTTCCAAGGGCCTTCTCTAATACAAATTGTTAGAGATGACAAAGGACCGAGAGGGAGGGGGTGAATCGGTGCTCGTAATAAAAACTTTCACTTCCCTATTTCAAACAATGAACATACAACCTTATGAATCACATACACTAGTACTTGATCAAAATTTGATATAGTCTATCATGACATGCATACATGAAAAGAGCACAAAAAACCTTAGAGAAATTATTTATTGATATTCAGAATAAAGCAAACTGATTTGATCCACATCAATAGTCTACAATATACAATCAAAATCTCAACAATACTATCCTGACATTAATATGATTTGACAAAGGCTTTCAATTGTAGACCAACTAAACTTCTCTCCTTCATCAACCTATCATTACAAACACTTCATCATATTCATTCCACAACAACCAACTACTGTCCTGAAAGAGACTTCTAGGGGTTTTTCTTTGTAGAAAAATTTTCTTCAAGTGAAGAGAAAATGGGTTTTCATCAATACTTGCATATTCACACTAGCTCCTTTTTTTAGAAAAGACAAACTCCTCACTTAACCTTTCAACTTCATAAGACCCTTGACTTTTTGGTTTCTTTGTTTGACCCAAGAAAGCCTCTTCATCTCCTTGTCTTGAGCTAATTGAAGGATTAAATTCTTGTAAATCTGTTATAGACCTATTGTTATAGACTTTTCATCTTCTTTTTCTTCACACTACATTCTTCATATTCCATTCTCTATTTCTCAAGCTACCACACACAAGGAAATCTTATTAACTTATTTTTTTGTCCTTTTCATGTTCTTGCTTGCTCTAGCTCCTCTTTCCCAAACTTTCAAATCTTCACCTTCACTCAAACTTTTAATTCCATATGTCCTTTGAGATTCTTCAACTCATATATGCACTTAACACTTCGATTGAAACTGAAAAATAGTTATATTGTATGAGAAAAAAATTTATGCACAATATGAAGACTCCTCTTAATGCAAGAGATAAAAAGGTTACACTATTTAGGATTCTCATTTAGTCCATTTTGCACGTTTAGAGATACCTGCACAACTTCAAATCCTTGAGAAAGATCTATTTTTATGGTCAAATCGAACCTTTCACCCATTGTATCTTCCTTCACCTTTTCAAAGATCAAATACACTTGCAAGATAGTTACAAAAACTAATCATTCAACAAAGTTCACTTGAAGTCTTTCATTCCACCTTCACGCACAATTGAATAAAGACATATACCACTAGAGAATACACAATTCATGCCATTGCATGAATTGATACCTATTCAATCATGGAGAATGATTTTCAACACTCAGATAGTACCTCTAGGCTCAATAGGAAGATATGTTTATTTGCAATACTTGTTGTGAAACACGATGAATTGACTATTTTTTATCAAACATGACTATGGGACCCAACTTATAAAATGTTCTCCTTGTATATTTGATGAATTGACTCCAAATATTCTGAAATAGGTGCTTACAAAGTATCCAAAAATATTTTAACAAAAATATTGAATTTTGGTTGGAGGATTTGAGAGAATCAAAGAAAAGTCTTCATAGAAACCCTAAAGATATGCTTTTGTCAACGACAATGCCCGAGAGCTCTGTAACAATTAATTTATTCTTCAATTTTTAATAGAACTCATAACTTATAGATAATGCACACAAATGATGGCCTTCTCCATCTTTTTAAAACACTATTCAAGTTGAAGATAAGCTACAACTACTCCCAAACAACAAAAAAATAATGCATAGTTTAATGCCGCTTATAACGGTGGTATTCATATCAAGTTATCTTGAATTTTGTGATAAGGAGAACCTTCTAAATTATTTTGGGGAAGTATTGAACAATGTAATCTCCTTATCATTTCTCAAAGCATATCATTTCTTCAACCTTTCACATCCCAACTAGCCAAACTTGCAATAGTACAAAGACATGTAATTTGTATTATGTCCAACATTTTGCTTTACTATCTCGATTTTTTACTTCTATCACCACCAACATATTTGATAACATTACAAGCAAGGTAAATATCACATCCTACCTTTCAAATCTCTAGCAAGCATATTAATATGAGATAAGAAAACTTCTTGTTTGTTAAAGATGATATTCCATGAATTTGCATAGAAAAACATAACAAGGACAAGGAGGAAATCCTTGCTTCACACTACTTATCTAATTTCAACAAGATCCATTCTCATTCACCTATGATTAAAGGATAAGAGCACCTTATTTTTCACTCCAAGTGCTTCAATCAATGACACTTTCAAGACTTAGTCATCTCATAGTGCATATCTAGAAGGAACCTTGTACTTGACTTCCACTGAATAGCTTGACAACAAAAAGGTACATGAAAATAAAATTAATAGACCACAGAGAAATTTTAATAATCTTAATCAAGTGATTTGAGGAAAAACAACTAGTTTTTTCAATTTCGACTCAAAAAGTCTTGAGAGAGAGAGAGAAAACATAGCCAGAAAAATGCTAATAACTTCCTTAAATATTATCCATTTCACCTGAAATTTTTGTAATATCTAAAAATTAGAATCCTATAAAAAAATTCATTCTATTATTTATCTGAAGGATGTACTATATTTTTCTTGAGTGTTAAGAATTCAGGCACCTTATTATGCAATTCCCAAAAAACCTATTTTAGAAAAACTAGTACAACTTTCACATACGTTCTCAAAACTTGATGAAATTTTTCCTTGAGAACAAAAGTTCACCCTTATACATGACCAATAAGCTGTTATCATAAATATTATGATAATATTCTATCCCATCTCATTTACCTCGTCCTGCACTATTGGTTCTCAAAGCCACTTTCTGTGCACATTTGAATTTTGACTTCATGAACTAAACTAAGCCTTGTTTTTACTCACACATGTTGTAGATACTATTCCTAGGCTTCTCCCATGCTCAAAATACCATGCCATTTCCTATACCAACTTCTCACACCTTATTAGGCACTAGAAACATGCCTGAATGGGCCAACATCCACTACAACTTTCACCAAATGACTGACACCCCCGTGAGAAATTTTCCCCTACTTGTAACAACATTATTGACCTATAGATCATCTAAAACTAGAAAGAAAACATTTTATCTATCTCTAGTGATCAAAAATTGTGTTCCCTACTTTGGTTTAAGTGGATTCTTAGTATAAAATGACTTGACTTGACTAAAACATTTCATGACTGGACCATGTGGACATGTTATAGACTCATTGGCATCTCTCACTCACTTAATCGACCTTGTTTGACCTTCATACCACCTTTGAGAGCCACAAGACACACATATGCAATTTTGGACCATAGTAGCCAACATACCTAGATCACCTGAGACCACGGTAGCATGAATGATATTGACATCAATGAAAACACAAGTGACACACACTTATAATAGTTTGTGTACATGGGGATTAGAGTGCTAGAGGAGAGTGTGAGAGTGCAATGAGGGGTCGAGAATAGAGCAAGGAAGATCTATGATAAGATGACCATTTTAGAGAAGAAGGAGCTTAAGTCATTAGACCTAATCACATATGATGATACAAGTTTGAGCGAATAAGGAGAGAGAGGAGTTTGAGAGAGTTTTGTGAAGAGGAGCTGCCAAAGAGATCAAAATCAGTTTTGAAGCAACAAGAACATCGGATGATCATCCATTTCAGGTGGCTAGTTGGGTGACTATTCATTTTATGGGGTTGTATCATCTTAGTAGGGTTTGTGCCATACTAAATTAGGGTTTAGTGCTCCTTGTGAGGTTGGTGCCTCAAAAATTAGGAGTTGGTGTTATTTTTAGGGTTGATGCCCTACTCAAATAAGGATTGGTGCTCCTTATTTGGTTGGTACTTCACTAAATTTAAAACATGGTAATATAATGTTCTATTTCATTAGGTTTTACTCCCCTTGAGGGTTTCCCATTTAAATATTGTGTTCTTTTTTTCTCTCATATTTCATGCTTATGTGAATGGTTCATATGTTGCTTGATGGGTTGCTAAGATAATTAATAAGCTCATAATGATTAATGGATATTTTATGGATTCCTTTAATGATATAAGAAAGTTATGTTAAATGAAGTAAATTTTTAAGAAGAATGAATCACCCTCCGAGTCATTTTGCTTCTAAAAATTGGTATCAGAGAAAGGTCCTTTTGAAGTAAGTTTAACTACTTAAAGTAGATCCTTTGAAGCACATGATGGCTAACAAGAATAAGGAAAGAGAACCAAGAATTGAGATCCATGGCCAAGAAGGATGAGAATACCATTAAGTATCTCAAGAATCAGCTAGAGAATGTAATTATAGGTTTGAGTTTAAGGAAGTATGAGTGTAATAAGTTGAATTCTAAGCTATGTCCCTTAGAAGATAGTTACAAAAATGATTATGATGATATTGGTAATGAATAATATGAAATAGATTTTCATGTTGAATTAGTGCATCAAATATTGGAGAATCTCAAGTTGAAGGATTTTCCACTGATCTCAAGATCAAGGGAGAACAATGTGTCAAGCTCATAAAGGAGATGAAAACCATAAAGGCCAAATAAGATGAATGCATCAGATGTGAATTAGAAATGAGGTCATTGAGGTTAGAATTGGAGCAGGTATCTAGCATTTTGGAATATTATGATAACTTAGAGAAGAGATATAAGGATCTTAATGATATTACGAGAAGTCGAGGGTTGCAAATGACAAAACAGGTCTAGGATTAAAGGATGATGACAAAACATGTCTAGGATTAAAGGATGATGATTCAAGACAAGAAGATGTTGTTCCTATTTCAAATAGAGGTCAAAAGCAAGATGTAGGTATAAATAAGTTTAGTATTAAGAATCCAAACTCGTGAAACAACCAAATGGTATACGGTATGCAAAATTTCATGGTTATTATTATTCTTACAATGGTTTTGGTCATAGAGCAAGGGATTGTAGGAGGTTATTTATTAATATGTATCCATAGAACAATAGAAGAAATCATAGTTAGAACCAGGTAGGAGGTATAAATCATGTTGTTTTCTATAGTTGTCAACAAGAAGGTCATTTTGCAAAATTTTATGTCCATCATTCTTCAAGGAAACTTAAGAAGTTTGATGCTCCCAAAGCTAAGTATGGAAGCCAAGGCCAATCAAAGTTACATCATGTTCTATCAAGAATGTTGACCATGCGGATAAGGAGAAGGATACAATCAAGAAGTTATAATTTGACCATTCTACAAGTCAAAGTGGATTATTTTCCATGATTATACAAAACCCAAAAGATAAAGTACTTTAAAAGGAACATGTTTATTTGAAAAATATTTAGTCTCTTGTGCAAATAAGACTAAGTGTAAGAAGTTGGATATGCCTTTTTTTTAAGATGACAAGTATACTTTGTAGCCTTGTACATGTATCTTGTTAGGTATTTTGTCATGATTCATCAAAGGTGGTTGAGGTGTGATACTAGTCATGTTGTTGTTTTTGGTTTCTCAATCATTAGTGGTGTTTTGCAAAGAAGAAGATTCCAATATTTCTAGGTCATTTGCACAGGTGAGTTAAGATAAAAGGAACTATGTAGGTACATCATGATCCATGAATTATTTATAACAGTAGTGGATAAAGTACATGTATAATGATAGTGCATAGTGAAATTTATTGTATTATCAATGATTTGAGGATGACATTACTTCTTCAAAGAAGGTTTTGTGAGCTTCAATAAAATATTGATGATCCAATAGGTTACACAACATGTTGAGAGATGAAGGGTTTTCCTCTTATGGCTCTAATGAGTAGAATTAAATTTTTATGCTCTATATTATCTCAAATTACTTAGCAAAGGCCTATTCTATGAAGTATGTCTTGTTCATGAATAAAGTGTGTGCATTTATAGGTCTAAAAAGAAATAATGACAAGAATTTTGTTGTGGAAGTGAAGTGTTTAACATAATTGTGCATGCCCAAAAAGTAGATATCTCAAGAAAGGTATGTTTATGATGTCTTATTCTTATTATGATGCATTGAAAATAGGTTCAAGGGTTGTAACATTGTTTCAAGAATAAGTGTGTATACATAAGATTGAAAATGTTGTTCAAAGACAAAATAATCATTTTGGAGTTCAATTTAGACTCAAGTCTATTGTGGAAAGGTCTATAATTCATGAAAGGGTTTATAAGTTATTAACATAGTTGCTATGATCTTTAAAGAGTTAGGCAGTCATGAAGATGTTGAAAAGTATGAATTTGATCTTTTCTATCATTGTTTTTTAAGTTGTGCTCCAAAAATATGCAATGAGGATACATCAACAATGTGGTGTGAAAATCTAGATGCTAAGAACTTAAAGGATACTATGTCAAGATGTTATTATAGGGTCTGTGATGTTTATGAAGTGCCATATGAATCATGATAGAGTCAAAGTGAACCATGAATTTATAGATCGGAAGGCAATGAGCAAACATCACGTAAAAGTTTTCGATTCAATAAGAAGTAATGTTGTTCGATGAAGACTCTACAAATGGGTAGTTAGATAGAGATAAACATTTGAAATATTAAATTATATCTTGTAGTTTATATTGTTTCATCAAGATTCGTCATAATAGTCTAGGAAGTGTTCTCTAAGTTTACATGGTCAAATATGGGATTACAAAACATGATGTATTAGGTATATCTCGTGATGTGCATATTGGTGCCTAGAAGTGTGTTTGAAAAGAAAGGATTGAGTTTCGTATGGGGCATGAAAAAGAGATGAAGTGTTTCATTATTTTTGTATGATGACTTGATCAAATATCAAGTGCATGGAGAAATGTTTCCAATTCATAAGGATGCATTGTGAAGTTTTTAACTACATGTATTCAAGAAGGTCTTGAGAGTGGTGATGTCCCGAGTTAAACGGTGAAGATAAGTTAAAATGATTTTCAAGGCATATTTCAAGTTTTAAAAAGGTCTACATGGTGTATAATAGGTGAAAAGTTTCTTGATCTTTGTTTATGACTCAAAAAGGGTTCTTGAGGTGTTTTAGAGATGAAAGAAAGATATGTGCAAGTGATTGTTGTCAAATGTGAGTTATGATTGTGTTCATCATCCTAGGGGGATAAATGTATGTCCTTGTTGAGGCATGAAGAAGGATTTATAGTGTATTATTGAGAAGTAGGAGTATGGCTTATCCCGGGGGAGATGCATTTACTCGTGGGGAGTCCTAATAAGATGGTGCATAAGTTAAGGTATGGTTGTAGATTGAATAGATTTATATGGTATGTTTGAAATCTAGAGATATGGTCAATCTAAATCATGGGGACCTTGTTGTGAGAATTTCATGAAGGATTGAGAGATATTATGTCTCATGAAGAACAAAATTATGGGTTAGCATGTTGTTGTAAAATGGATTTGAGAATGCGAGAATAATTTTGGTGAGTATCGAGTTGATGAAAAGAGTTTCAAGATAGTATGAAGATGATAGATGTCGAAAATGTTTTTCTCTCGGTGATTAAATTATTCTTGTGAGCTATATGTGACTTTTTGGAATCAAGATGAGCTAATATGTGCTATAAATACCTCCAAGGTATGAAATTTTTATGTTTTCTCTTGAATATATTACGCAATAGGATTGCATGAGATAATTGTAAGATCCAAGGTTGAAGAAGCAAGTTCTTAAAGATCTCTATACTAGAACTATTATGAAGGAAGCTATGTTTGCATTTAAAGAAGCCAAAATTAAATCAAGGTCATTACTATTTACATAATTTAGGAAGAAGTTGTAGTCATGTTGAGATCTTGTGATGTTTTCCAAAAGGTCGGTTTTAAGGAAATTAAACAGTTATTATTTTGTTATATCGAAGAAGATTTATCAAAACAAGGGGATTTAGGCGGCTCTGAGTTTGAGTTGCAAGAAAAATCCAGGTGATCGATGATACAAGTTTGATTATTGATGAAACAAGGTATGATTTGAATTGTTAAGTTCCAAAACAATATTTTCAATTTTGATAGATCTAGAGGACAATAAATTAGGGTGCTCTAATTTTTGGATATGTGTCAAAACATGAGTGAAACCATTCGAGTCGGGAGGAGTCCGTTTTCTTATTATTTGTATGGTTCATGATGAAAGCAACTGTCATGTATAAATATGAGTTTGAAGGTTCTGTTTGAAGACTGTTTTGGAATCGTGTAGTCCTCAAAATGAAATGTATGAGTAATGAATTAGGTCCATGGATCATTTGCGCGATTGAAGACAATAAAGTGAGTACAAACCAAGGAGGAGAAAGTAAATATGTTTATAGGATTTTTTTGTTGGTTTCATGTCAAGTTGAATAGGATCCTTTTTCATTAGATGTTAAAGGGGAGAGTGTAATCAAAAACATGAAATATGTCAATAGCTCCTTGCATGTTTGGTTGTTATCGGTGTTTACGAAGATGGTTGCCATCAATGAAAAAGGGGAAAATGTTGGGCATTTCATTTCTGTTGTTGTCATTAATGTCAAAGGGTGTCAAAGTGCATTAGAGAGAGAGTGTGATGGTGTCTAAATCAGTATGAGGTGTTATGATGTGTTTGTATCATGGTTCCTTGGAGAAATATGCATGGTTTAGGGAATGGATTAGGCATGTATGGTATAGTGTGTGAACTCCAAAGATGGTCAAAGATGGTTATGGTGTCTAGCATGTCCAAGAAGACATGTTAGAGGAATGTTGAGGTCTACATGATGATAAACATGTTAGTTTCAATATGATAGGTGTTGATACAAGCCTAACAAGGATTAATCATAGACCTAGGTCAAGTAAGATGGTACATTGCATGAGCTATAAAGTAGAGAAAGTTAGTATAGGCATTTGAGGTATGTTGTGACATTGCATAGAGGTGTATGAGGTGTACAAGATCAATTTTCGTGAGTATAATACAAGTGCAAGGTCCTTTGAAGCAAGATTTATGAAGATAAGGCATGTAGACATGGTAAAGTCATAGTTTTGGTAGATTTGTAGAGGTATCTAAACATAAATGAGAATTATGATATCGAAGGAGGTTGTTATAGTCTTGTGGTCCAATTTTTAGGTCTAGGTGTTGATTATTTTGAAATATATTCCACTTTTGCCAAAATTGGGTTTCTAAAGGTGATATTTTGAGCTGAAATTTTACTTTAGATTCTCATTTGGGAGTATATGCTTTGCATGGGGACCCAATCTCTAGGGTTTTTTGAATAGGCCGATTATGAATATTTTCAAAGCGAGAATCGGTTTTTTATCATCATGTCTTTATGAACAATTGTTAAGAAGGTGATGTATGAACATCTCTCCAAAATGCAATTTTGAGTGTCTCTAATCAATTTTGGCTTGGGATTGTTCTAGGAGGTTTATATGTCAATTAAAGGGTCATTAGAGTCATGTTAAGATGATTGGTTGAGAATAAGCTTTCAAAAATTAAAATAATACATTTCCCTCCAAAAGTGTATTTTGAAATCCTAAGTGGGTCTTAGCCATTCTTGACCTATGATGTGAATGTTAGTGAAGGGAAGGTGTTGTTAAGAATCTAGTATGTTAATAAGAATCCTATTGTATGTTAAGATAAGAAAATGATGTATTTAAAATAATAAATGTCTTAATCTAGGAATTTGGAGTCATGACATGTAAACCAAAGTTAGTTAGGGTTCTAAGAAAACTATGAAAAGGAGGGATTAGCTTGTGGAAAGGTGGTTGCTATTGTAAGGATATGCTCATGAGAAGAGCTCTGTAAAAGGAAAAGAAGAAAGAAAGAAGTTGGATGAAGACATACGAGAGGAGTGATTGAGTTATGTACTTAAAATTTTGTGTTTTGATCATCTAAACATGGTTTCTATAGAATTTATGATTGAAATCTCAATATATTTGTGTATGAGTACCTATAAGATGATGGATTACATTTAATTGATGTGATTCCAAGCATATTATAGAGATATTAATCTTATTTGCACTTAATAGGATTTACATGTTGTATCTTTATATCTAGATTGACCCTAAACAGGGAGGTGAGTGTTAGTCTTGTGCACAAAGATGAATATTATTAAGAAACTAAAATGGATTCATTGATAATGGATTCTTAATATTGGAAAGGTGTGATAATTATTTTTACATTAAAGCTTTATTGGACACAATAGTCTCTTTGCACTTTGTAATGCCCTAATTTGTGTGATTAACTCTTTTTTTGAAAGACATTGGGTAAGGTTAATAGGTGATTGGTGTAAGATTCTTGGTGATTGTTCAAGGTGATAAACTAAAATGTGAATATTTTTATGTTAATATAATAAGTACAATAGTAAATAAGATCTAACCAAACAAGGAGAAATGACCCAAACAACTAAGAAAGTAAATATGTGAAACCCTACATTGCAAAGAGAGTTAAAAAGAACTATGTTCATTTGACGAGCTTGTTGGACTATGTTGCAAAAGATGGCTGGAGAAACAAGAGGAGGAAAAAACTATGTCGAGGTCCAAAAAATTGTAGATATGGGAAATCTAAGTGGACTGGGGTGCCTGGATAGGTAAAAAGGTGCCTGTGGGTGCCCTAGTATGAGATATGGGATCCCTAGTTTGTGAAAAAACTCTATAAACCTCCTCTCAAGTGTCACTAAGTGATCGCTTATGTTCCCTTCCTACTGCACTAGCTTTGTTGGACTTCACAATATGTCACTGGAAATCAGAAATGAAGATGAGACTTACAAAACCCCAAGACAAGTATCAAACCCCTAAAAAGAAAGATGCACATGAAGGGGTCGAATTTCCTCAACTACCACAATGCTTGGACTTACTAACAGAACCGCACTACATCTTAGTCTCGAAGTTTTTATATGTGTGTGTGCAATCATGCCCTAGGTTCTCTTATTCCAGTCACACTTTGTGAAAGTAGTGAGCAATAACTATGTGTACAAATGTAATAAATGGTGGATGGAATAGAATAAAATTCCCTCCTATGATGTGTGATGCAGATGAACCAGCCTTTTCCCTTGTGATGGATCTAGATGGATGCAAATAAGCTTTAAATGTCTTAGATGGAATGCAACCTTAGGTGATGGTAGTAGTGCCTAGTGTTTGGTCCCCCATTATTGTCTCATAACTTTATATTTATATGGTTCTCTTATTCTAATATTGTAACTAATCCCGAAAAGGCCAACCACTATAAAATGCTCAAAAAGATAGAAAGTGCCCAAAAGATGGAAGTAAAGTGGGAAAAGGATCAGGGCACCCCGATTGGGACCAGGGTTGCTGTGGGCTCCCTAGTACTAGCCCGGACGCCCTAGTCACGGCTAAAATGACGCAAAGTGACAAAAAAAGATTGGGCATGTATGTGTGGGAGGTTGATAGTGACGATGGAAATAAAAGTAAAATTTCCAAGAGATGGGGGTATTTAGTAATTTCTTCACTCAAAAACTATATAAATAGTAGTATGAGCCTGGGACTAAATAATACCCAACGTATGTGATTTAGTGTCTACATTTTTCCCCACTTTATGTGGTGAGAGAAACACTCGGTAACATAAAATAGATTGAGATGCGTACTTGATGTCCATGTAGAGTGATGTAGGAAACATGCCAAAGGACTAGATAAAGTAAGGAATGAAAAATATGATGGATCGTGGAAACTAAATATGCAAAAGAGAAAAAAAGTGATGAGAGTGAACCTAGGGTGGAAACACATGTGTAGTTTCTGATGTGTGTGATGTACTTGCATGTTAGTATGGTGTGTGCTACCAAAAATGTTGTTTTTGACATTGTATTTGTTGTTGTTGTTGACTACTTGCTTCTCATATGGTCAGACCTGCAAGGAGAAGATGATCAAGTAGTCAAATATGCATGTATATATGTCAAAAATGCATGTAAAAGATGCATGTATATAATAAAAATATGTAATGGAAATGAAAAATGTAAAAGGAACATGTGCAATTGATCTGTGATGAGAGAAAGAGTATAGAGAGGATATCATGTTATGTGATTTTTTTGGGAGATATCACACCACCTTGGCTGAAGAAGTGTAGGGAGAAATATGCATTATTCTCCAACCTATAATTGTTTCCTTGAAGTCGTGTATGAAGAGATTTTTGTCTTGACTCATTTTTTTGGGTGATCTGACGCCATTGGTTGAAATAGTGTAGAGAGGAAATATGTTGTATCCTTTAACTTATAACTACTCCCAAGAATGCTAAGGACAACCATGTCCTATAAAAGTAGCTATGTACAGAGTTCATAGATCGAGTGTCCGAACCCACTCGCTGTGTAACCCACAATGCCAAGGGTAGAAACTAAATTGATTTGAACTGGTATAGAAGTATTGTGTAGTATGTAAAACCCCAAATGATGCCCCCTCTTTAGGGAAGCATGCAATGTCACTTATAGGAGAATGTGGCCCCAAAAGAATACTAACCACATAAAATGTGCTCTGTAGGGGATGGAATATGCTTGGTAGAAACCAAGGTGCACATAAAAAAGTGGCTAGAAACAAGTGTTAGTACAAACAATCATGCATATAGAAGACAAATGTACGTTATGCAAATAGTGTGCAAGCTAGAAAAAAGTAGACACGTAAGAAGAAAATCATATAACACTAAAGCGGGTTACAAATATTGAACACCACTCATGATGTCACTAAAAATCAAGGCCATAATGGCTGCAAACAGACAAAAAAGTGTGCACACCAAACAAAGGGTAAGGCCCACATATAATAGTAAACAAGACAAGTAAGTACAAACAACAGATAGCCATGGAAGCAAGTAATCCTACAAAAAAATGCTACATATGAAGCACCCATTAGGATGTTATAAAGATAACTAGTATGTCAAAAGTGTGTATAAACAAATAATATGGAATGTAAGATGGATGATAGGAGTTGTGTGCCCCCAAGAAAATGGAGTTGTATGCAAATGAGGTTCATTTAGTTTTCCCCCTCAGCAGTCAAGAATGAACTGTAAACAAGAGTGCATCATTGGGAAATGGTCAAAGTATGTGTTATGTTTAATGTGATGTGATGAATGTGTATGTGTATTGATGATATGCAACCTAGAGATGATGTGTATATGAGCCTTATAGCTGAAGCGTATACTACGACAAAATGAGTGAAAGAATGATTATGTATCCTAAAGTGTATATCACTACAAGATGAATAGAGGGAGTGGTGATGTAGCCTAAAGTGTATACCACTACAAGATGAAGGAAAATGTGATCATTTAGCCTGAATCGTATGTCACTAACCTAGGAATGTCACATAATGAGAGTTAGAATGCTGAACATGTAAATATGATAAGGTCCATTTGATTTGTAACCCCAAAGACATTCGAGTATGGACTGAAGAACTAAAGTGCATCATATGGTAGTGAGTGTAACACGTAGAATACAATGTAGTATGTGTGATGAGTGGACCACCATATGATATGTAGAATATGTAGTGTAGGATGTATAAGATGCAAATACAATGTGTGTAGATAGACTAGTAATGTGAGGATGCATGCTATGTAATATGTAAGATGAGGAGTATGACACATATGATGAAGACCAGTATGATGTGTAGAATAGGTAAGATGTGCGGTAGAAAGTAGCTATGCACAAATGTCAAAATACAAATGATCTAGACTAAATGTAGGACGTAAGATGTATAACGTGATATGTGTGAAGAGTCACGATGTGTAAGACCTATTGTGAAATGTGTGGGGTTCATGTGTACTAATCCCTCAACATCAAGTGTAAACAAAAGAAAAAGAGTGTGTGTCATTGGGTAATGACGACGCTAACACATGTAATGAAGATGAGAGGGGGATATGTGTGAATATTATGTCCCCCAAGTGTGTGTGAATGAATGAAATATCCAATGATAGTGAAGGAAAAACATCCTTAATCCGATGCATATGGTGACAAAAGTGTATGACCATGCTCTAATAGTGGTGGTATAGTAAACTCGCCTATGTCTTTGGTGAATGAAGTATATATGCATGTGATAGATGCATATAAGATGAATGTTATGGCATAGAAAAATGTGTCAGTGGTGAAAATTGATGTGGTGTTGATTGCGAAGGTGATGGACATCCATGTGGAATAAAATGAGGTGGTGATCGGTGTTGAGATGCGTTGCTGTCCTAGGAAGGGGCCTATACCTATGTGTAGGAATAACATAGTGGTGAGGTCGTGTAGACAATACGAAAGTAGGTGAACTAGGAGTAGATTGTGCTTTGAGTAACATATAATGTGATATGCTAGATGATGTAGGTGGTGTGCTAACTGATGTACTAGGAGATGACGGCCATGGAGTAGAGGGATGTACTCCATCAATAAAGATAACTTGATTGTTGTGAATGAATTTAAGTCATAAATGATTCATAGAGATGATTTATTGGGACCTACGAATCTAATTGAAACCAAGAAGCATGTCGCACCCATCAATCGTGTTACTAACGAGAAAAAGCACAAGCATAGTAAGATGACCAACCGTAACGTGTAGTTAGATGACACCAAATGGTTTGTTCATGGGATATGTAACTTGTGATAGAGGGTAACCGATAGCCTTAAGAAGTGGAATAGAACATGCACTAATGGGCCATGATGGGTCAACCTTAGTATTATTGATGGAAACTGAATTGATAGATGCATTAATATGTAAGTGATTAGATGTGAAATTCACATGATAATCATGGTTAGAGAAATATATGATCAATGGTGAAGTGTCAGTATGTGTAACTAAGAAATCAAGAGCCCCTGATGTAGGAGGAGGAACTACGTGATATGTATGATTAGAAAAAGAGTTGGATGTTTTCTTGTTACACGGTTGGGATTGATTATTAAATAATTTGAGTTTACCCTTGTCATTGACTGGTGTAGAATCTGTGGGTTCCGAAAATTCAAGCTTGTTATTATCAATAAGATCTTGGATGATTGTGCGGAGCTTGAAACATCGATTTGTAGAATGTCCCACACATCTATGATAATCACATCAGAATTTTTCATTGTAATTCCTACCTTTTAGTCATGATGGATCTAATTCGAGTGGTGGAGGGAGTGTGATAAGATTGCTCTCGAGAATTTTTTACAATATGAGATGTGGGGCCATAGGAAAGTTATTAAACGCATGCTTAAGTGGTGGTGATTGAACCTATTTAGGAGTAGTGGTTGTATTGATAATAACTTTGGTGTTAGTTGGCTTATTTGTAGATGGTTTGAATGGTGCCTTGTTTTAAAAATGAGTGGAGGAAGCTTGATCCTAATAAATAAATTTACCTATGGATAAGAGTTTAGTTTCACGAAGCTTAAGAGTATGATAAAATTGGTCGAATGAAGGAGAGGCCTCGAAGAGAACACTTTCTTGGAGCGGTGGTAAAAGACTTTGAATAAAAAAATCCTGAAGCTCAAAGTTGACTAATACATTTGACATCTTAGCTAGATTATTTTTTTATATCTCAAGATGCAATTGGCTAGGTTTTCATTAGATCCTTTTTTAAGTTACGCTAGTTGAGTGTAAGAGATCTTGGAACCGATATTAAT
This sequence comes from Taxus wallichiana var. yunnanensis, assembly GCA_018340775.1. Lineage (NCBI taxonomy): Eukaryota > Viridiplantae > Streptophyta > Pinopsida > Cupressales > Taxaceae > Taxus > Taxus wallichiana. The sequence continues at coordinate 746,719,125 of CM031240.1, read as the reverse complement.
GGAGAAAATAGTGAGAAATGCATCAAATAGATGCATGAATGAGGTTACTTGAGTGAACAGTAGGTCATAAAACCAACGCATCGTGTAATCATGGAGACTATGGGGAAATATTTTATACAAAAGAACATGATCATCGGAAAAATCAAGACATGCGACATGAGATACTCTAAGATGTTCCTTTGGGTCACCATGCCCATTAAAAATGGGAATCTTAGGGGTGAAAAAACTAGGAGGAAGCGAGATAAGTGGAGATGGTGGGTGTGAATGGAGTATGCAATAATAAGGTGAAATCTAAAGATAGCGATGCATGCATGCAAGTGGCTCACATGACTTACGCATTTAGCTTGAAGGTCCTAATAAAGAGAAGTTAATTCTTGAGTACCAATGGATGAAATTTTTCATATATGAGAAACTAAAGGTTGTGTAAAGTGATTTGTAGGAGTATTGACATAAATGAGAATGGTAGAAATAGGTGGAAGAGTAGAAATGAGTGATCGAGTAGCAATAGAGGTTGGTATGGCCGAAGATGCAAGTGATCTCTAAAAATTTATAGCTTCCTCAATGAGCAACATGTAATGTAAATTTAGATCTTGGGGATGTTCAACAATATGATCATTAATGATATTAAGATGAGCTTTAGTAAAATCTTCATGAGAGTGAGCCATGGCAAAAGGAGAATAAACCCTAGACAGAAAGTGGATTCGAAGGATGGGTTTACCAAAATTATTAACTATAAATGAAATATTTTTATGTTAATCTAATAATTACAATATTAAATAAGAGCTAACCAAACAAGGAGAAATGACCCAAGCAACTAAGAAAGTAAATATGTGAAACCCTAGAGTACAAGAGAGTTAGAAATAACTCAAATTGATTTGATGAACTTATTGGACTGTGTCGTAGAGATGGCTGGAGAAACAAGAGGAGGAAACAACTATGCCGAGGTCTAGAAAAGTGTAGATCTGGGCAATCTGAGTGGACTTGGGGGCTAGATAGGTACAGAGGCACTGTGGGTGCCCTAGTCTAAGATATGGGTGCCTTGGTCTGTGAAAAACTCTATAAACCTCTTCTAAAGTGTTCTTAAGTGATATTCTATGTTTACTTCCTGTCACACTAGATTTTTTTGGACTACACAATATGTTGCTAGAAATTAGAAATGAAGATGAGACCTACAAAACCCCAAGACAAGCATCAAACTCCTAAAAATGAAATATACATATAAAGGGTTCGGACTATCCTCAACTGCCAAAATGGTGGACTTACTACCTTAGCGGTGCACTACATCTCAGACCCGATGTAGTTTTGTGTGTGTGTGTGTGTGTGTGTGTGTGCGCGCAATCATACCCTAGGTTCTCTTGTGTCGGCCGCACTTTGTGAAGGTAGCAAGCAATAACTATGTGTAGAAATGTAATAAATTGTGAATGGAATAGAATAAAATTCCCTCCTATGATGTGTGATGTAGATGAACCAGCCTTGTCCCTTGTGATGGAGCTAGATGGATGTAAATGAGCTCTAAATGCCTTAGATGGAATGTAGCCTTAGGTGATGGTAGTAGTTCATAGTTCTTGGTCCCTCATTATGGTCTCATAACTTTATATTTATATGGTTCTCTTGTTCTAATTTTGTAATTAACCTCGAAAAGGCTGACCACCAAAAATATAGAATTCTCAAATGGCTAGAAAGTGCCCAAAGGATCGGGGTGCTGTGGGTGCCCAAGATTGGCATAGGCACCCCAATTAGGGATAAACTGATGCAAAACGACAAAACAAACTAGGCATGTATGTTTGGAAGGTTGGCTATGACGATAGAAAGAAAACTAAAATGGTCAAGAGTGTAAGAACTATAATATTAAGTGCATCATAATATTTAGTTTATAGTTAAATAATATAGAATATTTATATTCTTATTATTTAAATATAAAATTTATATTAGGTTAGATTAGTTATTAAGTAACTAATTATTAATTAAAATTAGGTGTGCCCCGTCACTTAATAGACATAACCCTTTAGGTTATTTATATATGACTATGGGTCATATTCTATATTTGATATAATCACGTGAATCTTTATTGATCACGCGTAAATACAGGGAGTAGGAGGGAGGAGTTATTGGATTGGGTTTTTAAATGTTTCTCTATAGTGGATTATTCTTCCATGATTTTTTACCCTTTTACGAGTTTTCCACATTAAATTTTGTGTCATTGTGTTCTAATAATCTTTATTTTATTTTATTTATTTCATAGTTGTAATGTTTGTGTTAGTATAAATTTTTGTCCTTGAGAGATTTTACCCCCTAGTGTGAAATATCGGATGTGCAAACTTACCACGAACCCGCAAAATAAAATGTAAGGATTAAGAGTTTCTTGAAATATTTTATTAAGTTCCTATGTTTATAAAGTGTGCGGGAAAATTAAATGCAAGAAGATTAAAACTCGAGTTAATATCAAATTTTCTATGTCTAAGAGAAAAATAACCCTTTAAATAAGAGTTACATTTATTTGTCTAAATTATAGTATAATTGATACCTATAATTTAGAGTCAATATAAAATATAGTTTTATAGTTTTCTAAACTATATGAATAAAACTATATAAATCAAAACCTAAAACTCTACTCCCTACCACTAATTGATTTCCTAAAGCACCATATATAATATTGGTTCTAATAAATGTTGGTGGCCCCATCCTTTTTATGTGCTTAGGTAGGCACCATTGTTTAAAATATTAATTTTTTCCTTTTTAACAAAAATAGTGGTTTCCTATGAATTAAATCATGTTTTCTTACCCTTTTTTTGTTGTAATAAATTTCTTAAAAGAGATTCCTACCTCCCTTCCATGTGGGCACCTTTAAATATATGTGGGTTTGTAAGTTTAAAGGACAATTTAATTGAGCTTGCTAAAAACATGTGGAATATTATGTTTTTGTTTAGGATTTCAATACCATGTTAATATTACATGTGCATTTGGTGTTAGACCGCTTAATAAATAACTTGGCCATTTATTGGCTTCTCCATCACCATTGGTCAAGTGGACCACCTTGTGCATAATTTGTGGGATTGATAGATGGTAAGTGGCATGTGATTTGCTTAGCATTGGTTGACTTACTTGAGGTGGTGTCAATTGTTTTTTTTTTTTTTTTTTTTGAAATTAGAGGAATCATTACATATTACATTTTTAGCATAGTCTCTACCAGCCTCGGTGAATTTAGCCTAGGTGAGGATGGGACCACTAGGGGCACAAGTTTCACACCACCTCCGTTCAGTTGAAGCCTAGGTTTCATACCACCTCCATACAGTTGGTGTACACTTCATACCGCCTTCATACAACTGACACACACTCAAGGACATTGGTCAGACTACTCCAACAACACCATCATACAACTACTCGCACACTCGGGACATTGGTCGACTGCTCCTTCAAAGACTCGGGGACATCGATCAAGCTATTCCTCACGCAATAGATGTGCCAATGGGGGTTGAACCTTGGACCTCCTCTTTAATACTTTAATAAACTCCGACGCGTTGGTGGCCGCCTATATATAATTCAAAAATACTTTAATAGATCCGCATTTAACAAGTTCCATCCTAGCCGACCCCTACACTCGCTTTGACCTTTCCTTGTACCATGTAGCCTCCCTTAAGCCTATAACTTCTTTTCTTTTTTATTGTTTTAAAGGGAACATTAGTCCCACATTCGGGATGGAAGTGGAAAGGATTTATAATCCTATGCGTTTATTTTATTTCAATATTGCTTAGGCCACGTGGTTTCGTGGGTTGCTGGAATTTACAAGATGTGATGCATTTCGACCGCATTAGTGAAAGATGAGTTTTGCTTAATGTATAAGTCTAATCCATAGCGAGTTCATCGATTAGTTGCATTGCTTGATACAATAAGTGAATGCTATATATATATGAATTTTTTCGTGTTCTTAAAAATAAATATAATTTAATTATTTTAGTTTTATTTCTTAAAACCAAGGAAAATACTAAAAACTATCAGAACACTTTTTAGTATTAACAAAGAATTTTTTTATCTTTCTTTTACGAAATAAGAAATAATGTTTTTTTTACGACAATATAAGGAACTCATTTTTCTTGGCAAACTAAAAAAAAATCACTTAAGTTTTGATTTATCTTTTAACATCATACTAATGCATTCATGTATAGATTATCCAATTGACAAGACCTCCTTTTTTGGCATAAATTGAGCATTATTTCGATTGCGATGATTTAAAAGATGTCATGGGGAATTTCTATTAATCTCTTTTTTTCCTCATTATTTATCTTATTCTCTTTGCGAAAAATGGGGTCCAATCAATTTTTCAATTAATAAATCTCATATGGGTTAGTGAAAAATGAACTAGAAGTAACTACAACTGAAAACATACACAAAATGGCTTATATATGCTTTAAAATTTTGCTTTGTTTTTTAATAGTTTATTCAAAAATAGAACTGTTGTTCATTTTTGGCATGAAAAATGATCATATATGACATGTCTAAACTTAATTTTACCACCTATGAAATGTATTGAAGGGTGCTTACATGTCATCTTTTGAAGCAAACTCCATGAGAAGTGTCCACAATTAGTGGATTATGTTTTTAGTGAATACTGTGATTATTCTTGAATAATTTGATTATTTGTTTTATCTATCAAGTCTTATCTCATTTATAAAGGCTTAGAATAAAGATAATGAAGATATATATGTTTTTATAAAACATTTCTTAGTATGTGAAACTAAAATATTATTATATGCATATCAAATGACACTTGGGGATGCCCTTGCGTTTGTATTGGAGACATCCAATACTGATTGCATCTAATACATATTTTACAAGGATAGTATGTTGAAATTTTTCAACATATTTTTAACATGGTTAGTTGTTAAGCATATTGTTAGTTGTTATACAACTAGTGTTTAACTTTTACAGATGGTTAAAAGTGAAATTAATAATTATTTATATGCTTATTTTGTCTATATGGATATTATGAATCTAACCATGCTGATGTTGTGTTGGATAGAATATATATTGGGTATTTTTTCAAGTTTTTGGTACAAGAACCATTACTTGGAACAGCTAAAAGCAACCAACAATCTCCATTTCTTCTACTGAGGTAGAGAAGTACAATGGAAGCAACAAATAAGCCATGTGTTTGAATCCATTTGTTGGAAGAAATACGCATGGAAGTTGAAGGAAGTATTCTTATTCTATGTGGTGGTCAGATTTTTATTACTCTTGATAAATAATCTAGTTCAACATAAGAGAATGAAGCATATTGAAGTTCATATGTGTGTTATCCAAGAGAAGTTTCTCTGCAGTGATAAAGATCTCTAGTTCGCGAGATCAAGATTATATTACAAATATATTTACAAGCCATTGTGTGTTGTAAAATATTGTAACTATGTGCAATGTTTGGCCTTTCAGAGATGTCATTGAGGGGGAGTGTGCATGCAATGTCACCTCCTAATGGTTAGCTGGTTGATTGACTCCTCTTCCTCTATATTAATACTCACGGTTAAAAGCATTGTAAAAATCTTGTATGATCTAAAGTAAACTAATAGAGTTTACATATAAAATGATAGAGTTTATGAGAAAAATACAATCTAGTGTGCATTTCTTTGTAAAGGAGTTCCTTGTGTTATGAAAAAGGCTCCTAAAGATGTGGTATAAGAATATTCTGCTAGAAACAAAGTGAGATGTAGTCTCACAAATCATGCTTAGCCTAAATCATCTGTCCGATTTATGGATTCCCAATCCTTTTGTACCAAAAGGTAAGTTGAGCATGACGAGGGTGTTATAAATCCTTTAAAAGTACAAGTGTTAGCCTAAACCTTTAGGGTTTATGGATTTATAAATTTCTATTGTACAAACAGGTAATGTTGGCATATAGATGCCCACTTAATATTAAGGGGGAGTGTTAGAACTATAATATTAAGTGCAACATAATATTTAGTTTATAGTTAAATAATATAGAATAGTTATATTCTTATTATTTAAATATAAACTTTATATTAGGTTAGATTATTTATTAAGTAACTAATTATTAATTAAAATCGGGTGTGCCCCGTCACTTAATAGACATAACCCTTCGGTTATTTATATATGACTATGGGTCATATTCGAAATATATTCAATATAATCACGTAAATATTTATTGATCATAGGTAAATACATGGAGTAGAAGGAGGGAGGAGTTATTGGGTGGATTGGAAAATGTTTCTCTATAGTGGATTATTGTTCCATGGGTTTTTACCCATTTACGAGTTTTCCACGTTAAATTTTGTGTCATCGTGTTCCAATAATTTTTACTTTACTTTATTTATTTCATATTTATAATGTTTTTGTTAATATAAATTTTAATTTTAATTTAATATCTCAGCCCCGATAAAGAGACAGGGGGGTTAATTAGTACTTTCTTCATTAAAAACCATATGAATAGTAGTATGAGGTCAAAACTAAATAATACCCAAAGTGTGTGATTTAGTGTCTACACAAGGTTAGACAGGACTGAAATGATGATTGTTAACATGTAAGAGAGATTAGTTAATGATTTTAAGTTCATGACATCTAATTACACGAACCCCATTACTGCACAATATTGTCTAGGCAAGTGAACTCTCTTTCAAATATTTGAATCATATTTTCATGAAAAAATGACTGCTCAGTGTTTCAAGCATACATTATTATAGACTTGTGAGAAAATTTGTAGCTCTTGAAATAATTCTTAAGTGTTTTTTTATGAAAGGGAGTCTCTCGATTTTCTCAAAACCCTACATAGGGTTTATAATGAATTTAGTTAATGGGATCCTTTGGATAGCCTTAAAGATCTAACATTTTGATCAAAACATATATTTGAGATTCATATAAAGATGGAATAAGAATGAATCTATGAAAAATTCTCCATAGATATATATTCTTGACAGCTTACATACCCCGTGTGGGTGGAATTTAAAGTCTTAGGGTGTAATTACATTGGTGTTTGAAGGATTTTCTAGATGAAGTGAGTTTGAATATTATGAACAAACTATATTTAAATATTTTTACTGATTAATGATCAAATAATTGATTATTCAAGAACCTCTACATAGAAAATCTTGATAAAAATCTATACCCAACCTATAGGTGAAGATTGTAGGAGGCTAAATACATGAGTTACCAACCATTAAAGGCTCTAGGGAAAAACTATTCTTTGAAACTCTCAATATTTATTCCAAGGGATCAATACAAGTATATGAAGGTGAATTTAATGGTTGTAATTCTATAAATCTACTTCATTTTATGAGATTTCAAGCCCAGGTTTTAAAACTAAGAAAGGAGAGTTCCATCCCATTGAGTTAGGTCTTAAGATTAGGTGCACAAAACTTGGAGAAAAGGCATGAAACTTGGAACTATCAATTACAATTAAGTCTACTAAGTTATTCTAACAAAAAAATCTTTTCAAGGTTAATTCAAGAGTACTCTTTGACAATCTAGAAGGAGGAAAGAAACACAATCAAGTCCTAGTGAAAAGGGGGTAATTTACAAAGGGAGGTATATTTTCTTTTAGAAGCTAAGTTTAAAATTTGAGACTAATTTATAATCCCTTAAAGGGTACTTAAAAACATATTTTCTATGCATTGACACCTCACAACAATAAATATAACTCGATAGTTGACCGAGATAGGCCTAATGAAGGGCTAAGAGCAAATAAAAAGAAGGAATTGTATAAAGAATTAAGATTTGATATTTTAAAATCATATTGGGGGTATGGAAATTCAATTAATGGAAGTGTTAGAGCTTTGTGGGAAATTATAGAAGTTGTTTTTCACTAGTGGAGCAATAATTTGATTTGAGAAGCATATGGGGCCATCTTGTATAATGGAAAGTGGACTGAAGTTCATAGTTGTTGAATGCATTCATTGAGTGGGAATAATCAAGTTTGAAGTGTCTGTAGGGGAAAATAACTCAATAACTTTTGAAATAGATTTAAAGGAAATAAATGCTAAGTATGAAAAATATGAAGAAATATTGAAGTGGCTAGTAGGTGGACCAAGGCGAGAGTTGAGTAAGAGATTTTTCTTTAGATTGCATTATTGAACTATACACATGATTAAATTAACTCAATGGAAGATTTTTGATAGAGAATAAAGATATTTGGAAAGGATTTGAATATAATTAGATAAAAAAGACCAAAGAAAAGCCAATTCAAATGAGAGGTCGTGAAGGGGAACCAAGAGCATATTGAGAAGGAAAAGTGTTTGAGGGAACCTTATGAAATTAGATGATTTTGAGACATGAAAGAACCTAATGAAGGTATGATGAAATAGAGTATACTATTAGTAGGTTAATAAAATGCTTAAGAGATCAAAATTTTACATATTTAGCTACTTTTGAACCTAGAACTAAGACACCTAAACAAAATACTAGTTAAATTGGATGAAATTGAGTGTTGCTAACATGTTGTATGAAAGAAAGAGTGTGATGCACTACATCATTAGTGGTATTAGAGCTGGTTCAATAAAAGACATAAGGATTTGACAAATCTTGGTGCAAGATATATTGTTCAATTTTACAGGTTAACTACAAAGGAAGGCCTAAAGTCATGAAGACAAATAATGTGAAGTAAGGGTCAAAATGGAGAGAGAAATATCAGAGATGAGAAGTGGTTTGAAGAGGTTAGAAGCCTTAGAAAATATGTGAATACAAGTAATAAATCATTTGAGAAGTTAAGCAAGAAATGAACTAGGTGGATGGAGGTTGAAAAGGAGAATGAAGTGGCTAATCAAGTCACTTATGAAGTGAGCTAGAAAAAGTGAAGAAAACAAAGAAATGAGAGGGTATGGAGGCATAATAGGAAGAGAGTTTCCATGTGAGAAACACGAGTAAGAGAAGAGATTTATCATTATGGAGAACATAGTGAAAGATGAGGAAAATGGAGAAGAAAGGCAATGCAAAGTGAAATTCTTAGAGAAGAAGGGTGGATAAGGAGGATGGTGTCCAAGAAAGAGACACTTATAGAGACAATGTGGTCTCTAATTTTATATTCTAATGTTGTATTTGCATGTGTGTATACAGGTTTGAAATATTTTGTGAATAAAATCAAGAAGAAAATAAAGGAAATTTCAAATGAAAAGCTAAGAAGAGACTCCTTTGTGTGAAATGCACATGAAGGAAGAAAAGAGCATGTTGTAAAATATTATGAGGAAAATAATGATGCACCCTAGCATGTTATTGAACAGGGAGAAGAAACTACAGAGTTCTATGATGCTTTGGAAAGCATTCAAGAGAGAGAAAATAAAGAAAGGAGAAAAAACAAGAAGGTAAAGAAGAAGGAAATGGCCATAGAGATGGCATGTAATCAAGTATGGAAAGGTGAAAATTGTGAATTCATTCATGCATATGTTAGTGAATTATTTGGTATGAAAGATAGCACAGGGAAAGAAGATGTTAGTTCTTCCAAATCCTAGTTTCAACATGGATATATCATACCTAAATGGCTTAAAAATATAGATGTTTGTGAATAAGGGGGAAAATGCAAGAAAGATGATAATGGGGTTGTGGTATGCAATGGGAAACAAGAGGAAAATTATGGGAAAGGGAAATATTTCAGTTTGAGGAAAACATGTAATGAAAGTAACCAAGAAGTGAAGAGTGAAGAAGGTATATCTAGGTACAAATCAGCCTATGAACCAAGAGAAAGGACTGAAACTACATGAGGGCATATCAACATAAAGAGACAATGAAACAAGTATGGAGAGTCAAATAGAGAAAATAAGAACATAGAATCCTCAAAGGAGATTGAAAAGATGATCAAGTGAGTGAAAAGAAGGGTAAATATGATGAGTTGAATGTTTTGGTTCAACAAGTAAAAATGAGTCATTTGAAGGTGAGAATGAGTTGTTTATGAATACTAACATGTATGATGAAGGAATTGTGAATAAGATTCAAGAAGAAGATAGAAAAATGAGGAAAGATGGAGATAAAGGAAGTGAAAGCTGAGTTTAGTGAGTTAGCATGTGATTTCAAAGAAGAAGAAGACCAAATGAGTCCTAAATTTGATGAAGCAAGTGAAGAGGAGAATGAACTCATTGTAGTGCCCACATTTTTTTGGTTCCTTTATTTCTAGACATGTTTTGATTGAGACTCTGATAGACGTTGGACATTTTACTATGATATTTTATTCTCTTGGACATTATGGCATTTTGGGCGCGTAGCGCCAATTGGATTAGATTCATATATTGTTATATTTCGTATGATGTGATGACACTAACAGAGTTATATGATAGACTTATCGGTTAGATGTTAGTCTCTTGTGGTTAATTTGATTGATGATATAGTGTTTTGGATTTAATGATGGTGATTTTCATGCTAACCTAAGTGTATGTCGTTACAATTTTATTTGTGGATGATTCATGGCAAACTATGTGGATAATTGTATGCATTGCACTATCAATTGTAAATTATGTTCGGACATTATAAGTTTGATTGATATTGTGATGTATAGATGATGTTTATTATATTGGACAGGTGTGGTTAATGTGTGTAATGAGTGTGTAGGTGACAGGTATAGGAGAGCATGGGTTTCAGGGCAGCTACGCAATTGTGCACAAGCGGCCCACGGGCTGAGTCCTAACCATGCTAAATGTTTGAGGCCTTAGATTAGATGTATTTAATTGGGCACCATGGGTGAACCCTCATTTTGTAATGTAATTATGTCTTGTAAAATTAATTATGTTTAGGATGTGTTTTATTAAGTAAACTAGCTTAGGGGTTAATGATCTTATCTTAAGTTAAGTGTTGGTTTTGGGAAGTGTGTGTGTGTTGGTAGAAGGGATTGGGGACCACATGTGAACCTTGGGTGAACCCCACACCCTCTACCCTTGTGCCCAAGCATGCCAAACCCGAAATTGGGTTATTTTGGGTAATTTTAGGGACCCCTTTTGAGTTTGGGGGTTCCCTTAGCATGAAAATGGGCCCTTGGACCCTACCTAATAGGTAGGGGGACCTATTTCCAAGGTTTGGAGGGAGTTTCCCTCCCATTTAGCCCTCTTTAGTCACCATCCATGTAAGATGGTTGGATTGTGTGAAAGTGTTAAAAGTTGCTCCACTTTGTTTTATTTTAGTTTTTAGTATTTTGGGTGAAAAGGGATAAAAGGTGAGTTTACTCTTACTTATTTTGTTTTTGGAATCTTTGACTCTTGAGAGGAGAGGGGGTGACACTTGTCACTTTCCCATTGGTGAGGAAACTTTTGGGCTCCTCTTTTTATTCTTTCTCATGTGGGAAGAATGGGTCTTCTTGGTTCATTTTTTTGGGAGCACTTGGAGAATTTTGGAGCTTGGAGGAAGCTTGGACAAAGGGGAAAAGCTTAGAGTTTTGGAAAGCATATTAGAGGTAGGGTTCTTATCCTTTTTTCTCTTAGTTTTGTTTATCTTATAAACTTTGCTTGATCAATAGAATAGTGTGTGAAATGATGTATGGTGAATGTGGTTGTTTGCTTGTTCTTGTCTTTTCCTTTGTTTCCTCTCCACCATCATTTGGAATGATGGTTTTTGGAGAATGTAGGGGAAGAGAGAGGGATTTCCCTCTCAAACCTCATGGTTGTTGGTCAAGCCATGAAGGTCCCTTCTCATCCCCTCATATGGTTTGAGGTGGGAGAAAGTTTCATATGGCTTGAACCTTTCCCCATTCTTGGTGAGGAAACCCTCTTGGGTTTGAAAATCCTCCCAAGAAGGATTTCTTTAGCATAAGGAGGAATAAGGAGGATGTATGATTAGGAGGTATAAGGAGTTTATATATATATATGTATTTATTGGTGCTCCTATGGTTGGACACCTTGTTTGGGCATCCTTCTTCCTCTCTTCCCCCTTGTGAGGTTGACATTGTTCTCCTCATGTGTGGTTTTCATTGTATAGTAGGTCTAAGTAGTTGAATGGTCTTGTGTTTTCTCTTGTTGTGTGTTTAAACCCCATTATTACTTGTGCACATTGTGGAAGCTAGTTCCTCTCTCCCATGGGCTTGGGGGAGGCTAGCATGACTTCCAACCATGGAAAGGCATGTGATGATGCCTATTGGTTGGGTGGTAAACAAGCCATGTTCTCTTGGAGTTGGTTTCTTGTAGGAGTAATGGAGTTGGAGCTCATGTTGGAGATAGTTGAAGCCTCTTGCCATCTTGGTCATCCTCATCTTTTGTGGGCATTCTCTTCTTGTTGTAAATAAATGTGGCTTGTAAAGTTCTCACTCTTGTATATCACCATTTTGTACTCATTGCTTCTTGAAAACATTGGTCCTTACGAAGAAAGTTGTTATTTTTATTGTTGCTAGAATCTTGTAATATTATCATTTGAGAACATAATGAAAACTATGAACTTTTTACTTCAATGTCTCTTGTTGGAAGGTGTTGTTTTGTTTAGAAATCTACTCATTATATAGTTATTCAATAGACACTTGAAAACTTGAAACATTTAGTTGTGCATTGCATATAAAAATCTGAAAAATTAGTGTGCTTGCATCATTTAAAAAGGAAAAACATGGCATTACATTTTGGTATCAGAGCAAGGTTCAAACACACGGACTTTTGGGTAATTCTTGAAGATGTCTTAGTCTTGCATTTAAAAAAAATATAAAATAATATATTATATATATACATGTCTTTATTTGTATTCTCCTTGCATGAAAAAAAAATTGAATTATTTGTTTAGTTAGTATTGAAAAAATTGAAATAAAAAAATTAGTTATTATTGTAAATTAGTGTTTTTTTTTTTTTTGAAATGAATATAGTTATTTTATTTTATTTTATTTAAAAAAAAAAGAAATCGGTTTGTTTGTTTTAAATTTTTTCCTTTTAAGAAATGATAAATAGTTATCATTGATAAGAAAACCATTCACAATTTTGTTTTAATTATAATTATATTAGTATATAAATATAAATGAAAATGTTAAAATAGATTGATATTTTATTTGATAAATAATATTTTTTAAAATTTTCTTTTTTTAATAAAAATAAAAAATAATAATAATAATAATAATATATAAACTGGTTTTTTTTTTTTGATATATATAATATTCTTATTATATAATATATATTTATTATATATTATATAATATATATATATATATATATATATATATATATATATATATATATATATATATATATATATATATATAAAAAATTAAAAAAATAAAAAAATAAAAAAATGATATATATATATATATATATATTCAAAAATAAATATATATATATAAAAAAAAAAATAAAAATAAAAAAAAAAAATAAAATTATAAAAAAAAAAAAAAAAAAAAAAAAAAAAAAAAAAAAAAAAAATGTGTGTTTGGGGGCCGAACCCCCAAACCCCAAAACCCCAACCGTCCCCGCCCACCGCTGCACCCCCGCGTCCTCCTCCTCAGCCCACCCCAGCCCCGCACCCCGCCCCCCCCCATGGACCCCAGACCCCCTTCCCCGCGACCGGACCCCCAAACCCCGCCTCGGACCCCTCCCGACCCCCGCCCCAAACCCCCCCCCCCGGACTCCCCCCAAAACCCGTCCCCAAACCCACCTTGCCCCAGCCTGCCCTCCCCAAAGTCTCCCCCCGACTTTCCTCCCCGCCCCCCGCCCCATGCCCCGCAAAGACCCTCCCGCCTCGTCCCCGCGCCCCACGGACCCTGCCCACTGACACCACACGAGCACGACCTTTCAGCCACCCCCCTCACCCCTACAACAAAAATATAAAATAAATATAACATACATAAATATATATATATATATATATATATATATATATATATATATATATATATATATATATAAAAAAATACATCAACAAGATCAAGATATATATATATATATTTGTCCATTCAAAATATGAGTTTCTTAACAAGTACAAAAAAAAAAAATAAAAAAATAAAATATGGATTTCAAAAAGAAAAAAATTCCATGAAGCTAAGATTGTATCTCTTCACACTGCACAAGAGGAAACAAAGAAAACAAAGGAAGAGAAATAGTATTGAAGAAGGAACAAAATAAAAACAAAAGGAAATTCAAATGAAAGGAAAAGAAAATAACATAAGGATGATTAGGATTCAGAATTAGGGCAAATGTAGAAATCTAAGGCTCAAGATGGGTTTGATCCTAGGGCTTCTATTTAATCTTAACCCTTTAAGTCATGGGATTTTAAAATAAATAAATAAATGGAATAAATTAAAGGGGGTGTGTGGATAAAATTAATTAATAAAAGGGGGAAGATTATTTATTTACAAGGAGTGGAATTTTTATTTATAACCCTAGGAAATTTAATGAGATTAAAATAATTAAATTATTATTGGGTTAGTGTTTATTTGATTTTGAGTAAATTAATGATTAATATAAATTAATTATTATGTGAGGAAGGGGAATTGCATTAGTAATTATTGATGATAAAAAAAATTTTATTAATTAATAATTAAAATAATAATAATATAAAATTCCAAATAAAATTTATAAACCTTTTATTTATTTATTTATTTTTTTTACCTCGGGTTTAGGATGGCACCCAAGAGGGGACGATCAGCTCGAGGTTCGGGTCGTAGCGCACCTACGCGAGAGCCACCGGCCCCGCGATTTTTTGGCCTCGAGATATTGGAGACCTTGCTATAGCGGTGATAGGTGTCGTACAGGAGCGTCTTCCACCACCGCAGGTGCCGAGAGAGGAGGACATTCAGTTAGGAGATGAGGAGTTGATTGGTGAGGATGCACATCCAGAGCCACCTGAGCACGACATTCCGAGATGAGAGAGGTCACGCAGCCCTTCCATCCTTGGCGAGAGGGTGGCCTCGTTTCGTCACACCGATTCACACAGCTTCGAGGGACCTTTTGGAGATATGCGACCCCTCTCACCTGTTAGACCACACCGTCAGGATCGAGACACGAGCAGTGTGATTCGAGACCTTCTTCACCTTGACCACCTACGTTTACTGGTTCGACAGACGGCTTTGGGGCGGAGTCTTGGCTTCTTAGCTTGGATAGCTGCTTTGGTTTGCACTCTCATGAGAGCAACGTCAAAGCCAGGTTCGCCATACACCTCCTCCGAGACGCAGTAGGCGTTTGGTGGAGGAATGAGGAGCGGAAGCTCCATTTGACTCGGGATACAGTGACATGGGAGTTGTTCGAGGAGCGATTCAGGGCCCGGTATATGTCAGAGCATTTTGTGCAGAAGAGGATTGATGAGTTCCACGACTTGCGACAGGGTTCTGGCTCGGTGGCGCAGTATGAGAGCAGGTTCTTGGATCTCTTGCAGTATGTAGACTACCTGCAAGATGAGAAATTGCAGGTAAACAGGTTCATTCGGGGCCTGAATGCAGATATAGCAGGAGCTGTTAGGATGTTATCTCCTCCCACGCTCGAGAAGGCCGTTGAGAAGGCCTACTTGGCTGAGGAGAATAGGACCAAGGCTCAGGAGCACAGAGAAAGAAACAAGAGCAAGTTCCAGGACAGGATTCAGGCATTCCAGAGTCAGAGAGCACGGGGAGCAGTACCACCCCCTAGAGGAGGATTCTGGTCTTCTCCAGCAGCATCGAGAGCTCCTCCACACCCATCACAGCAGACACAGCATCAGGGACACCAACATCAGAGGGGTAGACAGACTCAGAGTTTTCAGCGAGGTGGGTCTAGAGGTGGTTTTGGTGGGTCTAGAGACAGGAGGCCGGGTACTCATCACTCTCAGCCAGCCCGCTCGCAGCAGTCTACTAGGGTTGGACCGGCAGGTTCAGTTCGCCAGAGCACAGGAGGGACCCCATCTCAGAGGGGTACAGGAGGATGTTTTATTTGTGGGGCTCCAGATCATTATGTGCGTATGTGTCCGCACAAGCCCACTACTACGGATATGCAGAGAGCTCCTAGATCCGAGCAGACGGTGGGTGACGTGGGACGCGCCCATCGTGTGTATGCAGCGGTTGACAACCGCCAGGCTGAGCATCAGGCCACAGTCATTGAGATGATAGGTACTATCAGGGGTATTTCTGTCTCAGTACTTTTTGATTCAGTGCTTCAGATTCCTTTATATCACCTTCTATAGTGGACCAAAGGTGTGGGCTAGTGGTGTGGCTAGGCAAACAGATAGTTGCGAGTTGAGTTGGCCTCAGGGGCTAAACTTCGCCGTGTGGACTCGTATGTGGAGAGTTGTGTACTCGATTTGGGAGTCTTCTCCACTACGCTTGACCTCCGAGTTATTCCTTTAGGATCCTATCAGGTAGTGTTGGGTATGGATTGGCTCGAGGCTCATCGAGCTAAGGTGGATTGTAGAGAGAAGGTCATTGAGTGTCAGGATGATTTGGGTAGTGCAGTTGTGATTTCAGGGATGCAGAGACCCATTTCCTTGCGTATGATCTCGGCTAAGCAACTCAAGCGGAGCATGCGTAAGGGTTGTCAGTTGTTTGCTATCACTATCAGTGATCGTTCGGACAGTACTCCAGAGCATTCACCCCTTGATGATCACGCAGTTTGAGGGAGTATGCAGATGTGTTTCCAGGAGAGCTTCCAGGTTTACCACCTAGTAGAGAGGTGGATTTCACCATTGACTTAGTGCCTGGATCTGCACCAGTTTCTAGGGCACCCTATCGGATGACGACTTCAGAGCTTCATGAGCTCAAGATTCAGTTAGAGGAGTTGTTAGAGAAGGGTCTCATTCGCCTAGTGTATCTCCTTGGGAGCGCCAGTCATATTTGTGAAGAAGAAGGATGGTTCTCTCAGGCTTTGTGTAGATTTCAAACAACTCAACAAAGTCACAATAAAGAACCGTTATCCGCTCCCTAGGATTGATGACTTGTTTGATCAGATGCGGGGAGCTAGAGTGTTCTCCAAAATCGATCTCAAGTCGGATATCATCGATTGCGCATTTCGATGCGAGACATTCATAAGACAAAGATTTTCGCACACGTTACGGGCATTATGAGTTCACAAAGGGTTCCATTTGGTTTGACTAATGCCCCAACTATCTTCATGAGCCTCATGAATGGAGTATTCAGGACATTTCTGGATCGCTTTGTCTTAGTGTTCCTTGATGACATATTGATTTATTCTCGTTCCGAGGAGGAACATGAGGAGCATTTGAGGCAGGTACTTCAGGTTTTGAGAGAGAAAAAGTTGTATGGAAACTTGGAAAAATGTAGCTTCTTTCAGACAAAGATTCAGTACTTGGGTCATATCATATCAGGTGAGGGTATCTCCGTAGATCCCTCTAAGATTCAGGCTATCTTGGATTGGCCAAAGACCCACATCGATCCACCGAGGTGAGGAGCTTCATGGGTTTAGCAGGGTATTACCGCAGGTTTGTGCAGGACTTTTCTAGGATTGCTCACCCTATTACTTCTCTTCAGAGGAAAGGGAAGAAGTTTGATTGGTCAGAAAAATGTGAGCAGGCCTTTCAGTTGCTTAAGGAAAGGTTAACCACGGCGCCCATCTTAGCAGTTCCAGACCCAACAGAGGATTTTGTTGTTTGTACTGATGCATCACTAGAGGGTTTGGGAGCAGTTCTTATGCAGGAGCGTCGGGTTATTGCTTTTGAGTCTCGTAAGCTCAAGGACTATGAGCTTAACTATCCTACTCACGACTTAGAGCTTGCAGCAGTTGTTCATGCACTTGTGCGTTGGCGACATTTCCTTTTGGGTAGACCTTTCATCTTGAGGACAGATCATTGTAGCTTACAGCATATCTTCTCTCAGCCGAACCTCAACGCTCGTCAACGGCGTTGGATGGAGTTCCTTTGTGAGTATGACATGGAGGTGCAGTATATCAAGGGAAAGGAAAATGTTGTTGCAGATGCACTTAGTAGACGACGGCATGTGCTTGCTTCTTTGACACTGCAGTCAGATTTGAGAGGCAGGATACTTGAGCATCTTCCAGAGGACAGGTTTTATGAGGGTGCTAGGCAGATGTTGGATTCTCAGGGTTCTTTTGAGGGCAGATATTCAGGATGCATGCTAGAGTCAGATGGTTTGCTTCGGTTCCATAGGCGCATTTATGTGCCTAAGGCAGGTGATCTGCGTAGTTTCATCCTTACTGAGGCTCATCGAGCCCCATACGCAGCACATCCAGGAGTGAAGAAGATGCATGCCGATTTGAGAGAGTTATATTATTGGCCGGGTCTTCGTCGAGACATAGCAGATTTTGTAGCACGGTGTCTTGAGTGTCAGAGAGTCAAGGCAGAGCATTCTCATCCCGCAGGACTCTTATACCCTCATGACATTCCCGAGTGGAAATGGGATGTGATCTCCATGGATTTCATAGTAGGACTTCCTATGTCCTCTTATCGTCATGATGCCATTATGGTCACTGTGGATAAGTTGACCAAGGTTGCGCATTTCTCGCCAACCAAGGTCACCTATAATGCACAGGCCATCACCAAAGTGTTCATGGAGGATATTGTCAGATTGCATGGGATTCCGAAGACGATCATTAATGACAGAGACACCATCTACACATCAGTTTTCTGGACTTCTTTTCAGGAGGCCTTGGGTACACAGATTAATTTTAGTTCGGCATATCATCCAGAGACAGATGGGCAGACAGAGAGGGTTAATCAGGTGTTAGAGGACATGTTGAGGATGTACGTGATGGACCAGCAGAAGAAGTGGGAAGACTATTTGCATTTAGTTGAGTTTGCCTACAATAACAGTTATCATAGCTCCATTGGCATGGCTCCCTATCAGGCTTTGTATGGACGACCTTGCAGGACACCTTTGAGCTGGGATAGACTAGATGACAGGATTATTTTGGGGCCAGCTTACCTTCAGGATTTAGAGCAGCAGGTTGTTCTGATTCGGCAGCGTCTTGAGCAGGCTAGAGCATGCCAGAAGGCGTATGCGGACACCAAGAGGATCGATCGTCACTTCTCAGTGGGTGACAAAGTCTTCTTGAGGGTTCGTCCTCATAAGAGTCCGATCCGTTATGGAAAGGGTTCTAAGCTATCGCCTCGTTTTGTGGGGCCTTTTGATATTCTTGAGGTCATCGGTCCAGTTGCCTATCGCCTAGCTTTGCCACCACGCCTTGCACGGGCCCACGATGTTTTCATGTTTCTGTACTACGTAGATATGTACCAGATGTTTCTCATGTTTTGGATTGGTCGGCATTATAGGTAGAGGACGGAGGGCAGTGGAGATTGGAGCCCGTACGCATACTGGAGCACCGGAGGTTGGCCCTTCGGGGTCGAGATTTGGACCAGGTTAGAGTGCAGTGGGACCGATATGACGAGTCATCAGCTACCTGGGAGGATGCTACACCACTGAGGGCTAGATATCCCTATCTCTTCCAATGACTTCCAGGAGGAAGTCTAATTCTAGGAGAGGGGGATGTAGTGCCCACATTTTTATAGCTCCAGTTATCTGTTGGTTCCTTTATTTCTAGACATGTTTTGATTGAGACTCTGATAGACGTTGGACATTTTACTATGATATTTTATTCTCTTGGACATTATGGCATTTTGGGCACGTAGCGCCAATTGGATTAGATTCATATACTGTTATATTTCGTATGATGTGATGACACTAACAGAGTTATATGATAGACTTATCGGTTAGATGTTAGTCTCTTGTGGTTAATTTGATTGATGATATAGTGTTTTGGATTTAATGATGGTGATTTTCATGCTAACCTAAGTGTATGTCGTTACAATTTTATTTGTGGATGATTCATGGCAAACTATGTGGATAATTGGATGCATTGCACTATCAATTGTAAATTATGTTCGGACATTATAAGTTTGATTGATATTGTGATGTATAGATGATGTTTATTATATTGGACAGAGTGCGGTTAATGTGTGCAATGAGTGTGCAGGTGACAGGTATAGGAGAGCATGGGTTTCAGGGCAGCTACGCAATTGTGCACAAGCGGCCCACGGGCTGAGTCCTAACCATGCTAAATGTTTGAGGCCTTAGATTAGATGTATTTAATTGGGCACCATGGGTGAACCCCTCAATTGTAATGTAATTATGTCTTGTAAAATTAATTAGGTTTAGGATGTGTTTTATTAAGTAAACTAGCTTAGGGGTTAATGATCTTATCTTAAGTTAAGTGTTGGTTTTGGGAAGTGTGTGTGTGTTGGTAGAAGGGATTGGGGACCACATGTGAACCTTGGGTGGACCCCACACCCTCTACCCTTGTGCCCAAGCATGCCAAACCCGAAATTGGGTTATTTTGGGTAATTTTAGGGACCCCTTTTGAGTTTGGGGGTTCCCTTAGCATGAAAATGGGCCCTTGGACCCTACCTAATAGGTAGGGGGCCTATTTCCAAGGTTTGGAGGGAGTTTCCCTCCCATTTAGCCCTCTTTAGTCACCATCCATGTAAGATGGTTGGATTGTGTGAAAGTGTTAAAAGTTGCTCCACTTTGTTTTATTTTAGTTTTTAGTATTTTGGGTGAAAAGGGATAAAAGGTGAGTTTACTCTTACTTATTTTGTTTTTGGAATCTTTGACTCTTGAGAGGAGAGGGGTGACACTTGTCACTTTCCCATTGGTGAGGAAACTTTTGGGCTCCTCTTTTTATTCTTTCTCATGTGGGAAGAATGGGTCTTCTTGGTTCATTTTTTTGGGAGCACTTGGAGAATTTTGGAGCTTGGAGGGAAGCTTGGACAAAGGGGAAAAGCTTAGAGTTTTGGAAAGCATATTAGAGGTAGGGTTCTTATCCTTTTTCTCTTAGTTTTGTTTATCTTATAAACTTTGCTTGATCAATAGAATAGTGTGTGAAATGATGTATGGTGAATGTGGTTGTTTGCTTGTTCTTGTCTTTTCCTTTGTTTCCTCTCCACCATCATTTGGAATGATGGTTTTTGGAGAATGTAGGGGAAGAGAGAGGGATTTCCCTCTCAAACCTCATGGTTGTTGGTCAAGCCATGAAGGTCCCTTCTCATCCCCTCATATGGTTTGAGGTGGGAGAAAGTTTCATATGGCTTGAACCTTTCCCCATTCTTGGTGAGGAAACCCTCTTGGGTTTGAAAATCCTCCCAAGAAGGATTTCTTTAGCATAAGGAGGAATAAGGAGGATGTATGATTAGGAGGTATAAGGAGTTTTTATATATATGTATTTATTGGTGCTCCTATGGTTGGACACCTTGTTTGGGCATCCTTCTTCCTCTCTTCCCCCTTGTGAGGTTGACATTGTTCTCCTCATGTGTGGTTTTCATTGTATAGTAGGTCTAAGTAGTTGAATGGTCTTGTGTTTTCTCTTGTTGTGTGTTTAAACCCCATTATTACTTGTGCACATTGTGGAAGCTAGTTCCTCTCTCCCATGGGCTTGGGGGAGGCTAGCATGACTTCCAACCATGGAAAGGCATGTGATGATGCCTATTGGTTGGGTGGTAAACAAGCCATGTTCTCTTGGAGTTGGTTTCTTGTAGGAGTAATGGAGTTGGAGCTCATGTTGGAGATAGTTGAAGCCTCTTGCCATCTTGGTCATCCTCATCTTTTGTGGGCATTCTCTTCTTGTTGTAAATAAATGTGGCTTGTAAAGTTCTCACTCTTGTATATCACCATTTTGTACTCATTGCTTCTTGAAAACATTGGTCCTTACGAAGAAAGTTGTTATTTTTATTGTTGCTAGAATCTTGTAATATTATCATTTGAGAACATAATGAAAACTATGAACTTTTTACTTCAATGTCTCTTGTTGGAAGGTGTTGTTTTGTTTAGAAATCTACTCATTATATAGTTATTCAATAGACACTTGAAAACTTGAAACATTTAGTTGTGCATTGCATATACACATCCGAGTTATGAGAAAGAAGAACATGAAGCCAATGAAGATGTTTTGAAGCAAAAAGAAGGTATAAAGAGCAATTTCAAAGCAATAAAATGTAAGCCAAGAAAAGATAAGAATGAAGGAGCTGGAGATGAAGACAAGCAAAGTAAGAATGAAGAGCATGTCACACAAGAGATAGATTGGAAGAAGAGAAAGAAAACTTAAACCTCTATGGTGGTTTAAATTTTTCCTACTAGGGAAGTATGATGTAGGAGCATCTCTCCAAAATGCAATTTTCAGCGTCTTTAGTCAATTTTGGCTTGGGATGATGGTCCTAAGTTTTCTAGGAGGTTAAGATGTCAATTTAATGGTCATTAGAGTCATGTTAAGATGATTGGTTGAGAACAAGCTTTCAAAAATTCAAATAATACCTTTCCCTTCAAAAGTGTATTTTGAAATCCTAAGTGGGTCTTAGCCATTCTTATCCTATGATGTGAATGTTAGTGAAGGGAAGGTGTTGTTAAGAATATAGTATGTTAGTAAGAATCTTACTGTATGTTGAGAAGCAAATGATGTATTTATAATAATAAATGTTTTAATCTAGGAATTTGGAGTTATGACATGTAAACCAAAGTTAGTTAGGATTCTAAGAGAACTATGAAAAGGATGGATTATCTCTTGGAAAGTTGGTTTCTCTTGTAAAGGAGAGGCTCATGAGAAGAGCTCTATAAAAAGGAAAAGAATAAAGAAATAATTTGGGTGAATACATACAAAGGAGTGACTCACTTTTGTACTTAATTTTTTTGTTTTGATCATCTAAGCATGGTTTCAATATAATTCATGATTGAAATCTCAATATATTTGTGTATGAGTACTTGTAATATGATGGATTAACAATATTTGATACAATTCTGAACATATTGTGGATATATTAATCTTAGTTGCTATCAAAAGGCTTTACATGTTGTATCTTTATATCTAGAATGACCTCGCATAGGGAGGTGAGTGTTAGTCTTGTGAACAAAGATGAATATTATAAAGAAATTGATATGGAATCATTGAAAATGGATTCTAAATATTGGAAAGGTTTGAATTTATTGTTTCTTATGAATGATTCATACATTAAATCTTTATTGGATACAATAGTCTCTTTGCATTGTAATTCCCTGTCTGCATGTGATTAACCTCTTTTGTTGAAAGAAATTAAAAAAGGTTAAGGGGTGATTGGTGTAAGATTCTTGGTGATTGTTCAAGGTTGGAGAGGATGAACCGATGATAGTTAACTTGTAACATAGATTAGTTAACAATTTTTAAGTTCTTGACATCTAAATACATGAACCTTGTCCTACACAAAGTATTGTCTAAGCACGTGAACCATCTTTCAAATATTTGAATGATATTTTCATGATGAATTGAGTACGTAAGTTTCAAGGATACATTATTACATACCTCGATAAAAGTTTTAGCTCTTGAAATTAAGTCTTAAGTGTTTTTGATGAAAAGGAGTCTCTTGGATTTCTCAAAACCTACATAGGGTTTATAATGAATTTGGTTAATGGGATCCTTTGGATAGGCTTCAAGATCTAAAATTTTAATGAAAAAATATATTTGAGATTCTTATCAACATGGAATTGTTGATGTGTAATCACAACACCCCTGAATGTCTACAACTCAATGGGTTAAAACTATTAGTGTGATTGCATAACATGGAGCTTTTCCCAAAGTGTGGGACTTTGCAATCGGGAAAGCTCTCTGGATGAAGGTTGGTTCCTATTCCTCTATTCAGGTGCACACATATAATTTTTAGAGGATCTACTCTAAAATCTACTCTAACTTGCCAAGGAGACAGGGTTAAGAAGATGCAAGAAATTAAACCTATTCTAACAGAGGTGATGCACCAAAGGAATGTTGAACACCTGCTTTGCCATTAAACATAGACCATTAAAAATGAAATACAACCATCATGCACAGATAACCAGGATTACAATGAGAGATCAGGAAGATGCAATAACAAAAGAGAGGGTTGAAAATCATCCACAAACTTTTTATTGTTGCTCCAAAGATTTGATATAGTGCATTACAATGGCCAAGAGGCAAGATTGCATTTTATAGTTTAGATGGGAGGTTTGAACTCCACAAATTCACTTGTAGAAAAGAGAAGGAGGGAGAGTGCCTAGTCAAAATGTTCAACCTTTAGAAAAATGCCCCTCCTTACAATATATAGGAAGAATTAGAAGAGATAGAAGAAATCTGAAATCCAGCTTTAACCACCCCCAAAATGCATTGAATTCTTCTGCAACAGTGATGGGTGCCATGAAAAAACCCATACCTCCATGTACCATGCCTTGCTAGGCAAGAAGGAAGCCCATACCTTCATTATGGTGGTAGGTGAGAAACTTGGGACACCTCAAAAATGGTGAATTGTATTTTTCATTTTTAAGAACTTAGTCCCACTAATTTAAAGATATCCAATTGTAGTTGCGTAGAAAAGACTGTAATCTTTCCAAAATTCATCTCTTTCTCATCAATCCAATATTCTAGTCGAAAGATATGGCTACTTGAAGGTCGAAATTTGTCATTATTCTGTGAAAATGGCTTGAGAGTTTTGAAAGTCTGAAATTTTAAACTTTCGTGTTTTGGAGTTTTGGAAATTGAGGGGGAATTTCATGTTTTGGGGTTCAAGACTTCCAAACTCCAAAGTCCAAAACCATGAAACTCTGAAATCCAAAATTTCAGACTTTGGACTTTCAGGATTTTAGGATTTTTGCTCACTGCTTTTCTGGCACGATTCCCAAAATTCTTGAAACCTCGAAAGTCTAAAATTTCATACTCTCAAACTTCAGTATTTCAGACATTACCACTCCATTTTTAGCACGCTTCTCGTGGTATTCAAAACCTTGAAATCCTAAAAGTTCAAAATTTTGGACTTTTAGACTTCGGGATTTCAAACATTTGGGGATGATTTTCCAACTTCGCACCTGAGACTTTCTCGAAACTCAAGTCTGAAATTCCAAAATTTCAAACTTTTAGGGGTTCAGTTTTCGATATCATTGCTAAACCATTTTTCTCTTATTTTCTCCAAAGTACCAAAAATGAAAATTCTGAAAAATTTGAGCCTTTCTCCATTCTTCTTTGTCTTGAGCTCTAATATCCTTCGTCATTCCCATTGGCCATTGATTTTCCGACCCTACATTTCATTGACGATCCTTCCTGTAACCTGATTTTTGAAATCGGATGTGAGCTCGTATGACCAAACCAACCGCTCCTTCTCTCTCTGTGTAAGATTTTGTTTGATCAATTTTTCTCGAGGGGCAAAATTGGATAACAATTTGGTGACTCGCGAGGTCACCTACCTGCTAGGTGGAAGATCAGTTTCCTTAAAGTATCCATTGGGCATGAAGTCAAGAATGATGGCCTGATACTGATCTTTACCTGAAACTTGAACTCGATTTTTAGAACCCGCCGACCACTGAACCTATTCCGCTACTTGCACTCTCAATTTTTATAAGAAAATCTTGAAGATAAGATTTGTGAGAGTAGAAAATTGTCTTGACTGGAACATTCACCTAGAGGCACACTGAACTGCATAGTGATACAACCTTGGAGAAACAAGACCTGTCTTTGAAGCACTTAGGGAAATGAAACCTAAACTATGACAAGACAATGTGCATACACACTTAGAGGAATTAAAATCCTAGGCTAATATTTACAAGGGTGAAACCTCCCTTTCAGTAGCAATGTTTAAGATAGATTCTATTGACTGGAATCTGTAATTCTTCTCCCTCCAAGGTAGACAATTGGAAGGCATTACTACTTTTACATCCTGTGACCATGTAGGGGCCACTCCAAATGGCGTCAAAATTGGAATGCCTTCCCGATTTTTCCTGATTCTCCTCCCACTTCAGAACTAGGTCCCCTTCCTGAAAGGTCCTTGCTCTTGCTTTCTTGTCAAACCATCTTTTGACTAAGGTTTGATCTTTCTCTATCATTTGAACTGCATGTTCTCTAATTTCTTCTAATTCCATCACTCATGCATAACTATCTTCCATAGGCTCAAACTTAGACAACTCTAACTACTTCATGAGCTCTGATGCAGATAGCTCCCATGATATAGGCAACACTGCCTCCTTACCGTAAACCAAATTTTAAGGGGAATCACCTATTGACCTCTTTGGTGTGATCTTGTTAGCCCATAATGCTGATTTTATCTTTGTATGCCATGTCCTTTGGTTTTCATCTAGAGTCCTTTTGATGATTTTTAGAAAATTCTTGTTTGTAGACTCTTCTTGCCTGTTACCCTATGGGTAATAGTTTGAAGAGGTGCTCAAGTAGATCCCATTCTTAACAACCCATTCTATGATCTTGGAACCTAGGAACACCAATGCATTGTCTGATATGATAGTGGTCTGGTACACCAAACCTAGTCACTATCCCCTTATAGAAGTCTAGTATACTAGACTCGTTGGCTTCTTTGAGTGCTACTGCATCGGTCCACTTGGTGAAGTAGTCTGTTGCTATGAGAATCCACTTGTGGCCTTGGATTGAATTTGGATTGATGACCCCAATGAAGTCTAATCCCCATTGCATGAATGGTTGGTTAACTGAGATTGGATGCAATGGAAGTGTTGTTAACCTTTCCTTTCCTATGAAGAATGCACATTTTTTTACCTTTTAATCCACGTATAATAGTCACTAGAACACCGTGGGCCAATAATAACCTACCTTCATTATTTTGAAAGCTTTTACCCATGGGGAAAAATGACCTCTGACTTCTCCATTATGAAACTCCTATAACAATCTCTCAATTTGATCCGTTCCAATGCATCTCAATAGAACACCATTGATGTCCTTTTTGAAAAAAACACCATCAACAAGCACATATGGAATGACTTGTAATCTGAAGTATCTCCTCTTTGATTTTCTCATTTCTGGAGGGCATAGGCCTATTTGTAGGAATTGTATCATATTTTGAGTCCAACAAGGGATAGGCACATTATCATTTGCTTGTTCTTGACCATCTTGTAGTACCAAAACAACCCCATTTTCATTACTTGCATCAACTTGTTGACTCGAGGCTAGCTATTCACACACAATCCCTTTTCATGGACCAGCTTAGTGAACTTAATTTTAATGTCATATTCTATAAAACGAGTGATCCATCCCGCACATTTCTCATTCAAATTCTTTTTCAAAAAGAAGTGTTTGAATCCCGCATGAGAGACCAACAACTGAATTTTATTGTTTGAGACAAGGTGCTTGAATTTCTTCAAGCTCCTTATTAATGCAAGAACATGTTTCTTGATGAAGGAGTACCTCACTTTATAGTCTTCTAAAACTTTTACTAAAGAAGGAAAGTAGCTGTTTAGATCCCTCTTCGTTTTACTACACTAGGATTGCAGAGATTGTGTCCCCACCACCAAAGGCATAGAGCATGAATTCCTTAGAGAAGTCTGGATTCATAAGAGTTGGAGTTTACGATATGGACTATTTGATAGCCTGAAAATTTTCTTTACCCTTAGCCGTCCACTTAAATTCCATGCTCTTCTTCAACATCAATGTTATTGGTTTGACGAGAGTGGAAAAGTTCGGTACAAACCTGCGAGATAAAATTGATCCTTCCTAAGAAGCTCTGAAGAGCCTTCTTATGACTTGGCAAGGGAAATGCTTGAATTTCTTCAACTCTTTTAAGGTCAATCATCAATCCTTCCCTTGACATAATATGGCCTAGAAGCTTGCCTTCATGAGTTAGGAATATGCATTTTTTGGGATTCAATGATACCCCAAATCTCCTACACCTTTGAAAGACCTGTCTCATATGAAATACATGACCTACTGCATTTTTTAAGAACACAAAGATATCACCAAGATATATTAATACTATTTTGTTGATAAACCCATTGAATGTCATGTCCATTTCCCATTGGAAGGTGGGTCTGACATTAGACAATCCAAATAACATTTTCTTGTAGGCATAGGTGCCCCACTTAGTGGTGAAATCCATTTTCAACTAATCATCTTATTTTACTATTATCTTATCATACCCTGAATAGCCATCTAGGAAGAGAATCTTTTTGATCTGGCTACTACATATAGGATTTGTTCCATTGAAGGGAGTGGGTAGTGGTCTTTGAGAGATGCCCTATTCAAGTCTCAAAATTCCATGCACAACCTAATTTCTCCGTTCTTCTTCCTGATGGAACCAAGTTGGCAACCCAGCTTGAGTGCTTGGTTGGAAATATAATGCTCACCTCTATTATCTTGTTTAGCTCTTTCTTCATAAGAGGTTCAATGTGTGGGTTGAATGGTCTCTACTTCTTCCTGATGGACTT
The DNA here is from genome assembly GCA_018340775.1 of Taxus wallichiana var. yunnanensis. Classification (NCBI taxonomy): domain Eukaryota; kingdom Viridiplantae; phylum Streptophyta; class Pinopsida; order Cupressales; family Taxaceae; genus Taxus; species Taxus wallichiana. The sequence continues at coordinate 746,691,113 of CM031240.1, read as the reverse complement.
AGCATCTGGGTCTAGTTCAATTGTATGTTGTGTCATCTTCATATTGAATCCATGCAGGTCCTCATAACTCTAGGGAAAGGCATATGGAAACTTTTGGTAAAGTTGTATGAATTCACATCTTTCCTATTCAGTGGCCAACTTACCAATTTGAAGTGTTTTTCCCTCTCTAACCGGGATTGGCTCCGAATCTTCTCCCTTGACGTGTATGTTAACCTTCTCTTTTCGAAACCTGGTCATTAGGATTGAAGATAAAATCCAATGTTACTAAACCTTTGGGAAGCTTGTTGGTCCACAGCTACACTACTTGATCCCCATACTACTTCTCTAATCTGTCTTGATTCCTATATGATAATTTAACCTCTTCCTGCAAGAAATTACTGATCTATTGATCGTTCTCGAACACCTACCACTTGTGTTGTTATCGGAACTACCGGCCTTACAATCACGTGGATATGTGGTTGGGTTTTGTCTCTTTTGATGCTATCCACCACATCAAAAGTTTCTCCAAATGCTGCAAGCCTATCCACAACTTCATTCTTCTTCTTGGGTATAGACACAATGTTGAAAGCTTTGAAATCCTCAATGAGGTCCCATACCCTATTCTTATAGCTCTTGAGTAGGTCATTCTTTATAGCATGCTACCCACTGACTTGATTGAAAATTAACTTGCTATCCCCGAAAACCTACAAATTCTTTATGGCCTTTTTCCTAGCCCAATGAAGTCCATGAATCAAAGCCTCATATTCAGATTTGTGTTATTGGAACAGGCAAATTGGAAACAAAAAGCTAAATAATACTTGATGTTACATGGAGACACCAACATTGCACCACCTCCAAAGACCTTGTTTGCTTCTTGAAAAATCGAAAAATAGTTTCCAAACATTGTTGTCATCCTCATTTTCCGGTTTGGTAATGTTGGGGATGAGTGAATTTTCTTCGTGTACACAATATACACCTAGTTCAGATTCTTCCATTTCCTTGTATGGATCAAATGCATGCCTTTTGTTTTCCCATTCATCCAGAGTCAAATCTGGAATACCCTCAACCTTAGTACCTATTTCTAAATCATTTGAACACTCTTCCTAATCAAAGGATGAGAAATTTACATTGATTGGGCTCAGAACATGAGGCTCAATGTGGAAATTTGTAATTGGTTCTGACTTGATTATTACCTTGGCTCCATATCTTGTTCTGAAAAGCATGTGTGACCAATCTGTAGATAGATACCCACCAATTTTGGCGGTGAAGTCTCTTGACAAACATAGTGCAAAGAGTGGTGGGAGGTCAATTACAGACACATCCTACAAGACTGTGACATTTGGACATGCATGCAATGTAAGGCTTAACCCTTGATGACCCCAACCATTCCTATTGTTGTTCCATCTAGTGCACTACTCCTTTTAGCACTGGCTCATACTTTAGACCCAATTGATTTGCTATTTGCTTTGGCATCACTGAACTACTTGCACCTGAATCAATCATGCAATTATGTACCAAGTGGTTCCCAAAAATCAATGACACATAAAATTGTGGAGGCTTCAAATTATTTATTGGTTGACTACCACCCTGTTGTAATGCATTAGTGAGAACTTTCTCCTGACTTTGGTTTGATCCATTCGAGGTAGACCAATTAGCCATTGCATCTTGCAACAAATCTCATTGTCCTAGGATTGCCAATGAATCCCACATGGAAATGTTCACATGTGTTTTCTTCATCTGATCAATGATGTTGAAAGGGGATGAATTATCCTTTTGTTTCCCTTTACTTGGTACGACCTTTTCTGGAGCTTAAACAGGCACATGTGTTGCTGCAACGGGTGCCTTAGGCTGATTTTACACATTTGGCGCTGCATTTGATCTACTAACTTCTTGTTGTGTAGAAGTGGGCTAAGAAACAACCATATTAGATGGCTGTCCCTCCTCTATGTTCCTCTTCTTTGACCGTGTGTTGGTAGTCATGCCTTGAAAAGGTGGTTGATTAACTCCATAGAAGTCTTCTATTTTCCAATTAACCAATGTAGTTTCTATTGGAGGTGCCTCTTGCGGAGTTTCTTACTACTAGATTTCCCTCTTGATTTGGTTCTTGGGACACACCTATGGTTTTACCATCAAATCTTGATTCAACGCACCATTGAAACACGTCGATTTACTGTGAGGTAGATTGTAGGGGTGACACCATTCATACTCATGTGCCATGTTGTTTTGTGTCAGAATGAAGGCTCTTGATGTGGAAGATGCATTTAGATCATATGGTCGGAATGGTCTGGTAGCTTGAGGTTGTCCCTAGTTCTAGTTTTTATTTCCAGCCTGATTTGGTGGTCTATTTTGTTGGTATGGGGGCCTGACTTGATACTGATTTTGAGGTTGATATGGTCTAGAACTCTAATTTTTTTGTCTCTTGATAGTAACTAGTTCATTTCGAGAGGTTATGTAGCTACTTCATGACCTCCTGCAACTCTTTGGAAGTGCTTGAAGAGGTTGATTCCTCACTTTTTCTTTGATTTCTAGGGGGTGGAATGGGATTCAACTCTGGTGTTTGACTAGCTATAGGAGCTCCCACATCTAGATAGAGAAACATTGGTGGCCTTGGTGTTATCTTACCAACTTGAATCAAGTAGTTTTCAGCTCTAATGGCAATGTTATAGGCTACAGGTAAAGTTATACCTCCCATGGATTGTATCATCATTGCAATATTTGAATTTATAGCCTTCAAGAAATAGAGGAATGCTCCTTTGGAAGTTGGTCTAACAATTATCGGAATCCTGTCCCATGTTTTTTGGAAATGGAAATTGAAATCTATCATTTGCTCATTAGGATCCCTCTTGATTGTTGTCAATTGTTCCAATAAAGACAGGTTATCTCCCTTTTCCCCAAATTGATTATGGAGGGTTGTGCACAAATGGTCCCACTTCTGGATAGTTCATGTTGTTAGAATTCTGAACCATTACAAAGCTTTACCTTTAACAGAAGATGCCAACAACTTAACAACAATGTCCATTTCAGTTATTTCATGAATTACACAGACATTGGTGATATCCTAGATGTGGTCAATAGGAGTAGTATGATTTTCTCCTGTGAAATAGGGAATATTATTTAGTGTTGCAATCAGGACCTGATTTTGAGTATTTAGGGAAAGTGGACTACTTCCCATGAAGTTGACATAGGGATTGGGTTGCACCATCCTGATTGGTCAGAGAACTCTTGTTGATTGGAGAAAAGGTCTACCAGGTGGAGGTGTAGACAAGGTCTTGTTAGGTGGAGATGGTGATCTTTGTAGTCTTCTTCCTCTCCTTCCTCTGCCTAGTGATAATTTCAAGTAGACAAATAATCCCTCTTCTCGAGTATCAGACCTAGTTTGAATTCTTCTCATGTACTTGGGCAACTTGTGTTGCTACACTGCTAAATTCTATCCCTTTGGAGTCATCAGATGTGTTGGGAAATGAGCCTCTAAAGGCTAGATTTTGACAAGTTACACACCAAACTTGAAGGACTTGTGTATTTGAGATTCTGGAGGTTGAAATTTGATTTGGAATGATAGTTCCAAAAATCCAAAAATTTAAGACCTTTGAATGTCCGAAAACCCAAAACCCTTAAATTTGGAGAAGTTCGAAATTCTAAAATCTTGAAACTCAAGTTCCAAAAACCAAACCCAAAACCCAAAATCCCAATATCACAAAATCCCGAAACCTGAAATTTAAAAAAAAACTCCAAAATTTAAAAAAACTAAAAAATACCCTTTTGAAGATTAGCCCCGATCTATCAACTGGTGAAATTTGGACTTTTTTTAAGCAAGTTAAACCTCTGAAAATCGATTTCAAAGTTCATCCTGAGAGATGAAATATCCAAAATTTGAAATTTGTAGTTTTCTAAGTCTGAATTTCCTGAAAATTCATTCGAATCTTGTTGAAATACCTCTTGGTCCCACTTTGGGTGTGCCAAAATTGTTGATGCATAATCACAACTCCCCGAATGTCTCAGTAACTTAGATGGGTTGAAACTATAAGTGTGATTGCATAACATGGAGCTTTTCCTAAAGTGTGGGACTTTGCAATCAAGAAATCTCTCTGGATGAAGGCCGGTTCATATTCCTTGGTTCAGGTACACACATACAATTTGTAAAGGATCTACTCTAACTTACCAATGAGACAAAGTTAAGAAGATGCAAGAAATTAAACCTATTCCAATAGAGGTGATGCACCAAAGGAATGCTGAACACCTACTTTTCCATTAAACACAGAACATTAAAAATGAAATACAACCATCATGCACATATAACCAGGATTGCAATGAGAGATTAGGAAGATACAATAATAAAAGAGAGGGTTGAAAATCATTCACGAATTTTTATTGTTGCTCCAAAGATTTGATACAGTGCATTAAAATGGCCAAGAGGCAAGATTACATTTTATAATTTAGATGGGAGGTTTGAACTCCACAAATTCACTTGCAGACAAGAGAAGAAGGGAGGTGCAAAGCCAAAATGTCCAACCTTTAGAAAAATTCCCCTCCTTACAATATATAGGAAGAATTAGAGAAGGAGATAGAAGAAATCCAAAATCTAGCTTCAACCACCCCTAAAATGCATTGAATTATTCTCCAAAAGAGATGGGTGCCATGAAAAAACCCATGCCTCCATGTACCATGCCTTTTTGGGCAAGAAGGAATCCCATACCTTCATTATGGTGGTAGGTGAGAAACCTGGGACACCTCAAAAAATGGTGAGTTGTATTTTTCATTTTAAATAACTTAGTCCCACGAATTTAAAGACATCCAGTCGTAGTTACGTAGAGGATACTGTAAGCTTTCCAAAAATTCATATATTTCTCAAATCCAAGCTTCGGTCGAAAGATATGGCTATCTGAAGGTCGAGTTGTCATTATGTGAAAATGTCCTTAGAGTTCTAAAACCCGAAAGCCCGAAAGTCTAAAATTTTGGACTTTCGGGAATCGAACTTTCAGAGATTGAGGGGTAATTTCATGTTTTGGGGTTCGATACTTCCAAAAATTTGAAGTCCAAAACCTTGAAACTCTGAAGTCTGAAATTTTAGACTTCATACTTTTGGGATTTTGGGTTTTTTGGTTGCTACTTTTTTGGAACGATTCCCAAAATTCCCAAAACCCTAAAACCCTGAAAGTCTGAAATTTTGGACTTTTAGATTTCAGGATTTTAGACATTATCACTTCATTTCGGCACACTTCCCGAGGTCTCTAAAACCCCGAAATCCTAAAAGTCTAAAATTTCATACTTTCAAAATTTGGGATTTCGGACATTTGGGGTCAATTTTCCAACTTCGTGCTTGAAAGTTTCTAAAACCCCAATGTCCGAAAGTCTGAAATTTTAGACTTTCGGAGGTTTGGGTTTCGAAATTGCTGACCATTTTCCCCTATTTTCTCCGAAGTGCCAAAAATGCAAAGTCTAAAAACTTCAAGCCTTTCTCCATTCTTCTTCATCTTGAGCTCTTATATCCTTCATCATTCCCATTGGCCATTGATTTTATGACAATGTATTTCATTGATGATCCTAGTTGCTAACTTTGATTTTTGAAATTGGATGTGAGCTCATATGACCAAACCAACCACTCCATCTCTCCTGTGTAAGATTTTGTTTGATCAATTTTTCCCGAGGAGAAAAATTGGATAACAAGAATAAGAATGATCCTATGAAAAATTATCCATAAATAAATATTCTTGATAGTCACATACCTTTCCTGTGGGTGGAAATTAAAGTCTCAAGGTTTAATTACATTGGTGTTTGAAGTATTTTCTAGATGAAGTGAGTTTCAATATTGTGAAGAAACTATATTTAAATATTTTTATTGATTAATGATCAAATAATTGATTATTAAAGGAACTCTACATAGTAAATGTTGATAACAATCTGTACTCAACTTGAAGGTGAAAATTTTAGGAGGCTAAATACATGAGTTACTATACATACCCAAAATTGTAAGGTATTGTACTGCCGGAACAGTGTAACAAGTGCCCCAATGATGATATAGGTCTCCTCGCAAGGTGTTCGGGATCCGGAAAATCCCTCGGAGTATGCGTTAACATCCCGCATGCCCCGCTTAGCCCCCGCGTCCTTTATTTTCCCCTTTTTTCCTCTTTTCTTGGCCTTTTGCCCTTCAGTTATGAAACTGCCACCCGCCTGGGGTGGCGGTCTCGTGACCGCCGCCCTGATCAGGGCGGCGGTCCTGTAACCACCGCCCTGCTCAGAGCGGCGGTCCTACATGCATTTTCCAGAAAGCGCTTTGACGTGACTCACGTAAAATATCAACGTTTCACCAACTTTTCTTTACCGACTTGGGCTTGCATTTATGTTTTTGGTCCCCTGGAATAGTGTTTGGCCATTCTTAATGGTTTTTAGAGTTCAATTTGGTTTTGATCTTTGGGGTGAATGAAAGCTATAAATAAATGGTTTTGCGCACAAGCAAATGGTCTCGCCCTCATTCAATTTCATGCTCGATTTTCATAGTTCAGTCTTTTATTCTATTTAGAAGCCATAGTTTTAATTCCTTGCATGCTTAGTTAGCATTGTTCAGCTGTTGGTAAGCCACATACCCATCTTGTGCAGGTAGTACTCTTATTTCACCCAATCCGGCCCTGAAGTTTGTCTCTGAATTTCTCTTTGCAATAGACTTAGCTTTCATTTTGCTTAGAGTGCTTGGTTTAGTTCATTATATGTCTAGTTAGCATTGTTCAACTGTTGGTAAGCCACATATCCAGCTTGTGAAAATGGTGTTGTTGTTTTATCCAATCCATTGGAGTATAATAGCTTAGGAAGCCATTAAAGTTGCAGGTTTTGCTCTTCAAACATGATAGTTTCAGGTTCTGGTCGCTTTATGTTGCATGACTCGTAGTAAAATCCCGCTAGGAATTGCATAAGCCAAGCTCTGTACTCTTGCGCTATCCCTCTCCTACTCACATTTTTAGTCTGCATTCTGAGCTGTCCTTGTCCCAATATCTATTTCTGTCGATGCTAGCATTACATGCTTTTCTGGATCCACGTGAACACGAAAGAACGAGGAGATCACACTGAGGGGACAAGATCACATACACCATCGGATACGCCACTGTTCTACCTAACTAGTTTGTCTCGTATCCCATGCATATTCCATCCCACCAGTGTCTCGGCACGACCTCGGGAGGTCACGTACACGGAAGAGTTTCTCAGTAGATTCCCACGCTCGCTTATCACTTTTCGGCATACAAAATTGGTGAACCCGACGTGAAACAAAAAATTAGTGAAGGTGCGTAAACTTCCTACTTTCTCATTTGGAGTCATAGTATCATGTGTTCTTTCACAAATCACCTTCACTCCTTCCCATTATTCTGCGGGTATTCATATACCCCGAATATGTCGGGATTCAATGCATATGGCAGACCCCTCTTGGGTCTCAAGGCATACTATGCCCAATGAGACAGAATGCAATCAATCATCACCCTCAATCTCATTATGGGGAGACAACTATTCAACTAATGAGTTGTCAACACAAACCCCAAGAAATAGATATAACTCGTCTTTTCAAACGGGGGAGTTAGATCAACCCCCTCGAATGCAACAAACAGAACCTTCGAGGCTCGAACAATATGACGTTCTGGAGAATCTGCAGTTCGTCTCCTCGATGCTACTTAGACCAAAAATTAGTAGACAATCGACCCATACAGGTCTTAGATGATGAACAGTCAATACGTTATCCTAGGAGTGAACAACATTCTCGGGGTATGTACCCACCTATAGGAGGTTTACAAATACAACCCAAGATCTCTTTTCAAGAAAATACCTCTATGCCACTGCATATAGGAAATACTCTCGAAGAAACTTGGCAAGATAACGATCAGTTTATAGCAGGATATCAGATGCCTATACAACACCAGGGTATACAACAAACGCCGCTCAGGAAAAGCACCGTGACTTCACCAAATGAAGTCATTTCAACGTTAGTAGAAAAAGTGAGAGGGTTAGAACTTGCTCAAGAAAGTCAAAATCCTCAGTTCATACAAGCAGGAAGTTCCAATCCTCCATATCACCCTAGCCAAGTAGATCTCCTCACAGGAGTGGGCACGTTAGGCATGCCTCCTCAGTATCCACAACAAATGCCAACGAGGCCTGTCATCTCTAACATTATTTCTCCCGGTCTAGTATCAAACAACCCTTTACTAGACAATATCCCGTCATACTTAAACATGTACTCCAAATCACCACAAGGAGATATGTTCTCCTCTCCCGGCCTTTTTGCTCAAAGGCAGGGACTTCCCTATGCCCCTGCCAATGCATACACTGTGCCATATCAACAACCCATCCCACCATCACTCCCTCAAAGAACCACCATCGGTGGTCAAAAACTATGCGATAGGAACTTATTCGAGAATATCTGAAAGTGCCCTTAGACTTCACCATACGAAGCGTCATGCTTCCAAGACCTCTTCCCGATTTACCCAAGTACAAAGGCGAGGGAGATCCAAATGCGCATATCAAAGCTTATGCTACAACCATACGTGAATTACTCCCTTGGGATGGGGTTGTTGCTAAAATATTCCCCAAAACCTTGGAAGGCATTGCTCTCGATCGGTATTATAGAATACACCGAACCCTCCATCCATTCATTTAAACAGGCTCGTATCGAGTTCATTAAGGCATTCGATATGAACAAACTGTTGAGAACAAGAATCAGGGAATTCTTGCACATCAAACAAGAACACAACGAATCTGTCACCCATTACATCTAGAGGTGGCGTACATTTCTTTATTCTTCAGCAAGTGCTCCAAACATGGATCAGATGGAACTATGCGATTTATTCCTTCATTCTCTTAGCAAAGAAGTGAAGGAAGAAGTCTAAAAGTTCCCACTAAGAACTTACGATGAAGTACTTGAGAGCGCTCTTCGAATAGACCAAGCAGCGATAGATAGTGGTCGTAAGACATATGGAGCAAATGGGAGGTTAATCACCTCAAGCCAGAATACTACAAATTATCCCGTTACCACAAATGTCAACCAAGGACCGGGTGTAACAATGGATGGAGTAACCGACCAGCCCAAGAGGGTAAATGTTGTCGATACTCCATCACAAACAAACAACCAACAAAACAACAAATTTACCCCGACAATCAATAAAGTGGATTTTAACCATCCACAACAACAAAAACAACGGTGAAATCCTATACAAGGGCCAAGCCAAAACTCATTTGGTTATCAAAACCAAAGCCAGAAACAACAAATGCAAAATTTTAATCCTAATAGGCAACAGTTTGATCAAAATTTCAGGCCACAATATACACCAAATCAACAAAATAGGAATTACAACCCCAATTCTTATTGTGGTTTCCACAAAATTCGGGGACATGATACTAGAACATGCTGTGACTACAATAAATTCATGCAACGTTTTCCAGAAGAACAAACACAGTTCTTCACAGATTTATTTTTAGCAGATCCTGTCTCATCACCACCAAATACGCTCACAGGGGTAGTTTCCCCTCAGAATTCTCCTCTCAAGATCTTTAACGATCCACTCCCAAATCATGATAGCAATAGGCTGAATCCAACTGGAACAAACAAAAGTGCAATGATAGGAAACAATGATCATGAAGCCTCGACTTCACTAAATCCATCAGTTGCGCCACAGTTAGGAAGTCAACCGAGACCCAAGATAGTCAGTTTGGTAGAATTAGACGCTAAACTACCTATCAAAGCTATAACAAGAACACGAGAATATTCCTCTCAATCGATCCCAAGTCATCTGCCAGAAACAGATAAGAGTTAACAAATAGTAGAAAAACCCGTGGGTGCCTATGATTTAATTGGTGACCTAACAAAGACCTTCTCGCACATTTCATTTTTGGATTTACTAAAGAACTCTCCTCCTCATAGAGCTACTCTTTTAGAAGCATTAGGTCTAGGCCATCTAATTAACATCACTCCACCTCCTGAAACACAAGTACATCACATAGATTTTGATATCCACCCTCAGGGAAGCCGGACAAGGATGTCGAATTCATATTTGAAATAAGTAAAATGCCTACGAATCTTTGAGATCGCACGCCGAGGTGATCCACCTTACACTTACAAGTATGGGTTTATAATAACTATGTAAAACGGGCAATGGTTGTCGATGGGGCCGCAGTTAACATAGTCCCTTTCTCTTTCCTCCAAAAACTAGGATATGGGGAAACAAACTATTCCACCACTCGAAATACATTGAGAGGCTATGATAGCCTTAAAGCCACTTCGATAGGAATTATAATACTCCCGGTCACCTTAGGACCCAAAACAATCTGGTAGTTTTATATTATAGATTGGGAAACTAATTATAATATGATACTCGTGAGCCCATGGATACACCGAATGAAGGTAATCGCTTCTACGTTATTTCAAGAAGTAAGATTCTTGCATCTAGGAAAGGTATTTGTAGCCAAAGGCGATCCAAAACCTTTCGATTTGCACCTAGCTGATTTAAAGAAAAGACCAGTGTGTGCACTATGAATTTGAAATTCCAACAAACCAACTTAATAAACCCACCTGACCCAAAACAAGAGGAGAAGTTGGTACCTCTGACAGATCTTGAAAGTATCGATAGCCAAAACAACCCCAACCCCCAACGATAAAGCTAAAAAAAGGTATCATTAGGGACTACTTTTGCAAAAATTGTTGAATTAATAGAACAAGATTTACCAATGTTCTTACCATTTGATTCAAAGAGGCATAGGATATTCAATAGCAACTTCACATCACGTTTTACTCCAAGCAATGAGTTAGAAGATACCCATTTCACGGTGTCCATTCGTGATGAACCATTGATAAAAACAATGACAAATCCCCTTGCAAGCGGAGGTGAATCTACCACCCTAGACCATGTCGATAATGATACGGCCACTTTGGAATACTTAAACGCCTATGTGGCATTACATCTCTCCTATCATATGCTAGATTTTTCCTTAATTCCACATTCGTCTTCCTATTTCGAAATCTCGTGATGGATCTCCCTCACAAATAGAACCTAGTATATACACAGTAGAAAATGGGGATGATTTGGATTTACCTCTAGCACCACCTGAGTTCGAAGAGGGTAACGCCTCTTTGATCGAAGAAACAATTGATGTCAACATCGGGCCAGATGACGAACCAAAAATCTTGAAATTAGGATCATCCTTAACCCCAGAAGAAGTGGAAATACATACGCAGATCCTCAAAGAACATCAGAAGGCATTTGTATTTAACTATAAAAAAATGACAGGAGTTTCACCCCACATTGCGGTGCACAACCTCGTCACTAAATCAAATGCAAAGCCAGTTAAGCAAAAATCAAGACCTATGAAACCTAAAGTAGCTCTCATGGTAAAGGAAGAAGTAATAAAGCTCCTTCGGTAGGATTCATCAAGCGATCGACTCGACTACTCCCAATGGGTATCTAAGATCATTCCCGTTCTTAAGAAGAATGGAAAGATACGCATCTGCATAGATTTTCGAGACATCAACAAAGCATGTCCTAAGGACGACTTCCCATTACCATCCATAGATGTCATTGTTGATGCAACAACTGGATTTGAACTTTTGTCTCTCATGGATGGATTCTCGGGATACAATCAAATCAAAATATCTGAGCAAGATCAAGCTAAAACTACGTTTATAACTCCTTGGGGAACCTATTGCTACACTGTTGTGCCATTCGGTCTCAAGAACGCCGGTGCTATGTACTAGCGAGCTATGACATATATATTCCACGATTTAATTCATAAAATCATGGAATCCTACGTTGATGATTTATTGGCTAAGGCCAAGAAGTGTTGTGACCATCCGGAAATACTCCGCATCATTGTCTCACGCCTAATAGAATACGGAGTCACACTAAACCCAGAGAAATGCGTCTTTGGCGTAACAGGAGGAAAGCTCCTAGGTTACATCATATCGTCACGGGGGATAGATGTTGATCCAACCAAAATTCGGGCTGTCCTCGAAATGGTCCCACCTTCGAGTGAATCTGGAATCAGATCATTTCTCGGAAAGCTGGGTGCAATCCGGAGATTTATCCTGGACTTAAGCTTCGTGGTTCTTCCAATCAACAATCTACTCAAGAAAGACTATAGCATTGATTGGACCGAAGATTGCAATGAAGCCTTTGATGCGGTTAAGTGTTTCTTTTTGTCACCATCTACGCTAATGCCATCTAAGTTAGATCGCCTTAATTCTATATTCACGAGCTACCGATGTCTCGCTGGCTATATGTTGAACCAAGAGGACGATGACAAGAAGAAACGCGTGATTTATTTCATCAGCCGAATGCTACTCAACTATGAAACACGCTATACACAGGCAGAACGAGAATGCCTTGCCATAGTCTTTTCTACTAAACGCCTAAGACATTATATGCTGAATCAAGAAACGAGGGTCATGGTAAAAACAGGACAATTTACGGACTTTCCTCACACAAGGGTCATTGTCTAAAAAGGCTGGACATTTTATAACCTTAATGGGAGAATTCGAATTAACGTTTGTAAATCAGAAGTCAATTAAGGGACAAATCATTGCGGATTGGTTAGCTGACAATCCATTAGACAGAGTGATTTAGTAAATTTAGACTTTCTAGATGAGTGCATATACTACATCGAAGTCCGACCCTCTATCTCTGAGTGTCTTTGGTACACTGATATCATTAATTATATCATGGACCATACGTACCCAGAAGGAGTTACACCGCAACAAAGAAGGCGGTTACGCATAATCGTAGCTAAATACGTCATTATAGAGCAGGTGCTCTATTGAAAAGCATTCGATGGAATGCTCCTAAGATGTGTCGACATGGAGGAATCTAAGAAGATTCTCCATGAATCTCACAGTGGAATATGTGGAGGCCACTTTGGTGGCCATGCCACCGCTCGAAAAATACACCGAATGGGCTATTTCTGGCCCACTCTAGAACATGACGCGATAGAGTTTGTACGCAGGTGTCATAAGTGCCAAGAATTCTCCCATGAGATTCATATACTCCATGGCCGTTTTCTACATGGGGTCTAGACTTAATAGGGAAATTCTCTCCCTCATCCACAGATGGCCATAATTTCATAATCACGGCCACTGAATATTTTACCAAATGGGTAGAGGCTATGCCTCTTACCACTGTACCTGGTTCTGTAATCACCAAGTTCATTTTGAACCAAATCATTTACAGGTACGGTATCCTACAAATCATTATCTCTGATAATGGAACTTCTTTTAAGAATGAAGAGGTTCGCGAACTATGCAATAAATTTAAGATAAGCCATCATACGGCTTCCTTGTATTACCCCCAAGCCAACGGATAGGCTGAAGCGACAAACAAGACACTGAAAGCCATTCTCCTTAAAACGGTAAAAGAAAACAAACGAGATTGGCATTTGAAGTTATATCCAGCTTTGTGGGCCCATAGAACCTCAATAAGAACACCAACAGGAGTAACTCCTTTCTCACTTTGGTATTTGGGGCGGCGGTTCTCCCACTTGAGGTCAAAATACCCAGTCTCCGCATTTCACTACAAGGGATTCTGGATGAAGACGCTTACAGAGAAGCACGTCTTTCCCAACTAGAAATCCTAGATGAAACTAGGTTAGATGCTTTGAAAGACAACATAGAGCTTATCTTTGTTGAATGTGCCGGCAGTATAACAAGAAGGTCTATGAACGCGACATATATGAAGGTGATCTAGTTCTAAGGCTAGATAGCCGGATCAACAAGAAGACCGGCGAAGGAAGGAAATTCCGGCCCAAATGGTTGGGCCCATACCGAGTCATGAAGGAATACGAAATGGTGCCTACCTCTTATATACGCTAGAAGGTGAGGAATTTGGCGAAACAGTCAATTCCCTGCACCTCAAGCGATTCTATGCATAAGCAACTAGCACTACTTGTATAATTATCTACATTGCATCTTCATATAGATTAAGATCATTTTGTCCACTTGTTTCTTACATAAATTGTGATCAAGGAATCTATTCTCAAAGAAATTCATTACAAACTCATGATGTTGTTGGCATAAAACTCTTTAATCATACCTCTCCATCTTCATGTATCATCAAATCATCTCGGAATCTTTTATCAAATAAAGCTAGATATGACAAAGTCTTAATGGTAACCATACCAAGATCTGCAAGTTTATTCTCACTTTGATTTCTTCTTAGGATAGGTGTCTTGCCTATGGTCTATTCTAGAAGCTTCATGGTGTCACATCTATCCCATATGTATATCTCTTTGGAAATAAGCACATACTGACATTTTACTCAAGAAAACAAGTCAACAAGTGATTAAACAGAAAATTTTAATTTTACACATTTCCTTGCCCCACCAACCTTCGGTGATGAGCTTGCGTCTCTTACTAGTGACGTAGGGTTGGGAAAGGATGGAAATGCCCTTACTCACCTATACCTTGCCCATGGTGATAAACCCATGCTTCTTACTAGTAGCATGGGGCAAAGTACAGGGGGTCCTCTTGACAAAGCAAACGTTAAAAGTCATAAACAAACAATTCAAACTTTGAGTCAAAAACGAATGAATCAGATGTTCAAAATTCCAAGAGAGTTAAAATCCTAAAAACCCAGATTTTGTCTACTATGTGGCCATCTACGGATCTAAGTCTAGATAAACCACAAAGTAAGTTGCATTCTAAACTATGAAGTCACTCGGGTGGAGTAAGCTTGTAGTTTCCTATTTGGTTCCACCAAAGCTTTGTCTGTCTTTCATCGCTATCATTTCAGCTACACCTCATAACTTGTGCCCTTTCTAGCTCTCGGTGAAGAGCCCTCACATCTTACTAGTTGCGTGGAGTTAGGAGTGGGGCAAGTTTATCTGTTCATCATACTAGTTATATTCATCACTTTGCAAAACAAACATGAGGTATCCAAAATTGCTTACGGAAGCTAAGATTCAAAATCACATTACATCTACATATATCAGCATCATGAAATACACAAAGGGAAACAAACATTTGCATCATCTGTTCTCCATTGCATACATTCTAAAAAGCATATAAACATACATCGTAGTATATACAAAGAAACTAGAAATAGAAAGGAAACCATGAGTGCCAAGATTTTGATCCAAAACGAATGCATATATATAAATGATCAACGTTTATATACAATGCCATCATGCACTAAGCATGGTCAAAATGCTCAAAGAGCCCGTGATATACAAAGAAATATACAATACAAAATACACGAGAGCCAAGTGGCCTCTCAATCCCTACGCAACCCCTCCGAAGGTGCACGCCCACGCCTAGGACTCCAGCTACGCGGTGTTCTGAATGTACGGAGGGCTCAGGGTCTCGAGGAGCAGCTGCAGTCTCACCACGAGAATGGCTCCTCATAAGGCGCTCAGCCGTCCTATAGCCCGCTAGCTCGGTGCGAAGGGTCGACACCATCCTGGCCACGTGCCAGATAGGAGAAAAACATCGGTATGCCTACCGGCTGCTGAAGGCTCCCCAGCGTCCACAGACAGCTCCGCGGGTCCTATCCATGGGGATCATCAGGGAATCGGTACATACCCTGCGGATCAAATCCCGCCACTCATCAACAGTCTCTGCAAACAAAGGAGAAAACGAATTAGAAACTAAGCAAGAAACTAAAAGATACAAAATAACAACTAAGGAGAGCCTACAAATAAACATTAAAAGGGAGAAAGGGTAACTTACTCGGATCCCCAGGCCTCCAAGATGGGTCGCTGGGACCGGCACCTGCCGCGGATGCTACTACTGACTGAGGGGCTGCTCCTGTGGTACATGTAACATGTCACCACCGTACTCATCCTCTCCACCATGGCCCTGAGAGAGTGGCTCCTCTGAAACTAGAGTGTCCTTCTCTATGCTCTGCTCAGCCCTCTCTACCTGCATAATATCCTGAGTATCATGCCACTCAGGATCGCTGTCCTCGGTCTCCTCCTCTGTCCCTCCCTCTGAAAACTCCTCGGACTCGGAGTCAATATCAATAGGGTCATTGCTACTATGAGTAAGACCCGCGGCTATCTAAAGCAAAGGTGCCCGAGGTGCACCGGCTCTCCCCAAAGACGAACTATCCTCCTCCATGCCGCAATA
This sequence comes from Taxus wallichiana var. yunnanensis, assembly GCA_018340775.1. Classification (NCBI taxonomy): domain Eukaryota; kingdom Viridiplantae; phylum Streptophyta; class Pinopsida; order Cupressales; family Taxaceae; genus Taxus; species Taxus wallichiana. The sequence continues at coordinate 746,675,056 of CM031240.1, read as the reverse complement.
GGAATGCCAGGAGTAATCACTGTCCAACCTCGGCCTCTAGGCCTCCCTCTGGCCTCACGAATTGATCTGTAAACTGGTGCCACTAGGGGAAGCATACCCGCGTATGGAAGACCAAATTGCTGAGGAACTCGGCGAAAGGGTGCACCTCCACTCGTCCCACTTGATCGATAAGCTGCCCTGTGGTGGAGCAGAAATCAAGGTAAGGGCCTCTCGCCCCATATACCAGCCATGGTCTGGTATGGTGTTGCCTCCATATCGGTGGTAGTCAAAGAAGAAACTAGCTAATGAGGTCCTCTAAGCATCGACATGTCTCGTGCATCTGGATGCCCTAACACTCCGTGGATCTCTGTTACCTCCACACCCCTGCCATAAGGGATGAAGTGCTCATAAACCCAACTCATGACTAGAGTCGGGTGGCTCAACGACTGCCCCTGTAAATGGACCACCCTGTATAGATCATGGTAGGTGGTCCCAAGCATATATCCAGCCATGGCCCTCTATCTGTGCAATAATGGGGCCCCAACAGTATAATAACGTGTCACCTCCCTTGTCCCCGATCAATCTCGAGGCAAGGATCCCCATGATGGCCTGGTGAAGTAAGGGGATAGGCAAAGAAGGAATAGATCGAACTCTCACCCCCTTCTTCAACCCCGTGGAGATGACTGCATCTCCCATATATGCTGCCCACTGTGCAATCTATGCCCGTGAGCTGCTTTGTCTCTAATGTGAGTCACCTCCCGATGATCGGGACCCCCAGAATGCGATAGACGTCCTCTAATGTAATGGTCCACTCACCACGGACCCCTGGCAATCGGAAGGTGTTCCGATCTGCATCCCAGTAAGAGAATAAGTCACAAAGGATGTGACTAGATGGTGCAACATGGGGCACGCGTGATATGCACAATATGCCGGCTCTCTGTAGTGTGTCCTCCTCATCCTGTGAGAGGGCATCTAGTACCCCTGAGAGCCAATCACACACTCTCTCTCTGCTCCATCTGATGTACTCCTCTCTCGCCTGCGTACACCCAAAAACACACAAAATAGAGCAAGTTAGCATCCAGGCAATGCTGAGAAAGTCATAAAAACACGTAGAAATGCTAAAAATACAAGTGCAATCTCAAATATAAGTTCCTTTTGCATTCTGTGCAAAACCGCCGCCCTGAGCAGGGAGGCGGTTTTGTAACCGCCGCCTTAAAGGCGGCGGTCGTGGTCCGAAAACCCACGCGGGTTTTTAATCTAAAAAAGCCTAAAACATGCAAAAACGACCATTTAACCTAAAAATGGAGCCTACCCAGTAGGCGCCCCCCCTAGATGGACCTTTTAACACTAGCATTTTCAAAAATGACCCCCCCATTACAACAAATTTAGCATTTCAAATTTAAGGGGGGAAAAACACAAAATTGAAGAAAACCAACCTGTGATCTAGCGGGCGGTGTTCCACACATGGAGGCATGATCACTATCTCGCTGCGGACGTTTCGACTATACTCACGCAAGAAACCGTCACCATGGGTCCCAGAGCTCAAAATCAATCAAATCAACTCACGCAAATGAATAGGAAAATGGGCCCACTTTCATATATATACCTGATTCGTTTTAAATGACTTTTTCATAGGTTTGGAGTGCTGATGGAGGTAAGTTCCTATCCCCGCACAAATGGTACATTCTCATTTCCCTGTTGTTCTTAGCATTTATTTTTCGAACTATTGTATCTATCTGCACTTGAGTTCTCTTTTCATTTTGCAGGTAGCGGGAATTTTGGATGGCGTCACTTCAACACACGGATGTATCGGTATAACTTCTAACTTCCCATTTCGGGACTACCATACTCGGACCCACCGTTTTATGCCTCTTCATGGCTGAAACGCTTCTCGAGGGGGCAATATGTACGTACCCAAAATTGTAAGGTATTGTACTGCCGGAACAGTGTAACAAGTGCCCCAATGATGATACAGGTCTCCTCGCAAGGTGTTCGGGATCCGGAAAATCCCTCGGAGTATGCGTTAACATCCCACATGCCCCACTTAGCCCCCGCATCCTTTGTTTTCCCCTTTTTTCCTCTTTTCTTGGCCTTTTTCCCTTCAGTTATGAAACCGCCGCCCTGCCTGGGTGGCGGTCTCGTGACCGCTGCCCTGATCAGGGCTGCGGTCCTATAACCACTGCCCTGCTTAGAGCGGTGCGCTTGCACGCGTTTTCCAGAAAGCGCTTTGATGTGACTCACATAAAATATCAATGTTTCACCAGCTTTTCTTTGCTGACTTGGGCTTGCATTTATGTTTTTGGTCCCCTGGAATAGTGTTTGGCCATTGTTTATGGTTTTTAGAGTTCAGTTTGGTTTTGATCTTTGGGTGAATGAAAGCTATAAATAAATGGTTTGTGCACAAACAGATGGTCTGCCCCTCATTCACTTTCATGCTCTGATTTTCATAGTTGAGTCTTTTATTCTGTTTAGAAGCCATAGTTTTAATTCCTTGCATGCTTAGTTAGCATTGTTCAGCTGTTGGTAAGCCACATACCCATCTTGTGCAGGTAGTACTGTTATTTCACCCAATCTGTCCCTGAAGTTTGTCTCTAAATTTCTCTTTGCAATAGACTTAGCTTTCATTTTTCTTACGATTGCTTGATTTAGTTCATCATATGTCTAGTTAGCATTGTTCAACCGTTGGTAAGCCACATATCCACTTGTGCAAATGGTGTTGTTTTATCTAATCCATTGGAGTAGAATAGCTTAGGAAGCCATTAAAGTTACAGGTTTTGCTCTTCAAACAGGATAGTTTCAGGTTCTGGTCGCTTTATGTTGCATGACTCGCAGTAAAATCCCGCTAGGAATTACATAAGCCAAGCTCTGTACTCTTGCGCTATCCCTCTCCTACTCACATTTTTAGTCTACATTCTGAGCTATCCTTGTCCCAATATCTATTTCTGTTGATGCTAGCATTACACGCTTTTCTGGATCCACGTGAACACGAAAGAACGAGGAGATCACACTGAGGGGACAAGATCACATACACCATCGGATTCACCACTGTTCTGCGGAATCCAGGTTCTAGCTTTCAAAGTTTTAGTTAGAATCATATCAAATAGAGTAGATAATTGTTTCATTTCAGTAAATTCTATTCTTGATATTGCCAGGGAAGCTGTGAGGATTGATAGTTTCTGAGAAACTATGATTCACTCTTCACTTCTGAGGTAGGATCGAGAATCTCGCAAATAGATCAAGCAAGTTATTTCATTATTTAGAATAAGTCTACAAATCGCACAGGCAAATAACTACACTCGGTTATCTTGTTTGTTTTAAATTGTTATTTAGTTGTTATTCCTAGATACGTTTAAATAGCTGCTTTCCTTAAATTCTTAAAAAGTTTCTCAGAAAAATAGAAGTTATATATGTTTTAGATTTATTCCACGTAGTTAGAATTTGCTTTGTTACAGTTTTATTTTGTATGACAATCACGGGACCTCGGGAGCCCAGGGAATACATATTTGAGCCAATCATGCCTCAACCAAACCTCGTCACAGCAATAGTTGACATAGACCAAAATCTCAGAATACAAGTCTTCCAAACAACAACAGATTTACAACTGATCAGTTCTCAGTTGAGAGGGTTAAATATAGAAGACGACCAAGCATACACGTTTTGGTCAAATCAACCAAACTACAGATTACCCTAGGCAAACATTTGCATGACTGTAGAAGGGTTTGAAAGAGAACAAACCTTTGGTTGTGATCCTTTGGTCCCATAGCCAGATGCAGGAGACACTCTCACAGACATAGATACTAGTTTAAGGATCCAGGTTGCACGAACGCCTGTGAGATATTATGAGAAAATCATGCAGTTGTTGGTCCTAAACATAGAAGCTGAGAAAGCATATGATTACTGGATACTAGGAATTAGGACTTGATTTCGTATATGACCATAACAGGACCGCAACAACCAAGAGTCTACGGTTGTGACCCACAAGTCCCACAGCCTAACGAATCCATAAGTCAATCAGATATAAACACTAGCCTACGCACACTAGTATTCCAATCCACTCCACTTCCACCCATCATCATCGAACAATTGTCCTTACTAGATATAGCAGCTAACGAAGCTAGAGAATTCTGGACTAGGCCAGAGAATCGTCTGTAGAGTAAATTGTTTCCACCATCCACCATATGACCTTATCTGGAGACATACATGAAACTATCCCAGGTCATTTCCCACGTATTCCACAACCCATAGATCGAATCATGCCAGAGATCGATATTGATTGGAGCCTTTGAGCGATCGTCCTTGCGATCGATCTATCACACCGATCCAAGTTAGAAGGGCCTTCTTTGCCTTAGATTCACAAATTCCATTAGTACATATCAAAGACATCGATTACCTAACTATTTTGTCTCGTATCCCACACATATTCCATCCCACCGGCTGTCTCGGCACAACCTCGGGAGGTCGGGTGCGCGGAAGAGTTGCTGTAGATTCCCATGCTTGCTTTTCACTTTTTCGGCATACAAAATTGGTGAACCCAACGTGAAACAAACAAAATTAGTGAAGCTGACGTAAACTTCCTACTTTCTCATTTAGAGTCATAGTATCACGTGTTCTTTCACAAATCACCTTCGCTCCTTCCCATTATTCTGTGGGTATTCATATACCCCCCGAATATGTCGGGATTCGATGCATATGGCAGACCCCTCTTGGGTCTTGAGGCATACTATGCCCAACAGAATAGACAATCATCACCCTCACTCTCAGTATGGGGCGACAACTATTCAACTAATCAGTTGTCAACACAAACCCCAAGAAACAGATATAACTCGTCTTTTCAAACGGGGAGTTAGATCAACCCCCTCGAACGCAACAAACAGAGCCTTCAGGCTCGAACAATATGACGTTTACCGGAGAATCTGGTTCGTCTCCTCAGATGCTACTTAGACCAAAAATTAGTAGACAATCTGACCCATACCTGGTCTTAGATGATGAACAGTCAATACGTTATCCTAGGAGTGAACAACATTCTCGGGGTATGTACCCACCTATAGGAGGTTTACAAATACAACCCGAGATCTCTTTTCAAGAAAATACCTCTATGCCACTGCATATAGGAAATACTCTTGGAGAAACTTGGCAAGATAACGATCAGTTTATAGCAGGATATCACATGCCTATACAACACCAGGGTATACAACAAACGCCGCTCAGGCAAAGCACCGTGACTTCACCAAATGAAGTCATTTCAACGTTAGTAGAAAAAGTGAGAGGGTTAGAACTTGCTCAAGCAAGTCAAAATCCTCAGTTCATACAAGCAGGAAGTTCCAATCCTCCATATCACCCTGGCCAAGTAGATCTCCTCACAGGAGTGGGCACATTAGGCATGCTTCCTCGATATCACAACAAATGCCAACAAGGCCCGTCATCTCTAACATTTTTCTCCCGGTCTAGTATCAAACAACCCTTTACTAGAAAATATCCCATCATACTTAAACATGTACTCCAAATCACCACAAGGAGATATGTTCTCCTCTCCCTTTTTTTTTCTCAAAGGCGGGGACTTCCTATGCCCCTGCCAATGATGCATATCTTGTGCCATATCAACAACCCATCCCACCATCACTCCCTCGGCAACCACCATCAGTGGTCGAAAACTATGCGATAGGGACTTATTCAGAATATCTGAAAGAGCCCTTAGACTTCACCATATGAAGCGTCATGCTTCCAAGACCTCTTCCCGATTTACCCAAGTACAAAGGTGAGGGAGATCCAAATGCGCATGTCAAAGCTTACGCTACAGCCATACGCGAATTACTCCCTTGGGATGGGGTTATTGCTAAAATATTCCCCAAAACCTTGGAAAGCATTGCTCTCGACTGGTATTATAGAATACCTGAAGCCTCCATCCATTCATTTAAACAACTCGTATCAGAGTTCATTAAGGCATTCGACATGAACAAACTGTTGAGAACAAAAATCAGGGAATTCTTGCACATCAAACAAGAACACAACGAATCTATCACCCATTTCATCCAAAGGTGGTCGTAAGACATATGGAGCAAACGGGAGGTTAATCACCTCCAGCCAGAATACTACAAATTATCCCACTACCACAAATGTCAACCAAGGACCCAAAATCCTTAACAAAAACCGGGGTGTAACAACGGATGGAGTAACCGACCAGCCCAAGAGGGTAAATGTTGTCAATACTCCATCACAAACAAACAACCAACGAAACAACAACTTTACCCCGACAATCAATACAGTGGATTTTAACCATCCACAACAACAACAACGGTGAAATCCTATACAAGGGCCAAGCCAAAACTCATTTGGTTATCAAAACCAAAGCCAGAAACAACAAATGCAAAATTTTAATCCTAATAGGCAAACATTTGATCAAATTTCGAGCCACAATATACACCAAATCAACAAAAGAGGAATTACAACCCCAATTCTTATTGTGGTTTCCACAAAATTTGGGGTCATGATACTATAACATGCCATGACTATAATAAATTCATGCAACGTTTGCGAAGAAGAACAAAGACAGTTCTTCACAGATTTGTTTTTAGCAGATCTCGTCTCATCACCACCAAATACGCTCGCAAGGGCAGTTTCCCTTCAGAATGCTCCTCTAAAGATCTTTAACGGTCCACTCCCAAATCATGATAGCAATAGGCTGAATCCAACTGGAACAAACAAAAGTGCAATGACAGGAAACAATGATCATGAAGCCTCGACTTCACTAAATCCATCAGTTGCGCCACAGTTAGGAAGTCAACCGAGACCCAAGATAGTCAGTTTGGTAGAATTAGACGCTGAACTACCTATCGAAGCTATAACAAGAACATGAGAATATTCCTCTCAACCGAGCCCAAGTCATCTGCGAAAATAGATAAGAGTCAACAAATAGTAGAAAAACCCGTGGGTGCCTATGATTTAATTAGTGACCTAACAAAGACCTTCTCGCACATTTCATTTTTGGATTTACTAAAGAACTCTCCTCCTCACAGAGCTGCTCTTTTAGAAGCATTAGGTCTAGGTCATCTAATTAACATCACTCCACCTCCTGAAACACAAGTAAATCACATAGATTTTGATATCCACCCTCCGGGGCAGCCGGACAAGGATGTTGAATTCATATTCAAAATAAGTAAAATGCCTACAAATCTTTGAGATTGCACACCGAGGTGATCCAGCCTTACACTTACAAGTATGGGTTTATAATAACTATGTAAAATGGGCAATGGTTGACGATGGGGCCGTAGTTAACATAGTCCCTTTCTCTTTCCTCCAAAAACTAGGATATGGGGAAACAAACTGTTCCACCACTCGAAATACATTGAGAGGCTATGATAGCCTTAAAGCCACTTCGATAGGAACTATAATACTCCCGGTCACCTTAGGACCCAAAACAATCCTGACTGAGTTTTATATTATAGATTGGGAAACTAATTATAATATGATACTCGGCCGACCATGGATACACCGAATGAAGGCAATCCCTTCTACGTTATTTCAAGAAGTAAGATTCTTGCATCTAGGAAAGGTATTTGTAGCCAAAGGTGATCCAAAACCTTTCGATTTGCACCTAGCTGATTTAAAGAAAAGACTAGGTGTGCACTTAGAATTTGAACTTCCAACAAACCAACTTAATAAACCCACTGACCCAAAACCAGAGGAGAAGTTGGTACCTACAATGGATCTTGAAACTATCAGCATAGCCAAAACAACCCCAACCCCCAACGATAAAGCTAAAGAAATGGTATCATTAGGGACTACTGCAAAAATCATTGAATTAATAGAACAAGATTTACCAATGTTCTTACCATTTGATTCAGTAGGCATAGGATATTCCCTAGGTGTTGGTTCCCTTCTAGCAGAGGACCTCTGCATGGTAGAAGTAGAGTGCACAAACGCAGCAGATGCCCCAACATCTATGCTCCCGGCTAAGTATTGGACTCTCCATTTTGACGGAGCTAAATGCCGTTATGGAGCGGGGGCAGGTATAATTCTTACTTCGCCTGAAGAGAAAGTCCTCCCATTTTCCTTTAAGTTAAATTTTGAATGCACAAATAACAACGCTGAGTACGAAGCCCTCCTCCTTGGCCTCACCTTAGCCAAGAGAATTGGTGTTGATAACATCAGAGTCTTAGGAGACTCGCAATTAGTGGCAAACCAAGTTTCTGAGGTATATGAAACCAAAGCCGAACACTTGCAGCTTTACAAAAATGCCGTATTAGATTTAAGCAAGGCATTTAACTTCATATCCATTGAAGCAATCCCATGAAGAAAAAATCTTCTCACCGATTCAATAAGCAACTTCAGCATCACGTTTTACTCCAAGCAATGAGTTAGAAGATACCCATTTCACGGTGTCTATTCGTGATGAACCATTGATAAAAACAATGAAAAATCCCTTGCAAGCGGAGGTGAATCTACCACCCCGGACCATGTCGATAATGATACGGCCACTTTGGAATACTTAAACGCCTATGTGGCATTACATCTCTCCTATCATATGCTAGATTTGTCCTTAATTCCACATTCGTCTTCCTATTTCAAAATCCCATGATGGATCTCCCTCACAAATACAACCTAGTATATACGCAGTGAAAATGGGGATGATTTGGATTTACCTCCAGCACCACACGAGTTCGAAGAGGGTAACGCCTCTTTGATCGAAGAAACAATCGATGTCAACATCAGGACAGATGACGAACAAAAAATCTTGAAATTAGGATCATCCTTAACCCCAGAAGAAGTGGAAATACATACGTAGATCCTCAAAGAACATCGAAAAGGCGTTTGCATTTAATTATAAGGAAATGACAGAGTCAAGCACCCCACATTGCGGTGCACAACCTCATCACTAAATCGATGCAAAGCCAGTTAAGTAAAAATCAAGACCTATGAAACCCAAAGTAGCTCTCATGGTAAAGGAAGAAGTAATAAAGCTCCTTCAGGTAGGATTCATCAAACCAGTCGACTACTCCCAATGGGTATCTAACATCGTTCCCGTTCTCAAGAAGAATGGAAAGATACGCATCTGCATAGATTTTCGAGACATCAACAAAGCATGTCCTAAGGACGACTTCCCATTACCATCCATAGATGTCATTTTTGATGCAACAGCTGGATTTGAACTTTTGTCTCTCATGGATGGATTCTCGGGATACAATCAAATCAAAATATCTGAGCAAGATCAAGCTAAAACTATGTTTATAACTCCTTGGGGAACCTATTGCTACGTTGTTATGCCATTCGGTCTCAAGAACACTGGTACTACGTACCTATGAGCTATTACATATATATTTCATGATTTAATTCATAAAATCGTGGAATCCTACGTTGATGATTTATTGGCTAAGGCCAAGAAGCGTTGTGACCATCCGGAAATACTCACGTCATTCTTTCACGCCTAATAGAATACGGAGTCACACTAAACCCAGAGAAATGTGTCTTTGGCGTAACAGGAGGAAAGCTCCTAGGTTACATCATATCGTCACGGGGGATAGATGTTGATCCAACCAAAATTCAGGCTGTCCTCGAAATGGTCCCACCTTCGAGTGAATCTGGAATCAGATCATTTCTCGGAAAGCTGGGTGCAATCCGGAGATTTATCCTGGACTTAAGCTTCGCCGTTCATCCAATCAACAATCTACTCAAGAAAGACTATAGCATTGATTGGACCGAAGATTGCAATGAAGCCTTTGATGCGGTTAAGCGTTTCCTTTTGTCACCACCTACGCTAATGCCACCTAAGTTAGATCACCCGTTAATTCTATATTCACGAGCTACCGATGTCTCGCTGGCTGTATGTTGGCCCAAGAGGACGATGACAAGAAGGAACGCATGATTTATTTCATCAGCCGAACGCTGCTCGACTATGAAACACATTATACACAGGCAGAACGAGAATGCCTTGCCATAGTCTTTGCTACTAAACGCCTAAGACATTATATGCTGAATCAAGAAACGAGGGTCATGGTAAAAACAGACCATTTACGGACTTTCCTCACACAAGGGTCATTGTCTAAAAAGGCTGGATGTTTCATAACCTTAATGGGAGAATTTGAATTAACGTTTGTAAATCAGAAGTCAATTAAGGGACAAATCATTGCGGATTGGTTAGGTGACAATCCATTAAACGAAGGTGATTTAGTAGATTTAGACTTTCTAGATGAGTGCGTATACTACATCGAAGTCCGAACCTCTATCTCTGAGTGTCTTTGGTACACTGATATCATTAATTATATCATGGACCATACATACCCAGAAGGAGTTACACCACAACAAAGAAGGCGGTTATGCATAATCGTAGCTAAATACGTCATTATAGAGCAGGTGCTCTATCGAAAAGCATTCGATGGAATGCTCCTAAGATGTGTCGACACGGAGGAATCCAAGAAGATTCTCCATGAATCTCACAGTGGAATATGTGGAGGCCACTTCGGTGGCCATGACACTACTCAAAAATACACCGAATGGGCTATTTCTGGCCCACTCTAGAACATGACGTGATAGAGTTTGTACGCAGGTGTCATAAGTGCCAAGAATTCTCCCATGAGATTCATATGCCGGCACAAGCTCTGCAACCAATCGCTACTCCATGGCCCTTTTCTACATGGGGTCTGGACTTAATAGGGAAGTTCTCTCCCTCATCCACAGATGGCCATAATTTCATAATCACGGCCACTGAATATTTTACCAAATGGGTAGAGGCTATGCCTCTTACCACTATACAGTTCTGTAATCGCCAAGTTCATTTTGAACCAAATCATTTACAGGTACGGTATCCCACAAATCATTATCTCTGATAATGGAACTTCTTTTAAGAATGAAGAGGTTCGCAAACTATGCAATAAATTTAAGATAAGCCATCATATGGCTTCCTTGTATTACCCCCAAGCCAATGGATAGGCTGAAGCAACAAACAAGACACTGAAAGCCATTCTCCTTAAAACGGTAAAAGAAAACAAACAACATTGGCATTTGAAGTTATATCCGGCCTTGTGGGCCCACAGAACCTCAATAAGAACACCAACAGGAGTAACTCCTTTCTCGCTAGTATTTGGGGCGAGCGGTTCTCCCACTTGAGGTCGAAATACCCAGTCTCCACATTTCACTACAAGGGATTCTGGATGAAGACGCTTACAGAGAAGCACGTCTTTCCCAACTAGAAAGCCTAGATGAAACTAGGTTAGATGCTGAATAGTGGCATAGAGCTTATGCTGACCGAATGTGCCGGCAGTATAACAAGAAGGTCTATGAACGCGACATATACGAAGGTGATCTAGTTCTAAGGCTAGACAGCCGGATCGACAAGAAGACCGGCGAAGGAAGGAAATTCCGACCCAAATGGTTGGGCCCATACCGAGTCATGAAGGACTACGGAAATGGTGCTTACCTCTTATGTATGCTAGAAGGTGAGGAATTTGGTGAAACAGTCAATTCCCTGCACCTCAAGCGGTTCTACGCATAAGCAACTAGCACTACTTGTATAATTATCTACATTACATCTTCATATAGATTAAGATCATTTTGTCCACTTGTTTCTTACATAAATTGTGATCAAGAATCTATTCTCAAAGCAATTCATTACAAACTCATGATGTTGTTGGCATAAAACTCCTTAATCATACCTCTTCATCTTCATGTATCATCAAATCATCTCGGAATCTTTTATCAAATAAAGCTAGATATGACAAAGTCTTAACGGTAACCATACCAAGATCTGCAAGTTTATTCTCACTTTGATTTCTTCTTAGGATAGGTGTCTTGCCTATGGTCTGTTCTAGAAGCTTCATGGTGTCACATCTATCCCATATGTATATCTCTTTGGAAATAAGCACATACTGACATTTTACTCAAGAAAACAAGTCAACAAGTGATTAAACAGAAAATTTTAATTTTACACATTTCCTTGCCCCACCAACCTTTGGTGATGAACTTGCGTCTCTTACTAGTGACGTAGGGTTGGGAAAGGATGGAAATGCCATTATTCACCTATACCTTGCCCACGGTGATAAACCCATGCTTCTTACTAGTAGCATGGGGCAAAGTACAGGGGGTCCTCTTGACAAAGCAAACGTTAAAAGTCATAAACAAACAATTCAAACTTTGAGTCAAAAATGAATGAATCAGATGTTCAAAATTCCAAGAGAGTTAAAATCCTAAAAACCCAGATTTTGTCTACTATGTGGCCATCTACGGATCTAAGTCTAGATAAACCACAAAGTAAGTTGCATTCTAAACTATGAAGTCACTCGGGTGGAGTAAGCTTATAGTTTCCTATTTGGTTCCACCAAAGCTTTGTCTGTCTTTCATCACTATCATTTCAGCTACACCTCATAACTTGTTCCCTTTCTAGCTCTCAGTGAAGAGCCCTCGCATCTTACTAGTTGTGTGGAGTTAGGAGTGGGGAAAGTTTATCTGTTCATCATACTAGTTATATTCATCACTTTGCAAAACAAACATGAGATATCAAAAATTGCTTACGGAAGCTAAGATTAAAAATCACATTACATCTACATATATCAGCATCATAAAATACACAAAGGGAAACAAACATTTGCATCATCTGTTCTCCATTGCATACATTCTAAAAGCATATAAACATACATCGTAGCATATACAAAGAAACTGGAAATAGAAAGGAAACCATGAGTGCCAAGATTTTGATCCAAAATGAATGCATACATATAAATGATCAACGTTTATATAAAGCCATCATGCACTAAGCATGGTCAAAACGCTCAAAGAGCCCATGATATACAAAGAAATATACAATACAAAATACACGAGAGCCAGTGGCCTCTCAATCCCTACGCAACCCCCTCAGAAGGTGCACGCCCATGTCTAGGACTGCGCTACGCCGGAGCTCACGAATGTACGGAGGGCTCAGGGTCTCGAGGAGCAGATGTAGTCTCACCATGAGAATGGCTCCTCATAAGGCGCTCAGCATCCTATAGCCCGCTAGCTCGGTGCGAAGGGTCGACACCATCCTGGCCATGTGCCAGACAGGAGCAAAAACATCGGTATGCCTACCGGCTGCTGAAGGCTCCCCAACGTCCACGAGACAGCTCTGTGCGGGTCCTATCCATGGGGATCATCAGGGAATCGGTACATACCCTGCGGATCAAATCCTACCACTCATCAACAGTCTCTGCAAACAAAGGAGAAAACGAATTAGAAACTAAGCAAGAAACTAAAAGATACAAAATAACAACTAAGGAGAGCCTACAAATAAACATTAAAAGGGAGAAAGGGTAACTTACTCGGATCCCCAGGCCTCCAAGATGGGTCACTGGGACCGGCACTTGCCACGGATGCTACTGACCGAGGGCTGCTCTGTGGTACAGGTAACATGTCACCCTATAACTGACTCATCCTCTCCACCATGGCCCTGAGAGAGTGGCTCCTCTGAAACTAGAGTGTCCTTCTCTGCGCTCTGCTCAACCCTCTCTCTGCTGCAATATCCCCGAGTATCATGCCACTCAGGATCGCTGTCCTCGGTCTCCTCCTCTGTCCCTCCCTCTGAAAACTCCTCGGACTCGGAGTCAATATCAATAGGGTCATCGCTGCTATGAGTAAGACCCGCGGCTATCTGAAGCAAAGGTGCCCGAGGTGCACCAGCTCTCCCTCTAGCACGAACTATCCTCCTGGCTGCAATAGGAATGCCAGGAGTAATCACTGTCCAACCTCGGCCTCTAGGCCCCCCTCTGGCCTCATGAATTGATCTATAAACTGGTGCCACTGGCGAAGCATACCCGCGTATGGAAGACCAAGCTGCGAGGAACTCGGCCAAAGGGGCACCTCCACTCGTGTCACTTGATCATAAGCTGCCCTGTGGTGGAGCAGGAAATCAAGGTAAGGGCCTCCTCGCCCCATATACTAGCCATGGTCTGGTATGGTGTCACCTCCATATCAGCGGTAGTCAGAGAAGCAACTAGCTGATGAGGTGCTCTAAGCACCGACATGTCTATCCATCTGGCTGCCCTAACAGCTCCAGGATCTGCTACCTCCACACCCCTGCCATAAGGGATGAAGCGCTCATAAACCCAACTCATGACTAGAGTCGGGTGGCTCAATGACTGCCCCTATAAACGGACCACCCTGTATAGATCATGGTAGGTGGTCCCAAGAATATCTGCTCCCCAAGCGTATATCCAGCCGTGGCCCTCTATCTGTGTAATAATGGGGCCCCAGCAGTATAATAACGTGTCACCTCCCTTGTCCCCGATCAATCTCGAGGCAAGGATCCCCATGATGGCCTGGCGAAGTAAGGGGATAGGAAAAGAAGGAATAGATCGAACTCTCACCCCCTTCTTTGACCCCATGGAGATGACTGCATCTCCCATATATGCTACCCACTGTGTAATCTGTGCCCGTGAGCCTGTTGTCTCTAATGTAAGTCACCTCCCGATGATCGGGACCCCCAGAATGTGGTAGACATCCTCTAATGTAATGGTCCACTCACCATGGACCCCTGGCAATCGGAAGGTGTTCCGATCTGCATCCCAGTAAGAGAATAAATCACAAAGGATGTGACTAGATGGTGCAACATGGGGCACGCGCGATATGCGCAATATGCCGGCTCTCTGTAGTGTGTCCTCCTCATCCTGTGAGAGGGCATCTAGTACCCCTGAGAGCCAATCACACACTCTCTCTCTGCTCCATCTGATGTACTCCTCTCTCACCTGTGTACACCCAAAAACACACAAAATAGAGCAAGTTAGCATCCAGGCAATGCTGAGAAAGTCATAAAAACACGTAGAAATGCTAAAAATACAAGTGCAATCTCAAATATAAGTTCCTTTTGCATTATGTGCAAAACCGCCACCCTAAGCAGGGAGGCGGTTTTGTAACCGCCACCTTAAAGGTGGCGGTCGTGTAACCACCACCCTGAACAGGGTGGCGGTCGTGTAACCGCCGCCCTGGCCGGGGCGGCGGTCGTTGTCCGAAAACCCATGTGGGTTTTTAATCTAAAAAAGCCTAAAACATGCAAAAACGACCATTTAACCTAAAAATGGAGCCTACCCAGTAGGTGCCCCCCCTAGATGGACCTTTTAACACTAGCATTTTCAAAAATGACCCCCCCATTACAACAAATTTAGCATTTCAAATTTAAGGGGGGAAAAACACAAAATTGAAGAAAACCAACCTGTGATCTAGCGGGGTGGTGTTCCGCACGTGGAGGCATGATCACTATCTCACTTGTGGACATTTTGACTATACTCACGCAAGAAACCGTCACCGTGGGACCCGAACTCAAAATCAATCAAATCAACTCACGCAAATGAATAGGAAAATGGGCCCACTTTCATATATATAGTGCCATGATTTGTTTTAAATGACTTTTTCACAGGTTTGCAAAGACCGATGGAGGTAAGTTCCTATCCCCACACAAATGGTATGTTCTCATTCCTGTTGTTCTTAGCGTTTATTTTTCAAACTATTATATCTATCTGCACTTGAGTTCTCTTTTCATTTTGTAGGTAGCGGGAATTTTGGATGGCATCACTTCAACACACGGATGTATCTCGGGATAACTTCTAACTTCCCATTTTGGGACTGCCATACTTGGACCCACCGTTTTACGCCTCTTCATGGCTAAAACACTTCTCCGAGGGGGAAATATGTACGTACCCAAAATTGTAAGGTATTGTACTGCCGGAACAGTGTAACAAGTGCCCCAATGATGATACAGGTCTCCTCGCAAGGTGTTCGGGATCCGGAAAAGCCCTCGGAGTATGCGTTAACATCCCGCATGCCCCGCTTAGCCCCGCATCCTTTGTTTTCCCCTTTTTCCTCTTTTCTTGGCCTTTTGCCCTTCAGTTACGAAACCGCCGCCCGCCTGCACGGCGGCGGTCTCATGACTCTTGCCCGATCGATGGCGGCGGTCTATGAATCCGCCACCGCTCGCTGGAGCGGTGGTCCTGCACGTGTTTTCCAGAAAGTGCTTTGACGTGACTCACGTAAAATATCAACGTTTCACCAGCTTTTCTTTGCCGACTTGGGCTTGCATTTATGTTTTTGGTCCCCTGGAATAGTGTTTGGCCATTGTTTATGGTTTTTAGAGTTCAGTTTGGTTTTGATCTTTGGGGTGAATGAAAGCTATAAATAAATGGTTTGTACACAAGAAAATGGTGTGCCCCATTAACTTTCATGCACCGATTTTCATAGTTCGAGTCTTTTATTCTGTTTAGAGGCCATAGTTTTAATTCCTTGCATGCTTAGTTAGCATTGTTTAGGCATTGGTAAGCCACATACCAATCTTGTGCAGGCAGTACTCTTATTTCACCCAATCCGGCCCTGAAGTTTGTCTCTAAATTTCTCTTTGCAATAGACTTAGCTTTCATTTTTCTTACAGTGCTTGGTTTAGTTCATTATATGTCTAGTTAGCATTGTTCAACTGTTGGTAAGCCACATATCCAGCTTGTGCAAACGGTGTTGTTGTTTTATCCAATCCATTGGAGTAGAATAGCTTAGGAAGCCATTAAAGTTGCAGGTTTTGCTCTTCAAACAAGATAGTTTCAGGTTCTGGTCGCTTTATGTTGCATGACTCACAGTAAAATCCCGCTAGGAATTGCATAAGCCAAGCTCTGTACTCTTGCACTATCCCTCTCCTACTCGCATTTTCAGTCTGCATTCTGAGCTATCCTTGTCCCAATATCTATTTCTGTCGATGCTAGCATTACACGCTTTTCTGGATCCACGTGAACATGAAAGAACGAGGAGATCACACTGAGGGGACAAGATCACATACACCATCGGATTCGCCACTGTTCTGCGGAATCTAGGTTCTAGCTTTCAAAGTTCTAGTTAGAATCATATCAAATAGAGTAGATAATTGTTTCATTTCAGTAAATTCTATTCTCGATATTGCCAAGGAAGCTGTGAGGATTGATAGTTTCTGAGAAACTATGATTCACTCTTCACTTCTGAGGTAGGATCGAGAATCTCGCAAATAGATCAAGCAAGTTATTTCATTATTTAGAATAAGTCTACAAATCGCACAGGAAAATAACTACACTCGGTTATCTTGTTTGTTTTAAATTGTTATTTAGTTGTTATTCCTAGATACGTTTAAATAGCTGCTTTCCTTAAATTCTTAAAAAGTTTCTCAGGAAAATAGAAGTTATATATGTTTTAGATTTATTCCACGTAGTTAGAATTTGCTTTGTTACAGTTAGATTTACATTTATTTTGTATGACAATCACGGGACCTCGGGAGCCCAGGGAATACATATTTGAGCCAATCGTGCCTCAACCAAACCTCATCACAGCAATAGTTGACATAGACCAAAATCTTAGAATACAAGTCTTCCAAACAACAACAGATTTACAACTGATCAGTTCTCAGTTGAGAGGGTTAAATATAGAAGACAACCAAGCATACACGTTTTGGTCAAATCAACCAAACTACAGATTACCCTAGGAAAACATTTGCATGACTGTAGAGGGGTTTGAAAGAGAACAAACCTTTGGTTGTGATCCTTTGGTCCCACAGCCAGATGCAGGAGACACTCTCACAGACATAGATACTAGTTTAAGGATCCAAGTTACACAAATGCCTGTGAGATATTCTGAGAAAATCACGTAGTTGTTGGTCCTAAACATATAAGCTGAGAAAGCATATGATTACTGGATACTAGGAATCAGGACTTGATTTCGTATATGACCATAACAGGACCACAACAACCAAGAGTCTACGGTTGTGACCCACAAGTCCCACAGCCTAACGAATCCATAAGTCAATGAGATATAAACACTGGCCTACGCACGCTAGTATTCCAATCCACTCCACTTCCACCCATCATCATCGAACAATTGTCCTTACTAGATATAGTGGCTAACGAAGCTAGAGAATTCTGGACTACGCCAAGAGAATCATCCGTAGAGTCAATTGTTTCCACTATCCACCATATGACCTTATCTGGAGACATACACGAAACTATCCCGGTCATTTCCCACGTATTCCACAACCCATAGATCAAATCATGCCGAGCTCGGTGTTGATTGGAGCCTTGAGCATCATCCTTGCCGATCGATCTATCACACCCGATCCAAGTTAGAAGGGCCTTCTTTTCCTTAGATTCACAAATTCCATTAGTACGTATCGAAGACATCAGATTGCCTAACTAGTTTTTCGTATCCCACGCATATTCCATCCCACCAGCTATCTCGCACGACCTCGGGAGGTCGGGTACACTGGAAGAGTTGCCTGTAGATTCCCACGCTTGCTTGTCGCTTTTTGCGTACGCTTACCTACCATTAAAGGCTATAGGGGGAAAATATTCTTTGAAACTCTCAAAATTTCTTCTAAGAGATCAATAGATGTCTATGAAGGTGAATTTAATGGTTGGAATTCTATAAATCTACTTTAGTTTATGATAGTTCAAGCCCAAGTTTTAAAACTAAGAAAGGAGGGTTCCATCCCATTGAGCTAGGGCTTAAGGTTAGGTGCACTAAAATTAGAGAAAAGGAATGAAACCTGGAAATATCAATGGAAAGTAAGTGTACTAAGTAATTCCAAAATATTTTTTTCTTTTCAATGGTTAATTCAAGAGTTATCTTTGATGGTCTAGAAGGAGGAAAGAAACATAGTCAAGTCCTAGTGAAAAGGGGGTACTTTACAAAGGAAGGTATATTTTCTTTTAGACCATGAGCTTAAAATTTGAGAAATTTTTGAAGCCCTTAAAGGGTAATCCAAAACCTATTTTATATACATTGACACCTCACAACAATAAAGATAACTTTGACAATGATTAGTGAGATAGGTTTAATGAAGGGCTAAGAGAAAATTTGCAAATAACAAAGAAGAAGGAATTGTATAAAGATTTAAGCTTTGATATTTTACAAGCATTTTGGGGGTATGTAAATACAACTAATAGAAGTGTTAGAGATTTTTGGAAAATGCTAGAAGTTATTTTACACTAGTGGAGCAATAACTCAATTTGAGAAGCATATAGGGGTAGTCTTGTATAATGGAAAGTGGAGTGAAGTTCCTAGTTGTTGAATGCATTCCTTGAGTGGGGCTAATTAAGTTTGAATTTTATATAGGGAAAAGGAACTCAATAACCTTGGAAATAGATATAAATGAAATAAATGCTAATTATGACAAAGATGAAGAAAGCTTGAAGTGGCTAGTTGGTGTACCAAGAGCAAAGTTGGGTAAGAGAGTTTTCTTTAGATTGCATTCTTAAAATATACACATGATTAAAATAACTCAATGGAAGATGTTTTACAGAGAATAAATAGATTAAGAAGGATTTGAATACAATCGGATAAAAAAATACGAAAGAAAATACAATTCAAATGAGAGTTAGTGAAGGGGAGCTAAGAGCATAGTGAGAAGGACAAGTGTTTGAGGTAAGCTTATGAAATTATATGATTTTGAGACATGAAAGAACCTAATGAAGGTATGATGAGACAAAGTATAATGCTAGCGAGTTAATAAGTTGTTTAAGAGATCAAAATTTTAAATATTTAGCTACTTTTGAAACTAAAACTAAGACACCTAAATAAGATACTAGTTAAATTGGATGAAATTGTGTGTTGCTAACATGTTGTATGTAAGAAAGGTTGTGGTGCACTACATCGAGAAGGTAAAATAATTTTTAACCCTCTTAAAACCCTAGATTTGGAGTGACTTGGGTAAAAGTTCTGTAGTAGTCCAAAATTGATTCTTTTTACAAATGTGATGATTTAGGGTTGTAGAGGACTCTTCAATCTTTCTATTTATGTATTTTAGAGCTTTTGACAACATGTGGGCCCCACCAAAAAGGAAAGTTTGTAGAAAGTTTCAATTTGTGGAAAAAGTTTCCCATTAAACCCAATGACTAATTTATTATTTAAGGAATGATGTGATTTTTAATTCATTTCCATGATGGTTTCACATCATGGTTGAGTCCCTAGGATGAAAAGTGTTCCCTATTTATGAAGATAGGTTTTAAGGCAGTTTTGGGGCATTTTGGAGAAGTCTAGGAACAAAGCATTTTGGAGATGCTACATATGGGTTTATGAATTGGTTTTAAAAAAATTATGATCCTAACATCAATATATTTCCATTGGTATATCTTATTTGAGTTTTTCTTAAGTTTTGAGCAAGTTATGGCTTGATTGTTGAAGGTCATTTTTGAGGGTGTTTGGTTGTGCATGATTTTAATAGGATTCATAAGGATAGATGATTGTTTTGAGTTTTTTTATGGTTTTGGAGGTTTATAAAGGCTTAATGTGTGTGTGTGTGTGTGTGTGTGTGTGTGTGTGTGTGTGTGTGTGTGTGTGTGTGTGTGTGTGTGTGTGTGTGTGTGTGTTTTACATGGCTTGTTGAAGTTGGGTTTTCTCTAGTTCACTCCATGGTTGTGAGTTGCTTGTTTTGGGGTTTCATGACTTCTTGTGTCCTAATGGAGATATTTTTGTATGAAGATGATATGATTGACCTATGTGGTATTTTGTGTGATGTCCTTATAAAAATTTTATTATTATTTTACCTTATATGCTCTATGAATTTTGACCTACATGATGTAGGTGAATGTGACTTGTATATAAGCAATGGTATTTTCTCATTTGAAAAAGTTAGTGAGATGCATGTGTAGTGAGTTTTGGAAGGATGCATGAGCATGATATGAGGGAATAATTGAAGAGGATGAGGCCTTGAAAATGATGAAGTATGATACTATGCTATTGATATGAACATTTTTATCTTAAAGAAGGTTATCTATACATGACCTAGTTGGAGAAGAAGACCTAGTTTGTGTACATGAGGATGAACGAGTTAGAGGAGAGTGTGAGAGTGCTATGATGGGTGAAGAGCATAGAAAGGAAGAAGTATGAGAAGATGAGTAGGCCATAAAATAAGTATATATAGGTCATTAGAACTAATCAACATATAAAGATGAAATTTTGAGTGAAGAATGAGAGAGAGAGAGAGAGTAGTTTGACAAAGTTTGTGTGAAGAGGAGATGAAAAAGAGATCACAATCAGTTGGAAAAATATAAGAACATTATGTGATCATCCTTTTCAGGTGTTTAGGTGGGTTCTTAGTCATCTTAAGTGGTTGTAGCTTCATTGTAGGGTTTTTCCTTACTAGATTAGGGGTTGGTTCTCCTTGAGGGGTTAGTTCCTCATAAAATTAGGGGTTGGTGCTCTTTGTAGGGTTGGTTCCTACTAAGATAGGGGTTTGTGTCTCAATAAATTTGAAACATGGTAATATAATGATCTATTTTAGTGGGTTTTCTTCTTCTTGAGGGTTTCCCACTTAAATATGGTGTTCTTGTGTTCTCTCACATTTCATGCTTATGTGGATGGTTCATATGTTGCTTGATGGTTTACTAATATAATTACTAATCTCACAATGATTAATGGATTTTGTATAGATTTCTTGAATGATATAAGAAATTTAAGTTAAATGAAGTAAAAGTTTAAGAAGAATGACTCACCCTCTCAGTCATTATGCTTCTAAAAATTGGTATCAGAGAAAGGTCCTTTTGAAGATAGTTTAATTACTTAAAGGAGATCCTTTCAAGCACAAGAGGGATACAAAGATAAGAAAATAAAATCAATAATTGAGATCCATGTCTGAGAAGGATGAATAAACCATCAATTGTCTCAAGAATCAACTGGAGAATGCAATTACAGGTCTAATTTCAAAGGAAGATGAGTGTAATTAGTTGAACTCCAAGCTATTTCCCTTATAATATAGTTACAAAAATGCTTATGATGATCTTGGTAATGAATGAGTTGAAGTTGATTTGCATGTTGAATTATTGCATCAAATAATTGAGCCTTATAATATAGTTACAAAAATGCTTATGATGATCTTGGTAATGAATGAGTTGAAGTTGATTTGCATGTTGAATTATTGCATCAAATAATTGAGAATCTCAAGTTGAAGTCAAACATCAAGGAAATGGAATCTCAAGTTGAAGGATCATTTGTTGATCTCAAGGTCAAGGGGGAAGAATATGCCAATCTCATAAAGGAGATATAAACCCTAAAGGAAAAAGAATATGAATGCATCAAATGTGAATTAGAAATGAGGTTATTAAGTATAGAATTGGAGTAGGTATCTAGCATGTTGGGATCTTATGAGAATTTGGAGCAGATCTATAAGGCTCTAGATAATATTTTGAGTAGTCAAAGGGTTGTAAGTGACAAAATAGGTCTAGGATTTAATGATGATGTTTCAAGACAAGAAGATGCTGGTCCTAGTTTAAATATATATCAAAAGCAATATGCGCAGTACAAGAAAAGTCAATATCACGAAGCCAAAATTTGTGAAATAGCCAAATGCTATGAGGTATGTAAAATTTCATGGTTATTGTTATTTTTTCACTAGTTTTAGTCATAGAGAAAGATATTATAGTAAGTTATTCAATAAAATGTATCCATGGAGCAATGGAAGAAATCATTGTCAGAATAAGACATGAGGTATATATCATGTTGTTTTCTATATTTTTAGCAAGAATGCCATATTAAAATATTTTGTCTCCATGATTCTTCAAGGGAATTCAAGAAGGTTGATGCTCCCAAAGATAAGAAAGTATGAATACCAAGGACAATCAAAGTTGCATCATGTTTTGTCAAGAATGTTGACCATACAAATAAGGAGCACGATACTGATCAAGAAATCAGAAATTTGATCATTCTTTAAGTCAATGTGGGTTTTGTTTCCATGATTGTTCAAAATCCAAAAGATGAAGTACATAAAAAGGAATATCCTTGTCTGAATGCTATTCAGTTTGTTGTTCCAAAGAAGACTAAGTGGAAGAATTTGGATATGCTTTATTATTAAAGATTACAAGTGTACATTGTAGTCTCGTGCATGTATCTTGTTAGGTGTTTTGTCATGATTCATCAAAGGTGGTTGAGGTGTGATATCAGTTGTGTTTTTTTGTGTTGATCATTCATGAGTGGTGTTTTGCAAAGAAGAAGATCTAAATATTTCTAGGTCATTTGTACTAGTGATTCAAGAAAAATGGGTTTTATAGGTACATCATGATCCATGAATGGTTTATGACAATGCAATGGATAAAGTAAAGGTACCCTGATAGTGTGTAGTGAAATTTATGGTATTCCAATTTATTTGAGAATTGTATTGATTCTTCAAAGAAGGTTTTGTGAGCTTCATTATAAGATTGATGATCCAACAATTTTCACAACAGTTGAGAGATTTAGGGTTTTCCTCTTGTGGCTCTAGTGAGTAGAATTAAATTTTCTTTTCTTTATATTATATCATATTACTTAGAAGATATTTATTCTATGAAGTATGTAATATTCATGAATGAAGTGAGTGCATTGAAAGGTATGAAAATAAAGAACGACAATAATTATTTTGTGCAAGTGATGTGTTTAACAAAAATGTGCATTCCCAACAAGTAGATAGCTCAAGAAATGTATGTTTATGATGTCTTAGTCTTATTATTATGCATTGAAAAGAGGCTCAAGGGTTGTATCATTGTTTGAGGAATAAGTTTGTATACATGAGGTTGAAAATGTTGTTAAATATAAAATAATCATTTTGAAGTAAGGTTAGACTCAATTCTATTGTGGAAAGGTCTATAATTCATGATAAGGTTTGTAAGTTGTTGACAAAGTTTTTATGATCTACAAAGAGTCAAATGGTCATGATGATGCTATAGGGTATGCATTTTATCTGTTCTATTAATTTTTTTGAAGTTTTACTCCATGAAGTGCAAAGTGAGGATACATCAAGAAGGTGGTGTGAAAACCCGATGCTAAGAACTTAAAATACTATGCCAACATGCTATTATAGGGTCTATGATGTTTATGAAGTTCCATATGGATCATGAAAGAGTCAAAGTGAAGCATGCATCTATAGATCAAGAAGGTAGTGAGTGGTCATCAAGTAAATTTTTTTGAGTTCATAAGAAGGAATTTTGTTCATATGAAGAATTTGTAGATGGGTAGTTGGAGACATATATGCATTTGAAAGGTTGATCTAGATCTTTTAGTTTGTATTGTTTCATCAGATTTTTCATAAAAGTTTGGGCAAGTGTTCTCTAAGTCTAAATGGTAAAATTTGAAGTTGTGGAACATGATGTATTAGGTATATCTGTGATGTGAATATTGGTTCCTAGAAGTGTGTTTAAAAAGAAATGATTACATCTCATATGGAGCATGGATATGTGATGAAGTGTCTCAGTATTTTTGTATGATGACTTGATCAACCTATTAAGTGCATGGAGAAATGTTGCTTGTCAAATTCATAGGAATGAATAGTGAATTTTATAACTACATGTCTTCAAGAAGGTCTTGAGAGTGGTGATGTCATAAGTTGAACAATGAATATCATTTAAAATTATTTACAAGGCATATTACAAGTTTGAAAAATGTCTACATGGTATACAATAGGTGACAAGTTTTTTATCTCTTTTTATGACTTAAAAAGGGTGCTTGAGGTGTTTTAGAGATGAAAGAAGTATATGTGTAAGTAAATGTTGTAAAATGTGAGTTTGGATTGTGTGCATCATCCCATGGGGAGTAGTGTATGTCCTTATTAAGGCATGTATAAGGTTGTATAGTGTATTATTGAGCTACAGCATTATGCCTTATCCCTAGGGTATCTGAGTTAACTCATGGAGGATTCCTACACCAATGGTACATGATTCAAGGTATGGTTGTAGCTTCAATGTATCTATATGGTATGTTTAGGTCTTATATTGTGATGTGTGATCTCATTTAGGTTTGAAAGCTAGAGATATGGTCAATCTATATCATGGGGACCTAGTTGGAAGATTTTTTTGAGGGATTGACATATACTGTCTCATGAATAACCAAATTATGGGTTAGCATTTTGTTGTAAAATTGATTTGATCATGAAGAACAAGTGTGTTGAGTATCATCTAATCAAAAGATTTTCCAGATAGTATGATTATGATAGATGTCAAAAATGTTGTTTTCTCAATGCTTAAATGATTCTTATGAGCTATATGTGACTTTTTGTTCTCAAGATGAGCTAATATCTGCTGTAAAGACCTCCAAGGTATGAAAGTGTTCTATTTTATATTGAATATCTTAAGTAGCATGATTTTATGATCAAATGTTGAAGAAGTAGGTTTTGAAAGATCTCTATCCTAGCCACTATTTTGAAGGAAAATATATTTACATTTGAAGAATAAAAAATGAAACCAAGGTTGTTATTCTTTGAATAATTCATGAAGAAGTTACAGTCATGTTTAGATCTTATGATTTTTACCCAAAGGTCATTTTGGAGGAAACTAAACATGTTATTGTTTTGTTATTTTTGAATAAGATGTATTAAGACATGGTGAGCTAGGTGGCTCTGATTTTGAGTTGCAAGAAGAAGCCAGTAATCTGATGACCCAAGTTTGATTATTGATGAAACAAGGTATGCTTTGAATTCTTAAGTTTCTAAACAATATTTAAAATTTTGACTGATCTAGAGGATAAAAAATTGGGGTGCTCTACGAGTTGTGGATATGTGTTAAGACATGAGTGAAACCTTTTGAGTTAGGAGGAGTCAATTTAAATTTTTTTGTATGGTTCATGATGAAGGTAGTCTATCATGTATAAAACTAAGTTTGAGAGTCTTGTTTGAAGACTTTTTTGGAATCATGTAGTCCTCAAAATGAAATGTATAAGTCAGAATAAGGTTCATGGATCCTTTGTAGTAGTTGAAGTCAATAAAGTGAGTACAAACCAAGGAGGAGCAAGTAAGTATGTGACTAGGAGTTGTTTTTGTTGTTTTCATGTCAAGTTGAATAGGATCCTTTCTCATCAAATGTCAAAGGGGAAGAGCATACTAAAAACATGAAAAGAGGTCACTTATGCTTGCATGT
Source organism: Taxus wallichiana var. yunnanensis (assembly GCA_018340775.1). Classification (NCBI taxonomy): domain Eukaryota; kingdom Viridiplantae; phylum Streptophyta; class Pinopsida; order Cupressales; family Taxaceae; genus Taxus; species Taxus wallichiana. The sequence continues at coordinate 746,649,248 of CM031240.1, read as the reverse complement.
TTGGTTTCCATCAATGAAAAAGGGGAAGATTATTGGGCATTTTTTCGTGTTACTGTCATTGATGTCAAGTCACATTAATGTAAAAGGATATCAAATTGCATTGGAGAGTGTGTGTGTTGATGTTTGAGTTAGTATGATGTGTCATGATGTGTTTGTAGCATGGTTCCTTAGAGAAATATGTATGGTTTAGGGAATGGTTCAAGCATGTATGGTATAGTGTGTGAACTCCAAAGATGGTAAAATATGGTTATGGTGTCTAACATTTCCAACAAGATGTGTCAAAGGAATATTGAGCTCTGCATGATGATAAACATTTTAGTTTCAATATGATAGGTGGTGATACAAGCCTAACTACTCCTAATCCTAGACCTAGGTCAAGAAATATGATATGGTTGCATGAAATACGGAGTAGATAAAAGTCATTATAAGAATTTGAGGTATGTTTTCACATTTCATATTAAGTGTAGGAGATGTACAAGGTCAAGTTTTAGGAGTATAATACAATTTTAAGATCCTTTGAAGAAAGAACTATGAAGACAAGGCATGTAGGCATGGGAAAGTTACAATTTCTATAGAGTTTTAGAGGTAACTATTCATGAATGAGCATTAGGATAGTGGATGTAGGTTGTTGTAGTTATGTAGTCCAAGTTTCAAGTCTAGGTGTTCAAGTCTTTGCATGATATTGCACGTTTACCAAAACTAGGTTTCTAAAAGTGAGATTTTGAGCTAAAAGTTGAATTTCAGATGCTCGTTGGGGAGTGTATGATTTTCATGGGGACCCAATATCTTGGGGTTATTTAATAGGTCAATTATGAATATTTTACAAGAAGAATGAGGTTGTTTTATCTTCATGTTTTTATAAACAATCGTTAAGAAGGTAAACTACTTTTTAACCCTCTCGAAACCCTAACTTTTGAGTGACTTGGGGGTGAAATTTATCGTAGTGGTTCAAAATTGATTAATTTTTAAAATTTTATTATTTAATATTGTAGAGGAATATTCCATATTTTCATTTATGTATTTTAGAGCTTATGAAAATATGTGGGTCACACCTAAATAGATAAGTTTTTGGAAAGTTTTAATTTGTGAAAAATTTTCCCATTAAACCTAATGACTAATTTATCATTTATGTAATCATGGGAGTTTTATTTAATTCCCATAATGATTTCAGATCATGGTTAAGTCCCGTGGATGAAAAGTGTACCAGATTTATGAAGACTGATTTTTAGGAAGTTTTGGAACATTTTAGAGAAGTCTTAGGAATATAGCATTTTTAAAGATGATACATGTGGTTTTATGACATGGTTTGAATTTTTGATGATCTTTACATCAAGATAATTAAAATGGCATAACATACTTGATTTTTTTTTTAGTTTTGAGCAAGTTATTTCTTGATAACTAAAGGCCAATTTTGAGGGTGTTTGATTATGCATGCTCTTAAGAGGCTTCATGAGGAGAGATGATTATTTTGAGTTGTTTCATGGTTGATGAAGGTTTTGAAGGCTTGGAAAACACGTCTAAGTTTTTTTCATGGCTTGGTGAAGTTGGTTTTTCTCTAGTTCACTCCATGATTTTTGAGTTGCTTGTTTTGGGGTTTCAAGACCTCTTGTGTCCTAATGGAGATCTTTTGTTATGAAGTGATATGACTGACCTATGTGGTATTTTGTATGATGTCCTCATAATTTTTATATTATGATTTTGTGTTATATTTTCTATTAAGGCTGACCTATATGATGTAGGCTCATGTGAATTTTATAAAAGTAATTGTATTTTCTCATTTGAAAAAGTTAGTGAGATGGATGTGTGGCAAATTTTGGAAGGATGCATGAACAAGATATGAGGGAATAATTGAAGATGATGAGGCATTTAAAATGATGAAGGATGCTACAATGATGCTGATTTGAATAAGGTGCTCTTGAATAAGGTTATTTATACTTTACCTAGTTGGAGAAGAAGACCTAGTCTATGTATAATAGGATGAATGAGCTAGAGCAGAGTGTAAGAGTGCTATGAGGTGTCAAGAAAAAATCAAGGAAGAGGTATGAGAAGTTGAAAAGGGAAGAGAATAAGGATCTACAGGTAATTATAACTAATAAGAAAATGAAAATATAATTTTGAGTGAAGGAGAGAGAGAGGTTTGAGAGAGTTTGTGTGAAGAGGAGCTGACAAAGAGATCATAATCATATGTTGAAGCAACAAGAACATCACGTGATCATCCATTTCAGGTGGCTAGTTGGGTTCTTAGTCATCTTAGGGGGTTGTATCCTCCTTGTAGGGTTAATGCCTTACTAAATTAGGGGTTGGTGCTCCTTTTGAGGTTATTATTCCTTTTAGGGTTGGTGCTCCTTATGGGGTTGGTGCCTCACTAAATTTGAAACATGGCAATCGAATTTTCTATTTTAGTAGGTTTTCTTACCCTTAAGGGTTTCCCATTTAAATATAGTGTTCTTGTGTTCTCTCATGTTTATTGATTATGTGGATGGTTCATATGTTGCTTGATGATAATTAATAATCTCACAATGATTAATGGATGTTTTACAAATTCCTTGAATTATGTAATCAATTTAAGTTAAATGAAGTAAAAGTTTAATAAGATTGATTAACCCCCTCTAAGTCATTGTGATTCTAACAATAATTTTTTTCCTCTCATTTCTCTCATCCATATTATCTCTCTTGTCCAACTTGTCCCAGGGGATATAGGGGATAGAGGGGAAATAGGGAATAGTGGAGACATAAAATGTGCCCCACCCCTGAGTCCTTTCCCATGGTTCCTTATAAGACGTTTCTTTAGCCTAACAGAGTGCTCAACCCATTTCCTAAGATTACACAAGAAGCTACCAAGTGGCATAATCCTACCCAGGGCACAATTTATTTTTCCTCTTGTCCTTATCATCATGGTTTAAAGAGGACACAAAAATGTTCCCCATCATATCCCCTTCCTAGGTTCTCCATACGGCCAATTGTTTAGCCCCTCAGGTGCCAAAACATGTTTTTCACATCTTCCTCTCCTCTCACCATGTTGTGAAACTTGTCATGATCTAGATAAGGGTGCACTTTCTTATCCCTCTCATCCCGAGATAGAGGGGACAAAAAAATGAACCCGTCCTCAAACCATCAAAAACCCGGTTTAAAGATACATGTTTTCTCACCCATGAACTTAAAAATAAACTTCTAGGTTTCTTTAAAAGATAAGTAACTTGTTTTACCTCTATTTCCTCACCTAGTTTGACCCAAACATCCATTTTTGACATCATAAAACTATAAAAACCTATAAAAATATCAAACATACTATCAAAATCTTTCTAGGAAGCCATGAACATGAAAACGAAGAGAAATTCATAACTTACAAGCCTGTAAACATTTTCCAAAGAAATTATCTCAAAGATATCTTCATTCCAGTGCTCCTTCAAAAAGACTCATGTCACTATAAGGTAGATGATTCCCTAGATTTTTAACAAGAGAAAAACCTAAACATTTTCCCTAGAAAATTATTGTTCAATTTGCAAGAGTTCTTACGATGGTTCACTATGAAATTTATGTAGATCAAGAATTTCGTGCTTGTTACCTGTCCAAGTTAATGCACCAAACTAAACACAAAAACCCTGAAAAACCTCAATGAAATAGATACCTGATGAAGATGTAGACGGATGAGGAAGTCGATGTAGATAAGACGGGCGCACACGAGCAATTCGCACAATAGATCCGAGTAACCTGCAAAACACCGGTGCTTGACAGAAAAAGATGGCGTTAGAAGATATATGGGTGGACTGCCCGAGAAGCGGGTCCGAGAAGCGATAAGCTTCCTTGGCGGATGTCAGTCCACGTTTTCAATAAAGAAAAGCAGCATACATGATAAAAGATGTAAATAAAGACTAGATTCTCTGATTGCAGTAATAAAACAGAACCTGAACAGCAGACAGGAAGTACAGAAAACAGGGAACTGAGAAATAATGCTAAATTTGTGTTACCTGTGACCTTTTACCTGTCTGCAGGGAAATCGGCGTCGACTGTGTAGAATCGGCGGCGACTGATTTGATCGGCGGCATCGGCCGATCGGGCGATCGGCGGCGACTGGGACTGATCGGCGTCGGCGATAAGATCGTGTCAATCAAGGCGGCATCACTCAATCGGGATCAAAAGATGAGATTCGGGGAGCGGAAGGTGAATGTTGTCTGTAGGATGTGCCGAAGATGGAGAGACGCTGGAACAGAGTCACCAGATGATAGATAATGGTGTATGGTGTTGATATGATACGGGCAGAGTAACGGTGCTCCTCTCAGGGATTGATTAGGACAGGATCTGCCCTAACTGAGACAATTGATGCTAAGAAGATCTCTCTTTCTCACTCTCTGTTCGTGCGTAAGTGCTTCCTTTCACTCGTTCGTCTCTTTTTCGGTCTCTTCGCTCTTTTCGGTCCCTAGAACTGAGTTCTGGGCTTGCTTTTATAATCGGCGCCGCTCCTAGAAAATCGGCGCCGACCATATGGGTCGGCGCCGATCGCGGAAAAGACTCCCGAGGTGCCTTAATTGATTGATTCGAGAAAGAAAAGGCTTATCCGACTACGGGAAAATATCCCGCTTAGGGAAGATTAAGAATAGATGTGGTACATGGGTAAAATAAATTTGGGGTAGATAAGTGATTAAGATGCATGGGAAGAAGCGTAATTAAATATTTAATTATTTAATTACCCATGGGCAAGATATGATGAAATGAATTAAATTTAGAGATAGGTGATTAAATCACAGATTGGATAATATCCCAAGGGGATAGTTGGTGACGCAAACGTGCCCCAGGTTACCTAAGCACGTAAATGGGTAAGAGGGACACTAAATTGAGTAACCAATTTTAGGTGTCTACATTTTGCCCCTTTTTGTCAAGTAACTTGCGATAAGCAAGGTTATGAGACAAAAACAAAGGGATGGAAGAAGGGAAGAATTGTGGTGATGTGACTCCCCCTCAAACTAGGGATGGGATGGATGATAAAACAGATGATCCCGAGTTTGAAAGAGGTAGATGAAAAATGCAGGATGCCCCAGTTGGATAGCTGGAGTAGAGCTGATCATTGAGGATGCATTAAAAATAAACAAAAGGGCAGCAACCTAAGGAACTCACATTGGTAGGGAAAACTAGCCGGTCTCCTCATGAGACGACGTTAGTGCCTACAGACCCGCGAGTGTAAGGAGAACTGCAAAATAGTCAGCATCGAAAGAGAGACACATTGGTAGGGACAACTAGACGGTCTATGAATCAGACGACGTTAGTGCCTACAGACCCGTTTAACTCTAAGCTGCCGAGAGAAAAGCGAGTGCTCCACGCAAAGGGAACAAACTCGAAATAGACAATGACATCTAAAAGATGTGCCAAAAGACAAGATTTAGCACACAACAATGATCAGATAGATGAGAAAGCCAAGTATCAACACTATGGCAAACAGACAAGAAAAATCGGCGGCGACCAAACGAATCGGCGACGACTACAAAAAGCGGCGTCGACCCAAAAAATCGGCGCCGACCAATCCAGACGCATATAAATATGCGAACGGAAAACGTGAACGATTAATTTTCAACGTGACGATTGATTCCGACAGAGATAGATTTGAACGCAATGGAAGCCTCTGGGAGCGGACAGAAGCGCAGGAGGACACGACCTGGGGTAAGTGACCATTCTTGAACCCCTTCGTTATATTATTATTATTTTTTTTTTTGTTTTTTTTTTTTTTTTTTTTTTTTTTTCGTCTGGCCAGGAAGTCGGCGCCGATTGGTATAATCGGCGTCGACTGGTTTTGATCGGCGTCGATTGGTAATAATCGGCGCCGACTAAAATGAACGACGCCGATTTTATCAAATCGACGCCGACTGATGGAAGTTCATTGATTTGTATGATTTGGGAAGATGTGATTTATGAAAATAAGAGACTAATTATGCTTTTGATGTCGTGGATGCAGGCACGAGAGACCCTTCACATGAGGGATGCCATCCCGGAGCTATTAGAGACGATCCTGCCTGATGTGACAGATGCAGACTGGCAGCATTTAGAGCTGGCTGGGCTCGGGGGCTTTAGATATTATAGACGAGTGCCACGGAGAAGGGTGAGGCCCCTATGCCTCCCTTTTCTCTTCCACCTACCATGTCGACTAATTCTCAATTAGTCTTACCTATCCCTAACACTGCAGCTACCTCGACTATTCCACAACCCATTTCTGAGAGGTCTTCTGCCCTTGCTATAGTAAATTCGTCTGCACATCCGCACATTGCCGTCAATTCGTCTATGCCCTCTATCGTTTCTCAAGGTCAATACCTCTTCATGAGCCAACCCCCTCCGAATAGGCAGTTGGCTCCTACTTCTCGTCCTCTAGGGGGTCTTTCTTCCAATATTCCAGCTACTGTGACATTCGCCCATCCTCTAGTATCGGCACCCTTGATACCTAATTCAGCAATAGAAGGCCCCTTTCAGGTCTTGTTCCCCAACATGACCAATCCAACCAACACTCATATTCCTCAATCTATCCCGATCCAATCAACCAACATAGGAGTCCACCAATCACAGGCTCCATCCGTCACCCAACCTTTATTTGCTCAACCACTTATTATCTCGCAGCCTGCCTATACGCAAGCTGCACAACAAATACCCCACCCGGTGTCACCCAGAACACCTGGTTATTCCTCTTATAATCCTATCCAACAACAGATGAATCCCCCATTGACACCTCAACCACACCCACTACTTGCTTCTCATGTAGGACAAACCAATGTACCTCCTCCCCAATCGGATGTGGTTCAATTTCTCTTCAAGAAAATTGCAGACTTGGAAGCCTCCACAAAAGGAGCCCGCCCTTCATACTCCTTTGAAGAAGTATGCAATGAACCCATTCATCCTTCGGTGGCTTTTAAGCCTTATCCTCCCCAATGGGAACTTCCCAAATTCTCAAAATTTCATAGTCGGGAAGACCCCCAACAACATCTGCGAGCATTCAAACATGCTTGCTACCTCATTGTCCAAGATCAGGAGCTCATGCTCCGTACCTTTCCTATGTCTCTAGCGGGTCCCGCTTTGGACTGGTACAATAATATTCCTCAACATTCATTATTTTCTTTCTCTCAATTGGCCCAAATGTTTGTTGAGAACTTCTCAATAAATATTGCCCATAAGATCTCAATCACAGATCTTTACAACATTCGCCAATTTGACGATGAGTCTATTGCAGACTTTGTCGCTCGTTGGAGAGGGATAATCAACCAATTGTCCTTCTCTCTTCCTCAATCACAACAGATCGAGCTGTTCACCCGATCTTGCGCTAGTCACATTTCTTCCACGTTAAGAATCCAAACTTTCCACACCTTCGAAGAAGCCTTCACAATGGCACGCAAACTCGAATCTCGTGCCATTGAACAAGGAAAACTAAAACTTCGCTCCAAATCTAAACCCGATTTCTCTCGGTTCACCAAACCAAATTCTTTTCCTCCTAAAGATAAGAATCAAGGGTCCACCAATGCTATCGTATTAAAAACATCGAGAACCGATAGTACTCCTAATCAACCACCACGAAGAGACCCTTCATCTGCTCGAAAAGGGGCTTCATCATCTCGATCCTTCGCTCCATTGGGGGAATCATATGCCTCCATCTTAGGAAAAATGTTGGAAGTTCGCATGATCGAACTTCCACCCATTAGAGATATTGATGAAAGTCGAGAACGTCCTTTGTGGTACAGAGAAAACGATTTTTGCCACTATCATAGAACCAAGGGTCATGACATCGAACGATGTCAGACTTTCAAAAATCTTGTCCAAAAATTCATTGATAAAGGCGAGCTTATTCTGGATAACCCAAATGCTCCCCCAAATCAAGCGCTGGACGTTTTCAAACAACCCTTCCCCAATCATGCCCCAAATCATAATTCTTCAGAATCTCAAAAACCAAACACCCACACTATCAACTTCATTTCTACTGAAGAATCCGCTTCTGAAACCACATCATCTACAAACGCAGCAATCGAATCAGAACCCTCTTCCACTTCACCAATCACTGGAATTCCTCCATCCTCAGATAACCCATCTTTGGATATTCCTACATTGCTAAACACGGAGTCATCTCTCTCCGCTCCTTTGTCCGATCTCCCATCCATACCCGAGACAGTGTCTTCCTCATCTGTCTCATCATCAGACATCCTTTCAATGCTCGAGGCAATTACATCCCTTCGAGTTTCCACTTCAGACACATCTACTTCTGCTGCTCCCATTCCGGCTACAACTATGCCCTTGATAAACATCCCTATAATCGTGCCGACTTCGGCGGAAGTGTCCTCAACTTTGACTCTTCCTATCTCTTTTCCTATAGTAGTTCCACCCATGATCACCACACCAAAAGTGGTCCCTTCGCAAGGAACTTCTTCATCACTTACTTCTTCCATCACTAATACTACTTCACCTATTCAGGAAAAATCAAAAGAAGTAACACCAACACCTGCACACTCGATTCCTCAACCTAAACCGCGACAACCAAAATCTAACATTATACCATCAATATCTCCCCATTTGCTTCCTCCAAAAAGGTTACAATCACCTTATGACGTTGAAGTTGTCACCATCCCTGAAAAGGGGAAGCCCATATTTCGGACCATCAAAACTCTCGGTGTTCTTCCACAAAAATCTCTCTCCACGCCTCATAAACGATTAGATTTGCCCGCTGAGAAGGCATCTTCTTCTACACACCTATCAAAGTCATCATCTTCTTCTTCATCAACATCCCTAAAAGTAGACTTACCTACCAAAAAGATGCCACTTCTTCTATCAAAATCCTCATCTTTGTTACCAAAAATCAAGACACCCTATCTTCCTCCAAATTCACCTATTTTGGGAGCTTCTTCCTCTTCCAAACCGACATTATCTAAATCATCCGTAAATCCGACTAAGCAACCCCCTTTGTCTCCAAAAACCGCAAAAATTATCGCATCTCCATCCTCCTCAAAATCTATCTTAGGGACTCCTCCTCCACCAAAGACAATCATGTCTCATTTACTCCCATCCCAAGCACCCAAGACTGCTCCTCCGAATGTCCAAACAAATAAGAGGATCCCTAATAAAACTGTTAAACCTAACATGCAAGTTCTTTTACCCCGGCAGTCGGTTAAGGTAAAAGAACCATCTCCATTATCTCTATCCTCATCTTCGTCTACCGGATTCTACACCGAAATCCTTCATCAACTTATCCAATCTTCAGCCATAACCCTTCCTCCGATTAAGCCTTATAACCCCAAAGGAGTGAAACCTACCTGGTTTAACTCTGATCTGATTTGTGCTTACCACCGTACTCCAGGTCATGACACTGAAGGATGTAAAGCTCTTCAAGCCGTTGTCAAGAACCTTCTGGAAGAAAGTGACCTCTTGTTGGAGGAGGAACAAGTACCTCCTGTTACCCTAGCCTCATCCGAACCTCAACCATCCATTCAGACCTCTAGTGGTTCCACTCCACTTGATCTCCCTCCTTCCCAAATTGACACAATCCATATCGCCACTAGAACCCAACATTATCATAACCCATCTTCATCTCCAACATCTAGACCACGGGTTGTCATTTCTGCAGCCCCTGAAGGCGTGTCTCCTTCCTCATCAGCCCCACGACCCAAGGTCTCCATTCGTGCTGCACCTCGGACTCAAGTTCCCGTATCCGTTGAGGAGAGTGTCATGAAGCAACTCACCCAAGCTCCGGTCAAAATGTCTCTTTTTGACCTCATCCAATCCTCTCCACAACATCGCCAGGCTCTAATCGATAATCTGCGTCGCATCGCAGTAAATTCCGATGAGCCCCAGCCCTTCGAGTGGGTTGTTGGATTGAATGGTCCATCGACCGCCATTTCTTTTGAGGATTCAGAAATTCCTCATCTTTCTTCAGAGGATTTGGAGGCTCCTCTCTTCATCACAGTCCAAGTCAATAACACTGCCTTAAAACGTGTTATGATCGATAGTGGAGCTGCTCTCAACGTCATCTCTTCCCACACATTCGAACAACTTAAGTTACCTAAGAATGTGGTGTCACCTCCGCCTTTCGCCCTTCGATCATTTAACGATCAGCTAGCAGTCACTCTAGGAACTGTGGTCTTACCCATCCGAGTAGGTAAAAAGCTGCTCCATGAACTCTTCTATATTGTCGAAGGAAAATTCCACTATAACATGATCCTTGGACGCTCCTGGGTTCGCGCAATGCATTGTGTCCCATCCACCCTCCATCGATGCCTAAAATATCAATATGAGGGCAAAATCTACACCCATCCAGGAGATCCTTTTCCTTCTGCGCAATGCGACATGACCACAAGGTCTGCCCCTTTAAAAGAAAATGCATCTTCTCCAGATGGGGCTTCATCTTCTTCCATACCTGCAACCAAACTACCAGATTTGCGAAATCTGGAAGAGACATTGCAGCGTTTCTCACTAGGAGAGCTTCCTCTCTTTTCTTTCGATGCCCATCTCAAACCTAATGAGTATGGTAGACCCGACAAGCAACCTGAATATCAATCAGGTCTCGGTCGCATCGTTACCATTGGTTTGCCCAATCAACAGACCAATTTCATCTACGGTGGTCTTGATACACCTCATTATTGTCCGGATTCTCCTCCTAGAGCCAAACCTTACCTAACAGGGTTTGATTATCTACAGAATCCCACGTTTGCAAAAACTTATCTATATCGATGCGCGTGGAAAGGTTTTGGCCTTGGAAAATATGAACAAGGTATACATGACCTCAAATCCATTCCTACTCTCATGCCACACCAAAAGTTTGGTTTGGGATTTAAACCCATTTCAAAAGCCACTGTCACTATTCTTGATGAGCCTCTTCCTACTGAAGAACCATCTTCCCCCACCAAATCCGAAGCATCACTTGATGTGGACGATGACATTTCCATCCCACCTAACTTTTTTTTTTGATCAATACCATTTCCTTGGGACCTTTAGTCTATGAGACTAACAATCGGTCTGCTTCTATACCATTAATCTTCCCTGAGATAGTTGGAGACGACTCTCCTACTATCAACACTATCCACTGTGCGGATGACGACTCTGTCCTCACCTATCTAGGGGCAGAGGATTCATATCTTCCCAAAACCATTCCTTCTGACACGTCTACCCTTCTCAACGAGGCCACTATCGACCTTAATATAGGGACTCCTGAAGACCCTCGCATCATTAAGGTCGGCCAATCCCTTGATCCACAAGAATTAGGGGACTTTACTACTTTTCTTTCCAAACATCGTCAAGCCTTTGCTTGGTCATACGAGGATATGCCAGGACTCGATCCCGATATTGTAGTCCACAATATCGTTACCCTTCCCAACATCAAACCAGTCAAGCAAAAATTACGTAAAATGCACCCTAGAGTAGCCCTTCTTGTTAAAGAAGAATTACAGCGCTTGCTCTCGGCTAACTTCATCCAACCCATCGATTATCCGCAATGGGTGTCCAATGTAGTACCAGTAACTAAGGCTACTGGGAAGATTCGAATTTGTACCGACTTCCGGGATCTTAATCTGGCCTGTCCAAAGGATGATTTTCCTCTTCCTAATATCGACCAACTCGTAGATTTAACTGCGGGTCATGAAATGCTTTCTCTTATGGATGGTTTCTCTGGATATAATCAAATCCTCATCGCACCAGAAGACCAGCATAAGACTTCCTTCATAACTCCTTGGGGGACCTTTTGCTATCGTGTCATGCCCTTCGGTCTTAAGAACGCCGGAGCAACTTATCAACGAGCAATGACCTACATCTTCCATGATCTTTTACACAAAACTGTAGAGGATTACGTTGACGATCTCCTCGGCAAATCCAAACGTCGTCAGGAGCATCTTTTCATCCTTGCACCTCTCTTTGAGAGGCTTATCCGCTTTTGTCTTCGTCTAAATCCATCTAAATGCGTGTTTGGCGTCCTCACTGGTAAACTTTTAGGGTTTATCATTTCCATCAGGGGTATTGAAGTGGACCCCGCAAAAATAAAAGCCATCCTTGAGATGCCTCCCCCGTCTAACTTAAAGCAACTCCGCAGTCTCCAAGGACGTCTTCAATCAGTGCGTCGTTTTATCTCCCAATTGTCGGACCGTTGTCAACCTTTTCACCATCTTCTCCGTAAGAATGTTCATTTCAAATGGGATGAGCATTGCCAAAAGGCCTTTGATGATCTCAAAGCTTATCTTCTTTCTCCACCCGTGCTTACACCTCCACGCGAGGGGGAGCCTTTCTATCTTTATATCTCTGTGACTGACCATGCTCTGGGAGCCATGATTTCGCATCGGGACACTTGTGGTAAAGAACAAGCTGTCTATTACATCAGTCGCACCCTCCATGAGTATGAGACACGTTACTCCGGGGCTGAAAAACTATGTTGCGCTCTCTTCTTTGCAACTTCTAAGCTTCGTCATTATCTTCTTAATCACAAAACTTACATCGTCACAAATGTCAATCCCCTCAAGACAATTCATGCAAAGCCTTATCACAATGATCGCATCACTCGTTGGCTTATGCTCATGACAGAATTTGACCTCGAGTTTATCCCGCAAAAGGCTATCAAGGGTCAGGTTATTGCAGATCAACTAGCTAGTGCTCCTCTTCCGGACACTCAAGACCCCCTTGCTCAATTCCCCGATGAATTTATTCAACAAATCGATTTTGGTCTATCTCCATTTAAAGTAAAGCTCTTCTTTGATGGATCCAAATGCCAGCAAGGGGGAGGTGCGGGTTTCGTGATGATTCCTCCTTGGGGTACGCCTATCCCAGTCGCACACAAATTGAACTTTGAGTGCACCAATAATATGGCTGAGTACGAAGCTCTTGTCTTAGGACTTCAAAATGCCATTAATCTCGGCGCTCGTCGTATTGACATCTTTGGTGATTCTGAACTCATCGTTAATCAGGTCACGGGTGTCTATCAATGCAAGAATGATATCCTTCAAAAATATCGCGACATTGTTCTTGCCCAACTCCAATCTTTCGATAAGTTCACCATCCAATCCATTCCTCGTACTGCAAATCGATTCGCGGATACCATGGCCTCATTAGCATCCCTTATCCCGCCTTTTACTGAAGACTCGCGTCTTTATGTGGCTGTGCAACGATTAGATCAACCATCTTATCTTCAACAGCTAACTTCGATCAATGCTGTCACAACCCATACTCAGGATGAGTGGTATCAACAGATAGTTGATTATCTATCTCATTCGGTGCTTCCTCCAGATCTGACTTCCAATGGTAGAAGGTCTTTTGTCCAACGCGCTAATCGCTATTCTATCCTAGGCGGGATTCTTTACAAACGCGGCTTTGATGGTATTTTGCTTCGATGCCTCAAAACCCATGAATCATCTAAAGCTATTCAGGAGGTCCATGACGGTATCTGTGGTGGACATTTTAGTGGTTTAGCTGTGGCTAAGCGCATCTTACGTTTGGGATATTATTGGCCTTCTCTTAATCAAGATTGTTGTGAATACACTAAGAAATGCGTCAAGTGTCAGCAACATTCCAATCTCACGCACGTCCCTAGTCAGGCTTTGCAACCTGCGGCGGATTTGTGGCCTTTTTCACAATGGGGCCTTGATCTTATTGGTCTCATCAATCCCCGTTCTTCACAGCGTCATCATTCTATCATTACTGCCACTGAGTACTTTACTAAGTGGGTAGAAGCTATCCCTCTTTCTTCAACAAAGGCTAAACCCATAGTTGATTTTGTCTATCAACACATCATTTGTCGCTTTGGCGTTCCACACAAGCTCATCACAGATAATGGTAAATCCTTCAAGAACGTCGATTTGCAAAATCTCTGCAACGCTTTCAATATCAAGCTCAGTTTCTCTTCTCCATACTATCCTCAAGCTAATGGTCAGGCCGAAGCTTCCAATAAAACTTTGCGTAATATCCTCGCAAAGGTAACTAGTCGAGCTGGTAGGGATTGGCATCTACATATCCCTTTCGCTCTCTGGGCTTATCGGACTAGCATTCGTACTCCTACTGGTGCTACTCCCTTCTCTCTCGTCTATGGGTCTGAGGCCGTCCTTCCTTTGGAGGTCCAAATCCCATCTCTCCGTGTTTCTCTCAGAGAATTTGTCTCTGATGAGGATTATCGTCAAAATCGTCTAGCTCAACTTGAATTATTAGATGAGCGGCGTCTCAACGCTCTTGAGCATCATCAAGTCTATCTCGAGCGTGTCAAGCGTGCTTACAACAAGCATGTGCAACACCGTGACTTCAAAATTGGTGACCTTGTTCTTAAGGAAAATCAAAATGTCACTACACTCGAAAGGAGTCAACGTGGTAAGTTTGCTCCCAACTGGATGGGTCCCTACATTATCACTCATAAATATGGGTCTGGGGCTTATCGTTTGTCTTCCATGGATGGTATCCCTGAAGCAGAACCTCTTAATGCCTTGCATTTACGGCCCTTCTATTGTTAAAATCTCTCTTACACAAATCTAGTCGCAACTCAGATCTTCCATCTGTCCTAATAACCAGTCATCTACTTTCGTGGTGATTTGAAATTGTGTGGTTCTCCGCCTATTGCCTCGTTTACCTTAAATATGAGTATCGCGGCTCTACTCATTGCACGTTTCTTTTGGATATGTTCCTCCTCATGGTAGGAATACCTTAATCACCACTTCATCTGTCCCAAGTACTTATCTTAATCGGATCTGCTCGGGGCATGAGTACATGTTCTTCCATGTTCTCCTCCCCTTCATCTGATCTATCTAGGTCTAAACTCAGCTTCTTCCAAAGAGTTTCAAAAAAAAAAAAAAAAAAAAAAAAGATGCTATCCAAAAAGATAGACTGATCCCTCGAAGGACAGCTATCCATACATTGTCAAGTGAATCAAAAAGCAAATAGACCATACCCTCGAAGGATGGCTATCATACAAATTTCAAAATACAGACCGCTCCCTTGAAGGACGGCTGTTTCTCAAAGAAATATTCAAGGCTTCTTGTAATCAATCAGCCTTCCAGTCAGTTTATACACTTGTTAGCATCACTGAAAGACTTCCCGCATCGATCAGTCTTTCCATATCAAGCAAACTTCCCACATTGATCAGTTTGCTTTTCTGTCCAAATCATGAAGCTGAGATTTTAGACCTTTTGTCGATCATATGGAGAATCCTATTTTCCTATCATGGACATGTATTCTGTCCCTTGTAGGTTCCGACAAGATACTTACTTTCTTTTCTTTCCATTTCTATCCTAGATCTGGTTTGCGACTAGTTAGTGTCAGGTTTATTTTAATCTTATATAGGGCCTTGTATGCTTGGTCTTTCGGTTTCTTATCTGGATCTTCTCTATGGTCGGTTGGAAGTCCGACTTATCATTTCCCTTCTTTTCCGAGTGTCTTCTCTTCTAAGTCACGGTTATTTCTGCTTTCATCTTTTGCTCTTACAATAAGCATTCTCCATTTCTTTGTCTTGCATCCTGTTGAATTGACATTTCACATGTTAATTCAATCAAAATCTATCTTCTATCAACATTCCTCTTATCTATCAAAACATCTATCTTTATTCATTTCTCATTAAAATTACATCCATCTATACATCAAACGCATCTATCTATCTATCCATCAAAATATTTAAAAGCTATGTCCATCCAAGATACTTCCCATCATCTATCAAAATTAAATCAATCTATCTAACCACATCCATCTATCATCTATCAATCTATATCTATCCAATCACATCTATTCTATCCACATTTCAATCTATCTAATCACATCTATTTCTATCATCTATCAGTCTATATCTATCCAATCACATCTATCTATATCCATCTATCCATGTATATCAAAACCAAAAAGTATAAGTACAATTGTATGCCAAATCATATGATGAATCTATATATATACATGTGTGTTTATACAAAAATGGGTGGCTTTCCATCAAGCCATCTATACAATGCCTTCCAATCGAGGCTACATCACTATACAAATGCAAAAGTCTATCAAAACTCTATATAGTAAAATCCGAAGCATGGAGGACACTATCTCCTCCACCCTCCTCTCCACCTGGCTGTCTCTCCTGACCGCCACCGATCGAGCTCGATGCACCTGCTGCTGGAGGTCTCGGCCCACCTCGATCTCTCCCAGTGCTCCCACCGGGCGTGCCAGAATGTAGATCAAGAATTTCGTGCTTGTTACCTGTCCAAGTTAATGCACCAAACTAAACACAAAAACCCTGAAAAACCTCAATGAAATAGATACCTGATGAAGATGTAGACGGATGAGGAAGTCGATGTAGATAAGACGGGCGCACACGAGCAATTCGCACAATAGATCCGAGTAACCTGCAAAACACCGGTGCTTGACAGAAAAAGATGGCGTTAGAAGATATATGGGTGGACTGCCCGAGAAGCGGGTCCGAGAAGCGATAAGCTTCCTTGGCGGATGTCAGTCCACGTTTTCAATAAAGAAAAGCAGCATACATGATAAAAGATGTAAATAAAGACTAGATTCTCTGATTGCAGTAATAAAATGAACAGCAGACAGGAAGTACAGAAAACAGGGAACTGAGAAATAATGCTAAATTTGTGTTACCTGTGACCTTTTACCTGTCTGCAGGGAAATCGGCGTCGACTGTGTAGAATCGGCGGCGACTGATTTGATCGGCGGCGACTGGGACTGATCGGCGGCGACTGGGACTGATCGACGTCGACTGGATAAGATCAGTGTCAACTGAAGGCAGACTGACCAATCAGGGACTGTGCGATGAGATTCGGGGAGCGGAAGGTGAATGTTGTCTGTAGGATGTGCCGAAGATGGAGAGACGCTGGAACAGAGTCACCAGATGATAGATAATGGTGTATGGTGTTGATATGATACGGGCAGAGTAACGGTGCTCCTCTCAGGGATTGATTAGGACAGATCTGCCTAATCGAGACAATTGATGCTAAGAAGATCTCTCTTTCTCACTCTCTGTTCGTGCGTAAGTGCTTCCTTTCACTCGTTCGTCTCTTTTTCGGTCTCTTCGCTCTTTTCGGTCCCTAGAACTGAGTTCTGGGCTTGCTTTTATAATCGGCGCCGCTCCTAGAAAATCGGCGCCGACCATATGGGTCGGCGCCGATCGCGGAAAAGACTCCCGAGGTGCCTTAATTGATTGATTCGAGAAAGAAAAGGCTTATCCGACTACGGGAAAATATCCCGCTTAGGGAAGATTAAGAATAGATGTGGTACATGGGTAAAATAAATTTGGGGTAGATAAGTGATTAAGATGCATGGGAAGAAGCGTAATTAAATATTTAATTATTTAATTACCCATGGGCAAGATATGATGAAATGAATTAAATTTAGAGATAGGTGATTAAATCACAGATTGGATAATATCCCAAGGGGATAGTTGGTGACGCAAACGTGCCCCAGGTTACCTAAGCACGTAAATGGGTAAGAGGGACACTAAATTGAGTAACCAATTTTAGGTGTCTACAATTTAGATCATGGGATCCTAGAGAGGAGCCAAATATGATAACAACATTTTTATTGCAAACAAAAAGGGGAAAGTGCCAATTATAAAAATAGTAAGTATATGGTGCTACCAACTTTAATAAATATTAAAACCCTCTAATATGAGAGAAATTACTATTTTTAGAGGGTTTTAATATTTATTAAGAAAATAGAAAATTTCAAAAATAATAAAGAAATATCAATGGATGTTTTGTCAAGATGTTATGGATTTCATAAAATCAAGTCGAGAAAAAAACACTTCTTCCCAAAAACCAATTCTTGAACCCTACCTTTAAAAAGAGAAAGTTTCATATTCATGTGCCAAAAGTTTCTATTTTCTTCATTTTCTCTCATCTTGTTGATGTTTGACATCATAAAGTTAAATTTATATATATTTGGAACCTATATATTTAGGGTCCTTTAGACAACAGTTTTCGAGCAATATGGGTTAAGACAACATGGTGTAGCGCCTTCTACTTATCCATCACCTCAAATGCCTCCACCTAGTGGCTGACTCCGGGCCGTAGTCCCAAAGAGGGTGAGATTCATGGTTGAATTTCTTATTGATATATTAGATGTATATTTTTGGTGTATCACTTCAATATGAAGGCATACTTTTGTACGGATGTATACTTACTATTTTTTTTTATCATGCCTTGTGATGAAGGAACATTTTTGACCCATGCCCATGATGGATTTTTGTATCTGATATGTATCAAGACACATTGATTTTGTACATGGACATTTGATATTATGATAATTTATGATGATTGGTGGATTACTAATGTATCACATTTTGTTCATGAGATATCATGCTTAATCTATATCTTTATGTTTGTATCACATGTTTCTAGATTATGAAAATATCCTTTGATGATATCACTTTGCATGTTGATGAGATACTTTGTGTTTTATCTATCACATTTTGTGTATAAGACAACATGTTTAATCCACGTTTTTACTATGGTCTATGTTCGAGGGGGGATAGAAGGTGGTCCCTCTTGCCCCTCTTAGTGATATTATATGATGTTAGCTTAGCATACATGTTTAATTTCATGTTCATGATTATGTAGCTTAGCCTTTATTGATATATGATGTATAGATGTGATGATAGATGATATGATGATGAAATGAAAACAAATCTGAACAAGTAAACAACAAGTAGAAATTAATCAAATCTAATCAAGACAACACAACTATCTACAAGCATGTAAGATAAAATGAACTCAATGCAATGCCTAATAGATTAAAGTAACACTCAATATAAATAAGAAAATGAATCCAACTTAACTCACACAAGATGAAAAATCAATGCAACTAAAACCATACAAACCAACAACTAAAGTAAGAAAATTATTAATTTGTTTTTGTGGGATGGTTTTGAGACATTTTTGATGTTCTAATTTATATCTCGAGACAATGTTCTATTTTTTTGGATTTTTTGGAAAAGTGTACTTGAATATTTTTTATTTTCTCAACTATCATATATGAATGTCTTGGGATTTTTAAAAAGTTATACAATTTTTTTTTATGTTTTCTAAGAAACTTTCAAGTGAACATGCAAGGAAATGAAGAAATGTGGATGCCCCTAGTGTTATATGGGATGTACAAGGGAAGAATGCCATGTGTTATGTGTAAGAAGTGATGATGCAAAGTTTCCCTCTGTGAGAGATGGGGATATTAAAATTCAAACTCTTCGCATTCAAAATTAGGATCAGTTGGATCAAGGCAAAGAGGAACAGACTCACAAGGGACTCAGATGAAGGCAAAGACCAACTTAGGACAAAGCTATGATACTCCTAGACCTGAAATTCTTGTGAACAATGGATCCTCCAATGGCATTGGAAATTAGTTTTCACCAAAGGACTTGTCCAAAGTGCCACTATTACGTGGTTTTCACTATTGGACACACCTATTTATTTCTCTTTTTCTTTTTCTTTTTTCATTTTTGATATTTTAGGGACCCCACATCTAAGCATATAAATTCTTAGTATGCATTTCATTCATGGGTTCCTGAATCTCTTGACCATATGAATAGGTAAGCTTATAGGAACCTGAACCGAACTTGGAAACCAAAACATATGACCCTAGCCAATTAGGCTCAAATTTTCCCATTGAATTGATTTTATTTTAACACCAAGTCTCCTACCTCAAATTAATGAGGTATCACTCTTTTGTTGTAGCTTCACCGCAATCAATCCTAATACACTTTAAGGTGATTAAGGGCGTGAATTTATTTCTCATCTAATAGCTCCAACTCTACCATTCGAGCTACTATGTAGTCCTCTTCTTTTTCAGGTAATCTCTGAGCTCGATACAAAAAGAGGGGATCTTGATCTCTAGAGGTAGCATGCATTTCTATGCCGAATACTAGGGAGTATGGAGTGGCTCTTTTAGGAGTGTAGATATATGTTTTAAATGCCCGGAGGGAAGGGTAAATCTATAAATGTTAGTTATGGCATGTTGTATTCACCATCTTCTCCATAATATGAATGAGAGTTTTATTGGAAGCATCAGCTTGCCCATTACCTTAAGGGTAATAGAGGTTGAGAATTTGAGAGATATTTGAAAACGTTTGCATAACAACTTCACAATTTTTTTTTGAAATGGCTTACGATTGTCAGTTATAATGGTAGAGGGGATACTGTATCAACAGATGATATAGTTCATTATAAATTTAGATATATGAGGGCCCTCAACATAGGTAAGAGGAAAAACCTCTACCCATTTTGTAAAGCATTCAATAGTGGTGATAATGAACTTATGGCCATCCGAGGAGACAAGGTTAAGATTACCTATAAGATTGAGACCCCACTTTGAGAATGGCCAAAGTGTTATGATAGGTTGCAAGGATTGTGCTGGCACATATATCAAATTACCGTACTTTTGAAAATCCAAGCATTTCTTCACATGCTTACAACAATCATTTTCCATTGTAGACCAATAGTATCCTACTTTGAGTATCTTCTTTGCTAAGATAACCCCATTAGTATGAGCCCCGCAGATGTCGGACCAACAACTTTGCATACCAAACAAGATTCTTGCATGTCACATGCTAGCGTTCATATATGTTGAATGAAGAATGAAATATCATTGTTCCCAGGTGGGATGCTCAACATGGACCATACTGTAGCCATAACATCTGCTAATTTATTCTGTGTTATTGGTATTTGTTCAACTATTATCTACTCAAATAACTCCTTCAAAGAATCAACCATTCTCTTGTATAGAAGAAGTTTCTCATCTTTAACTTTATATTCATCTATCACTTGTTTTATAATAAGCATGGAATCAACAATGTAATTTACTCATCTGATATCCCACTTAATAGCTAGCTTCATCCCTACAATAAGGGCCTCATAATCTATATTATTTTTACATGGGAACCTCGAGTCGAATTCCCGAGGGATCATGTCTCTCGTAGGAGTGATCAACACAACTCTGGATCCTGAACCATGAAAGGTAAAGAAGCCATCAAAGTATAGTTTTCATATGATAGATTCCTCGAGGTACATCATAGATGTATATGGGACTTACGAATCAAAGGTTTGGCACCTAGTAGTGGAGATTTTTCTAGTTGATTTGTTAAAACCTGTCCTTTCACTAAATTTTGATGTACATACTCAATGTCAAACTCACTAAGTAAGATGATCCAATTAGCCATCTTTCCTATGAGTGCGGGCTTTGACAACAAGTATTTTAGTGGATCAACATTTGAAATAAGCTTAAATTTTTTGTTGAGTAGATAATGACGTAGTTTCTACAAGGATAAAACTATGACCAAGTAATATATTTCTATCTGTGGATAGTTGAGCTCGTAAGCTATCAACATTCAACTTAAGAAGTATACATCTTTTACTCTATGCTCCTTGTCATAATGGGCTAACATTTCTCAAATTTCAAAGTGCCTGGTAGATATGTAAAGTAACAAGGGTTCACCTATTTTGGGTGACATTAGACCATCAGGTTTATCCAAATAGTCTTTGAGAAAAGAAAAGTCTTGTTCTTGCTTTGGTCCATAGTGAAAACTGACATCTTTCTTGAGTAGATGCGTAAATGTGTGACACTTATTTGTAAGTAGAGATATAAACCTTCTAATGGATTTGATTTTTCCTTGTAATCTTCATTATTTTCTGATATTGGTAGGAGGAGGCATTTTTCTTATAGTAGCAACCTTGGCAAGATCTAATTCTATATCTCTCCAAATAACAATGAATCCTAGTAATTTTCCAGATAACACGCCAAAGACACACTTCTTGGGGTTTAGTCAGACTTTGTAGTCCCTTAGATGCTAAAATATGGGCCATTAAATTTCCAGGTGCTCTTCCTAAGTCCTAGATTTTACCAACATGTCATCCACATAATCTTCCATGATGTCACTAATCATATCGTGAAAGATCGCAGTCATTTCCCATTGATAGGTGGCGACTGCATTCTTCAGGCCAAAGGGCATGTCTTGATAAAAAAAAATTCCCCATGGGGTGATGAAATAATTCTTACACTTGTCTTCCTCCATAATCTTTATCTAATTATATCCTGAGAATCCATACATGAGTGATAGCATCTCATATCCAGTTGTTGAATCAACAATCATGTCAATGTTGGGAAAAGGAAAATCATCCTTAGGACAAGCTTTATTAATATCCCAAAAATTGGTACACACTCTGATACCGATAGGATTTTTTTGAACTGGGACTACATTAGAAATCCACTCTGAATAGGTTGATAGGCCTGATGAAGCATACTTCTAATGACCTTTCTATATCTACCTTAACCGTCAAGGCAACGCAAGGATGCATCTTTTGGAGCTTTTATTTTATGGGCTTGACATCCAAGTGTACAACAATATTGTGCACCACTAATGTAGGATCAAGTTCTGGCATGTCTGCGTAAGACCAAGCAAAGATATCTAAAATTATCTCAAAGTTCCAAAAAATTTTTTTATTCTTAAGCCGAGAGTAAATCTCCTAACTTAAACCATTCTAGGCAGCTCCTCTGTGCCAATGTTGACATCTATTGTCTCCTCCACCAATAACTTGGACTCATCTTCCATGTGTGTAGGATCAAGAGGAAGATTAAGATCTTCTTCTACTAAAGGTGGTTCAAAGAGATCCTCATCTTTAAGTGGGCCAACTATCTTGTCCATGGTTTTTTCTGTTTGTTTTTCCACAAGCGCCTCAAAGAGGTTTTCGCTATAGGACTTGGACTTTTTCTTTCTACAAGGCTTTTCTATAGGAATTTTTCCCTTGCTTACTTTTTTACTTAAGTGACCACACAACTCTACCTCCTCCCTAAAGTATGCACATGTGTTGAGCTGAATGGAGAAGCCTTTCTTATGGTCATTTCTGGGAATATTGTCATGAATACCAAGGAACTCACCAATAGCCTCGTCATTCTAAAATACGTCAATTGACACATGTTTTTGTTGGTCCTAATTCAAAAGTGATGGGTAAATGAGGTTTAGTGTCTGATTTATAGGGGATATAATGGGTGTTATGGTTAGGATAGCCACGTCAGAAAATAGGTTCGTGGAGGCAAGGTCTTCATAAAGACTACACCGAGAATCTATTTTGCTTTAACCTTCGAAAAAACTATCTTCACGTTTAAAAGAGGAATACTCATCATCTAAGGGGTGAGACTCATAAAGAATGTAAGAATTACCCACTATGCACTTTGGAGCATTGGAAGGGTTTCCAACATACCTTGGTCTTTTGTGGCCACAATCACACCCTTTATATCCCATGGTAAACATCATTTGATTGGGGATAACATACCTAGGTGATTGGTAGAATTTAGCCATTTCATCATCTTCAGGACAAAATACAATATCTTTGAGTATCCTTTCATCTTCTAACAATCCACCATGAGTAAAATTGTCAAAAGATAAGTTCTCTCTACATCTTTAAATCATGTAATATGGTCTACCATGTGATTTGGCAGATAGGGGAATGTTCTAAACCAACAAGGATTGTTGTAAATCATATTCTACACATCCAATTGGCCTAACCTTCATCTCCCATGCAACAAAAGGAGTTTCGATGTGAAAGCACCTTTTTCATTGGGAGATAAGGTATCTGATATACTAGTGAAGTGAAAGGATTTGATTTAATAAGAATCATGATCTCCATGGAAGGACACGTGTAAATGGTGGGAAAATAGGCCAACAATGCTCTGTAATGGGAAAATGGTTGGGGATCCTCAGTATAGTAAGTGTATGTCCTTCATGGTGTAGCTTTAAACACTGATGATATGTTAAAGGTATGACTTGCACAATAGGATGTAAAAATACTTAATAAAAGTATTTTTTCTCAAAACAACAAATCTAGAATCAGTTGTGAATCAAAATGATTTAAGTTTTTATAGGAAATGAAATCTTTCGCTAAAACAAGTGAGAAAATATTTTTTATGTCCTCCAAGTTTTCCAAGGTTGCATTTTCCTTGTTAAATTGATCCCATTAGACCTTACATTGTCTAATTTCATGATTATGTAAGTGAAACTTGCGGTTTCCAACACTCTAACTAGTTCTACCATAATTACCCCTAGGTCTTGGACCTATAAAGCATTCTAGTTTAACACATGTGATAAATCTGAAACGTATTTCTTAAGCAAAGAAATATGAAAAACATCATGCATCCATGCCAATGAGGGAGGCAATGCTAATCGGTAGGCCACATGATGGCATTTTAGTTTAAATTTATATATTTTGGTATCATAATATCCAGATGTGGGTGAAAATGATGTTTCTCACATGGACTTAGAAGACATGAAGATTCAAAGGCTCTAAGGCCCAAGGGAACCAAAGTGGAAGACAAGATTTTCACGAGTGGATTGTATGCTACAAGGGGTCATCCTATGTATATTTAGGGTACATAATTAGTGATAGCATGTGCTCATCACTATGAGATAGAATCAAGGATCATAATAAAGGACAACAATTCTATACGTGAAGTGATTACTCCAAAGGCCATCTCACAATGTATGCAATGTTTGAAGCACAATGACTAAAGGGGCATTGAATCAGTCCTTTAAATTTTTTTATTTATTTATCTTAACTTTCATACCTCATTCAATGCATCCATTCAACATTCATTAACCAATGTGATCTTATTAACCAAAAACAACCAACCACAAGAACATGAAGTAAGATATTACACATGAGCACAAGATATAATTGGGAAACCATCAAGGTGAAGAAAACCCACTGAACCTCTACATATATTACTAAAAACATTACACTAATGAATATTACACATCACAAGATATTTCTATAGTGAGGCACCAACCCCATAAGGAGCACCAAGCCCTTGTTTAGTAGGGCACCAACCATACAAGGAGGCTATAACCCCCTAAGATGACTAAGAACCCACCTAACCACCTAAATATTAAGATCACCTAGTGTGCATGTTGCTTCGACAACTGATTGTGATCACTTTTTCAGCTCTCTTCACTTAAAACCATCTCAAATAACTCCATCACTTTCTTTGCTCATAAATGCACCTATAAATGATAATTAGGTCAAGTGACCTTATATCTTCTTCTCATATACCCTTTTAATCTTCTCATACTCTTCTTCTCTCTATTCTAGATCCCTTCCAACACACTCATGCACCTCCTCTAGCTTGCTCACATCTCCATTCACTCCTCTAACTCAAATGATCAAATACAACACACATTTATACATGAATCATCCTAAAAACCACACTAGGTCGACAATTACCATTAGACCATGAAAATTCAGTCATCGAAACATAATAAGACTCATTAAATACATCAAAAAGTTACATGAGAGGACCACATAGGTTGGTATAATCCTAAACAATTCAAACTTGCGCACAAGGCATAAAATACTATTCATATCTCCAATGTAATTTGAATTTCAAACATATGAGCCAGCTCTATAAAGGCTCTATCAGCTCTAGGTAAGTCAAAAAATCCTCTCACAACAATCAACAAGCACTAAAACACTTGCATCCATAAAATTTCTCAAACCTTGTTCTAGGTCTCAAGAACCAATCTTCTACTTCCGACACTACCACCACTTGGAACACTTCATCGTGGACTCGAAACATCTCCTTGATCACTCATATACATATGTCACATGGATAAAACTATACTATCATCCATGTTCCAACCACCATTCTTGGAAATCCTAATTGGGTTGATTACGCAATTAGGGCTTAAACATGACAACACCTCATTTGATGATGCCAAGGACTCAAACATGTCATACTAGACCTCTACCAACTATCTAAGCTCATATATCACTGCTATATGATGTAAAACAACAAAACTCATCTTAGACCTCCATGAATGGTTTTCCATCTTACATCGTGTCAAAATCGTTATTTCAATGTAGAGATATGTCAATTTAGAAGAGAGGTTTCAAAAAATTATTTCATAGATCCTGCCCAAATTAATTCATGAGAACTCAAAGCACACATCCCATACTTACTTCCACAACTAATCTTTCATCATGACATCCACATCACATGACTATACCTACAAATCTCGACAAAACAAGGGTTTTATTGTAGCGTCTCAACACACCTGAAACATGTAAATGCCAAAAAAAATGATCTCTGATGAATTATATACATCCCCAACCTTCATACCAACATACCTAAGTCATTTCATGGCCGTAAACACCATATCTTGTCTATCGTTCTAAAACTAGGGTTTAAGGAAGGTTTAAACCCACTTGCCTTCTTAACAATGGTTCATAAAAGTCTAAGATCCATTTTACCTCATTATTCTTGAAAAACATTCTTATCTTTATGCCCTAACATCCATAAAATTCTCAAGTCCCCATGAAAAGTAAACATATGTGGGTAAGCATTCAAACTTGACCATCGAGCTGGGAATGACTATTTTGAGAGCTAGATAGAGCCTATAACATGTTTTTATGCTTTTTCTGCAATCTCCTGACCTAAAAATTTTCATACATATCTTTATTGACCTCCTCTATGATCTCCAAGTCTCATCCACACTCTAGAACCTCTAAAACTCACTATGCACCTTGGTTTTCTAATTCTTTCTTTCCTTGCCTTCTTGTGCTTACATCCAAAGGACCTTGAACATGCACTAAACACCTAAAAATTAACTTTATACACCTTCCAAACCTTCTATGTAGTTTCAAAACACACTTCACATTCTCATAATAACTTTCTCTACTCCATATATCATACTACCATATCATCTACTATGAACTAGGTCTAGGATTTGGCCTAGAATGGCTTGTATCACCACATATCTCAAGTAAATTAGTTTATTTTCCAACTTACATACTCATTAACACCTTTGATACATCTCTTTGAACATGTTACAAACCCAACCAACCTTTGGAGATCATTCACAACACCTACTTGTTTGAAACACGTCATAAACCATGGAATTTGACACCTCATTTGACATCAAAGAACACCAATGACAACAAGTACTCAAGAATCCTTTGGACATCAATGAAAACAACAATGTAACAATATCCCAGACTTTGTCATTAATGGTAAGTATCTTCAAAAACATTGATGGAAAGAAAACATGTAAGCACCTTCAAGACACTCTTTTCTTGTTTCTGAGCACACTCTCCCCCTTTGACATCTATGAAAAAGGATACTACAACAACTTGAAAACAAACAACAACAATGCACTCAAACTTACTTACAAGCTCCCCTTGGTTTGTACTCACTCTCTTGACTTCAACTACTAAAAAGGACCCATGGACCTATTTCAAACCATATTCAATGCTCATTTCTCCCATGAACAAATACATACCACTTTTGGTCTTAACACCAATCAAGATCATCTTCTCGAACCCGAACCTCCAAGCATCATATTTTCTCGTGACTACACATTGGTCTTTTCTTTAACATTAGTGACTGAAACCATCCCCCTAAGATGATGCATATCCTTATAGCTCAGGAAAAACACTATATAACCTATTCCAAACCTATTTTATCATTAATGTTTGCCATAGAATTGGATCCCCCTTAAATCATTCTCTCTATAACCTTGGCAACCTAGTAGAGTAGGTGTGTCTACTTCATTACACATATTTTCTCATCTTGATCCCAAAAGATCACACATAGCTCACAAGAACAATTTAAGAACTTATAGGACAACATTTTCTGACATATTCCTATATTTATACTTTCTTGAAACTCTATTTACCGACTAAAAATCACTCTTGGTCATCAAAATCTACCACTCCCAAGAAATCTTCACATTGTCTTTGAAAGTGATGAGTCTTCAATCATTTTCTTATTATCCATTATCAAAGACACATACATATATGTACTGTACACTTCTTACCTTCATGATACTACTTGATGCATGCTTACTTGATACACCTCAAAACTTTTAAGTCAACATGAATTCAAGATTGAGACATAACCTATAGAACCATTCAAGACAAAAACATACCTTAAATAAAATATGAAGCCCATTCCTTCAACATAATGCAATGTCTCTCCATGTATTTGATGGTCTGCAGTCAATTCATCATAAATATGAATGAGGTTCATCTTCACTTTTTACTTCTCATTTGCCTTCTTAACTCCTAGACATCTACCATACACCCGAATGGCTCATAAAACCCTGTTTAGCTTCTCTTGAGTTCTTTGAAACATTTAATATGCTTTGAGACAGCATTTTAACCAGCTCACCACAAAAATATACCAAAGCGAGACCTTCTTCAACCAGACATACCTAAACGAGATCTTAAAATGGATTCTTCACTCCAATAAACATGTTACAGTCCTTGAATCACCTTACATATCCCGATGTATCATAAAACCAAAATACACTTATAAAATACCTCATGATAATAAACCATACATTAGACAATAGACCCATGGCTTCACAACTGCAACCCTATCATAAAAATCCATTTCTTTGTCGATTCATTCATGCTCCCCGCCACCATGCTTCCTCAAGTGATGAATGTCTCCAAGAAAATTTGTAGAGACATCCCACAACATGGGTATCTAGAACAAAAAATTGAGGAGATTGCATGACATCCTTGGTACCTATGTCTTCATCTTTCCATCATCCACTTGGTATACTTCTTGTGTTGATAGAGTAAGTTCTTGAGGTTCTTCAACACAAACATGATTCTTTGATCGACTTCCCTCATCACGGATAGAGAAATCTACTTTAGGTTTTTCTTTTCTTTCTCAACATGGTTAGAATTTACATATGCCTTCCTCTCATATCTATTCTTCCTCCATTTACAATATCTTTTAATATGCCCAACATTGTTACAATTGAAGAAAACAACATGATTCTTACCTCTCGGAGCTTCATCTCTCCAATACTTGACTAAGTGGCTCATGATGACAATATCTAGAAATGTGACCCTTCTCATGGTAGTTATAAGACATAAATTAACTCTTGTCTCTTGTCTGATATGAATTAAAATTTCTTCCTTGATTCCATGATCCCTCATACTTAGATGATCTTCTACACTATTTTTCCCTGTGACCAAATCCATTGTAAAAATAGAAGTAACTATCGAAATAGTTATCATACATTGATGCATTAGGTTTTCCAATAGGCCTTGTATTCATGTTATTATTCATATGATCTTATTTGGAACTTGAACTAGAAATATCCTTTCTTGGAGTAGTATCTTCTTTCATTACCTCTTTGACATTAAGGTTCTCCTTGAACCCTAGACTAGTCCTATCTCCTGTAGACCTCTGATTGTCTAAGAGATCATCTAGATCCATAGAGCTCCTCTTAAACCTCTGGTATGAATTTTCCTTTCCAGCTACTTCAGACAATTATACTCGAGGTTAGAGAGGCCACTTCCTTTTCAAACTTGATGAATTCTTCCTCTTTTGATTTCAGTCTTGTAGTTATAGTGTCCATATGAATCTCTAACTACTTGAGTATCTCATCATATTTACTAGTTTCAAACCAATGCTTCTCCTCAACATCATTAATCTTTTCTTCATATTCCTTGATTTGTTCTCTCATCTTCTTGTTCTTATTCTCATCATGATTCAACTCTTCTTGAATGCACATTAAATTAGAATCAAGATCACTCTCTTCTTCTTAAGAATCTATGTAAGACCCTCCAAATATGGAGTATTCACTTTTAGAGATTTTAGGACCTTTGTCCATAAATAAAATTCATTAGCTACAAAATCATGTTCAGATTCAGACTCAGAATCAGAAACAACATCTTCACTACTTACCTCTGATGAGAAATAATCTTCCTTGGAATTGAATCATTTCTTGGTCTTATTCTTGTTTTCAATATTATTAAACCTCTTCTTACCCTTATCAGACATGTGATATCTCTTGTCATGATCTCCATCATACTCTTCATCATCTTCATCCTTGTGAAGATTTTTTTTTGTAAAATTCCCAATCTCACCAAGTTAAAACAATTGAAAGGAAATTTACCCTTGTACTTACTTGAACCCGTCTTCAACTTCCTAGCAAACATTGCAATCAATTCATCATCATCAATATCAGGAGAATTATCTTGAGCGGTATTCGTATCCTTTAAATTCTTCTCATATTTTAATACAATTTCCTTCTTTATAGGTTTTGTATCAATGGTCCTCATCTCATAAGTTGTCAAAATGCCATAGAGTTCATCCATCAACATGGTACTCAAATCCTTGGCTTCTTCAATGGCTGAAACTTTAGCATAAAATGTGGGAATGAGTGATCTCATTACTTTTTATGCTTCCACAACCTCTTTCACCTCTTCACTTAAACCTTTGATGATGTTGACAACTTGATCAACTTTGAGTAGGTATGTAGCAATAGTTTCATCTTCCTTCATCTTTAGACTTTCAAACTGATTCCTGTATATCTAGAGATTTTTAATCTTTTCCTTAGAGTCACCTTCATGGATAACCTTAAGATTTTACAACATGTCCTTAGTAGAAGCATAATGCATATATTTGATAATTTCTCACTCTCCCAAACAAAAAAATGGCATTCATTTCTTTATGAGGAACAATATACCCATCTATCATTGATTGTTAAACATCACATCCCAAAGAACTTATGTAAGTCCTCATCCTGATACTCTAAAAGGAATAGTTAGTCCCATCAAACATAGGTGCTTTTCTAGTAGAAGAGATACTCTATTGACTCACCATTTTTGTGCTTCAAAGGATCTCCTTTAAGTAGTTAAAATTGCTTCAAAAGATATCCTTTAAGTAGTTAAACTTGCTTCAAAAAGACCTTTCTCTGATACCAATTGTTGGAAGCATAAGGAATAAGAGTGGGGGTGAATCAATACTTTAAAAAAATTCTTTAGTTATATTAACTTGCATACATCATTCAAATCATCCATTCAACATTCATTAACCAATGTGAGATTATTAACCATGAAACAACCATCCACAAGAACATGAAGTAAGATAGTACATATGAACACAAGATATAAAGTGGGAAAACCTCAAGGGAAATAAAACCCACCGAACCTTTGCATTTATTACTCAAAACAAAAGACTCTTATGAACATTACACATAACAAGATATTTCCTTAGTTAGGCACCAACCCCACAAGAAGCACCAACCCCTAGTTTAGAAGGAAACCAACCCTAAAAGGAGGATAAAACCCCCTAAGATGACTAAACACCCACCTAGAAACCTGAATATAAAGATCACCTGATGTCCTTATTTCTTCAATAATTGATTGTGATCACTTTTTCAGCTCTCTTCACTCAAAACCCTCTCAAAAATATCTCTCACCTTTTTCGCTCATGAATGCACCTATAAATGATGATTAGTTCAAGTGCCCTTGTAGATTCTTCTCCTATACCATTATCAACATCTCATACTCTTATTTTCTCTACTCTAGAGCCCTTACAACAATCTCACACACATCCTCTAGCTTGCTTACGTATCCATCTACTCCATTGGCTCAAATGAGCAAATAAAACACACCTTAATACATGACTCATCCTAAAACCACACTAGGTCAGCCATGACCTTTAGAACATGAAAGGTCGGTCACGAGAAACATAATGAGACTCTTTAAAAACATTAAAAGTTACATGAGAGGACCATAAAGGTTGGTATAATCCTAAACAACTCAAACTTTCTCACAAGGCCTAAAACACTATTCATAGCTCTAAGGGTCATAATTTGAATTTCAAACACATGAGGCAGCTCCACCAAGGCTCCATTAACTCTAGATAATTCAAAAAATCCTCTCACAACCATCAAAAAGAACAAGAACCTCTGCAACCTTCATCTCCATGGTCTCCATAATTTATTTAATACCAAAATTTTTGCAAGATTGTAAAACAACTTCTCATTGTAGAATTTTGTAATTACAACTATATATCAAGGTCTTAATCCTTTTCATTTAGGATTTCATCATGAAATCAAAATTAAAACTCATTTTTTCATATTAAACAAGGATTTCTATTATAAATATTCAAATGATCCAAAATCTTCATAAGTATTATAATCAACCTAGGTAATCACTTCATGGCTTCCTTATTTACCTGTACAGTGATTAGAAGATAAAATATACATGTGTCAGTTCATAAGAACTGGCATGAAACAACCTCTTCATTTTCTATATCCTCATTGTTATAAATGATAATAGCAGACATGGTTTGACATAACATTACATAATACTAACGTCCAACCTATTATCTATTTGAAGAATCAATCATAATGTTATATTTTTGTATTAGTCTGAAATAACAGCTTATTAGTCAACATATCATGATGATCTTGAATTATAAGTAATATACTCAAATCAACATTACCATAAATTTCTAAATTTTAACCCAAACCAAAAACATAATATCCATTATAATTCAAGACCATGTCCATATATTGGTAGCTTAAAAATCATTACTAGAATGTAATAATTACCTACAAGGTAACAATTTTCATGAATAATGACCGATATTTAACTGATTATCTAAAGTTGTTCCAAGTCAAAATAAATAAAAACTACAATGTTCCTTACACCCCAAGATGAAACCAAATCTAGAAAATAATAAGTAGACAATTGATAGTTCCTCATTTATTTCTTCATATATCTTTATAGAGAACAACCATGGTCAATACTACATTAGTATTTACAATATCCTTTAACACACAAACCCCTTTAGGAGTATTATTGAAACCCTATTGTTACATACATAGTTTTAACTTAAAACCATTATAATTTGATACTTGTTAAAAATATAAAATCCCCAAAAAATAACAATGCACCTCCTTAAAATGCAATTAATAGTAGTATTGAATTTTTCCTTTCATATCCTTACTTAAATACACATATTTTAATGCCTCATCTTTTACCTCAAACTATTTTATTTGCAAATCAAACAATCAAATACAACACATCCATTTTTAATCCCATAACTACATATTTCATGAATACTCATACCTATTTCATTATACTCTTCCTTATGCACGAAAAAATAGATCAATAAAACATAATCACTACTATCCAATTTTTACTTAGTTTTTAATCATCCGTAATGCCCACAATTTT
The DNA here is from genome assembly GCA_018340775.1 of Taxus wallichiana var. yunnanensis. Taxonomy (NCBI): domain Eukaryota; kingdom Viridiplantae; phylum Streptophyta; class Pinopsida; order Cupressales; family Taxaceae; genus Taxus; species Taxus wallichiana. Next base: position 746,616,318 of record CM031240.1, on the reverse strand, counting down.
GACACACAAATACAAAAACAATAAAAATAGAATAATATTTTTGACTTATATTACTGTATACATGACACCACATGAAATCACTTAGGATAAAAAAACACATGATACATTTGCACAACCATGAACCCACATAGATAACATGAAAACACATGATGCACATTAACAAAACTTTTCCCAAATGAAAAAATACATATAACGATCCAAAAAAATATACATTTACAGTTAGGAACCTTCCATGACACATCATTTTCATGGTTATATATTTATTATAGTTCTATTTTCATCAGTCGACTTGAATTATTTGTAGAAAACTTAACATGTATATCTTCCTTCCTCTTAAAATTAGGTTGCATCTTTCTTTATTGCATTTAACGTTTTACCTATGATGGTATTATTTAAAATCTAAATTTTATTACATACACTAGAATTTGGTTCATTATCCATTATAATAATTTCCATAACTCACTTGTTAGTTCTATGCAACATTTTAAACACGTACAAATACCCTAATGTTGGATCTTATGCCAAGGGTTTGTTTCCTAAAATTTTACTTGATGTTTAGTTTTACCTTCATTACATAGGTGGAACTGTCATAAAGTTGGGAAAGTAATCTTAAGATCTAAAGGAGAGCAGAGTTTGAGTTCCCTTTCCATATAATCTTCCATCCATTAGGCATGTCTATTTCCTTTTTTGAAGTTTCTATCATTCAATGTTTGGTTTGAGTCTTTGTTAATATTTACACATCATAAGTTTTGTTTTCCATATGTATTCATGTTCTCTCAAAGGTTTAATCTCACTAGGAGAAATCTACCCCTCCTTTTAACAACATAAAAAATGTCTAATAATGTTATGAGGAGAACTTTGAGTGTCCCTTTTCCCCTAACCGACACCTCACTTACTCGTGATCTTATTACACTTAAGTTATTACTTTGGTCTTTCGTTAGCGTTCTTTTAAACCATATCAAGTTACAAAAATCTTGCTCAAAATTTAGATTCTTAAGACTCGAGGGGTACTAATTTCACGCCAAACATTTCATTTCACTATAATTAACCACAAAAACATTAAGCACATATTACACAAGAGGACTCCAACTCACCTACACTTCCAAATGCTTTCTAAGATACCAAAACAAGTATTGGGTAACGTAAATTCAAGGTATCATATACCGATAATCTCAAGAAGATACTACTTTTAATTACATCATTTTATCTCCATACCTTACACCTTACTAAGGTCACAATTAGAGTAATCAAACACCCTTATCTCCCACAATCATTGTGTAGCTCGAGGTAACTTTGATACTTCTTTCCAAGTTGAAACTCTTGTTTGAGAGGGGTTTAAGGGGTTCAAACTCAATATTCTCATGTGTAGGTAACTAAAAACATATGATCCAATTGAGTCATTTACATTCATCTTAAAATGGTTTCACTAAATTTGGTTCATATACCTTATTACAATTAATTGTGTAACCCATTTATTAATAGGGACATTTGTATGCTCATGAGACTACTAGTTCTTTTCCTAGGGAATTGTCTCTAAGAACATGATTACATGGTTTCACATCATACATTCATTACACAATAGTACTAGTGGGAGAACAAGAGGGAATAGTCCATCGTTTAAAAGATTAAGATTCACATTAAGGCTTACACACCATGGATTCCATTTCTCACAATAAAATGATTTTAAAACGTTACAAGAAACATATACATTTCAATTTTCTCCCAACACATCATCTCATTTTTACATTTCCACAAATTAATCATAAATTAAAATTTTGTTATATTCCACAATTAACACTTAGTATTGTATTATAGTGACCCAAATGATAATTGAAATTGGGTATGGAATTCATTCATAACCCCAACTCCTCAAGATGGATTTAAAATGGTAGTTGACGATATTTTCCACCTAAAGCCCTTCATTCTACACATGTTTTTGTCTAAGAGGGTTTCATATTGGATTTTAAATCAAATCCTCAAGAGGTACTAACTTAAGGGAATCTAAACACCTTGTACATGCCAGTAAATGAATCCTAAGAGGAAAGCCACAAAATTAAGATAGTTTTTAACCCTTACCATTCCTATCAGATGGGATTGCGACAATGTCACTAAGTGTGCATGGTATACAGATAACTTGGATTCGGGTTCTTATTTTTTTAAGCTACGGGTGCAATCAAGTGTAATGCTTTAGGTTCACCTTCAATTTTTAGTCATACAAGGGTTTTATACTAAGGCTGACTATTTTATTTATATTTCATGTATACATTTTCAAGGTAAATAACACAACACACCAAATATTTAATCATTATTTTTACACTGAAAATTCATTATAAGATATCAAGATTCAATTTTAGTTAACATAAATATCCAACCCTTTTATAATTCATAAATCTGAATCAAATTAACACCCATAATTAAATATGTAATTCCCACACACCCAAGAAAATGACAAATCATACTCATTATAGACTTCAATAACAAACATTTCGATAAATAAGAATATTGTTGATGTAACCTATACAATTATATTTTCCAAATAATAGGTTACTATAATCACTAGTACACTTTGCTTTCACCGTGTCTCGGTATCTACAACCACAGTGTGGTCAACAAAAATGTTGGCATGGCATCCACCTAAATATAACATAATTAACGATATTATTTTTTCATTTACATAATTAGAATACTTCACACACAACCAGATAGGGTTAGGGATATATAAGAATTTCATTGCACCTCATTTCATAACTAAGGAGGAGGAGAGAGAGAAGAGAGAGGAGAGAGAAAATTTTATTTTTCCAAAAGTCAAATTTCACATAACAAACCACAAGATAGAGCTTCATACGAGTTATTTATAAGTTTAAAAAGTTTTCATGATGGTTTATTGACTTGACTAGGTTCTTACTGACTTCTTTTACATTCTCCTACTAGTTGTGAAAATGTCCAATTTTAGATTGGAGGTGAAGGAACCACGTTCAAAACTCATTTGTTATGGGAAAATGTAAAATGGGTAAATTCCTATGTGCTCTCCTATATACCGAGAATTCACAGGAGCTAACGGAACTTAGAATTGGAGAACTATATACAAATGGTGGCTAGTTTTTCAGTCCACCGGTCGTAATTGGATTGGTTTTGACCTGGTCAAACAATGACCAAAGGCCTACAAGATTCCTCTCAAAAACTATCTAGCGATGTGTTTTTCCTTGAATTGGTGGTTATAGGAAATTTTCAGGTAAAACTACTAGAATTTTGTGAAGCGTGATAAGCATTTCTTTTCTCAAGGTCCAAACAGAAAGCTGAAACGAAACCCAAATTTTCACTTTTAGCAACTTCCTAAAACTAAAAATGGGTGTAATAAGGCTCCTAGAGGGGCAGCGAAAAGAGAAAAAATAGTCAATCAAGGTTCGATCTAAGGCTTGATACTACTCCCCACATAACAAGGAACATAGATGAAACTTGAGATCTCTTTTCTGAGGTTTGGAAGGTTGTTTGTGAGTCTCCAAAATTACGATTTACTAACTTTTACAAGGGAATGATTGATAGGTTTACAAGGAACTCAAACTCAACTTGTCAATAAAAAAGGGTGTTGCAGCTATCTAGTTTGGTTACGAAAGTTTTTGAAATCATCTCAGAAGGAGGGTTTAAGTATATGGTTGACACACCAAGGGTTATTTGGATGGCATAAGTTATGAGGTGATGTTCTATTGTTTTGTAATTACAATTTTATTTAACAAAAATAAATTGTATAATAAGTACAAGGTTTAAAATTTATTTCATTGTAAATGAAGAAATAAAATACGAGAATTATGAAAGACAAAGGTAAGATGAACTATGTCTAGAAATACTAGCATCTCGTAGTGTATGAGTTGCTCCAAGTGGGTCCACTCACATTCCACAAGGCCCTAACTCTCTTTTAGTATTATTTCAAATATTTCACGTGCATCCACAACCCCTCCATTTTTATCATTCGATATAACATCCAAGGCCATATATATGTTATGCCAATAAGCCCGATGAGCTCCATAGAACCGAAAAACTTTCCATAGTGTCACCAAAGTCAGAAGATGAGATACAATGCCAACTTAGTATTTCCTCCAAATAACCAAACTTGACACTAAGGCATACAAATGGTCCTTTGACCTGATCTCGATGCTTCATTTAGACACAACCAAGGAAGCACTAGAAAAATGTAACTGATTTGTTTGAGAATTTTCTCTTGCCTTTTCTTGGGAGTTTCTAAAATCCCTTAAACAAAGCCATTATTTGTCTATCCAAAAATCAACACATTCCCTAAGACTACATTCTACTAGGCATTTGGCATTAAGCCTGAAAAAAGAATTTCTTTGAAATTTTCTAGGGATCTTCAACGAATCTACTCTGTTTATACTACACCCATGGCATTCCATGAGATGACACCTGGTTGAGGCATTTCTTTAAGGATTTTTTCATAAATTTAAATGCCTTGTTCCTACGGTTGAGAAGATGAGCTGAGAATGGACAAACAAAGGCTTTCACATAGAGGAAGAGTGAAAGAGACAAATCTTACAGAGACATATGTGGGATAACAGGAAAGGGCACTTCCAATGTCTTACTTAATACAACCACTACTCAAAATAAAAGATAAGGAGAAGGAAAGTGAAGTGGTAGTTATTTGTCTACCCTGAGAATGGTGTTGCAAATATGGTGCATGTAGTATAGGTGTTCGGAGCTAGAAGAAGTAAAATCATTACAGCTAGACATTATTCTTGAATGAAGTGCCTCCTAAACCTCACTCTTTTTATTTTTCTTATTTATACAAAAACAAAGTAGTGGAAAACAGTGGTTTTCGTTCCTCTTAAAGACATTGAACCCACCTCAGACATAAATACATATTCAAATCAAATAATTTGTATATAGTCAAATGAGGAGATATTTAGAATTAAAGGTTTATTTCCATGCGTAGGGCTGGTTTAATCCATAATGGTATTGATTTTAGGATGGATATTAGTGAGATATCCATTTAACATAGCTCCCTACAATCATGGATCTCCAAGAACCCACACATTTCATGAGACCACTTCTCTTGAAGGCATTATATCAAGAAATCTACAATGCCCCCAAATGATGTAGGTCTGTAGAAATAAATTGGTCGGGTTGGGCACCTACTGACTGCATTTGTACAAGTTTCTAAAGATTTTACAAGGCCTCCACTATGCATAGATCGGGAGCTCGTTGGTATTGGTGAACTAAGCAGATTGGAAGCATGTTGACTACATTTGGGAGGATAGAGTGAATGTGTGTGAGGGTACCCATGCTTTCCCACTGACACACTCCACTTCCCTCAACAATTTCACCAACCCCACCTCACCCATGTACTCACCTAACCCACACACCACAAAAAGCTCTCCTACACCATTCAAAGCATTTTATCTTATTTTATTTTTTCCCTTTTACTATTATTTATTAATATTATTATTATTGTCATTTTATTTTATGATATCTTCTTTGTTTATTTATTAGTTTATTCATTTCATTTTTTTGGCTAATCTCACTCACAAAATTTAACGATTTACTCAATTATTATTATTAATAACGTTATTTTTATAACATTTTCTAAATAAAACCATGAAAGAGGAACCTGAGATGTGATCATAAATGCTCCTTCATATTGTTACCATCATATTTTCTTCCTTTAAATTTTTTAACTCCCGATTAATAATTTTAATCATTTAAATTGAATTGTTATTATTATATGTTTTAATACGAATGATAATAATTATGACGTCATTATTTCAATTATCAGCGTGGTCTTATAGGTGTGGTTTAGGGCCCATTATGGTTTTGTAAGGGTTCAAATGGCCAAACTCATGCAAAACACTTCATGAGAACTCGTTAACCAAATTAGAAATTTAGAATTGGATTGAAAACTAGGTACACAACAAGGTGCTTTTCTAGCAAGGCATAAGACATTCAATCAACATTTGACACCAACCTTGATTACTTATAATCTCCACTCATAAAGGTTCTCATAATGATACATACTACTCATTTTTATAAAAATATGTGACACTTCCTTCCATGAAATGGTGCCAAAAATCCTCACCCACCAGGTACAACGAAGTGAGGCATTACATGATCAAAATGTATTCACAATCCCATAGGAAAATAACATCTAATTTAATCCATCTCATATCATAAAATCAATGCATAATTAGACATATATTTACTCACGACCTCATGCAATTATACCCGGATCTCATTCATTCACAGTCACAAAAAAATAATTCTCACTTTAATCCATGGTTATAAAAATAACTATACCCCATTCATATTTCATTCAAGGTCACAAAGTAATGATACCCATTTGACTTAACTATCCATATTCACAAAAACAAACTATACTCGGTTCTTATATCTATATTACAAACTCATTATAACTTAACCCAATTCGTATCTCAATCACGATCATGGAAAATAACAACACCCAATTAGTATTTTTGCATGCAAAGCAATATACCATAAGTAAACAAACTTTATAACTTTATAAGCCTATTTTCCAAATAAAAATACCAAATACACCAGTTCACCATTATCAAATTATAAAAACATGTTACAGAGAATAATGAAGGTGCTTCATTCCTGGTATATGCATGCTCTTGCTAAAATTTTCTTTCTTCCTCCCATAGCCTTTTTCCAGAACCAAAATAACAATAAAAATATCAAAACATTTCATTTTTCCAAGAAGGCGCACCATTTCCTTGCTCACAATCATTTCCGTGACCGAAAAATAAGCATAGTGGAGGAGAAATCCATTACCTCCATGACCAAAAAAATAGTAGCATTTCCAAATAGTGAAATGATCAAAATGAGAATGAAAAACAAAAGATATGTGACCTAATTAGGTTGGATTCTCGGGGAAGCTAACCATTCCCGAGAATTCTAGCCATACAATAAATGCCATAAACCCAAATCCCTACCACCTTAATTTCCTTGACACGTATTTCCTTACTACCTTCAAATATTTTTCCACGTAAACCAAACTTAAAATTTTCCAAAATTTACGAGTTGAGATTTCTTGAGCCTCGGTTCACATAGTGCTGTCTAGGTTTAGGTTAATATTCCAAAAGTCCACATAATTATAACTTTTAAAATATATACCCCCATTTAACAACATTGTGTATATATCCCTTCATATAATAATATAGCATATGCCACCAACTAACAAAATCCATATATAGATCTATATGTTTATACCTTCATTCAATAATGGTAACTTATGCCTCAACTTAATATCATTACTTTATTTACCATTCATAAACATTCATCAATTTACATGCACAACGTTTATATACCTAGAACTTCAAAGTAGAAGCCATGTACATGCCTATATAGTCCCTTGACCAAACACTATTCATGATTTCAATGTAGCCAAGAATAGTATATATAAATATATATGTAATATAAACTTTTATAAAACACTTATTACAAACCAATGATATTGGAAATGATTAATCAACTTTGTTATCCTTACTCAAAAAATGCTATCATATATTTAACAAAAATTACGTGTAAGATAAGACTCTCGGTTATTGAATTTATATAAATATGAAGACAATCTATTGACCGCTTATGAGATAATAAATTTTGGGAATAAAAAGAGTAGGATGTTACAAAATGTCAAGGAAGAGGTTTATTTAACACACCGCACAAAATATGAAGCATATTTAAAATAGTGTTAATAAGGAATCATTTCTCATTGTCTTTATATGTAGCCACCATTGTAGATATCTACCACTCGATCATGAGCAAGTATGAGATGATCTCTAGTACTACCTAAAAATCATCCTCAAATTTTGTTGATTTTATGTTGTATTCATTTGTCACTAATCCCATTTTTAACCCTCTCACTAGTGATTGATGATAGGTCTCTATCATCTAGTTGACATGTTACTTATTTAGTAAGATTTGATCATGATACTCATCTAAAATTTGTTTCTAGGAGAAAATAATCCCCCAAAATTTTGACACTCCTTTATTAGGATGTCGTTTTTAACCAAAATATGTCTGTTATAATAGAAAAATTTGACATTTTTTATTAATATTTACACAAAATAAACTAGACTACTAAACTTAGATGTACCATATTTATAGTGTAACTCATTACGAATCTATTCACAATGTTCAATTAAATAATAATGATTATAATAGTTTTTAAAAAACAAACTAAAATGAATCATAATAAAACTATACAACAATTTATAACACCTATAACAAACTATAAAAAATTGGATGCTATAAAGGCTAACCTAGATCATCAATAAAATATTAACAATTTAAAAAACTAAATAACTTTAGTGGGAAGAAAATTAACCACTTATTAAATCTAGCAATAAGTCAACTAACCCAAAATTGACTATTAAATTGCTAAAAATTGATAATTGAGTGAACATGACATCTTCATCCTCATGGTCATTGTTGGTTAGGAGGTTGAATCTAAAGGAAAAGAAGGATCTTCAATTCCCTCATTGTGATTCAACTAATACTTAGTTTTTCTACTACAAAAGCTATAGCTTGACTCAACAACACCATTTATACCTCACATGAGGGGGCATAGCATGCTAAGAGCCCTTATAATTACCAAAAGTTATTTTTCATGCATGGTTTCCCTATGGGTTAAGGTGTAGCCTAGGATTACCCACAACACTCTAAATTATACTATACTTTACAACAAGAATGAGCATATTTTATAGTTTGAAAAACATTTCAACCATTTAATAACTAATGTGCATCATACATATTTTTAAATTTTAATATAAAATTATCATCACGTACCTTGATCATATAACCCATCTTTAGTTCATGTGTGGGAATGTGGAAAATATCTCGATGACATCGCTTAAGCGAGAAGACACAAAGCTTCATTTTTAATGCTCTACACAAATTTGTACCATAGTGTGGACCACGATGGAGGCTATCCTACACAAAAAAATGCACCACTGTTACAAACGGGTATTTTTATGTGTAGTGTAATAGTGGTCCATTTTGTGTGGAGAATAGCCTCGATATCAAAACCACCCTTTTATATCAACATCTCTAGCAGAGTTAAAAAATTAAAATATGATAAATGGCATGGAAAATCATGTTATTATCTTCATGGAATGGTACAAATGACATAAAACATGTAGAAATACATATGCATGATGGCATATTTGATGATCTATATGATTTTGTAGGTGTGTCATGTTAAAATTGCATGAGAGCTGGTAGCTCAAAATTCCAAACTAATCATGCATAGATCTGCACCAAAAATTAATATATCCTCTAATAGATCAATATAAATAATAGGCATATTCAAATAAATATATAATTTGAATGGTGCATGAAAAATTTAATCAACCCATGAACTAATAATGTTTCAATATAGTAGTCATACCAAATTGAAAATCATAAATTTCATAATATATGGTGTAATACACTAAGTGAGTAGGATAAATCACTCCAATATGATTGAAATGGACTAAATAAGGAATCTCAAATACCTTGATAATTGCTAATAATTTTTAAGGAAACTAATTTCTCTAAAAATTTATATCAAACAATCCAACTCACATTTCCTCATTCATATTCTTATTTCATCTCAAGATTGTGTTTCTTTCGATACCAAATGAGAGAAATAATAAATTTTATTAATAATGATAATGTATACATGTATAAAGAGGGTATCATCTGAATAAGGGGTCCTTAGTTATCTCCACAAACCTCTTAACCTGAAATGTGTGGTTTTTTCAACTACTCATATAACTTACTTTGTCACACACTAATATTAATCTACTATTATCTTAAAAAAATACATCACATAACAATCTATAAACCCTCATCCATTCATATATAAATGTGAGTACTGAGTCGTGATTTTCTTAACACTTATATACAATAACAACTAGCCAAGGGGACATCCTAAACAATACCAAATTGATGACTAACATAATCATATTGTAAATTCTCATAGGTTGATGGAAACTAATAATGGTATCAATGAATAACCTAAATCCTCTACATTTTATAGGCATATTTGGGATATCTTGGATGATCATGATAATGTCAAAAAATAAAATTAGCATCCTAAATTAATCAAATATCTAGCGACACTCTATAGTAGTATGAACTAAACCCATGGGGTCAACAAAAAATCCACATATATTTGTACACGAATACAATTATCTAACATAAAATAAATGGAACATATAATGGATATGTGCTCATGATCCTATACCTAGAGCTATGTAACCTAATCAATCCTTCCAATATACCTCTCTATGTAATATAGTGCAATTTGTGGTAAAATTTAGTTAGCATAATGTGCCCATGTGTAATATTAACTTAAGATTATATTTTTATCGAATGCACATTAAACTAAAAATAAATGTAACATTAAAATACTAGAAGCTATTTAGATTAATTAACTTCAAACATTAATCATAAAATATCATAATAACACATAGGTACTTGTAACTAGTGTTTACAATATGCTACAAGATTGAAAACATAAGAGAAAATGTGTATTTAGCTAAATAGAATGGTACAAGAGATACATGGGTGTACTTACTAAGAAAAATAAGAGTATTGGATATGTATATTCTTCATTTTGGAAATTGTTATCTAAATTATACTAGTCTAAAATCATACACCTCTCATAGGAATGTTTTTATGGTATTCATCTTTCTATATAGTCTTGGACCTACTGGGAAATGAGTCCTATAAATTGTTTTGTCCTTCAATCATCTGGAAATATGGGTTTTTTCAAACCATAAGTGTCACGTAATCCTGAAATCTTGTAAAATCATATATATGGAACTCAAACCATAACCATGGGTGTAAGACCCTACAAGAAGGTAATTATTTAGGTTAAAGTGTAATTCATGTACAACCTAAATTGGCACTACTCTAAAGAGGCCTCAAACCACACATAATTTTCCATCTATCATGTGATATCTAGATGAATGCATCTAGTTGACAAATTTAATCACTTTAAACATGTTTGAAATGGTTTTTCCCTTTTTAAGACATTGAGTAGGGATTCTTTAATGCTTGGAAATAAGGTAAGTTGAACTCCTTGAATTCATTAAGTGTTTTAGAACTATAGTATTGGATGCCTTAATGGATGTGCATCAGTATATGGAAGATTTAGGGAACCTTGGGTGTCTTTTGTGTGTATTTGAAATGAGTGTTCCAAGTGATTTTCTATATTCATGCCATGTGATAAACGAGGTGATATAAATTTACTTATTTATGGATATAAAGATAAATTGTCAAAGGCCAACTGTGAAAGTTAAAAAGACCTAAAAATATTGTAATTGAAACTAGAGTTGTAACATGTGTTGGTCCAAGACTGTATAGGTCATTCAAGACCAAATTCCACATCCTAGCCTTTCATTAGGGTTTTTGATGGGGATATGGTGGATGAAATCTAGAAGTTTCATCATGATGAGAAGATATTAAGAACTAATTAAATGGATTTATATCAAAAAAATCAACACATCATTATGTAGGAATGCACAAGTTATAAGAGAAATAATAAAAAGTACCAAGTGAGGATAAGAAGATAATATTCATCTTAGAAAAGAAGAATTTTCATAACCAACAATGTCAAAATAATAAATTTCCAAATTCAAGTTTCTAACTTTCCCTCCTTTAAGGATGAAATGAAAATTACATGCTTGAATTAAAATGATACATGAGTGTGTATACACACTTTGTATTTACTTTGAGTTTTTTTATCATCCAGATGTGTTGGTGTTTTCATGCTCCACGATGAAACGTGTAACAAAAAGTATAGATTATGTTTACATGAGAAATTAAATTGTGACTCAAATGTAAATACGGAATATGAAATTTGTATAAGGTAAAGTAAAAAGATGTAAAAATAGAAGGAATACATCTATTTTTGTAGAGAGAAGATTCCCCTTTTCCTTTCTCATAGTTGGAGATTTTGAGATTATATTGTTGAAATTTTTGGAAGCACAATGACTGGGGGGGTGAATCAGTCATTCAAAAACTTTTAAACAATTAGATTTACTTTCTTAAACCATAAACCATTCATCCATACATTAATGTGTGGTTAACATTCATTCAAATGAGCATAACCATGAAAGAAACACAAGATATAAGAGGGAAACCCTCAAGGTGAAGAAAACACACTAAAAATTATTATTATATTACTCAAATAAAAGTATTTAGTGAAGCACCAACTTCAAAAGGAGTGTCAACCCCTAGTTTAGTAGAGCAACAACCCCTACTTTAGTGAAGCACTAACTCCAAAAGGAGGCTCCAACCCCATAATATGATTAAGCACTCACTCAACCACATTTATATGAATATATTTTGTGTCTTGTTTTTTCTACAACTGATGGGGATCACAATTTTAGCTCACAAACCTTCTAAACCTCTTTGAACCCTCTCTTCTTTAACATCCTCTATCTCATACTTTCATGACTTGTTTTGGCTTCAAAACCTTGTACACATGATATCTAACACTCTTAATACATTTACACACTTCATTAGATCTGAATTTATGCCTTCATACCTATTTCGGATTATCGCTTGGGTCACACTTTTTCCCTCTCTCTTAGATAGTTCAAATTTAAACAAAAAACACTTGCTTTATATGAGTTCCAAATTAAAAAAACATCATAGGTCAGTCCTCACCCAAGCGCTTGACAAAAAAATCAGAAAATAACAACATACTCATATATATTCATAAAATATACCCATATAGGTTGGTGATCCACCAAGACATCCAAACAAACAAAAAATGGCTCAAAACCCCATCACCTAGATCATGAAAGAGCTCCAAACTCATCACCATGATTTTCATGACTCCAAAGGCCTAAAAATGTAAAATATGACACGAAACATCATCCATGGTCTCACATTAACTTGAACCAATAATTTTTTTCATAACTCTATCAAGAAGACTCGTATCTTTCTCAAAACAATTGTTTTTCCAGGGAACCAGTATTCACCTATGGCCCTCAAGATCATACCGTTGCACCTAAAATATTCCATGTAATAAATCATTATAAATCTAATGAAATTTTCAAAACATCAATGATTTCTATGCCTCTTGAAACATCCATCCATGCAAACCACACTCACTTTCCTCTTCATTAAATCGAGCTACCGAAAAAATTGTTTTAGAAACTCAATTGGTTTGCACCCTAGCTGCCACTTTCAAGAATTATACATTCCTTAAATAGGGAAAAATGTAATCCCTCTTCACTCAAAAATGGATCAAAATTATTAGATAATCCAAAACATGAATCTTCTACCTACATCATCTAGCCAAAGCAATCTTGTCATAAAAACAAACAACCTTGGTCTTAAAAATTGAGTTGGATCACCTATCAAAACTCATCATCAAGAGAAAACCCATACATAATTGGAAATATCTCTTAATATAATTTCCATAACATCTTACATTTCCTTCCAACTCTAAGTGGAAGACATTCAACTAGGTCATTCTCTGAAACTGCTCAAAACTTCCCTTTTAGGACTCAAGGAACAATCTTCATAAATAGGGCACACTTTTCCCTCTAGGAACTCAACAATGACTTGAAACTATCATGGAAATATACTACAACTCCTAGGATAAAAATAATTTCAATTTATTTTATACCTTCTTTTGACAATTTTGCCTCAAATTGGACATCTTCATAAAATTTCCTTTTTGAGTGGTGTCCACAAATCATCACATGCTCTATCATACCTTTTTGTAAATATTTATGATTACTATAAAAATTACAATCTTCATATTATCAATAAAATATATTTTTTGCACCTACCCTAAAGATTTCCCCTATCGCTTTTGATCTAGGGTTTCAAACTCATAAAAGGTAGTTTGACTTCTTAACATTCGTTCATAAAACCCCGATGTTGAAAGCACTCCATTATTTTTTTAAATTATCTTGGATCAATTTAAAAATGCCCCTAAAATCCAAAATGTCCCATGTAAATAAAACAATCACAACAAGCATCGAAAGTTGCAATTCGAGCTAGAAATCACCCTTTCCTTGACCCTATTTCACCAAAAACATCATAACTTGTAAATTTATTTTCAAAATGACTTGAATTTTTTTCTCACACATCTAGGAAACCCCTATGCACCATATAAAATTGTCATTATAGCACAAATATATCTATATATTTATGTCCCATCTCATTTGCATGACTATCCCTTAGGGTTTTGCATGGTTTAAGTTAGATCATAGTAGAAGAACCTCATACCTCATCATGAAACCTCTCAAAATGTTCCTAACAAACCTAATAAAACATGTATCACACCCCTTCATGCCTGTATGAGCTCACATTTCTCTACAACTCATCTTCATTCTTCATTTGGCCTCCAAGCACCTAGATTAGAACTAGATGAGCTCCTGAAATTAGGTCTTCAACCCGTACCTACACCACTCGAGACACATGTGAGTGTATCTACACTCTCCACCCATTATATACATGCCTATAACATTATTATCAATTTACCAAGAAACAAAAACCATCATGCACTTCACCTAGGTTAGCTAGGTCACTGATTTGGCTTCTTTGGAGAGCAAGCCAATCTCACCATGTCCACTCATGCAACCATGAAAAACCTGAATATCCATGTCATCATCCTAATAATCACCTTCTAACATACCTCCATCATCATAATTTTCATTAATGGGATTTTACATCAATTACAACACCTATACTCACACATGCCAACAATCTCCCCCTTTGTCATTGATGGAAAACCACCTAGTCTTCTCCCCCTTTTACATTAATGAAAAATTGCATACCTGAAAATCATATTATTCATCTTCTCTAACCTTCTTGGACTCCTTCTTGAGTGGAATCATCACTAAACCATCATACAAGAATGTAAAAAGTGTCATTTCTCACTAAAAACTTTGTTTTTGACCTCTTTTCATCATGAAAGCACTTTGTAGAAAACCTGGTCGGGGATATGAAAAACACTCATACATGCAAAAAATTATGTTTCAGGTCTTAAAAACACATTATTACCTTATTATTTAGTGTAATCATTACACAAATTCACCATTTGGGATCACAATTAATTTTTTTTTTTTTGCTCCATAAGAGCATTGTAGTTGTCCTTGATTAGATGTATACAAGACATCCACTCATGCCAATTAACGTGGTTCACAATAATAACACTATCTTAAATCATAATCAGGCCTATTTCAACTGATGGAACTCACAAACATGTTTTATTCTATCATCCACATGTTATATATCACTTTTAGGTCTAAGATCCCTAAACCAAACTTTTAGTGCAAATTAGACCAACTTTTCAAAGCTTTATAAGCCCATGCACATCATGATTCCACTCCTTATAGCTCCCCCTAGGTTATTACTACCCAAATCTTACTGAAAACAAAAGAGTAGGAAATCTTACCTTGATTTCAAGTTGTGTAGATGAATCAACACTAAGTCTTCTGCCCTGAAACAGTTCTTCAATGTATTCATCCTTATTTATGAGCCAATGCACCCTTATTGAACATATGAATTTCTTCTCAAGTCATTATACTTGAAACCATCTTTCATTTTCATACGTAAGACTTCCCGCACCTAGAGTACTGGATCAAGGTCATTAATAGATTCCCATGCCTTAGTACATTTCTTCATAGCTTTATCATGCCACCATAGTCTTTCATATCATTGGCATAGTGCATTCATCTACCCTAAGTGCAATAAATCAATATTACAAGTCTTGCGATAAGTCTCTCTTTTAATTTCAAGGGAAATGAGCCTTCGAGTTCCCCTCAATGCATGCCATCTTACTAAGACCATCATAAACAACATGCTCTGACTATAACTACTCCATTTATGCTCTTACAACACCATACCTTCTTTAAGTAATGAAACTCATAACCATACCTTATCAATTGCATACTTTGATCAGTTTTCATGGACCAACATCAATATATTATTCTCCTTTCAAGGCCTTGATAGCTTTTTGAGTAAACATACTACCCTATACACCTATAAGAAACACTATTATAGCCCTAAATGACCATACTCTCGACTTGTAACCCTTCTTTTCTCATGAAACATTCATCTTTTTGTCTTTGATAGATCATATCAAGCTTTGCATTTCTCCATATAGACTCTATGATGCTTAAATGGTCTTAGAAAAACTCTAGCATATGTTCAATGCAAACAAGTCATTTCACACCATATCAACTACCCTTCATACATGTAGAAACCCATTTCAATCCTATGTGACCAACTATACCCTGTAAGGATGAAAAAAATAATTAGCTCTGCGTTGTTACACCTTACTTATTCAACATGCCTTAAGTCTTCATTCTAGGTAAGGGATAAATTTCAAACCATTTTATCATCCTTTGTACCTACTTGATATCATACCTCAGATTCCAATGTACCATGCACATGCTTGAAAAAGTGCTTAACAACTGAAACACTCACCTTTGTTTGTCACAGTATTACTCTTTGCCTTGTACTACTTAAAACTCCTTTCAAGATGAATACACACTTTAAAGACCCTTCAATCACGATTCAAGGATCAACATCTCGACATTATGAACCTAGTTTACTCATCTACATGTTTGCAACATTGTTATGAATTCACAGGAACATTCCTAGCTACTTTAATGTTTTTCCACAAGTTCATAAACCCTTCATCGGACTTGATTCATCATTTTATAAAAAGATATCCTAGGAATACTTCTTGATTCTCTTCACTCCCATTAGCCATATAGGTACAACCAAATTTCATTCTTTGAAACACTTCTACTAAGCTAAAACATTTTTTCATAGGTTAGAGAGATCAACCTATTCTATCTTTTAAGATTTGATGATGAATTACATGCTAGCTTTATGAAATCAGACACAAATGTCACGTAAAAACACCTAGACATACCTCTTCAAGGGAATAATGATCATATTTTACACTTTACCATTACATCTACATCTTCATATTACTTAGGAATATCATACACATAACTAAGGATCATATTATGCATAGTACTTTGAACAACTTTACCTTCTTGGTTGTCACAAATTTGTAATACTAACTACATATTCCCGATAATAAATGGCTTTCATCAAGGAAAGATAATGACTTGACCTTCATATATTCATGCAACATCACCTGATAATCATCATTTCACCTTGTACTTCATGGTCTGATCAAGTCATCATATTTGATGAATCATTCCTTCATTTCTCCTCCATGAAGTATGAACATTATTGGAACCATTATGAGCATGACTCACAAACACTTAACCCAAGATCTAGGAATTAGACAACTCTTAACAATGGAACAAATATGTTTGAGTGTTATATAGACCCAAACACTCCTCATACCATCTCCTTGAAGTACACACACTTTACATAACTTGCACTTGCATTAAAAATATACATCAAAACCTTAGGATAGACTAATCATCTTGATAACATAATGTACATAACTTGACATGCTTAGACCAATGACACCCATGACAAAATTTCTTATACTACTGGGACATATTTTGAAAATTACTTAAAATAGGACATCACATACCTATGATAACTTCATACTCATACTAGAACCCTTGTACAACATTGAATACTCAAATGTAGTTCATAACCATGCCCAAGGATCAAGACAAGACTTAAAAGTATTCAACCATTAATATTCCTCGACATACTCAAGAACCTGAATGTATACCCTTAGATAGATTTCTTAAATATAAACACACACTTCCATTGATTGAACAAAAAACTAACAACAACATGGGACTACAAAACATACCTTATAATTCTTGATGACATATCATGTCCGTATGATAAAAATCCTACATTCGTATACTTCAACTAATCAGATCCCCCTCTTCTTAGTGCATCATATGGATGATAATGTCTCTAAGAATCCTAGTAGAGACATAATACTTCATGATGCACCTAAAATAATGACTTGAAGAGGTCACAAGCCTTATTATACACATGATACTATCCTCTTTTCACTTGTTTCTGATTTTTACCTTGAGACACATCTTTATTTGCATTCATACCACCCTTGGTGGAACTTATTATTCACTCTTAACTCCTAAGACTTAATTTATATTCCAGCATGCATGTTAGAACCTTGAAATCTCATTTCTTTCCTTTTAGGGCCATAAAAATCCTTAACAACATGACCAAATTCATTACAATTGCAACACATAACTTCACTTCTACCCCTATAACCTTCATTAGCTCAATTCTGACTTGAAGGTTCATAAAAATAGTACCTAACAACATGACCTCTCTCATCGAAATTATAGAAAACTACATTATTTTCTTTCTCTACTTTTATTATCCCTCCAAGGATGATCATATCTATAAAAACTCCTTAACTCATTAACCCTATGTCCAAAACCATTAAAAGTGTAACAATAACCATTAAATGATCTTTCATACATTGAGGCATTAGGCTTCCTAACTAATTTTTCATCACATTTTCTTTAGTGTCTTTCTCCTTTTTCTCTTCCTTGATGCTTAGTTATTTATTCTTATTACCCAAACCATTGTATTCTTGCGCATGATTTCCTTACATTTGAGGTTGTATTTAAACCCAAAACTTGTTCTATCTCCTACTGATCTTTGAATTCTAAGAATATCATCAAGATCCTTGGTACTTTTCTCAAATATCTGAAATGATCTTTTCTTGTTGACTACATTAGACAAATCTCTCTTAAGAAGAGTCACTTCTTCCTTAGATTACAAATTTAGAGTCATAGAACTCATCTACATCTCTATCTTTCTCATTGTCTCATCAAGATTCTCTGTAACATCCCAATGTTTCTCCTCTAGGTCCTGAATCTTTACCTCATATTATTTAACTTGAGATCTTAGTTTCTTATTGTTTTTCTCAACATGCTTCAATTCAGATTGGACACATACCAATTCAGTCTCAATATCATCTTCTTCTTCCTCAAAATCTCTGCAAGAATCTGATATGAAATCACCTAATAATGTAGAACCACCACTAGTATATATCATGGCATATTTATTCATGAACAACACCTCATCTCCAATATCTTCATGTTTTGATTCAGATTCAAAATTTGAAACATCACTCTCACTACTTGCTTCAAAATAATGAGTCTCTTCCTTTGTGTAAAAACTCTTCTTGCCCTTATTTTTGTAATCAAACTTTTTGAAACCCTTATTGCTTTAGTTGAACTTGTAATTCTTTTTTCATGATCCTCGTCAACTTATTTTTCATGCCTTGTAGAACACTTAGTAGAAAATTGACCTACTTTACCACAATTGAAACATTTAAAGGGAAGTTTACCTTTGTACTTACTAGATCCAACATTCAATCTCCTAACAACCATTGCAAAGAGTTCTTCATCATCAATTTTAGGAGCATTACCATCATCTTTAGCCTTCTTTCCCTTGGTCTTCATTTTATATTTGAAATAAATCTCTTTCTTAGCTGGTTTAGAATTAACAACCCTCATTTCATAGGTAGTTAAAGTTCTATGAAAATCATCCATTGTTAAGAGAGTCAAATCCTTTGCTTCTTCAATAAAATATACCTTGGAATCAAATCTAGGAGTAAGATATCTCAAAACCTTTCAACAACAACCTCTTCCTTCACATATTCATATAATCCTTTCATCGCATTGAAAAATTATCAACCCTAAGAAAATATACAAAAATAGGCTTGGCATCACTCATTTTTAGTCCTTCACACTGATTTTTGAAATTTTGAAGCTTAGTTATCCTTACCTTTGAGTCTCCTTTATACATGACCCGAAGTTTCTCCCACATAGATTTTTTTGATTTGCAATGCATCACCTTCACTATTTCAGGTTCATCCCATCCACACATGATGGCATTCATATCCTTATAATTTTCACTACAATTCTTATTATCTACCATAGTTATTGGAGGGGTAACAAGAACTGTATAAACATCTAACAAAAATTTCCAAATATCAAACCCTAGAGAAATTATATGAGTCCTCATTCTTAGACTCCAAAAATTCATATTTAACTTCATCAAACAATGGTTTCTTAATGAAAGAAGATCCACTCTACTTGACTTGCCATTTTATGTTTTTAAGGATCTCCAGTCAAGTGATCAAACTTTTCCAATAAGACCTATCGTGATACCAAGTGTTGGAAGAAAAATGAACGAGAGAGGGGGTAAATCATTCCTTCAAATAATTTTAAACAATTTAGATTTACTTGCTTAAACCATAAACCATTCAACCATACATTAATGTGTGCTTAACATTCATTCAAATGAGCATAACCATGAAAGAGACACAAGAACACAAGATATAAGTGGGAAACCCTCAAGGGGAAGAAAACCCACTAAAAATTCTTATTATATTACTCAAATCAAAAGTATTTATTGAAGCACTAACCCCTAGTTTAGTAGAGCATCAACCATAGAAGGACCACCAACCCCTATTTTAGTGAAACACCAACTCTAGATGGAGGCTAAACCCCCTAAGATGATTGAACACCCACTAAACCACCTTTAGATGAATATATATGATGATTTTTGCTGCTAAAATTGATGGATATCAAAATTTCAGCTCACACAACTTCTAAATATCTTCCAACCCTCTCTTCTTCAACTCACTTTATCTCACACTTTCATGACATGATTTGGCTTAAAACCATTACTCACATTTTCTATAACGCTCTTTGAAATTTTCACACTTCTTCGGCTGTGAATTAATGCCTTCATACCAGTTTCACATTCTCACTATGGTTGCACTCTTTCCTCTCTCTTAGCTAGTTCAAATGTGAACCAAATACTTACTTTATATGAGTTCTAACTCAAAAACACATCATAGGTCAGTCCACACCCAAGATATCAAATATCACAATTCATAAACATAAAAAAATAAAATATATTAATAAAATGGACCCATATAGGTCAGCCATGCACTAAGACATTCAAACAAGCCAAAAACGACTCAAAATGCCATTACCTGGATCATCAAAGAGCTCCAAACTCATCACCATAATTTTTAAAGCCTCAAAATGCCTCAAACATGTCAAATATTACATAAAAACATCATCCATGGTTGCACATTAACTTGAACCAATCAAATTCTTCATAACTCTATCAAGAAGGCTCATATCCTTCTCAAAACAGCTTATTTCTAGGAACCAATCTTCACCTATGGCCCTAAAGATCACACCATAGCACATCAACTATGCCATGTAAAAATATTTATAAATCCACTTTTAGAACACATCCATGCAAACAAGACTCACTTTCCTCTTCACTAAATTAAGTTTTTAGAAAGTAATTTTGGAAACTCAATTGGTTTACACCCTTTCTACCACTTTAAATACTTATAAATTCCTTAAATATGGAAAAAATTAATCCATATTCACTCTCCAATATATATCAAGCATCATATAATCCAAAACATGTGTATTCTACCTCCATCTTCTAGCCAGAGCAATCCACTCCCGACAAACAAGCAATATTGGTCTTCACAAATTGAGTTGGTTTACCTATAAAAACTCATGATCAAGATACAAAAATACATCATTGGAAATATATTTTAATCTACTTTATATAACATCTTACATTTCCTTCCAAATCTAAGTGGAAGGCCTTTAACTGTGGCATTCTCTCAAAATGCTCAAAACTACCTTTTTAGGAGATAAGGACCAATCTTCATTTAAATAGGGAAGCATTTTCCATCTATGACCACAACCATGACCTAAAAATATAATTTACATCTATTAAAATTCCTAGGATAAAAACAATGTCAATTTATTTCATACATTCTTTTGACAACTTTTCCTCAAACTAGACATCTTTATAAACTTTCCTTTTTGAGTGGGTTGCACAAATCATCACATGCTCTATCATACCTTTGTGGAAATATGGAGTAGTAATCTACAACCTCTAATCATAATAGTATCAAGAAAAATCCATTTTGGGTACCTACCATGAAGATATTTCCCACCGATTTTGAGCTAGGGTTTCAAACTCATAAAAAGCAATTTGACTTCTTAACTTTCGTTCATAAAAACTTGAGGATAAAACCGCTCCATAATTTTTAAAATTATCTTGGCTAAATTTAAAAACATCCCTAAAATCCAAAAGGTCCCATAAAAATCACACAATCTAAAACAAGCATCAAAAGTTGGAATTCAAGTTGAAATCACCCTTTCTTAGACCTGTTTCACCTAAAACATCATAATCTACAAATTTCTCTTCAAAATGACTTACAAATTTTCTCACACATCTAGAAAATTGTATGTCTAAGAATCAACACGTGACTCTAGGATGCACTTGACCTACCAAGGTTGTCTGAGACAACCGATATGAGATGGAAAAATGGCTATGGACTGGATAAATAGGATGAATAAGCGGAATATGTGAAAATAGGAAAATATTGATAAAATGTAGATCAAGGTAAAGGAATGTATTACATGGGAACTATGGGAATGTGTCCATCTAAGGTAATGAAATTCTATTTAACCTACTCAGGTGAGATGGAATGGTCATTGATAATGGCTACACAATCAATATCAGAATCACCAAATATACCTTGAATGGGTTGTGGGATACTTGGGAAATATTTTGTGTCTCGCTGTAATGACCCATAATTTCATACACAAACAACACAATAAAAAAATAGGATAACTTTTTTTTTTTTTTTTTCACAGTTCCACGACACGACATGCCACCATCGAGGTCACAACTAACTCCATGGATAACTCAAGACAAGGATGACCACAAAGGTAGCATGGAAATGTTCACTCCCACTAAGGATGGTTCACTTTTCTATTTGACAAAACAACATACGAAACCACCACATAACACACCTACGAGATAGGGCAAGCCACAATGAGGAACTTATTGATGGTTATTTATTTTTATGTAACCTCTTTCGATCCTTAACTTCAGTTTGCTAAGACTCTAGATATGATTTGTACAATGCTTCTTATAATGCTAAGTTCTTACTTTTACTTTGAAGAGAAAATTGTTCTAACTCTTTCTCTAATATGGCCTTTATTTGCTTAATTCATTTATCAAGAAAAAGGAGTATTTAAATTCCACAAGGCCATCTGCTCACCACTAATGCTACTAAGACTTGTTCTTGCCCACAAGACAACATGTTTTTAAGATCAACACACTTAAGAGAAGAAATACAAGGTGCCTTGGAAAAGGTTAGAGGGAGAAGGTCGAGATGAAACATCTTTAGGACCTCATTAGTTATTGCCAGTATTTAATTGAAGCTATGGCTCTTAACCAGAATTATCAACGATTTTACTTAGGCTTCGCTAAATGAGTATTACCAAGGAGAAAAATTTACTTTCCAAATGGCGGTGAGAAAGATTGTGAGATCTCCAATTTTGTTTTCTCTAGCTTATTAAATCTTATCATCTTCTAACAACTAACAGTTCATTTCACCTTAGGGTCATTTTACAAATTTCACCATAAAAGGAATAATGTTCACTAGGGGAGCTAGGGTTATCATGTTATATAATTTTACTTGCAATGATAGTTTCGCCTATGATTACTTCAGGAATCTCTTGTTCTCAAGTAAGTCATCTCTACATTATTTTATCTCGAATATATATATTTAGCTAACTTCTATAAGGGTTAACCACTCCATTTAATTTTACTTATATCACATCATTATAAGGTGTCGAGAGTTTTGATTTGAACACTTTATTCTCAAAATCAAGGTTTTACAATACTTATGCCAATGTAATGATTGAATATCATTTCTCACCAAGGTAAGTTACTAGTCTAACAACAAAAGGGAAAGAACACTTCACCACGTAGTTTTTCGAACATACCAAGACAAGAGATCTTCTAAACTCCTTGCAAGCAATGTTACAAAATTTACAACGCATTGAAATTTCTACAAAGGACTTCATAGTTTGAATTGATAAAACTTTTACACTCTTTTCCTTTAATCTACTCGCATAATCCATCTGCACAAATATTTACTAGAGTCAGTTCGCTAGAACTGAGCATGATAAGATATAAACCTCACCTAATAACTTATGTCATCTAGCATTTAAATAAATGAAAGTTTGCAATACTCCCTATCAAATAATTCCTAATCATGTATTCAAATCTTAACTGCACATCTCATGATAATACATTTCATACCCATTATTGTTCACTTCCCTAAAATCTGCTTACATATGAACAAAAATTCCAAGTGGAGAGATATGCAACCTTAACCTTGCATTTAATCATAATTAAATTACAGTAGTAATAATAACGCTCACCTAATACCCTCAACCTACTTCACATATATAAGTGTCCAACAATATTATCTTTCAATTAAATAAAAGCACCAACGACATTAAGTTTATATAATAAGTACAAGTATCAACCTTATATTATTCATCGATATTACCCAAGTATCGAACCTTAATAGATAATCAATGATATGTAAGTATAATTTGATATTTATCCCTTAATTTTAAGAGTATATTTACGTTAGCAAAGATTTCACCAATTAGCAAGTTCATGTATTATTCAAATATCCTTTTTGGTTGCTTATTACCATGTCTTATATATTTCTTCTAGTAAAAGAGTCCAACTCATAAGAATGAGTTATGATCGACAATACTATCATCTGTTGGTAATATGCCAAAGATACATTTGACTAGCTAAGATATGTAAGCGTGGTCCAAGCCACTATAAATACAAGTATCAACATTACCTCAACTCCCGATTGAGATGCAAGTATCAATTTTTAGCTAACATAATAATCATCGTAAATGCCGAAAAATATTCCACTCGTTAACCACGTATTGAAATAACATATTTATCCTTACTGGTTACCTGATAACAAAATATTTCATATTATATAATTCAACCTCCACTTGCATATCTCAATTTATGGGTATTAATCGTTGTCCTATATAATGAAGTTAAATAATTTCAGGTCGTCTTTTATCCTTACTGTCATATATGGTATGTACAATCCCATTATGGTAGTTTTCACCTTTACTTAAGGTCAATGTGTATGAATCCATTTTAGGGTAGTTCTCATAACTTCCCTATTCACCTATTTTCCTACCAAAAAACATTACAACAAGCTTTGAAGTCAAAGTATAGGATAAATTTAAAATCTCATATTTCAAGCATTGTCTGAATTCATATGCCTGAGGGCCATCACATGTCAATCAAACTTGAAGAATGTACACATTCATGAGAGTTCGATGTATCCAATATTACTTTAACTGATTCGAAGATCTAAGTAGTGCCTCAAACTTAAGCCATATAGTTATCCACACAAACTAACGTCTTGAGTGCTTACCATATTCAAAAAGGTCACAAAATAGAAACCCCATTAACACATGCTTCAGGAGCGTTCCAATCTAAAAATAAGCTCATAGTAATAATAATAGTAGAGGGCCTGGTGAGGGGTTTTCAATAATCCCCAAAGTAAACGATAATCAAAGGAGTCGGATAGTATCTAGAAAGGACCAGTAAAACTAGTACGACTCTCCCCAAATAGAAGCCTCCAATCCTAATGGGGGGGTTTATATTATTATCAATCCACATTAATAGACAAACACAGTCTTCCAAGAAAATTCCCGTTTTCAAGCCATGTTCTACATAATAAAAACAATACAAGAAATATTCTAAAACTCATTCACACACCACAATATTTTCTACAGAGACCACTGTTCACAGGATAAAACATGGCAAAAAGATAAACCAACTTTATAAGATCACTAAGCAAGAATCACTGGAGAGAGATTTCTTCTTGTCAAAAAGGGTAATTAAGATAAACTGTAAAGGGGGAGAGAGATCAGCTCATGCAATTATGATTATAATTCATCCGAAACCCATCTCTATAGAATTCAAAAAAAAATTACAGAGGTTGATTTATCTAAATACTAAAGGAAATAAATCATTAAGAGAGAGGGTTAGTCTTATCATGCCTTTAATGCACTTCCCAAGACAAGGGCACACTGAAACAGGCCCTGCAACAGCAAATTGTGCTTCATGAATATTCTGATATGAAATAGATCCACCTCTATAAGATTCTCTTCCATGAGTTACATCGTAAAACAAGTAAGGTCTCAATAGAGAATCTTTGTAATAAATTTCATCAGGTCTCCTGGTAACACTCTTACTGTCACTTAATCGATTTTGATAAAAATATCTTGAAGGAGAATCCCAAATTTGAGGATGCATTCGACATCTTGAATGTATAACAACATAGTTGGACAACTCCGCTTGTTGGAAGCACTCAAAAAGGCTTCTACTATACTTTGCAACATGCCTGCATCAAGCTAAATATCATTGCAGGCCGTTGCTTTGGATCCCGACAAGAACACACCTCGCAACACCCAAAGAAAGTGGAGGTAACACGCCTACCTCACTAGCTTGTAGCTTCATCTATAACCACCATATCAAACCCACGCGGCCAGTAGGGAAGGCGCCCAAGGTTCTGTGCATTTAGAAAACCTCCCACCACGTTTTTTCAAAATTCTGACTAGTACCAGGCGTGAGCAGGCTTCATGGCGGCCGAGTGGGCAGTGCACAAAAAAAGGAGAGAGAATTTTTCCAACGTTTTTCACCATTCCACAGTCAATCCGCCCAAGAAGATCCCACGCCGCCAGAGCAGGAAGTTGTAGGTTTATAGAAAGGAGAGAAGTGCGGCCAGCAAAGTTAGGGCCGATTGGAGATGGCCACGCGCAGAAGGAAAGAAGACAGATCTGCACAGAAAGATCCCACACACAGCCCCAAAACAAAAAAATGCGGCCAGGAGGAAAGAGGCGTCCCTTTCCAGCTAAGAGGTCAAAACATGATTTCAATAAAGCTGACAAAGAACAATTTAGGTGGCCCAAAGAAAATTTACACTTCCTCCACCAACAAGTCAGGTAAAATTACTTATCCACAAAATAAAATAAATTTAATTGGTCACAATTTCATTTTAAAATTTGGTTAGATCGATAGATCGATTTACAGATACAATCGACAAGTCCAGGGAACCGACGAGATTCACATATTTTAGTTAATGAAATTCTTCATAATTGAAAATGTGTAATCCTATTGGTCAGCGTATTTATCCGACAACATACAGAATACATTTACGTGACCAAAAACATCTTTTATTTATCTCTCTAAAGAAAACAATGTCTCCGCGCCAAGTATGAGGACAAATTAATGATATAAATTTACCAGCTGGTGGATGAGACACCTCAACTAAACAATAACTCGCAGTAAGGCATGTGCACGGCCCGAAAAGGCTTAATTAATTCAAAAATGTACTTTTATCATCTATATACACATAAGAATAAAACTGATACCCACTTCTTTACTATTCATTATTATTATGTTTTAAAATGCTGCGACACCTTACGGGGTTTGAAAAGTTGCTTAGGACCTAACACGATAGTGACAACAAATAAAAATAATAATAATAATAATAATAATAATTTAATCAAGGGGCCGAGCACGAGAGTGATCAATACTATGGCAAAAATATCCGCAGCAACAAAAACAATCAACAACAGGGGTTTGATATAGCAAGAACAAGGTCTTCCTTTAATAGGATAAATCACGAGGGATGCTACGGGGCCAGCAACCAAAACATTGACACCGACGCAAGTAGGTAAGCTCAACAAGATGAAGACACCACGTTTCAAAGGAAACACAACGGCGTTCAGCCCTTAGAAGCACGGTCGTCACGGAATAATGAGCAATGATGAATGGGGCATTACTTCACTTTGTGTAAAATAATCCAAATAAGGTCATGGAGGTGTGAGAAGAGACATGTGGGAAGGATGAATCTATGGATTGTAGAATCTAATCTCAACCAGGATGATTGTGCTAGAACTCGTTAGCTTTATACGCTTCATCGTTCAAGGCTATCAGTTGTAAGATAATTCTTGATAAAACAACGCTTTTTTGGAATATAATTTTTCTGAGGCCCTGATCAATGTATGTCAATTGTGTTTGGTTATAGTACTCTTGGATCACGCACACTCTTTTCTGGGTTGCCTAGGGCCTTGGATGGTCATGTGGATGTGCAAACAATTAATCTAAGGAAATAAACAAACATGCAAAGAATTTGAAAGAGGAAAGGTCAATGTTCGGGTAACCTAGGCCAACTAAGGAAACATAGGGAGTTGTGTTAATTTCCATCTAATTAAATCTATGTGCCTAGATTAAAAAAGAATGCAATTAATTTTTAATTAAACCAAATCGATTACTCTCCTTGAATCTAATTAAATCTACGTGTAACTAATTAATTTAACAAAAGGAAATTAATTAATTGAGACAAAGAAATAAATCTAATCTACTTGTTTTTGTATTTTCAATGATTTTGAAAGGAAATACAAAAATAAAAGAAACTAATTTAATCTAATGTTTTTGGGGATTTTTGTTTTCTAGAATTAAATAAAATAAATCTACACAGACAATACAACTTCTTCTAATTAAATGGAAATTACTTCTACTCTAAAATAAAATAAACTAAACAAGCAAATAGCCGGATGTGGCTATTTCCTTGTTGAAGAATGGATTTAATCTAATCTAATTAAGAAGAAGATTTTCCTAATTTGTAATTATGGATTTGACTTCCTCTGGTTCTACCTCAGAATCATAGGAAGATTGAAAAGCTTCTCAAAAGAAATTCTTCCTCTAAAGCGTCCCCAGTAAAACAATAGGATTTACATAATACTTTTGAAATGAAGAAACTCAATGAAATGCATAGAAACATAATATTCTTTAAACTCACTTCCCTTGTAGATCCACAGGGATAAGCAAGGAGGAATTTTTCAATAGAATCCTTTCCCATATGTAGGCACAAACTAATTAATACACAAAAGAAAACTACAAATACTTCTAAATGAGGAAATGAAATACTTTGGTATAAGAAATTCCTCTAAATCCTTCCCAAAAAAATCCATAGGGATGAGCTGAGAATAAATTCTCAATGTAATTTGACAATAAAAATACTATGAATTCTACTTCTTCAAAACAAATGATATTCTAAAGACTATGAATTGAGATCTATCTAAATAAAGAAAACTTCTAAGAATGTAATAGCACTTCCATCTTGGAAATGTAGTGCAGAGATAATTCTAATGCTGGATATGCTTTGTGATCCCCTCAAATTCTTTTCTAGTGAGATATCCAAATGTGTCCAAGGAGCTATGCTGGAAGTGTGGAGAAGAAATGAAGGATTGTTAGAGCTAGCTGGTTTGCAAGTAGTCTTGTAGCAATGCAAGCAAAATAATAACTAGAAAAATGATCTATGTTTTCTTATTTACTTCTTGGCAGGATTCTAGTAGCATAACCGTGAAGTTCCAAATCAAAATAATCCAACCAAGGCTTTGGGAAAATTATTAGTTGTTATAGAAATTTGGCAAGGAAATGGTCTACCATACTTTGCAACCAAAAAGTTCCAGATCACCACAAGGATGGGTATTTAACTTACTAATAATATTAAGTAGGGAAGAAGAAGTCTATATGCATCCAACAAGCTCAAGAACAAATGATTTGGTTAAGAAACATGCTATAAAATTGAGCTAGAAAAAGGCAACATGTGTTCGAAACATAACATGCTTGGAAAGTCTCGATTAAATGTGCACAAAATCGCTGGTTTGCATGACACCGACGCGTTATGCAACCACCATAGTGGCTCCGTAATGACCACTCAAGGCAAACCGACGGTTATGCAACCACCAACATAGTTCCATAACTAAAGGCCAAAATGCTAGGAAAAAGGCTACAAAATAACTAAGGAAAGAGGGAAAAGATAAGAAAAGTAAAATAAACTACAAGAACATGCTGCAAGTGAGAAATTGGACTTAGATATCATTGGAATCGATATTTTATCATCATTTGGGATTTGAATTGTTTTGACAATGTAGCACTATGCAAATTTGGGTGTGTATATATTGCCCCCTCAAAGAAGTGTTTTAGACATAAAGAGGTGTAAAACATAAATTCCAAGTATGGCACTATGAAATGGGAAAGTTAGAGATTATACCTGAAACTTATGTGTGTTGAAGTTACGCCAATCCAAGATTCTTGTTACCTACAAGAAGAAAATGAGAATCAAGTGTAGATATAATATATAATCGAAAAAACATTAAAACTAAAATGACAAGAGGACTTACCATATCCATGGGGAAGATAAATATATTTACACTAGCGTTCCTACCCTAAAAACACACACACTCAAAACAATGTTAAAACATGCTATATATATCTCAAAATTACTATTTTTAGAAATCATTTGCACTTACCCACTTAGTGAAATTTGAGCTTTGGATTACCTGTGATAGTTTCACGTGAGAGTACAGTCAAAACGAAAAGTGTTCTCGATGTAATGGAAACCAAACCAAAGGGGGAGAAGCAGGTCATGAATAGGTGATTTATCTGCGTTTGTTTAAAACTACCCTAAAATGTAAGAAATGTGAAAAACTTAACATAGGGGGTTATTTTTGATAATTTTATAGTTAAAATGACCACAAGGGGGACGCCACATAGGATCTGTAATTTTTATTTAAAAAGGTCTATTTTTGTCTTTTTTTTAGTTTTTGGGGCCCTAGGGTACGACTCATTTTTTTACAAAATTGCCGTAGTGATTGTGCAATCGCCACTCTACACAGAGTGGTGGTTACACAACCATTGCGTCGATTACACAATCTACTAAAAGGATAATAAAAAATGTGGATTGTTGTAGCGGTTACACAACCGCTGATATGAACAAAGTGATAGTTACACAACCACACTCTACACATAGTGCAAATTATGTAACTCTTAAGGAAACTTCCAGATTTTGACTAAGTATTGCAATTTTTTTAGTTTGTGATTGTTTTTGTGATGTTTTTAGTGAGCTTATTATGCATTGTTATGATTCTAACTTGTTATTTTTGATGTTTATGAATGTAGGGGAGGTATGTTAGATGGAGAAGAGCTCGTGAGTGTGATTTGTTGCCCCCAATTTTGGATGCACTAACCTAGGATGAGAGGGACTTGTTACACAAGGTTGGGATATGGAGGATATCACAAACACAACTAGTCAGTTACACTTGTCACCACCTATTGTATGATTTATTAAGCTATTGGGATGTAAACCAAAACACTTTATTTCTTCCCGGAGTTAGAAGAGAGTGGACAATGACTTTAGAGGATGTCTACTAGATTCTTGGAGTTCCTTTCACTAGCAGGAAGTCCATTTTAGCTAGGGCAAGTATAGTAGTACAGGCACATAGTAGGGAAAGTTACATGGGAGATGCACATGAACCTGACATTGGTGTCGAGCATGGGATGAGATTGTTATTAATTACTTCCGCACCTATCCCTATCTTGCACAAGGCCATCATTGGCATCTCACCTTCATGCTTAGTTGGGGAGAAGGGTGGGGATAAGCTTCTTTCTTGTTGGTCACCCATCATTCGTGAGCATTGAGTAGCATGGCCACATATATGCATGGGGCATTGACATCCTTGGTGCCACTTATCATGATTTGTACAGAGTTGTCCGATTGAAGGGTAAGGCCCTTAGTCATCCCACATTGGTCATGAGCTAGGTGTATGAGTGGATGATCTCCTATCAGAGGGGAATTAGGATAACAAATCTTATGGCAATCAAGGTGGATAGATGGGTGGACATTTATCCACTCAAGGGTCCACATTCATTGGTTTCTATACTTATTATAGATGATATGATCATATTGTTGTACCAAGTAATGACTGGCCTATGGGGTGAGGAGATGATTACCTTGGCTATATGTAGTTCTACTACACATTTAGTAGATCGATTTAGAGCCGATTAATAGGGTACTATAAAAGTTTGGGTTACCTTATGTTGGTGCCCTCCCGTGAGTCCCGACGACAAAGTGTACGATGATGGATCCAAGAGGCTAGATCTAGCCCGAGGGGCAAGCTTGAGTGGACCATCGTCACTCCTAGAATTGTGATTGGCATGCCTCATGGTGCTCGAGATCTAGTTAGGTAAATAGACATTTTGCAGATTGATGTAGGACCCGCACACAAAGTGGAGAGGAGGAGGAGGAGGAGGCCGAGACTAAGATAAATCCAGAGACTAATCTAGAGGAAGAGGTGGAGACATATAGTGACACGGAGTGTATGGCCACTAGAGAGGCTTCCGTAGAAGGTAGGGCTGAGGTTGACGCTAAGACATTACACTCAAAGCACCCTTTAACCACTAGAGGAGGAGGGGATGAAGAGTCATCTTTTGGATGGTAGATGAGAATAGGGAGACCGTAGCGGTGGAGGTTAGAGAAAAGGAGGTGCTTGTAGAAACTCCCGTGCATCGGGTGCTAGTAGTTTATCCATCCTGGATTCTTGGAGATCCGAGTAAGTAAAAAAATATTTTCTCGACTTTAGTCTTTAGACTAAATTTTTAGAAAACTACATACTATATTTTTTTTAGAGGTTTTCTAACTTGATGTTATTTAAATTGTAATTTGCAGCTACTGCAAATGGCCGGTGAGATTTAATTCACTAGATTATCATAGATACCTTCGCACTCCCTACAGGGAAGACACATGAGAAATTGTTGGAAAATATCATATGCCAAGCGATGGATGGATGCCACACATATGTTTTCACACCAACATGACACACTACATATGCCATGATAAAGATGAGGACTGACTGACATCCCACAAGCTAACCGAGAGGAGACAAAGGTGAGACCATCCTCATAGTGGATCCACTACTACCACTGGTAGAACACCTGCCCCATCAAATGGAAAATCTCATAGGTAGTCTCATCATTCGACACATGGAGGTTTCTATACCATAGCAAGTCACTCTCGTCACAAGATTCGCAGTAGGATCCCTCACCCTACACCTTCAGTGGGATCCCAAGGGGATGGATGGGTTGTAATTGTTTTATTTCTTTGAGATGATTTTGGATATATACGATTTTTTTAAAATTTTCATCTCATAGATGAGTGTTTGACCACACTTTTAGAGTGTGATGGCATTGTACATGAAACTTGATATTATTGACATATACATATATACATTTCTTTTTTTTATTTGGCTATTATGTGTAAGATTTTACTCGATCATGGTTTTCTTCATCTGTGTACTCTTAGATGTTTAGAATTTCCGATGATTTTTATATGCTTTTATGGATGCATGTTATGGATGATGATGATGATGCAAATGTGTAAACAAAATGATTTCTTATTTCTTTACATATATATATATATATATATATATATATATATATATATGATGCACATGAGAAGAAATTGTAACTAGATACTTTGGTTTTCAAGAAACATTTAGCACTTCTATTTTATTAGTAAAATGTGATGGATGTGACATAATAGAAAGATGAACTTGCTCTGTTCCTAACTCCACACAATGAGTAAGATGTGAGAGCTAATCATTGAGAGCTAGGAAGGATGTGAGTTGTATGATTCTCGATGAAAGGAGATGATGGCAAGAAGAATTTTTTTTTGAAAAATATGAAATTAGGAACCTATAACTCAACCCTAAGCAAGGTCAATTAACTATTTAGAATGTGATTTTCTTGCAATTTTATCTATACTTAGATCCAAAGATGGCCTTTTGATTGAAAAATATGGTTTTAGGGATTAACTCTCTTGTAACATACACATCTAACTCATTTTCTTGGGATTTTTAAGATTTCAAAGAACTTTTTATTTATTGAATTATTTACAACTTATTGATTTATTTGACGGGACCCCCTACATCTTGCCCCATGCTACTAGTAAGAAGTATGGGATCATCACCAAGGACAAGACATAGGTGAGTAAGGGAACTTCCCTCCTTTCCTAACCTCACACTACCAGTAAGAAGTGTGGGCTCATCACCAAAGGTTGGTAGGGAAAAGAAGTGTAGTATTATTTTGAAATGAAAGAATTTTTGCATTTATTGTTGATTTGTCTTTTTATTGATCTTAGACCCGTGATTTTGGGAAGAAAAGCTTGCCCCTAGCCTCAACCCCACACAACTAGTAGGATACTAGGGCTCACCATCGAAGGTTGAGATAGGTGGAAAAGTTCTCCAAGTGAAATGCTTAGAATTATTTTGTTATCATATATATTATTAGGGAACGATGTGATATCAAGAATATTCTAGAACAAACTATGGGAAAACACACCCGATCTAGGATAAACCATGAATAGAACTAAGTGTGCACGTTTTAGTAATACCAATGTCAAATTTATATCTTAATTATTGAAATGATGAACATATTTAAATACCATAGTGATGATATGATGGATACTTGAAGAGGCATGATTAAATGTTTTTCTCAATACTTGAAATTTTTAAAAGTTTCTTGAAAAGTAAGTTTCTTTATTTACAATTTTACAATTTTACAATATAGATGCAATAATGTACAAGTGGAGATGCAAATAAACTATGCATAAAATTGTTTAAGGTGAAGTGA
Source organism: Taxus wallichiana var. yunnanensis (assembly GCA_018340775.1). Taxonomy (NCBI): domain Eukaryota; kingdom Viridiplantae; phylum Streptophyta; class Pinopsida; order Cupressales; family Taxaceae; genus Taxus; species Taxus wallichiana. Next base: position 746,581,908 of record CM031240.1, on the reverse strand, counting down.
ATTAACCGATTCACTGAATTATTCACCTTCTAGAGTACACAAGCGGTACACACCATTATTAAAGTCTTTTATTACTTGGTACAGGCCTAACCATTTGGGTCTAAACTTCCTTCATGTTGGTCTTTTTTTCAATCCAACTACCAAGTCTCAAAACTAGATATCCTACGCGTATTTCACATTCGTACACTTTCTTATTATACTGATGACACATCCTATCAGCATAAACATGGTGATGTTGTTCAGCTCTAAGTCGAGCTTCATCAAGGGTTTCCAATTCATCTAGTTTATATTCTTGATATTTGTCTTTGTCCAAAATACCTTGTAGAGATATACAAAGACTAGGTAACTCTACTTCTAGTGGTTATACTTCTTCAAATTTGAATACTAAATAATAAAGGATTCCCCTATGGGTGTTTTTACTGAATTCCTATAGGCCCACAAGGCCAGAAATAACTTGAGATGTCAATCCCTTTTGTTCTCCTTAACCGTCTTAAGGAGAATGGACTTTAGGGTTTTTTTGTAGCCTCACTGTCCATTAGCCTGAGGATAGTACAAAGAGGCTGTGTGATGGGATCTTTTGAATTACACACACAATTATTATACCCCTTCATTGTTGAAATCTATACCATTATCTGAAATAATGACTTGTGGGACTCCGCACCTATAGTTAATTTGATTTAAAATAAAATTGGCAATTACGGATCTGGGTACAATAGTAAAAGGTGTGGCCTCATCACACTTTGTAAAATACTCAATGGCCATAATAATGAATTTATGTCCATCTGATGATGAGGGAGATAATTTCCCTATCAAGTCAAGACCCCAAGTAGAGAAGGGCCAAGGTCCCACCATGGATTATAAAGCTTGTGCAGGAATATGTATCTCGAGTGAAAACTCTCGAATTTTTGACACCCGTGTACATACTCCATAGTGCTATGTTCTAAAGTGGGCCATAAATATCCCATGTGATGAATATTATGAGTGGTTGCATGCCCTCCAAAGTGACCACTAAATTTTTTTGTGGGCTTTGAAGATAATTTTATCCAACTCTTCTTCATCAACACATCTTAATAGCATACCATTGAAGGCTCTGCGATATATCACTTCTTCCACAATTACATACTTGGCAGCTATAACATGTAGTCATCGTCTTTACTACGAGGTTTCTCCCTCGGGATATGTTTAGTCCACAATGTGGATGAAAATATTGATGTGTTATGGACTCGAAGTGACAAAGGGATTTGCTTCCATATATAATATGTATTCATTAGGAAAATATAAATCTACTAGTTCCCCATAGTCTATAGGATTGTCTACTAACCAATCAACGATATTGTTTCCCTTCACAGACTTTTGGTTAACAAAGGTGATTTCAAAATCACCTCGTTAGTGTATGAAGTTACCATCCCTCTTAGACAAGGTGGCCTCAGGTTAAGAATGTTCACAACTAGTTAGATTTAACTATCACTCATGTCTCTTGGTTAAGCATGTAGTGCCTTAACCTCTTTATTGTAAAAATATAGCCAAACACTCCTCCACTTGCATGTATCATGTATCGTAATCAAGAAGAGTATGACTGATGAAATAAATAGCCCACTCATGACCATCATCATCCTCTTGTGCCAACATACACTTAATCAAGACATCGGTGGCTCAAGATTATAAATCAAAGGATGGTCACTTTCAAAGGGGCATGAGGTTAGGCAATGACATAAGGAAGTGCTTTACTTGATGTAAACACTTTGTGAAACTCGGTTTTCCAAATACAATATTTCTTCAATAATCCATTGATAGGATGAATGGTGTATGTTAAGTCAGGGATAAACCTTTGAATTTCCCCAAGCTTACCCAACAAAGCCATGATGTTTGACTCGTCGGTAGGCGGGGACATCTCTGAAACTCCCGAAATATTCACAAAATCAACATCAATGGCTTAGGATGAGATGATGTATCCTAGAAAATTTCCTTTTGTTACTCTAAACACGCATTTCTTAGGATTTAGTGTTACTCCATACTCGATTAAGCATGAGAGAATGACGCAAAACACTTAAAAGTGATCACCATTCTTATTTTATTTTTCCATTAGGTCATCAACATATGACTCCACAATCTTATGAATAAGATCATGAAAAATATAGGTCATTACCTGTTGGTGAGTGGCTTTGACATTCTTCTGGGAAAAAGGCATAAATGCGTAACGAAAGGTTCCCCAAGGAGTTGTGAATTTAGTTTTTCATTTGGTCCTTCGTAGAAATTCTAATCTGGTTGTAACCAAAAAAATCATCCATAAGAGACAAAATCTTATACCTAGTCCTTACATCTATGATAACATCAATTACGGGAAGTGGAAAATAATCTTTGGGAAAATATTTGTTAATATACTTGAAATCAATGTAGATACGTATCATCCCATTCTTTTTTAGAACTAGGACGAATTTTTAAACCTACATGGAATAATATGTAGGTTTGATAAACCCTACCTACTGGAGTTTCATTACCTCCTCTTTAACCATTAAAGACACCATTGGCTTCATGGGTCTTGATTTTTAGCTCATAGGTTTAAAATTTGGATTCATAACTCAGATTGTGGAGTGTGACATCGGGGTGACACACATCATTTCCTTATAGCTAAAGGTGAAGGATTTTGAATGCTCTTTAAGAACCTTTGTGTGTGCTTCTACCTATTCTAGAGACAACAAAGAACCAAGTTTCAAGATTTTTGTTATTCTTCCATCTTTATGTTTATGTCTATTGTTCCTTTGATCAAAGAGGAATTACCCTCTTCAAACTTAGGTAGGGTTGGAGGTAATTCTAGATCTTCCTCCTCGACTTCATACATATAAAAATCTTTCAATGAGGAAGAGTTCATCATGTGATCCAAAAAGTAGGAGGAAGGGTGAGGTATAAGGGAAAATACCTTCTTATGGTACATGAGATGGAGTTAGGTGTAAGCATTGAGTTATCCTAAGATCATCACATCATTTTCCATGAAATCCAATGTGATGGGCTCATTCTTTACCTCGACGTATGCCAAAATTGCATTGGTTGGCATCCTTCAAACAAAAGGTTTGGCTCGGACTAAAAAAGTGAATTCAATTTCCTTCAAGTCCTCACTTGGAAAGAAATGAGATGAGGAAGTAGAAATAGATTCAGTTAATAAATTTTATTCTCATGGAATAACTTCTATGGAGATAAATTCAAAACCCTTACAAAGCTCAAGAACAAAGGACTTATAGAATTGTAGGTGTTCTTCTTGAAAGAGAATATAAAACACTCAAGCATGAGGATCAATAGGAATGATGTGAATATCCATGATCGTGTGAAAGGCAACGTAAAGAGATCTTGAGAGGATTAAGAATCAATTGTAAAATGCGCATACAAAGATTCGACAAAAGGGTAGAACATATTTAAGCCAAAAACTCTCACTTTATCTCATAGATCAGAAATAGTGTACATAAAGGAGATGTTGAGTAACCCTTAGTGCTTTGTAATCATGACAAATCTAGTGGAGGGGGAGTTACATTACCAAAATGGAATAGTAACTCCTAATGATGCATATAATGCACTAACGCATTGACGCTGCGTAATGGGATCCCATGTTGACCCCTTAGTGACACACGGACCTCGATCTCACCTAAGTGAGATGACTCACCCAATAATGTGGAATGGTGACTCACACCAACACCCCCCTTCATCGAAACTTAGGATGAGGTGAAAATTCAAAAATGAGAAATAGGTCTTGGCACAAAAATCGATGAGGTACCCATGCACAACAATAATTCCCAATCATTGAATGAAAACCCGAAAGGGAAAAACGTCCACCATAAGATAAAAACACACTCTCTAATCTAAGAAATATGCCAAAAATGGATCCCAACCACTAAGGAGCCTCGAAAGGTGTGCATGTATGAAGGGGAATCTCTCGAAAAGAAGAAGAGAGAAGAGGAGGGAGACGAGAGGAAAATAAAATATGCCATGGACGCTTCTAAACTCTGCAACTCTAGGGATTCTCCTAAAAGAGTTTCGATGATGTGGTCCTCTACCTCTAGAATGAAGAAGAACCACTCGTCTTGAACTATGTGCCTACCCTTAGGAAGGACATAAATGATGTGCTTTGGAATTATACCCACTCTGCGAAGGAAACATAAGGTAGAAATAAGAATAAATCTTAGTCTGGTCCATGAAAATGTGACATAGGTCTAGCAAGTGAGCGCTAAAGAACCAAGGTAATTCCATGTGCATATAATCGTTAGAGTGAAGAAGAGGATCACCCACAAAAGGATGTCCAAGTGATGTGAAGGCAACAAGATAACCCCATAACATAAAATGGATCCATAAGAGAGGGTGGATCAATGAAAAAATTCATAAACTTGGAAGTGTTAATAGTCCCAAAAGGGGCACTCCAAACAATGGATATGATGAGCTCCTCCAAGGAAGCTAAAGAGGGATGAGGAACCTATAATGCATCATAAGTGGACTATCCGAAAAGATAGCCAAGGTCGAGTAGATACTCATCCCAATGAGGGGGCTCGACAAAGAGAAGAACAATGTTAGATAGCTATAAGTCATCCGATGAAGGTAGAGAAGGAGAAGGGGCTTCACACACTAAAAGTGGAAAGAACGTGGGTGTGATGAATGTATGAGGATGAGATGGATACTTCACAAGGTTTGATGAGAAGTGGTAAGTGTCAAAAATCTACTGGAATAGTGAGAGGAGGAGAGAAGTCTTTTGTAGTACTCTTGGCATCAGAATTGGGAACACAATCCTCGTCATCAGAAGTAGAGTCAAGCTAGTCTATGTTAGTGGAACTACCATCACATCAAGAACAAGAAGAGACAACTAGATCACGATTAGCACTAACAATGTCGGTATGAGAAGGATCTCCAAAGAGGGACTGAAAGATGCTCTAGATGTGGTGTGGAGGATTTGAGTCTACCATATGAAACTAGAGAGGTCTGGAGATGAATGTAATTAAGTGACCAAAAACATGGTTGCAAGTGTTGAGAAATTCCTCAAGATGACGATGATCGGGGGTGAAGAAACTAGCCCAAGCAAGAAGCTTGAAAGACCCTCAAGGGCAAAGTAGCATTCCATGGAAGCACGCCAAACTAAATAGTTCTCTCTCCCAATAAGAACTGATAGAAGCTGTAAAGCAATCATGTGATGCTCAAGTATGGAAAGATCATCCTCCATGATGTGGATACAAAATGTGTAAGGTACATAAGAAGAGGGGTGCAAGAGTGCAAGATGTCGACTCACTTGATAATGTTTCTACAAGTAATTCAACACCCGAGAGAAGAAGTGGTAACCCCTATCTACAGTAGTGGATAGTGCGTGACTATAATACAGGTGCGTACATGTGACGTTAGACAGTTTGACCACTCCCTTCACATTAGGTGCTAATTGCACGAGAGTGGAGGTCATAATAAAGTCCTAGTCATAATCAAAGAGATGCACACAATCAAACACAAAGGAAGAAATCAATAATAGGGTATAAAATGTTCAAAGTGAGAAAAATGGCATCTCAAAATGTAAAGGAGAATGGTCTCTTACCATAATGAGCTCGGAAAAAGACACTCCCTCTAAAAATAATGATTTTTTTTTTTTTTATTTACAATGCTCAACAAAGTGGAAAAACTTGAAAAAATCCAAAAAATGGAGGTGTGGGGGTTCAATGTTTAAAGGGTAGTGAGAGCTCGACTAGCTCAACAATCAGCTCGGTTGGTGAGATGAAGCGAGGTGTGTTGCGGTCGGGGTGAAATGGTTGAGTGATTCGAGCTCGTAGAGAATGTCAAGTTCTAATCGAAGCCATTGAATGGTTGAGTTAGGGTGTGACAAACTTGAGGTGAGAACAATGAACTTGGGAGGATGTGAAACACACGAGAGAAAAGAGAAATGGAAAATGTAGGGACAAACAAACTCTAATGGTGAGACGAGTCGAGTCACGTAACCGACGAGAAGGAATCCAGGGGAACTCGGGTGTAATGCTAAAGTAGGGGATAAAACGTAGAGAGCATGACCTAGTAGAGTGAGCTAAGGCACCTACAATATAGGGAAGGTTTAAACCAAGCATGAGTTAAAGAGAAAACATTTCCATGTAGGCCAAAACCAGCAGAACTTGAGTCACAAGAAAAAAAATGTAGGATCCTGAGAGTACAAGAAGGAGTTGGTTAACAGTGAAAAAATGTATAGGGTTAGAACAAAGATGGCTAGAAGGAGCCAAAAACAACACAAGCACGTGGGCCAAGGCTTTAAACATAAACCTAAAGCAAAAATCGAGAGGAAAAGACTAATACATGACCGAGCTATTGCAAGAAATATGATGAGCAAGATGAATGAAAAAAGGGTCAAGCCAAGGGTGAGCTAGAGCCACTTGATTTTCAGCTCGGTGAGGTGGGGCGAGCTAGGCCAAAACAACTCTTTGATTCTAAAAAAACTAAAAACTAGTACTTTGAAACCTCACTACACCTTAAAAACAACAAACTAAGACTACAATATGCCTCAAAACACACATGAAAACCTAGGGAGCCTAAAAATTTAAACCACAAACAACCCATACAAAGGTATAAATCCTAAAATTAATGCAATAAAAAAATAGATAGAAAATCCATTACGACGCATGCAAAAGGATTTTTATATCACCAAAAGTTGAAATACATGTGGAAACACTTGAAGAGTTGCATAGATCCACAAACCATGAGCTTTGATACCATGAAAGAGGGTGTGAAAACCCAAAGCATGAGGATACAAGAGATAACATGAACATCCATGGACGTGCAAACGACAACGTGAAGATATCTTGGGAGGAGTGAGCATCAACCAAAAGTGCATGCAAAGATTCAACAAATGGGTTGAATCAGTGTAAGTAGAGCATGGTCGGAATAACCATTACAACACATGTAGTGAAATATGAATATAACACCAAAAATATGGAAAACACATAAAGTCAAGGAGTTGCACGGATATGCAAAAGCATGGCTCGATAACATGAAAGAGGGTTCAAAAACCCAAAGTGCAAGGATAATGAGGGATGATGTGAACATCCATAGATGTGCGTATGAGAGTGTGATAATATCTCGAGAGGAGTGAACATCAACCATAAAATGCACATGCAAAGATTAGACAAATGGGTAGAATCTTGTTAAGCCACAAACTCTCACTCTATCTCCTAGATCAGAAATGGTGTACATATACGAGGTGTTGAGTAACCCGCAATGTTGCAATCATGAAAAATCAAGTGGAGAGGGGAGTTTCATTTCCATAATGGAAACATAACTCCCAATGATGCATATAATGCACTAACATGTAAGGGAATCCCATAATGACCCTTAAGTGACACGCAGATGTAAAATCTCACCTAAGTGAGATGAATCACCCAATGATGTGGAATGGTGACTCACATCAACACTTCTCTGGTCTCATAGACTTCTGAAACTTGGTTAGTAATGAGTTGAGAGTCACCCAAGACTCTAACGTTGTTCACACCCATCCTCTTGGCCATGATAAGACTAAAATATAGATCCTCATATTCATCTTTATTGTCCATGCATTTAAATTTCATCTTGAAAGAAAAATTAATGACCCTCACCTTAGGGAAGTGAGGATCACCCCTACCCCAATGCCAAAGCAATAATTTTCACCGTCATAGTTGAGAGTCCAAAATTTGTCAAGGAAGATAGAAGATTGGTTATTATTGGAGTATTCTTCCTTAACTTTTGAGACCTCAACCATACAAACCTCATCAAAGACACTAGATGGAAGAGAGGCAATTCCAAGAGCATGACCTATGCCTAAAGAATCAAATGGGAGAACAATAGGCAAATCATTCCCAAAATCTTAACAATTTCAGCTGTAGTTTTTGTTGACACGGTTTCCACCACGGCGGATTTATTTTCATCAACATCCAACCCTTCAATTTCCTTAGGGGATTCTAACTCAGCCATAGAACAGTCTTAAATAAAGGTATTGATATTTGTGTCTTGTTTAACTTTTAAGGGAGCTCGAATTTGGTATGAACCCCCATTTTCTTTTTTAAGTTGGCCAAATGGATATCGAATGGCTTTGGGTCACTCGAGCTATGAAGACCTTCCCTAGATGCAAGAATCTAACTTCTTGGAATAACGTGGAAGGAATTTCCTTCATTCTATGAATCCAAGGTCGACCGAGAATCATATTATATTTATTTTCTGATCTATAATATAAAATTCAGTCAACATGGTCTTGGGTCTAAGAGTGACTAGAAGCACTATGGTTCTAATAGAGGTTTCTTTGAGACTATCATAGCCTCTCAACATGTTTCGGTGGAGGAACAATTCATTTCTCCATAGCCTAACTTTTATAAAAATGAAAAAGGGGACTATATTAACAACAGCCCCATCATCTATCATAGCTCGTTTAATATAATTTTTGTAAATCCAAACCTATAGATACCACACGGGGTCACCTCTCTGTGCTAGCTGAACATCCGTATACATCTTGCTAATATCAAACACAAATCGACATCTCTCTCACGATACTCTAGAGATAGGCATCAAATTCTATATGATTGATTTGGGCCTATGGAAGAGGGGTGACATGGATTAGATGGCCAAGACCTAGTGATTCTAATAAAGAATATTGATGCACAAGGAAATCTTTACCAAATCCAAAAGGAAATGTGGGGAAAGGTCTTATTCATATTTATGATCACATCATAAGCCCCTAATGGATTTGGAGCTATTGGCGTATCATCTGACATGGAAGGATAGTTGGGGAGAGGTTGCGAAGAATAATCATGCGTGCGAGTCACCACATGGATCTATGGTTCAGTTTCTAACTCAACTAAACCTACAATATTAGCCTAATTTCATTTTTTCAAAGGGGGAGCTACTCGAGAATCTACAAATGTAGAGGCTTCATGATAATTGTCTCTTATAGGAGCCCCTTGTTGGTCCTATGAGAGGAGTTCCATTTTCGTATGCGTTGGGAGGGGATATCTATAAATGTCGATAGTATCATTTCATGGATCAATAGGTCCCATGTGAATATTTTTCATAAGCATAATGGGGTTAGCCAACAACATCTCAATGAATAATTTTATTTGGTCTTTAGGAAGTTGTTGTATGAATTTATTGTAATCACGAAACGTCTCAACATCATGTCCTATAACCCTATAGAATCCACAATATAATTTGGGATCGCACTCACGAGGTCTTTGGTTATAATTTTGCTACAACCCATAGTGTTTGTTGTTATTTTTTTGTTGGTTGTTGTAGTTGAAGTTTGGAGGCCTTTGGCCTTGGTTCTAATACTAATTTGGAAATTGGTTTAGATATTGGTTTGGGTATTGAACTGGGCCTTGGGCCTAAACTTGTTAAGGAGGAATAGGAGGATGACTAAATTCAACCACATTAATAGGAGTGAAGTTTTTACTAATTTTTTTGTTTACATTTTCATTATTATTTATGTTATTTGCATTACTAGTGTTAACAACATTTGTCTTCTTAGGTTGATCAATTACACCATCCATTGTAGCACCACGGTTTTGTTGAGGATCTTAGGTCCTTGATTGTTATTTTTGAACCATTAGGGTAATTTGAATTACCTTGAGAGGGAGTGACCAATTTACCATTTGGACCATAATTCTTTTGTCCATTGTCGATCACTATTTGGTCAATGTGGAGAGTACCCTCTAAGACCTCCTCATAGCTCAAAAGGAAAATTTTACACCTCCTCCTTAGTTTCTCAATTGAGAGAGTGGAGGAATAGATCACAAATCTCTATTTGATCCATGTTGGTAAAACACACATAGGAGTAGAGGACTCTCCACCACCTCCTGATGAAATGGGCAAAAATTCATTATGCCCTTATTTAATTTGAAATAATTCTATTATTATCGTTCTTAAGAGATTTTTCATGTCAAAAGACTTTATGAACTTAGATATGACTTATTTGAAAGAGTGAATTGAGGCTTCCGGTATTCTATAGTACCAGTCAAGAGAAATCCCTAAAGGGTTATGGATGTGCGCATTTGGGTCCCCCTCCCCTTTGAATTTTGGAATATTCAGAAATGGTTGTGGGGGCATTACACTCTATATGGTGAAGTCAAGAGGCTCCTTGAGATACTCAAAATATTTACAAACTTCATAGGACTTAACCATTGATGAACCTTGATGAGGAGGAAAAGGTGGAACAAGAGCTTGGTATTGCGTAACATAGGCATTGGCCAGGGAAAAAGGACACCCTTGTTGTTGAACATATAGACCAAGATAAGAAAACATGTCCCCTTGTGGCAATTTCTAATACATGTGAAGATATGGGAACATTGTTTTAATATGGATATGCGGGGTGAAACCAAGGAACATTGCATTGCTTCTTAGAATGGAATTTGAGAATACACTTCCATTTGGCCACCGTGGTGGGTATCCATATGAAGAATATGGGGGTATACCTAATGTTCTGAACTCGGAAAGAAGATCTCCACGGCTAGGAACACCCATATGGACCTGAGAAGGTGATGGTGCAGAGGGAACATAACTATGGTTCTGAATGTGGTGGGGAACTTTGCCTTGCCCTATGAATGGTGTAGAATGTGAAGGTTGGGAAAGATCTAATTATCTAATTATATCCACCAACATTGAAATCACATCACCTGATGAAGGTGTTACATTTTTATTAGGCATGTGTTGAGCCTTTTTAGGAGGAAAAAACATGTGATGTCCTTTAAATTTATCCTTAGTGGGCCACCCCTCTTTAGGTTATTCTCAAGAAGAACATCAATATACCCTTACATCCTATCCAAGGATTGATCTATAGCATTGAAATGATCATTGATTTGGTTAAGCCATGCTCGGAACTCATCATTTGGTAATAGATAGGAAGGAAGTGAATCAGTTTGCATATTGATTTGAGGCCTAGACAAGACCTGAGGATAGAACCTTTGTTCTCCCATAAATGTCATGTTATTTGAGTTGGAGAACTCAAGTTGTGCATTGTAGTTGGGTTGGTCAATCTCCTCAATTCTAATTGATGAACCAGTATTATACCCTTGAGGAGGGGGCGTGTGAGGAGATAAGATATTTTGTGAGTAATTATAAGCCCACCCTGATAAAGAAGGTGACTATTGCATACTCATCTGAGCGTAATAAGCTTCGAGACCCAAAATGGGCCTATCATAACCCTAACCTAACATATTTGGGGGGTGTAAAAACACCCATAGAATAATGGGAGAGGATAAGGATGGATGAAATAAAGGAAGTAAAAAGGAACTAGTCCTTCACGTTGGGTTCACCAATTTTTTACGTCTAATAATCAACACGTGACTTTATGATGCACTCGACCTCTTGAGGTCATTCTAGGACAACCAATGTTAGATGGAAAGATGGCTATGGAATATATAAATAAGATTAATCAGTGGAATATGTGAAAATAGGCAAAAATGGATAAAAGGTAGATCGAGGAAAATGAATGTCTTGCAGGGCACTATGGGAATGTGTTCTTCTAAGGCAATGAACACATGTCTAACGTTTTGTATGAGATGGAACAATTAAGGATAATGGATGCACGAAGGTTTCAATCAATATAAAAATCACCAAATATACCTTGAATGGGTTGTGGGATACATGGGAAACGTCATGTGTATGTTTGTGTAAAAATCTCCAGACAAGGTCATGGAGGTGTGAAAAGAGACGTATGGGAGGGAAAAATCTATGGATAGCAGAATCTAATCTCAACTAGGATGATTCTACAAGAACTTGTTGTCTTTATCCGCTTCATTTTTCAAAGTTATCAAATTTGTGAGATAATGATTAGTAGAATTGGGGTGCTTTGTAATATAAGTTTTCTAAGGCCCCAATCAATTTATGTCAACTATGTAACTATGTTTGGTTTTGCTACTCTTTGATCACATAATTTTTTCCCGGGTTACCTAGGGCCTTGGATGGTCATGTGGATGCACAAACAATTAATGTTAGGAAATAAAAAAACATGCAAAAATATTAAAGAGGCAAAATCAATGTTCAAGTAACCTAGGCCAACTAAGGAAATGTACGGAGCTATGTTAATTTCCACTTAATTAAATCTATGTGCCTAGATTAACAAAAGATCACAAGAAGATTTAAATTAAACTAAATCGATTACTCTTCTTGAATATAATTGAATTTACATGCAACTAATTAATTTAACAAAAAGAAACTGATTTATTAAGATAGAGAAATAAATCTAATCTACTTGTTTTTGTATTTTCAATGATTTTGAAAGAAAGGAAATAAGAAAAATAAAAGAAATGAACTAATTTACTCTAATGTTTTTGGGTATTTTATATTTTCTAGAATTAAATAAAAGAAATCTACACTAGACAATACAAATTTTTCCAATTAAATGGAAATTTCTTCTACTCTAAAATAAAATAAAATAAAGAAGCAAATAGTGGATGTGGATATTTCCTATTACAAAATGGGTTTAATCTAATATAATTAAAATGAATATTTTCCTAATTTGTAATTGTGGAAATGGACTTCCTCCATTCTACCTCAAAATCACGAGAAAGATTGAAAATGTTCTCATAAGTAATTATTTCTTTGAAGCTTCCTCGGTAAAACAATAAGATTTATAGAATGCTTTTTTGAAATGAAGAAACTCAATAAAATGCAAGTTGACAATCCACAAGGATGAGCCGAGAAGAAATCCTCAATGGAATTTGACAATAAAAATAATTTGAATTCTAATTCTTCAAACAAATGATATTCTAAAGACTATGAATTGAGATCTATCTAAATAAAGAAAACTTATAGGAATGTAATAACACCTCCAACTTGGAAATGCAGTGCAAAGACAATTCCAATGTTGGCTATGTTTTGTGATCCCCTCAATTTATTTTCTAATGAGATATAAAAACATGTCCAAGGAGCTATGTTGGAAGTGTGCGAGAATAAATAAAGGGTTGTTGGAGCTAGCTGATTTGAAAACAGTCCGGTAGCAATGAAAGCAAAAGAATAACAAGGAAATTGAATTGTGTTTTCATGTTTACTTCTTGGAAGGATTATGACAACATAACAATGCAATTCTAAATCAAAATAATCCAACCAACACTTAGAAAAGAAGCTTGTTTTTTATATAGATTTTCTAGGGAAATGTTCCAAAGACACTTGGCAACCAAGAAGTTCTAGATCATCATAAGGAGGGACAGTTAATTTACTAATAATAGTACGTAGGGAAGAAGAAGTCTATACACATCTAAAAATCTCAAGAAAAACTAATTTAGTTAAGAAACGTGTGAGAAAAGTAAGTTATAAGAAGGTAACACACGTTTAAAACACACCGGTAAAGTCTCGGTTAAATGCAAATGAAACCACTTTGTCAATGTAGACCATTGGTTACACAACCACCGCAATTGTCACGTAACTACCACTCAAGGCACCTCAAAGCTTTTAACCACCGCAAAAGTTACTTAACCTCTCGGCACAATTATGTAACTAAACACCAAAATAGTATGGAAATAATAAAAATAACTAAGGAAAGCGAGAAAAAGATGGCAAGAACATCTACAAGTGAGAATTTAGACTTAGATATCATTAGAATCAAATTTTTTATCATCATTGGGGATTTGAACCGTTCCAACAATGTAGCACCATGTAAATTTGGGTGCATACAGATACCCCCTGTACTGTCTCCAATCATCATCATAGCTTAAACAGTTTGAATCTTCATATCCCATCTCATTTACATTACTAGCCCTTAAGGTCTTGCATTGTTTAAGATAGTTCATAGTAGAAGAGCCTCATAACTCATCATGAATCCTCTCCAAAATGCCCTAACACACCTAAGACAACATGTATCACACCCCTTCATGCCTCCATGATCTCACATGTCTCTACAACTCATCTGCATGCTTCATTTGGACTCCAAGAACCTCGACTAGGTCTAGAGGAGCTCCTAGAACTAGGTCTTCAACCCGTACCTACACCCCGAGACTCATGTGAGTGTATCTATCCTCTCTATCCATGCTCTCGATTTCTCTAATATGCTTCTCAATTCAGAAAACAACACAAACCATCATGCACCTTCGCATAGGCTAGCTAAGTCATCTGATTAGGCTTGTTAGACCAAGTCAATCTCACCTTTTCCACTCATGCAACCATGAAACAACCTGAATATCCACGACATCATCATACTAATAAAATTCTATCATATCTTCATCATCTTCTTTGTCATTAATATTTTTTATGTCAATGAAAACACCTATACTCACACATGCCAACATAATTTTTCAAAGGATTGGGGGTGATTAGTCCCTAATTGTGTTGAAGGAGAAACTAGAATATTTGGTTCACGTAACCCAACAATGAATAATAGGTAGAGATATGATAAGATATATGTAAAATTATACCACATGAAATAAGAAGACGTGTATCAAAATTTTAGTAACCTTGATATATTCCCTTTGAAATGAAGAGAAGATATAATTACTATGAAGAATTTAGTTAATGTGATACTTTTCATAACCCCGTGAATCACACCATTACAAACATTTATATGCACAACTTTATATATATACACAAGGTATAAAAGATAATGGGTTCCTCATGATCTAGAGGACATTATAAAGGACATAGGTTCCCTAAATCTCCTAGGATGGCTACGATCTAAGATGACTCCGAGAGATTTTCGACAACTATTTGAATGTCGAAAATAGATTTCGTATGCACATTAGGTGTTTGGTCAAAGTTTGGTTAATGGAAAGTCAACCTTGGTGAACATTCCAACTGGAGGTGACACGTGGAAAAGGTGGCAATTTTTAAAAAGGCAAAAAGAGATTCGTTTGTTTGGTTATTGACCTACGAGTCTTTGTCAAGTGTAAAATTTGGTGGTTGTAGCAAGAGGCTTAACTTTTGTGATGGAAGGGAGCCTAGCGATCATGAGATCTAGTGGTGGTACCGACATGGGGGCTCTCAAACCTCCATGTCAATGTCAAATTAGTTTGACGAGCTATTATTTCTGCTTTCGCCAGAGGGTGATCAGCTCCCCACCGAGTTGATCACATTTTGATTTCACTCTATTTACCTATCGAGAGTCGACAAGTGTACTATATGTGGCATATTTGCATTGATTTTAGCTTGGTGAGATACTTCAGTTGATAACAAAGTTGATTATTTCCATGTGTTCCAGTGCCATATATTTACAACTTTCAGGATATGCATTATCTCCCACATCAACTCGGCGATCAACTCGCCCCATAGATCAATAAAAAAATGCTAAATAACAAACTAACACCAAACACCTCAAAGACATGGCTTGGCTGAAACAATCCACAATCAGCGGACATGCCAACAAACCAACAACTTGCACAGAGCTCTCCACTACGTGGCAACAACCACTCGGCTAAAGAACAATGAAAATGACTCAAGAAATCCAACTAATAGCTCAACCAAGCATTGCTTTGGTCAACAAAAGGAAGAGGAAATGTGGCCGTAGCCACATAAACATGGTGGCATTACTACATTTAATAGTGTCCCCTCCAATAATGGTGACCATGTGGGACTAATCCACCCACAAACAAACCTTCCTCCACCAAAAATGATGCCACTAGGATTTTACCCCAAGACCTCCGCTACCTAAGACTCATCCACCAACCAACTCGTCCACGTGGCTCGGTGGAGTAAACAATGAGATTTCTTGTATATAAAGATATTTGAGCTCTATGTTTGAGGCAAGGTCAAGGAGGATAAGAAGGCAACAAGCTTCAACTGAGGATTTGAAGGCTCAAATGGCTGAATTTTTGAATGTTGTAAAAAGAAAAGTTTCTCAAAATTTCCTCTAGTTTTTGAATATGTAAATAGTTTTTATGAAGGTGTTGTAAAATTCAATTTAGTCATTTTTCGACTAATTTTCATAGGAAACTCACCTGAGAAGCACTGTATGAGCCACAAATCATTCTTGGAACAATTTATGCTATTTTTCAGAGTACCTGAGGACTTAGATCAACTAAATTGTAGGTAAAAATATTTGTTAGTCCTTATTGAGGGTATATTGTACTTCATTGGATGTTACATAGATCGATTCACAATTACGTGAATCCAAAGATGTAGGCTATTGCTGAACTCCGTAAACACTCCTCGTGCAAAGGTCATTTATATTCTTGCATTATTTTGGATTGTTTTACATAAAATGGAGTAATTTTTATCGGTAATTTTTAATAAGCCTATAGGGGTCCGAAAGTCGTAAATATATATATATTAAATTTTTTGACCTAGATTTTTGGATCACCCCATGTCCTTCATGTTTTTCGTATTGCTAACTAGAAGTTTGTACTATGTTGAATTGATGATGGAGAAGGAGAATCATACCCCCAAAACCCTATATTTTGTAACTGAAATTGAGTCAAGTGAAGTGAATGATGAGTGAAATACTCATTCCCATTGTAAACTACTCTAAACTATGTCAACTAATTATAATGTTATTCCAAAAGCATGTATCTATAGGTGGAAATTTGAAACTATAGAAAAATCCATTATTACTTACTGCGGGGTAGAAACGTATGGTAGGGTCAGGAACGTTGGTTCATTCCCGATCTATCCATATTTTTTTAACTTGGTTAAATTCTACCAAATTTTTATATCTAGATATGCTTATGAGGACTTGTTCCCTATACAAACTTGTTCATGAACCCAAAATCTACTTGTACATGTATATCTCGATGAATTTCCCCTTTTTAAGGCCTATTTGATAAAGAATTTGAGTATGTATCTCAAGATAATATATGTATATCCTTGTACTCAATATTTAATAAGCTATAGAATAATGTAGAATGCTACAACGGTGGCCACCTATGGAAATTTGTTTCTACAAAATGATTTACATACGATAGAGACCGTGGCATGGAAAGAGACAAATAACCATAGAAAGAAAAGAAATGATAGTAGTGATAGTAGAAAGAATAAAAGTAACAATAATAATACAGATGCAATAGAAATATTCCAGAGATAAAACAATAATCAAGTGAGAAAATGAAATTTATAACATGCAAAGAAAATTCATATCGAGGAATAGAGCTTTAAACATGGGACACTCATAGTGTCACAAGAAAATCAAGGAACTCATTCTACATACAAGAGAAAAAATTCACACAAGATAGGGATAGAGCAAAAATATAGGACACTAATAGTTTCACAAGGAAAGAAAGGCATACAAGACACATAGAATGAAGAAGAAAAGTAGTATCACAAGTAAGTAACAACCGTATATGGAAAATAGTGATGTTAAATAGTGATAAAAAAATATAACTATAATAAATAACATGAAGCAAGACGTGTCAACATTGTACAAGACACATTTTTTATTCATGTTAGTTCAAAATATAACATGTACACAATATATGTGATCAAGTGTGATGAGGAGTAGAAATGAAGTATAAGGAAACAATACAACTTTTGTAATTTAGAGGGATGCGAGAAAAATGTAAGGAACCAAGATATCTTCTATTAGCATGTAATACTTTATGTATCCTACATCAATCTCAATATGATTCATGAATTCATATATTTAAAGAGTAGAAAATATATGCTATCAATCAAACCATAGTGACAAATAACATATGTAATGTAAAGTGATAATAATGCAAGCTATATGTATAGGTCTTGATTTTTTATTAAAAATATTTGTAATTTTTGTATTTTTGAATTTAACTATGTATAAAGATAAGGGTAGCTCAAGTTCTTGGTGTTCATTAAGTATATCATCCTTATCAAGGTAAAAATCAAGAATATCTAAAAGGGGGACCCTAGGGGTGGTGGTATGTATGTTTGTATCCAAGGGTTGGGATTGCTAGTGAACCACATCATGTCATGGTCATTTATGCATAGAATTAATGTATAATGATTGTGAATTCTTTGATTTTGGGGAAGCTTCTAGTAATATGGTGATAACACCCTCAATATTGAGTATGGAATAATTAGAAATAAAATATTTCAAGTGATTAATATCCTGTCCAGAGATGAAATGATATCCATATAAGGGAATTCTTGAGTGTTTATACATTTTGTGAGGAGAGTAATGACATAGGGAGCATGATTGGTAATAGGTGTAGAAATAGTGTCTCGTGTAGCATATTTAATCTAGTAATGCATAGGGCTAGTGGAGATAAAAATAGAGTTAAACATAGACTCATCTTAATCAATAGGATTAAAATTGACCTTTCATATGTGATCATCAGTCATCTCAATAGGATCATCATCGATAATAATGTTGTGATAGAATTAAAATTGTGTTGTTGAATATATCCATCCAACAGTGAGGGGGAAGTTGATTAAAAGTAGTGATAGGAGATTGAGGAAGTGTAGAAGTAAGTGTAGTTGTTACTAGTTCAACCAAAAGTGGTGTAGGGATCACAAGATCATAATTATGGATAGTTTCCCCAACAACATATGTGGTTAATTTTTCTATAGTAATTGGTTGTAGAGGAGGATTTATAGTATTCAGTTGTGGATTAGACATATCAACTTGGAAATATTTGAAAGGTTCTGGGTCGGCATATGTTCATAACCATCATGGCATAATTTAACACATTGATGAAAATTATATGGGACTACATGTATATCATGTATCTATGGATTACCTAAGAGTAGATTATAATGAAGATAATAATCTAAGATGTGAAGATTAGTATGTAACTTCTTAGGACCAAGAAGGAGATCTAAGATGAGTTCCTAAGGTAGATTAGGTAACATTATCGCAGCCTTGCACAATAGTGGTGGTTGTATGAATTGTAGTAGGATAAATAGACATAATTGTAAGAAAATAATGTGAGTATATATTTAATCCAAAACCATTATTGATCAACACTCACCTAATGAAAAACCCCGATTGTGTGCAATAATAATAAGAGGGGAAAATGTGTCATTAGATATATGTGGAATTTCTTTTTCAAGAAAATTTATGGCCTTTTCAATTATATTAAATGTATCCATGAGAGAAGAAAATGAATTTGGATATGTATCATTAGCCAATGTGAAAGAGTGTAAATAATCTTCTAAAAAAATTGCAAACATGTGCTTTCTCAAGTAGCTCTAAGAGAGTTATATTAGAAGGGGTATTAGTGAGTTGTTCCAATATATCATAACCCTTGGAGTGAGCAATTATTTTAGCTAAAGGATTTGCATGTAGGGTAGTTAATGGTGGGTTACCCCAATTGGGTTCCTATAATGTCATATCGCAACTCTATTGAAAGTGGGAACAAGAGGGGAAGTGTTAAAGTTTGGCATGTTTTCCATTGTGATAGGAATTCTTTTAGATTGTATATCTGTATAAGCAATGGCCATATCATTCATCTAACAAGAAAGAACAATATAAGGGCTCTCAATAATATGTGAATTATGAGCATGGTCATGGTTAAAGGGATAATAACATGTACCAAAGATAGGGGATTGAACCCTTAAGTTTAAAGTCAAGATCCTACAACATTGGAGGTAGATTTATGATGATAAGAAGTATAAATACACAAATAACACCATGGTCTAATGAGAAAAGTATACAAAAATGAAACCTAAGGAAGTTAGGGTTTGATCTAAAATATTCAATGCAAAAATTAGACTCACCCAATGTTTACACCCTTTATAATATTAACTTAATATTAAATTTTTATGGAATGCTCAAAAAACCAAAAAGGAATGTAGAGTTAGAATATTAGGTGTTATTATGATTAATTAACTTCCAAATTTAATCATGTAATATCTTAATAGTGTATTAGTACTTGTAACTAGTGTTTATAATATGCTATAAGATTGAAAATTTTTGGTGTGTGTGTGACATGCCTAGTCATCACCCACATCACCTGGTGATTCATCTCGCCTTGCAAGAGTCATAGGTATTAGGAAGTCAAATGACAAGTGTCGATTTAGTCATAGAATCTGTCATTGTCATTTGCATCGATCAAGGCCATAGGATTTACATTCATTATTTGGAATTGTATCTCCTCCTTTAGTGGCGTCATATATGCGTCGTCATGTCATATACATCGTGGCATCATTGATATTATTTCCTTGTTTAGGCATGGGGTTACACAAAACTCCTATTTGTACTTCCTTTTTTGATCTATGAGCATGAGCGCACCTTTTTCTTATTTGCATATTCTTTCCATTGTTTGAATGTTTCTTATTATGTTAGAGCTTGACGTTGCCATCGAGTGCAACTTCGTTGTGGTGCATTATTTTCGACATCGGTTCTTGCGAATCCCTCTTTCATGGTATCAGAGCTGGTTTTGGTAAAACGTGCACTCTTCATTTATCAATTGCTTATTACTTCTAGTTTCTTCTTATTTCCTCATGCAAGTTTTTTCGATTATTATTTTGGAATTGTATTGCTCACCTCGTATTGAGGTTTCAATAGTTACAAGTTTGAGAGTATTTGGTTGGTTTTCTTTACTGAGTTTGTTCAGATTGCTTCTATTCTTGTGAGCTCATTTTTACTCTGGCATGGACCTGTGGTTCATTGTTTTCTCGAGGTCACCATTGCATGGATGTTTTCTACCTGTTAACTCGTTTGCATTGGTGAACCCGCTTTTTTTCAGAACATTTTTTGATTTGGAGGCTCATTTTTGGTTTGCTCATGCATTACTTTGTTGTGCATTGGGTTTGATACCTCTCACCTTTGATCTCTATGCTTATTTTTAGCACTATCGGCACTAGTTTCACCTGTCTGCGTGCTTGGTCTGAACGTGGTTACTTTGGATGTTTTGGCCTGTGGTTGATTCTCCCCCACTCGTGTATTGAACACCTTGGCTCATTACACCGACACTCCAGTTTGGATTTACTTAGGTTTTCTCAAGTCTCTGTGTGTGGTATTGCTCACTTGGCCTTTCAACATGCAAATGACTTCTGCATTGGTCTTTGATCTCAAACTGATTTGGTAGCTCAAGTTTTGTTTCTAAGTGAACTTGGGCCTACGGTGATCAACTTTGGATTGTGCATTAGTATCCACTCACATTGTAAAATTTCCACAACTCATGTATTGACCTATACTTTGGCTGCTTTGCAATACAAACCTACACCCGCATTGGTAGTTTGTCCCTTATTCCTCTCTATGTTGAAATTCGGTTGTTGGATATTCCTCTACCCCCAGATATTTGGCTTTATGTGTCTGCTTAGGCTCATTGTTGGTGTGCGTAGGAACCTTCAATTCCTTTAATCCTCCTTTTCGTTGTCCTTTCCCCGTAGCACTCAAAACTTCCACATCTCAAAGACTGCATGTGGCAATGCTTCAAAGTCCACCCCACTGCTCACTTTGACCAAGTCACTCCTCTCCAGCTACTTCCCCGTATCTTCTCAACTCAGTCATTGGTCCTCACTTCTCATCAACTCAGCTACCTCCCACGTGGTAAGTAAAGTTTAAATAATGAGTTTTATGCTATATAAACTTGTATAAGCATGTGTGCTCTATTGGTAGAGGGAGAGACTTCATATACAGGTCTAGATTTAGAGTCTTGGGCCTAGCCCTTTTTAGAATTGATTGTTGGTAAATCAATCTCCCTTTAATTTTTAAGGTGTACAACTTTAATTGGATTTGTAAACCTTTTTTGGGGTATTTTTTCTTGTTTTAATATCCTTCCTTTGAGTGACGAAGATAGAGGGTGAGGTCTGGGGTTGGCGGGATGCTAATCCCCCCTCATAATAAAAAAAACCCTTCTAAAATTCAATGTCATTTCCAACGAGCATACATACAACACCCTTGGCATGCATTTAGGGCACTTTTTTAATCCATTTGCAAGCTTATTGGCATTTTCCATCAGTTGCAGGAATTGTTTTTTACTATAACTTTTGACTCGTTGCTTGGATTTGAGAACTTCTTTAGTCAAAGTTGCACGTTTTTTCACACTCTAGATGATGGGATTATCGGTTTTGTAAACACACTATTTTATAAAGTGTTGTATTCTAGGGGGTGTCTTTGTATTTCTTAATTCATCTCATTTCGAATCATCTTGAGCTTTGTTCTATCCCTTTTATTGCTTGTGGACTTGTGAGCATGTCCGCCATAGTCTTACAACAAAGGGATTCTTTCATGTGACATGAGACACTATTTCTCACAAGGATTTCTCTTCTCTTCTTGTTTTCACTCGTTCTTGTGCTTGCTTATGGTGTCAAATTATTGCGCCTAATGAACCTTGATTGTTGTCTCCACTCTTACATGTTATTATGCTGATTGCAAGGTGAGTGATATATTAGTTCTTGGCACACAGTCGCATCTGATTGTAATCAATGCACTAAAATATAAAGTGCCACAAAAGGGGGTTAAACTAGTATTCTTTGGAGGCTCCTCTCGTCATGGACATTGAATTTCATCACTCCGTTGTTCAACTAGGACCAGGAAACTACCTACAATGGAAGAATGGAATACTTGATCATTGCATTATGTATAACTTATTACCACATCTTCTTGGGATGACACTGAACCTATTGACCACATTCATCACCAAAATTGGTTGAACGAGAATGATATGGCATACGGGCTTCTTTGTCTTACTATACCGGAGGACCTTCAACATCGAATAGAATTCACAGAGTCTACACACCGAGCTTGGACCTTCATTTAGAATTTTCATGGAGACTTTGATCCTCCTTCATCTGGTTATGGATCTTATGATGATCTTGCATCCATGGAGGAAAGTGAGTTCACCAATACTTTTTCTTACAAAGGGCCACCCACACATATTTCTATGCATGCTCCTTTAGAACTTAGTATTGCTCCTATCATAGTTCCTAGTAACTCTCCTCCACAGGACTCTTCGGTTGAATTCTCACCTACACACCATGCTACTTTGGATCTTAGGTTTTTTCCTTCACGAGCATCTACTGATTCCATTGATTCTAGCCTAGAGATTCTACCATCTCCTATTACTTCCACCAACCTCGAGATTGCTTCTTCAAAGGGTTCATATAATCCTCCACAACAGGACATTGATTTCCTTAACTCGAACTTAGATGATATGCTCGAGGATACCAATATCACAGTGAAGCATCTTCTTCCACCTACTACCTCTTCAAAGATCAAAGTTGCCATCACACCAGCTTCCACTGACTCTCCACCGCAGCAGGTTCCTTTTCCCCTTTAGGCTCTCCTTCATCACCACTCAACTCTCTTGATGATATATCTATATTTACAGACTCCCACCTTATGGAGATTGACAGGATTATCACCGCTTCTCTTGATATATTATCTTCTTCCCATATTGGGCCACCATCAAGCACACTCCATGCTCCTCCTCCTTCCTCCACTGATCACAGACCTTTGGTCCCTTCAAATTCTTTAAGATTCTATTGAAAATCATCTTCCGAGGAGCTGGATAGCTCTCTTTACTTCTTCTCCTCTTATTCTTTCTAGAAAGATGTTGTTTGTACATGGGCACCTTATCAGGCCTTTAGTTGCCCCATTAACACATCTTTCTTAGTTGTCTAGGGGAGTCTTCTTTTCTTTTATGGCTTCCTTTTACCTCTTCCTTGGATTCGATGAAGGGGGGTTTTGGTGTGTGTGACATGCATAGTCATCATCCACATCACCTTGTGAGTCATCTCGCCTTGCGAGAGTCATAGGTCTTAGGAAGTAAAATGACAAGTGTCAAATTTTGTCATAGAATATGTCATTGTCATTTGCGTCAGTGCATCATAGGAGTTACATTCCTTATTTGGAATTGTAACTCCTCCTTTAGTGGCGTCATATGTGTCAGTCACATCATATGTGTCAATGGCGTCATTGATATTCTTTCCTTGTTTAGGCATGGGGGTTACACAACACCCCTATTTGTACTTCCTTTTTTGATTTATGAGCATGAGTAGACCTGTTTTCTTATTTGCATATTCTTTCCATTGTTTGAATCTTGCTTATTGCATTGGATCTTGACGTTACCATCGAGTGTAACTTCGTTGTGGTGCATTGTTTTTGACATCGGTTCTCGTGAATCCCTCTTTCAAAAACACAAGAGGGAAGATGTACTTAGCTACACAAAATGATAAAGAATAGATGTGGGTGCACTAACTAAAAATTAGAGTAATGGATATGTAAATACTTTATTTTTTCAATTTTGTTCTAAAACTAAAATCATCTCAAATCGTACACCACTACGAGGAACATCTATATAGTCCTAAAATTTTTGTTTAGTATTGAAAATATTGGGAGATAAGTCTTACAACTTGTTGTGCCCTTCGATGGTCTAAAAATATGCTTCATTGTTAAACCCTAATTTTTTTACAATCCTCAAACCTTTTTAAATCATGTGAATAGAAATAAAACCCTAACCATTTATAGAAGACCCTAAAAGAAGGTTATTTTTTGGGTTAATGTGCAATTCATGCACTTTGAATACATCATCACTACTCTAAATATGTCTCAAAGCACACATATTGTTCCATCTATCATGTGATATCAAGATGAATGCAACTAGTTGATAACTTGAGTTAATGTAAACATGGTTGATGTTAGGGTTGTAATATTGAGTGAGAAATTGTCTTAGTAAAAAATTTCCCAAGAATAACGATCATAGACTATGAACTAAATTTAAAATATAAACATGAACTGATTCAACATTAAGAGTGACCCAAAATAGTCACCCACATTGTATAAAATAAGGTGATCTCATTAGATATTGGTAATGATGATTACATAGCAATATGCAAGCAAGAAATGTAAGCTAAGTGAAGATGCATGATATTGACTCATAAGAAAATATATTAGATAGTTTATAATTCCTCCTTGAAGGTATAACTACTAGAAATAGAGGGAGCGTTGGGTGAAACATATATTCAAAAAAAAGATAAGTGATTTTTCAGTGGTTTTTTAACTTCTCATGGGTTTCCCACTTATATCTTGTGTTTTTGTGTTGTGTTGTGTTCATTTACTTTAATTTTTATTTATAAAATTTAATATCCAATTCATATTAACTTATTTTCAATCATAAACTATAATTCTTGGCTTGCTTATTTTAGTGGATATATAAATATGTAGTGTTATCTATCCCTACATTTCCCACATAGTATCGAGCTCGAGCGATGTTTTTTCTTGTTCAGATAAACTTGTTTTTAGGATCAATATACTCTTTATATCAATCAGAATAAAATAACTAGAAGTTTCCAAAACCCATGAAGGTCTAGTTGTGTGTTTTGCAACCTTTTCACGATCTATAGGTGAAAATTCCATTCCCTATTAATTTGGAAGTTTTGAAAGGTTGAATAAAGTGGGGAAGATAAAAAAACCTTATGTTTTCTTGTGTTTCTTTCTTCCACAACCTTCATAATGATTGGATTTGTGTTTTTGGTCATATGTCACCTTCTTAAATATTTTCTAGTCTTGTGTGATCTTTTCTATGTTCTACAAATTTTTTAAATGTTTCATAACATATCTTCTTGTTTTGAAGCTTAATCAATTGTTGCATAGTATTTTTAGGTGTACCACAACTTTTTTAGTCTTGTGAGGTGTTGTGTGGTCTTTTTTTCTCATTGTGTAGCATTTTCTAGTCTTGCGCATATTTTTAGTGTTGTGAAGTATTCCCTTGGTCTATGATTTTTTTCTTCTAGTGCAACATTCTTCTTTAATGTGTAGAACCTTCGTTGTTATGCATTTTTTCAAAACTCTAAAAACTTAGAAATATATAAAACACCCTTTACCTTATCTTGTAGATTTCCTTGTCTTGTGGACTGGATTCCTTTCTTCGCAACTTATATTTTCTTGTTGTATGAATTCCTTTGTTCTTGGGATTGCATTTTCTTGTTGTCTAGATTTTTGTATTCTGCAACTTACATTTTCTTGTTGTGTGGGTTCCTTTGTTCTGCAGATTGCATTTTCTTGCTACATAGGTTCCTTTGTTTCATGACTTACATTTTCTTGTTGCATGGATTCCTTTGTTTTGTGACTTACATTTTCTTATTGCATGGATTCCTTTGTTCTATGACTTGTATTCTATTATTGTGTAGATTCCTTTATTCTGCATATTTCATTTTCTTTTTGTGTGGATTCCTTTGTTTCATAGCTTTTTCCTTAGCCTTCCACGTATCATACTAAAAGTTCAAAAACCTACGAAACATTGTTTCTTTGTTCCGTAGTTTTTCAAATTTCAAAAATTCTATATTTGTTTCTATATTGCCTTGTAGCCTTTGACAACTAGTCCATTTTGTTTTGTATCCTCCCTTATTAGTTTTAATATAATTGTTAAGTGTTTTTAATAAGTTTCAAGTTAGTTTTAAGTGTTTTTATTTTGTTTAAAAATCTGTGGAATTTAATTTCTTCTAACCACGAATATTTACAACTAATTAAAACCTATATAACACTATTTTTATTCAAAATTTACTAATTTTTTTCAAATATGGCTAGTTCATATAATTTTTACATGGATAACTCGTAGTCATTGAATGGCACTAACTATAGTATTTGGAGTTTTAGGATTAAACTTATACTTATGGCTATAAAGATATAGGATTTGGTTAGTGGTGTTGAAAAGAAACTCACTGTGAAATAAGTTATCCATGATAACTTGAAAATCTTCTCCTAAAAGTCCCAAGAGGCAATGTCAATCCTATCCAAAACTATCAAAGATGATTTTTGTTACATATAGGACACATGTAGTCTCCAACTAATGCTTGATACAATCACAAACCATACATGAAGGTAACTTCCTTTCTAAGATAATAAAACTAATTATGGAATTGTTTACAACTCCAATGAAATGAGATGAAACGATAGTTAATTATCTAGAAAAAAAATTAAGAACATTAAGGCTCAGTTAGATGGTTGTGATTTTCAATTGTTTTAAGATAAATTTTTATATTTTATCATTCAGATTAATATTCATGAGAAATTTAGAAATTATATCTCTATTTTGAATTCTAAATATCAAAATGAGTTTGATTTACCTGATTTAGATACCTTGTCTTCTCTACTCATTCAAGAAGAAAGAGTGATGGAGAACTTTGAATTAGAAGATAATTCCTCTCACGGTTTTTTTCTCCTAAAATTAGAAATTTGTTTAAAAATCATAATATTAGCAATGCTAAATCAAACTTTAAATCTAAATTTAATCCTAAAAACAATAGGAATAAGAAAAATTTTAAGGTTAAGTTTGATGGAACTTGTACTAAATGTGGAAAATTTTGTCATATAAAGCGATTGACTATTATTCTAAAACTAATAATGTTCATAATAATTCTAAAAATAAGAGATTCAATAAAAACAACAACAAGAATAGAAATCAAAATTAATCTAAAAACAAAACTAATAAGTTTGAGAAAAGTATTTCTCTTTATACTGATCTTTCAACCTATAATGACAATGAATGGATTCTAGATAGTGGTGCATCTAGGTACATGAAATATATTCATGAATCCCTCTTTGATTTTGTTGAATATCATGATAATATATATCTAGGAGATAATTTTATTATTTGGTTTGAATGTTGTGGTAATGTTAAGTTAACAAATGGAACCATTAGTAATGTTTTATTTGTTCCTAACTTAAAGAAAACTATTTAATCATTCTCTCAATTATCTATAGAAAATTACAAATTTGTTTTGTTAACAGATAAATGGTATGTAAAGAATGAGCTTGGTAATATTATTGTTGCTAGTTTTCAGAAGAATGGATTGTATATTTTTCAAGGATTTGTTGTTAAATCTTGTCTTTCTTCTTCTTCTTGTAATGTTGTTCAATTATGGTATGAAATTCTTGGGCATGTGAACTTAAAAATTATATTTCAAATATCTCACCTTAACCTTGTTATAGGTCTTCCTAAGTTGAAATCAGACCATGGATCTTGTGAAAGTTGCTTGCATGGTAAGAAACATGTAAAACCATTTCACAAACATCATGAGTCTAATTCCTCTAACTTTCTTGAGTTAATCCATAGTGATGTAAGAGGTCCTTTGGAAATTCCTTCTCTTGGTGGAGCCTTGTATGTTTTTAGTTTCATTGATGAATTTTCTAGAATGACTTGGTGTTATTTCATTAAGAAAAAATTTAATGTTCTATCTAAGTTTCAAGAGTTTAAAGCCTTGGTTGAAAACATGGATAATATGAAAATAAAGAGAATCAGAACTAATAATGGAGGTGATTATGTAAATAAAAATTTTTATGAGTTTTTATGTCTTGTGGAATACAAAGAGAGTTAACAACTCCATATTCCCCACAACAAAATGACATAATTGAAAGGAAGAATAGAACAATCATAGAAATGGCTAGGACCATGCTTCATGCTTCTAAAGTACCTAATTTTATTTGGGATGAAGCCATGAAAACTATTATTCATATTCTAAATAGAATTCCTACTAAATATTTGCATCAAACTACACCTCATGAATTTTGGACCAAACAAAACCTTGATATCTCTCATTTAAAGATATTTAGTAGTCTTTTTTCCCTTATCATTCCTAAATTTAAAAGACAAAAACTTGATCCTACCTATTATCCTCGCATATTTTTTGGATATTACATTCAAACAATAGGATTAAGAGTTTATGATCCAATCAAGCATGTGAATGTAGAAAATAGGAATGTGCATGTTCTAGAGAAAGCATTTTGTTAAATCTCATGTCTTCCCTCCTCTGTGTTTCTTGAATATATATCTCTTCAATTTGATAATCCTTCTTTAGATAATATGGAAACTAATTTTCAATAGGTTGATAATCCTTATTTTGATACAATGGATGAATATATTAAGGGATCTTCTTCTCAAATTGTATCTAAATCTAGGATTCCTAAATGGGCTCAAAATCTAGTTTCTAATTCTTAGCCAAGTAATTTGATAAATATGACTAGTAGTCATAATACATATCATACCTTGTCAACTATGTATGAGATTAAACATAGATATTTTAAATAATCCATCCTAGATGAAATATGGATTAATGCTATGAAATTTGAATACAATGCTCTTATAAAGAATAATACTTGGGAATTAGTTCCTCTTCCTTCTAAAAGAAGCATTGTAGGATCTAGATGGTTATACAAAATTAAATATAACTCTATTGGTAAGATTAAAAATTTAAGGATAGATTAGTTGTTAAAGGGTTTACTCAGAAACCTAGTTTAGATTATGTTGAAACCTTTTCTCTTGTTTCCAAAATGAGCATTGTTAGAATTATTCTAGCTCTAGATGCTCAACATGGATGGGAGATTCACCAAATGGATGTGAAAAATACATTCTTAAATGGTGATTTGAAAGAATAAATTTACATGCATCAACCTAAAGGTTTTAAATAATTTGGTAAGGAATTATATGTTTGTAAGCTTAACAAATCTTTATATGGTCTTAAACAAGCTCATAGAGCTTGGTATGCTAAATTAAATAACTTATTTCAAGATCTTGGTTTCAAAAATGTATATATATATATATATATATATATATATATATATATATATACTAATAATTATTTGTTTGTAAAATTTAAAAAAAATCATATTATTATTTTCTTATATGTTGATGATATCTTGATTACTAGTAGTGATAAGAATATAATTCTTAGAATCAAAGATGAGTTAAAACAACATTTTGAAATGGCTGATTTAAGACTGTTAAATCATTTCTTAGGCATGATTATTTGTCAAAATAAAAAATTTATTGTTGCATCTCAAACATAGTATGATACTAACCTTATTAAAATATATAATATGATTGATTGTAAACATGTCTCGGTCTATGGAAGTTAGAATTAAATTAGATAAAAAACTTGTTTGTGATAAATTTAATCCTACTTTATATAGAAAACATGTTAGTAGTTTGATTTATTTAACTATCACTAGGCCTGATATATCCTATGTAGTTGGAATTGTTTCAAGATCTATGCACGATCCTTATGAGGAGCATTGGAAAATGGAAAAAAAGATTCTAAGGTATATCAAAGGTATAATCAATTATGGTTTTTACTATTATTCTTGTGATGATGCAAATTTATTTAAATATTGTGATTTTGACCATGTTGTTGATATTGTGGGTTGAAAATCTATGTCTTGATATATTTTAAAGTTAGGTGAAGGTGAAATCACTTCCGTAGTAGCAAGAAGTAGCCAATAATATCTATCTCTTCTACTAAAACAAAGTATATAAGTGTTATGGAAGTAGCAAAGGAAGCTCTGTGGCTGAAAATATTTTTGATGAACTTAATATGGGAATTAAATCATGCACACTTCTTATATGTGATAGAAAAAGTTACACTACTCTTAAAACAATTTAGATCAACATCAAAGAACCAAACATATTGAGATTCATATGCTTTTATTCAAGATAAAGTTCTACATGGTGACATAACTATAAAATGTTGTTCTACTAAAGATCTGGTTGTAGCCATTATTAAAAACCCATTATGGGGTAAGTGCACCAAGTTGGGGGCCAAAAAGTGGACAAAAACCTGAAAATGAGTGAAACACAATCGCGTTATGTTTTCCTATGCTCGAATTCATGAACCTAAAACACATACGTGTTTCTATGAACACAAAACGCGTACGTGTTTTTCTCTATTTGAAGTTTGTAGGGACTGGAAGAAGTCATATTTAGTAAAATAGATATGAAGTATAATTTTTCTTTTATTATTTCTTTATAATTTTATTATTTCTTATACTTCATAATTTCTTTTACTAAATATAAGAAGTTAGGGTCACTCTGCACTTGATGGAAGTGGTCCCGTAGTTCTGATAGTGATAATATAGAAGATAGTTTTTCAAAATCTAATCTAGTCAGTACTTACTCATTTTCAGAATTTCAAAGAATGACCTAAAACTTTCAAGCCATATATATTGTAGTCGGTATTTGTTTTGTGAAAACATATAATAGTTTTGTAGGTTTTTGACCTTTTGGATTGGATTTTAGCCCTACCACTGCTTGAATTAGTACTAATTTTGAAATTTGGTCCATAATTCACTTTAGTGACCACAAATCAGCTCTATGATGCTTGTCTATTTCTTACTAAAATGAGATCCTTACTAAAATGATGTTTAGGGTTTAGGGTTTAGGGTTTAGTGTTTTGAATTTAAGGTTTAGGTTTTCGGGATTTGGTGTTTAGGTTTTAGGGTTTAAAGTTTAGGTTTTAGGGCTCAATATTTAAGGTTTGGGTTTTAGGATTTAGGGTTTACGGTTTAGGGATCGGGGTTCGTAATAGGGTTTAGGGCTCAATGTTTAGGGTTTAGGGTTTAGGATTTAGTGTTTAGGGTTTAGGGTTTATGTTTTTTGGCTCACGATTTGGGTTTTATGGTTTAGAGTTTAGTGTTCACAACTCATGGTTTAGGGTTCAAGGTTTATTGTTTAGGGCTCAATATTTAGGGTTTAGGGTTTAGGTCTCGTGGTTGATTTGTTAGGGGTTAGGGTTGAGGTTTTAGGGCTCAATATTTAGAGTTTAGGGTTTAGGATTTAAGGTTTAGGGTTTCGAGCTCGTGGTTTTAGGGTTTAGGTTTCATAGTTTAGGGTTTAAGGTTTAATGTTTAGAATTTAAGGTTTAGGGTTTAAGTTTTAGGTGTTAGGTCTCGTATTTAGGGTTTGGGTTTTAGGGTTTAGGTTTTCGGGCTTAGGGCTCGGGGTTGAGGGTTTATGGTTCATGGTTTAGGGCTAAGGGTTTAGGGTTTAGGTTTTTGGCTCGTGGTTCGGGGTTTAGGTATTAGGGTTTAGGTTCGTATCTCATGATCTAGGGTTTATTGTTTAGGTCTCTAGCTAAAGGTTTAGGGCTTAGGGTTTAGGGTTCGGGGTTTAGGGCTCAAGGTTTAGGGTTTATGATTTAGGGTTTATGGTTTCGGGCTCATGGTTCAAGGTTTAGGTTTCATAGTTTAGGGTTTAGTGTTTATAATTTAATGTTTAGGGCTTAAGGTTTAGGGTTTATGGTTTAGGGTTTAAGGTTTAAGGTTTGAGGTTTAGGTTTTAGGGATCAGTGTTTAGGGTTTAGGGTTTAGGGCTCAGGGTTCAGGTTATATAAATATTACCCACTACAACTATCTTATTTTACCCATCGCATGGGAAATATTTCACTCATTGTAATTTTATGTGTCTTACCCATTCTTATTAGTAATTGACAGAGAGTATTCAATGAAAAATATTCATCGACTTCGTAGGCAGAACATTCAAAGAGAGTCATCACAATTTGATGTATTTCATCTATTGATATTTTGAAGGAGGGAAATGTCAAATTCTTGAATGTCCAATCCTTCCACAGACCCCAGTAGTCCTCGATCCTTGGATACATGGAGACACCATTACTTGGCTTCCATTTATAATGATAGAGATATTTGTAAATTCATGTTATGACCTCTAAATCTATATGAATTTCAAGTTTCTTGGAAATCACATCACACCCTTCACTAGGATTGATGACTACCCCTATATTTTTTAAGGCACTTTTGAAAACATCCATGGGTTTATCATATAAGGAATTATCAATGAATGGAAGGTCACTAAGTCGTAGGCCAAGTGACTCCCATTTAGAACTAAACAAGAAATATTTACTAGGCGATTGATAACCCCTTTGTGTTCTTATCCATTCCCCTGTTTCTATGCTTATTTTAAACACTTCAAGAAGTTCTCACGTATTTACTATCCATTCCAGTGAACCAAGAACTTTCTCTTTCTCCAAAGGAGAGGATACCGCAGGAAATTAAATTATGATCCTACACCTCCACATTGGTATATTCTCTATGTTTCTTTTGTTTCCTTTAAGATTATTTTTTTATTGTGATCGTTATTTTTCCAGCTTCTAATGGGTCATCATGGATTGTATAACACCATACATGGAAATATGAGAAATGTGAAAAAAATTCGAGTGTGAATAAATTTACATTCAAGAGTGCACGTATATGTGGGGAGAAACAAGTTTGGAAGATATATGGAATATGCATTGCAAGACATAAGGTAGATGCCATATCCATTTAGTTACTTGTCCCACCTCTCATAAACAAGGTAGTTTCATAAGAAAACTCAATGATGGTTCCTATCACAAGAGTAGGAAATATAGATGAAATATGGTCTGGGTTTAGGGTTTAAGGTTTAGGGCTCATGGTTCGGGTTTAAGGTTTAGGGTTCAAGGTTCGGGTTATGGTTTAGGATTTATGGTTTAGGGTTTAAGGTTAAGGGCTTAGGGTTTACATTTTAGTTTTTATGGTTAG
The DNA here is from genome assembly GCA_018340775.1 of Taxus wallichiana var. yunnanensis. NCBI lineage: Eukaryota > Viridiplantae > Streptophyta > Pinopsida > Cupressales > Taxaceae > Taxus > Taxus wallichiana. The sequence goes on along the minus strand of CM031240.1, from coordinate 746,548,823 downwards.
GGTTTACAGATCAAGGTTAATGATTTAGGGTTTAAGGTTTATGGTTTAGGGATTAGGGTGTATGGTTTATTCGGTGTTTTAGGGTTTAGGGTTTAGGATTTAATGTTTAGGGCTCGAGGTTTAGGTCTTAAGGTTTAGGGTTTAGGATTTAGATTTTAGGGCTCGTGGATAAGGTTGTAGGGTTCAAGGCTTAGAGTTTAGATTTTAGGATTTGGTGTTTAAGGTTAAGGGTTTAGGGTTTAGGATTTAGTTTTTATGGTTTAGGGTTTAGAGTTTAACATTTAGGGCTTATGGTTCATGGTTTATGGTTTAGGGTTTAGGGCTTAGGGCTTAGGGTTTAAGGCTTAAGGCTCGGGGTTTAGGGCTCATGGGTAAGGGCTGAATGTTTAAGGTTTAGGTTTTAGGGTTTAGGTTTAAGGTTTGTCTAAGGATCATGGTTCAAGGTTTAAGGTTCAAGGTTTAGGGTTTAGGGTTTAGGGATCAAGGTTTACGGTTTAGGGTTTAGGGTTTCAATTATAGAATTTAAATGCTAAAATATTTAGGTTGAATGCTTGAAATCCTAAAAATTACCTATGTACTAACCAGATTATACTATAAAAACTATCTCCTAAACCGTGAGTCATGGAGTTGTGAGACTAATTCCATAAGGTGCAGAGTGACCCTAATTTCTTATATTTACATAAATAAATTTAAAATATAAGAAATAATAAAATAGAAATAATAATAAATGAAAAATTTATACTTAAATATAAAATATAAATATAAATAAAATCTATAACATATACACGTTATAAGCATGTATGCGTTATAACGCGTACGCATTTTGTGTTTTATCTTTTTCCAAGCCATGCCTCAAGGCTTAGGATCTAGTTTGGATCCCTAATCCTAGAGGCATAGACTTGCATAAACACAACAAACAATGTGTTTTTGCAGGAAAATGTAAAAATGCCACTTCCTCCATGATAAATCAAAATAAAACAATAAATTCATTTAAAAACATTATACCACAACGTAGAGCAGAGTTTCTTCTTTCTAAAAATATAATTTTTCAAATTTTCTGACTAATATAAGGTTTCCATATTATTTATTTTCTAACTATGCCTTTTTATAACTATTTTTTGAAGTTTAAATATGTCTATATTTCATCGTGTATCTTTTGGCTCATCAAAATTGAAAAAAATTATATTAGCACAAACTAGGCCTAATTTTATACATATTCAAAAAAATCTAATTTTTGATATTTTTTGAGGTAGTTAGGGGGCACGGTCGAGCTCTGTTATTTTTCAAAACATAAAATTTTTGTACTAGAAAAATCATAAAAAAATAAATACTTGCTAAAAAAATCTAGCACAAACTAGATGCTCCTAACTATCTTTCTACCAAAGGGTTTTCAAAACTACTAAATGGTGCTCAAAAATGGTGGGGGCACAAAAGTCACTATGTTATGTTTTTAACAAAAATAGGAGCACTGTTGGTATTTTAGTTATTTACACATTTAAACTTGTCCATTTTCAATGAAATTTAGTAGCTTAGAAACTAGACTCAAAATTCTACTATTCATGTTTATACAACATCTTCCAATTTTGAGTGTAACTATTTCAAAAAAACTCATACAAGTTGAAGTTTTTTATTTTTCAGAAAAATGCTTCCACTTAAGACCCCCTTTTAACCCCCCAACTTGGTGTACTTACCCTATGTGCTACAAAGTTTTGGAAATTTCATGCTATGTTGGGAATTTCAAATTTTGGTTCAAATGATCATGTGAATGACTTTGATCTTTACCTCTGAATGATATGAGCTATGGCCTTTAAGACTTTCTTTTAAGGGGAAAATAAGAAGGGAAATTTAACAACCTTCTCGTATAAATCCACCTTTTATCAACCTGATTGTGTAAATTATAAACTCCCTCTAATATTTCCATTTTGTTTGAGTAAATTTTCACTATGTGAGTTTACCTGTAATAACTAGTGAATAATTAGACATGAGAGATTCTTTTTTTATAAAACACTCCATGACATTTTGTAAGACTTCATATGTAATCAGTTTATCTTGAGATTTCTTTTTGTTCATGTGTATTGTGGTTTTTATTAAACTGTGGAACACTTGCTTTGTGTGATGACCTATTGAAGACCACATAGCACTAAACAATTGTATCGTGGCTTGTCTAAGTCTATGGGATATTGTGGTAGTGTACCATAGAGTTTCTAAACCCATAGGACACTGAATTAGTGCACAACAAAATTATAAAATCCATAGAATAAAGGATTTTCGTGCATGTTAGCCTAAAACACTTGGATGTTTTAGGGATTTTTATTCCTTTTGTACAAAAAGGTGACTTAGCATGTGTTATTTAGAAAAATATTTGTATATTTACATGCAAGCTTAAATATTCATGTGATGATTTATGGATTGTAATTCATTTTGTCTTAAAAAACAAATTTGCATGTTTCCCTACTTAAAATTAAGGGGAAGTGTTAAGGTTGTAATATTAAGTGGGAAAATGTCTTAATAAAAACCCACCAAAGACTATCGATCAAAGCTTATGAATGAAATTTAAAATATAATCATGAACTAATTTGGCATTACGAGTGATCCAAATTGGTGACCCATATTGTATAAAACAAGGTGATCTCATTATATATCGGTAATGGCGAGCAATAAATGTGAGCTAAGTGAAGATACATGATGCAAATGAAGAGAAGAATGATCTCAACTCATGAGCGAATGTATTAGACAATTTATAATTCCTCCTTGAAGGTGTAACTACTAGAAATAGTGGGAGTGTTGGGTGAAACATATATTCTCAATAAATATAAGTGATTTTTCATTGGGTTTTTAACCTCTCATGGTTTTCCCACTTATATATTGTGTTCTTGTGTTGTGTTTTGTTCATTTACTTTCATGTTTATTGATACAATATAATATCTAATCTATACTTGTGATATAATTCATATTAACTTGTTGTTCAATCATAAACTATAATTCTTGGATTGTTTATTTTTGTGGATATATAAATTTGTAGTATTATCTATCCCCACAATTCCCCGACAATTGAGATGGTTATGTTCTTTATAATACATTGAGTAGGGATCTTTGAGTGCTTGGAAATGAGGGAAGATGAAATCCTTAACCTAGTTGAGTGCTTCAGAATTGTAGTAGTGGGTACCCTAATGGATGTGCATTAGATTTAGGAATATTTAGGGAGCCTTGGGTGTCATTTATGTGTATTTACAATGATAGTACCAAGTGATTTGTTATATTCTTACTAAGTGATAAATTAGGTAATATTAAATTTCTTATATATGGTCGTAAAGGTAAATTATATTGTAAAGGTTGACCCATAAGGGTTAAAAGACATAAAAAGATAGTGAAAATAAAAATAAAATTGGAATATGTGACAAGATATAAGACTTTACAGTCATTGAGGACCGATTCCACATCCACACCTTTCTCGTATAGTTTTGGGCTTGGAGATGGTGGATAATATATAGAAGGTACATCATGATTAAATGGATTCTTATTTATAATTTTTAGACACATCAATTTGTAGGAATAATAAATTTATAATATAGATAACAATAAGTATTTAGTAGGGATATGAAGAGATTTTTTTCTTAGCTAAGATCCACATTCATAATCAGCATTGTCAAAATAATAAATTTCTAAATTTGAGTGCTTATAGTCCCTAACATTTTAAATTATTGTGTGTATCTACATCAACAATAATTATGTGCTTCTAATATGAAATGACTACACCATTTTCATTAACTACAATACAATAAGAATGGAATCTACACAAATACTTCCACACATGCGTAAAATATGAAAGCACAACTTATTTAAGTGGAAATGTAGAATTTTAGGGATCATATCTCACACTTTGAGGGTTCCCTATGATGAACTTGTGTGTTACTTACTTTGGGCCATGCCCACATTAATTTTTAATAGTATCCTTGAACCCCTAATTTTTTAAGCATGAATGCCACACCTCCTCTAAGATGAGTGTCATATTTTTCATATGAAGAAAAAATGTATAATTATTAGGATTTCACCTCTTAGTAAAGGTGGTAAATAAATAAATGTCATTTATGGGATATGGTACAAATATCCAATATATCCCAGTCAATACCATCTACAAGTATATAATATAAAATTTAAAAACCTAGCTCCTACATGGTTTGCATATGATGGACATGTTTGAATTAATGAATATGAACATATACTTACAAAATCATAAATGGGAAAAAATAAATTCAAAATAAAAATATGAAGAAATATAAAGACAAAAAGACATGTGTAGTGATTTAGAAAGCCAAAACACACATGACAATACCAAAGTAGTGATGTGATAGTTGTTGGAAACTATTATTAATTATAGGACATAACACATAAGTGTCTGAACACTACCAATATCCCATGGACACTTCTATTGGATTTTTAAAACTATCCCACAGTCTAAAAAATCATAAAATGACATAAAATTACAATGTACTAAAATAAAATACCACGTTTTCTTATGCTTAGTATGGTTATGAGTATTCCACCTCTAGAAATGTATGTAACTAGCTCTGACACATAATGATGTAGCACTTAAGTGATCCAACATCATGAAAAATTAGAGCTAAAATTCAACAATAATATAGGTGAAAATAATTTCTAATACTATAAATCAAATTTCTATTTATAATTCAAAATAATAATAATAATAAATTAGGGTTTCCTACACTAATGAGATACATGAAAATTGATATATATCTTAAACATCATTTGTCCATTTCTTCTCCTACTAATTATAGTGCAACACATGAATGATAATATTCCATACTATGACATTTACTACTATGTTTACTATCATGAAATGATATTTACTACACATAATATAATTTTTATTGTGATACTATTGGCTATATATACTACAAAGACATTAATTACACTAGGAGTAATTATTTTGCATGATCTATGATTTAATTTATTTTATTTTGCACCCGCTTCAACATATTACGCATACTAGATACTAACATAAAAATCCAATCAATGCACTCTCTTACATGACAATTTTGCTAATTAATATGTTAAACAATAATATCCTATGACATAACTAATTCACTTACACTTACCCATCAAGGAATAATTCTATCTTCTAATGTAACATAAAACCATATCTATCCACTTGGGGTTGCATGACCTTTTTAAATATTTCCACTCTCCTAAGTAGGTTGTACAATTGGAATGAGATCAATATTGACACATCTAAATACTTGTGACATAATTCATTCCTTCATAGACATGTTTAATGAATGATAATATAATGGGGAATATCATTTATCATCCCCTCTAGTCAAAATATTTATTTTTATAAATAATGAAACCATTTAGGGAAATCAAACACTTTGATCAAGCGCGTTCTTATGATGATTATTAATCAGACATGATGATTTCCATATCTCGTGATGATTATCATTTCTTCTATCTTCATAGACTATAAATAATCAAAATCCATTTTGGAATTTTACAAAGGATACTCACATGATCACAAGTTTTCTTATGTTATATAATATATGTGTTGTCATGCAAAATTCTAGCATGAAAATTTGAAAATATTTTCCATGACAACTAAGCCCACGCTAAAAATCCTTGAGTCGGGTAATGTAAACTTACCCTCCAGCCAATCTTTGACTATCTAAACCCCATCATGGCTGAGAGGGATGTGCTAAAAATATTTTAAAGTGTGTTTCATGTGTAGGTAATTTGGTGAGGATAAATTCATGGGTTCATTGTGATTCACTTTGAAGGACCTACTCTCGAAGGCCTAAATAGGCATATTTTCAGGACTTTGACACCTAATGAACACCCTCTGGAGATGAACCAAGAAGAGATAATTCCCCAAGTAGTGTTTGACTAAGATATGATATCGTTAGAAGTATTTTGGGAATTTTTGTAATCTAAGATAATTTTAGGAACAAAATGTGCAACATCGGGCTACTTATAACACTTTGCAGAGAAATGAAAGAAGTGAAAAAGCTAGTGATCTAGTTCCGGATGTTACGGTATTGTCTGGTATTTTTGTGAATTTAATAAATAATTTTAAAAATATAATAATTTATAATTCACATTTCAAAAAAATTCGGAGATTCTCATTGTTAAGATTTTGATATATTGGCCCAATAGTACGGTGAAGATTCCCGATCTCGGTGGAAATTCAAATGAGAATTCTAGGAGTTCCAAAGGAATTTGAAACCTGATTAAAAATTAAAATTGAATATAATACAACTCTCTTCATTATCCATGTGATAAGTTATACAACAAATTTAATTTTCTCTTCAAGTGAAAATTAGACCTTCCAGAACATTTGGTGAGAAACAAAAGGGGGTAAAATTCAAAATTCATGAAGAATTGGCTCCTAAAAGTGGTGTAATTTTTTTCCTTTTGTATTTTATATTCAAAATAATATAAATATTTCCCATGAAACTCTCAAGGAAGCTCCGGGGGAAAAGACTCACTCTCTAGGGTTTATTTTTGGCAGTTATTGGTGAAGGCGAGCTTACTAAAAGTATCTAGGCCACACTTTCACACCTTGAATGAAATTTTTAACCTTTTTAATTGGTTAAAAGGTTAATTGGGTACAAACAGTGCAACCCCATGGTGAGGAGTGATGGGAATGAGTTTTTTGTCACTTAAATTGCAACTTTGGTGGTTAGGTGCAAGTTATCAACTCACATGTAAATATGGCCCCCTCTCCATGTTCCAAAGACCCCCATGACACACTTGGGAATTCTTATTTCACATTTTAACCTTGTGGAAAATTTAAATGGGTGCAAAAAGTGTGACCCCAAGGGAGGAAGAAGATTTGTCACTTAAAACAACAACTTGCATGGTTAGGTGTGCACAACTCAAATTTGTCCCCGCTCTATGATGAGTTGAACCCTTGGCACACTTGGGAGGCCTGATTGCACATTTTCACCTGGTGAAAAAATTCATTAGTTTAAAAAAATTACAACCCCTTTCTTTCTCACCTCCTTCCGTCACTTAAACTCATAACTTGCATGCTAGGGGAGTTGGTAATAACTCACCGTAATGAACCAACATGACCCCCTCCTCATGATAACTTGACCCATGGCGGATTTTTCAAGGGTTAATGAAAGTTTTCACCATTGAACCACTTACTAAATGTGTTAAGTTGAAATGGAGGCTCATGTGCCCATTTATTAAGTATTAACCCTCCCTCAACTCGGGCTAGTGTAAGGGTGTGCAAGTGGGTTAAAGGTGAGTTTAGCTGAACCATGGTTAAACTTTGGGTTTTTAAATCTCCCTTATGAATTTTTGGAGCCATTTTCAAATTTCACCTTCATCCACTGCCTTTTTAACCTAATCACACTCATATTTCACCATGAAAACCCCATGTTGGGAAATACTTTTTGCTCATATCTCGTAAACCCCCTGCTCCATTTTCCATGAGATTTGGATTGAAAGTTCCTTGAAAAATGCCTTTAATAAGCATATTTTCATGCCTCTATTGATTATATCTTATATTTTCTATAGATACATGAAATTTCCATCCAAAAATATCCATTTCTCATATCTACACAATCCTGACGATTGAAATCCCTTGAAAATTGGAGCAAAGGCTTAAAATGAAAAATAAAAACTTTTGCAAGTGGTTTCATTCGAATACGACACCGAGAGTACAAGTTTATATTTTTAGTAATCCTTAATTACAAAACCTACTTAAAATAGTAATTATAATAAAAAAATTCATTCATACTCCTCATTTCATTCCCCCATGATCGAGACACTCAAAAATTGGCAAGATTGACAAAACGCAAAATTGGCCAAAATAGAGCAATAATGATAAAAATGGTCATGTTTCAATCCTTCACACATCATAAAATTCTCTCTCTCTCTCTCTCTCTCTCTCTCTCTCTCTCTCTCTCTCTCTCTCTCTCTCTCTCTCTCTCTCTCTCTCTCTCTCTCTCTCTCTCTCTCTCTCTCTCTCTCTCTCTCTCTCTCTCTCTCTCTCTCTCTCTCTCTCTCTCTCTCTCTCTCTCTCTCTCTCTCTCTCTCTCTCTCTCTCTCTCTCTCTCTCTCTCTCTCTCTCTCTCTCTCTCTCTCTCTCTCTCTCTCTCTCTCTCTCTCTCTCTCTCTCTCTCTCTCTCTCTCTCTCTCTCTCTCTCTCTCTCTCTCTCTCTCTCTCTCTCTCTCTCTCTCTCTCTCTCTCTCTCTCTCTCTCTCTCTCTCTCTCTCTCTCTCTCTCTCTCTCTCTCTCTCTCTCTCTCTCTCTCTCTCTCTCTCTCTCTCTCTCTCTCTCTCTCTCTCTCTCTCTCTCTCTCTCTCTCTAATTTAATTCCCGCATTCTCGATCGATGTGAAGAGCAAAACGTTCGAAATGGGAAAATGGTAACTTTATCTTGAAGGCCATTTCAATTAATTTCACATGGAATGCATGCTCATTTGGTAGATGTAATTGGATTTGGTTTCATTCTTCTTCCCTTTCTCTAGAATTGGAAGGATTTTTTTTCATACTTCACTCATCATTAGTGCTCATGCAGTGGCAGAGTCAAGATCATGGTTGTGTGAACAAAGTGCATCCAATTTCTCCCATGTGAATGGTTGATCATGAAGTTGTGATAGTGTCTCAAGGATCAGAAGGATTTTCTCAATGAGGTAATTCATCTTCTAATGTTCTTAGTGGTCTACTTCTCAAGTGTTCATCACTCCTCTTCTTGGTGTATCTAGGAAGTGTGTAGAAGTGCATCATTTCAAGAGTTTTCAAAAGAGGCAAAGTGTTCAAAATGGTCTTCATCGGAGCTCTTCGTTATTGCATAATTTTGGAGGGTCATCAAGGGTTTGGTTTTCATAATTAAAACCACTATATCTGATCTGCATTGAGGGTAGAGGCATCTCCATCCATGCTTTGGAGCATTCCTTATCTTTTCTCCTCATCATTTCTCCTCTTCTCTCCCTCCTTTCTAATTCTTGAGAGAAATCATCATGATTTGTCTTATGTAATTAAGTGAATCTAATGGTGAAATGTAAAAGTATATTTTAAATTATTTTTGGATAAGATAAAAATATTTTGGTTTTAAGGGAACCAAAAAAACCCATACATAGAGAGAAGCTAGTTTTAACTGATAAACCAAAAATAAGCCGGGAGGCAAAGTAAAAAAAACATGACATCAAACCACCACAAAAAGAGCCGATCGCATAGAGTCTATATATTAAACATTACATTTTTTTACAAAACAAAACCTAAAAAGAGAAACCAATAGAACAAAGGAACAAGACCAACAAAATGGCAACCAAAGGCCAACCATTAGTTCTCAATAGCCTTACTTGCATGATCTGGTGCTCGATCTACCATCCTTCCTACCTACAACTTTAATGATCACCCACTTAGGTATTTTCTCCTCCTTTTCCACATTCTTGGTCTTCACACTCATGATATTTCAGGATTTTCTCCTTCATCTCCTCAATCTAAGTGTTCACGGCCTCCATATCGTAACCATCATCGGTCTCATAATTTTTTTTGTCGAAACTACTAAGCAACAACTTCATATTAGGCTTGTTGTCCACCTTGGCCATTTGATCCTAAAGGATAGAGACCCTTTGTTCCTGCATGAAAAAATAAGCTTAAATTCCCCCAATTCTCTTATTCTGGACCTCAATTTTATGGTGACACTCCTTCAATTCCTATATCAAATTCTTATTGACAGTGAGAATAGTATCGGCAGTCGACTTAGCACACATCAACCTAGCCTCCCAGTCCATAAAATATTTTTCCCTATTACCAAAACTCTCACCCACATTCTGAAGCCATCATTTCAAGTTGCACAAAACGTCAACAATCCCTTTAGAATTGTTTTTCCCTTTCATTTTATTCATACATTTGAGGACCGATGACTTGGTTTTGTGGTCAAACTTAGCATCACTATTATTCACAGGCTGAGAAGGGATAATGTTTTTAACTAACATGAGAATCATTCCTTGATGAAGAGGGACAAATTTTCTTATTTTTGTATTTAGAAATGGTGGAAAGTAGGGACCTGTAAAGGAAGAAAGCAAGACTCATGGTTTGGTTTCTACGGAAGAGATTTAAAATGGAGAGATGATGAGAGAAAATATTGTGAAATGAACCTTCAAAAGTCGGTATTTATTTACCACAAGGAAAACATTGGCCCAACGACCAAGAAGGAAAGTATGGGATATGCCATTATCGTAAGAAATTATATTCTTGTTAGCCTCAAAAAAGTGGAAATCTCATGTTTTTATGATTTTTATCTTTATAGATTTTGAGCCCATCCGTTATAAGCTCAATTATATTAGTTATGGATTACTCAAAGAACCATATTTGAACCCCTCTTAAATTAAATCCCCTTCAACCCAATCATTTCTGAAATCAATAGAGAGCACAGTTCATTGCCTTTAAGGCAATCTTTGTATAAACCTAGTGAAGCACCATTATTCCACATCCTCCTGAGACGTGTCATCATTTATCATTTTTATAATATTTTCCCAAGGAATACATGTCCCCGACTATGTCATCGAGATCTGTATGTCATTTCCTAGATGATCAAGAGCATATGTATGTTTATTACCTACTCAATGTGTTTTGGATGTCCACTTTATCAAATGATTCTAAAATCCCATGAGCTTCCTTGATAATGTTGATGAGTTTCCACCCGCACTTACCCTGATCCTTTACAACATTAATTACACATAAGTAATCACCTTATTTAATGATGGATTTTAAAATCATATCTTTACACGTCATGATTCCCCATAGAATAGCCTTAGCTTTTACATAATTATTGGTATGATTACTGATGGGGCACACACAGGTTCCGATACATCTAAACAGTGATCACGAATCGATCTCCCCCTCCGAAATATTGTCCTTTTGTTTGGTCAAGCCATCAAAATTGAGTTTGAAGCAACCATTAGGAGGTCTTGACCATTTAACATTATGGTTGACCATCTCCTTCTTAGGAATGATATGAATGATGTTCATGTTACTCAGAATGTTTTTTTCCCAATTCGAGCTCATTTTACATTGTTTGAGCTTTAAAATTTGAGCATTTTATTTGAGAGACTGTCTCACCTTTTCAATAACCTTTTCCAAACTTGAAACTTTGTTCCTGAAAATATGATTATTTCATTCAATCCATAGACCCCATAACGTGTGAGGGAGGGAAATTTTCCAAATTTCCTTAACCAAATCATGTTGAAAATTGAAGCTCCATTGATTAGGAAGAAGGGCCACATCCTAGGAAGGACCATGTGTAACTTAAAAATACTAAGGATAACAGAGAAGACTTGAAAGGAAAAAGAGAATTCTAGGAAGAGATGTTGAATTGACTCTTCATTACATTTGCAAATACCACATCTATTAGTGATGATCATCCCCCTTTTTCTTAACCTATCCATAGTTAGGATCTTTCCTTTAACAACTTCCTAGAAGAAGATATTGATTTTGGGAATAAGATTCTTATTCCAGACCTTCCTCCAAAGAGTATTGGGTTCAATATGCTCAAAATTTAACAGATAGCCAAACTTGAATCCATACTCTCCAATGTATATGGTCCACCAAATCAGCTCATCCTGAGCTCTATTTTGGGGTACATGCCATTTTTAAGGAGCTTATAAAGTTATTGAAAGGGTTTTAAATTCCCAAGGTAGTGTGGGGACAGAAGGAGGAGGGTCCACATACTCTCTTCATTCTAATAATTACAAACCATTTCTCCATGTTCTTGGTTAAATAATTTCCAAAGCACACTCCATGGCTCTTTAATTTTCGGGCTATATTGTTTATCCATGGATCCTCCCAAAATTTCATCTTATTTCCATCACCAAGATTTCATTTGCTCCCTTTTATCAATAAGTTTCTAGTTTGGCGAGATTATTCTAGAAAATAGAACCTCTAGGAAGCTTCAAATCAGAGAAGAGAGCCAAAGTTCCGCCAAAGGGTCACAATTATTTCACTTTCAAAATTTTGACCTAGGTGCCCTCCTATTTGTGCAATCTCCAACCGACCTTAGCTATTAGAACTGATTCATGAGTTGTATATTTTTTAATCCAAGACCACCTCTATCCTTTGGTTGTGTGATCTTACCTCAAGCAATTAAAGGGATTCTATTCTTTTCTTCTCGATCCATTGCATAAAAACATTTTCTATATGGCTTCAATAGCTTTCCGACTCTAACTGGTAAGGTAAAGATGGACATAATGAACACAATAATACCCTGTAAGCAGCTTTGAAGGAGCTGAGTTTTTCAATCCTATGACAACAATGAACCTTTCCAAGAGGAAATTTTTTTATGAAATCTTTCTATTAATTTATTCCAACCTCATTCCTCTTACTTTTCCCCACAAAGAGGCATTACAAGGTAAGTATCTAGGAGGGCCTTGATCTTGCACTCCAAAATGTTAGCAATCTTGTTTTATTGCTCCTCTCACACATTAATGAAGCGAAACTATTTCTGAAGTTAATCCTCTTCCTAGTAACTTCTTCATATTGTTTAGTGACGCTTTTAAAGACTCGGGCCTCCTTAATATATTCTTGTCCAAGAATAACATGTCATCCACAAAATAATGCAAGCATTGATTCTTCACTCCATGAGCCACTTTAATACCCTCCATACTACCTTCACTTTGGGCCTGGAACATAACCTGCTCAAGGTTTCAGCAACTATAATATATAGGAAAGGTGATAGGGGATCACCTTGCCTCAAACCCCTTTCCAAGTTGAAGAAACCATTAGGATTTCCATTAATTATAACAAAAAATCTCGGGTCTTTAGTGCAAGATTGGATCATTTTGATGAAGTGAGGATGGTATCCTAGTCAAATTAAAATATAGTACAAGAACTCCCGGGATATCCTTCCCGAGAGTTCAATAAAGTGTATCGTCTCATGAATAGTGATTATGTTGTCTAGAATTTGTCTTCCTGGAAAAGGACCGTTGATTTGGGGAAATAAAGTTACTTAGAGTTTCCCTTAATCTGAAAGCCAAAATTTTGGAGATTAGCTTATACATAGTGTTGCATAAGCTAATGGGTCTGAAGTCCCCTAGATCTTTAGCTCCTATATTTTTTGGTATGAGAGAAATAAATGTGTGGTTGATTTGTTGTAGACGCTCGGATCCGAACAAATCTAGGAGAGCCAAAACCACTTCTTTCTTAACAATATACCAATATATCTGAAAAAAGAAAGCAGAGAATTCATCTAGCCCAAGATTTTTTTCACCTTCCATAGCATCTAAAATAGCTTTTATCTCCTCCTCTGAAGGAATGTCTATGATTTCACTATTCTCGGCTTGGATAATAACTACTTCTAAAATATTAAGAAATTTTACTCTAGAAATCTCATCTGAAAGTTGTCCTTCAGCAAACAAGTTCCTAAAGAAGGAAACAATGGTAGTACCTTTTAAATTATAAAAAGTGCGCTTATTTTCTCAATTCCTAGTAAAATGTAGAGTCACAATATGAATAAGGACATGAGTCATGTGGGGGTGGATAAAGAGGTGAATTGTAAAGCTATAAAAGGAGATGATCTCCTCATTGTAAAAGGATGGTTATTCTTGTTTACTAGCTCTCATATTCTCTCTAGGAACAAGTGATCAAATTTCTTCTATTTCCTTTGCTTATGTTTCCTCTTTATCTCAACTATACTCCATTAGAAATGTACTTGTTCAATTTTATGTATTAAGACTTTGTGATTTGTGTGTTTTTTTCCTTGTTTATTCTCATGGTTTCTTCTCATTGAATTCATGGGTAATGTTTTGGTTTTAAAACAATAAACTTTGTTGTACTATTTATTTTGTAAAACCCCCTCTTCATTATTCTCTTCACACCTTTCCTTCAAGCTTTTTCCTCCCTTGTTTTTTCTACAAAAACTTTGCCACATGTGTAGGGAAGTACCCCTATGTGATCCCTAGTTGAAAGATCACCCTCAGTTGATAGAATAGTGTATTTATATTCCCTTTTTATAATCAATGGAGCTGGCCCATTCAACTAGAGGGACCTAGTCCCAAAGCGTTGGTGAAATCCCACGATTTTCCTCGCAACAAATTATTTCACCAATAGTATGTTATATCTATTTTTTATGATGAAATTTTTTTCTCATTGACATAGTTCATTACATTTAGGTGTGCCTCCATATTTACATATAATGATAATTTCTAATGCATATATTGCACATGATACATGCAATCCATTTCATTTTAGATTAGTGATATTCATGATTAAATGCCTCATTCAAAAGGGGGTCCATGTGGTAGGATTATTTCATATATTTAAGTGTTTAAATTAGAGTATTTAAATTTGAGAGAAAAATTACATGACATAGATGGCTCAAATTGGAATTTTACAAGTATTTTATATTGGATTCACATAGACCATATCAAAATTGAGGGACTATATTCACACTTTTGAGAAATCATATTTAAATTTAGGGACAATTGATCATATGGGACATGGATTTTATCCCTATGTACACATTATATTGTAATTTATAATTGGATACATATGGAGAATGATGGTACTACATAATCATGCTTTGTGTATTTTTCCATTCATAGTAGAATATCCATATTTTTCATACAAGTCTATTTCAAAATTCATAAACAAAATTTATTATTTTTGTAAAACATTTGTCATCTATTTGGACCAGGATGGATCACATTCTCCGAGATCATTTGGGTCATTTTGGGCATATGGAATTTCTACTCTGATTAGCATGTACACATTTCAAAGATGAAAAAAGTGCACATACTACCAGGTGCATTCGTTCCTTTTGATTATTCACTTATTCTAGCTTTTAATATTGATTAAATATTTTCTATTATGACATTGATTTATTTTATTTTATTCACGATTATTTGCAAATACACATGGAAATTTTTCAAACATATGTGTGAAAACTAAAATTTCAAACAATCTTATAGGTATGCATATTTTTAGCTCTTTGATCTAATACTTAGGATTACATTTAAATACTAGGTTAGATAAGGGAATTCTACTGGATACCCAAATTTGGTAAAATTTGTGTATTTACAATACTTTTTTATGAATTTATGCATATGGTCTCTCATCCCAAATTAGGTATGAATCAATGTATTGGTATGTGTCTTTGATTATTTATTTGGCTCAATATACTCACATACCCTTTTATTTTATCCTATCTCTTTAATTATGAGTATATCGCATAGATCTTTGGTCCATCTTATCTATATTTGTACTTTTTCCTATTCTTAGGATAGTATCATATGCCAAGGATGGAAACTCTACTAGTGGTATCGAACATGTCTAGTATTTTCACAACTTGTATTTTGTTAATTGTCTTGCATTGAGCACCCATGTGTCAACCTTGTCAATATTTTTGGGTCTTGCTTGATATTTTTACACCTAACTAAATTTATGTTATGGAAGTTCATAACAATAAAGAGGATGTAATGTTTTGTGCTAAGGTATTAGTATGATTTACTTAATTCAAAATTAACCATTCATAACCATAATAACACATTAATAATTGTAAAGATTGATAAAATGATAGATTAAATACACAAGGGAGAAGAAAACATATCTATAAAAATCAGAATAGAGAATATATAGATGTGTAGATAGGTGAAAAAATTATATCGTAGACAATATATGCTTCATTTTAAGATCTAGAACTTGAAAATGAGTAGATTCAGGACCATACAACTATAGTATAGTATATACTAGAATTGTATACTATTGAGCTACAATTGTAAAAATTTAGACCCTTTGGAAATTAGGGTTTAAAAATTCTTATGTGCTTTTATTTCCCACAAATAAATTTGTTTATGTGTCTCTCTTACTCACATAACCTTGAGATCATGTATAATCACCTACAATAATGTCAAACCCCTAGAAACCTACATAACCCTTCATCAAAGAATTAACAAACTAAAAGGAGAAAACATGTGTGTGTGGTGAGGTTGGACTACCCTTAGTGATCAACCCCAATATTGAACCAATCCAAGTGTTGCACTACATGCCCTAATGCAGAGATCAATCCTCATGTATTTTTCTTAGGATTTTGTGCAATTGTGAATGTAAACTAGCTAGCCCCTATGGGCTCCCTCGTGTCTCTTGACACCAAGATAGTGGTATAATTATATGGTATATAATGTACCTAATAAGGTAGTAGTGTGGTGTGATGTGCCTTAACTATGTGACCTAACCCTTTGTTGCTTGAAACCCATATATACTTACTGGAGTAACTTTTCTCTTGTTAAGACATGGCTCTATGACCTTTACATGCTTTGAAATGGAGGAATCAAGAATCTTTGACATATTTGAGTGCTTTATACCAATAGTAGGGACTTATTTAAATGATATGCATCTAATTTTGGTAGATTTAGGAAACCTTCAAGTGCTTTAAAAACTATATTTGCAATATAAAATCATAAGAGTTTCAAGTAAATTTTAAAGTGATGATGGCTTTCTTATATAGCTTTTCATAGGTGAAAAAGTCTAATAAGGTGAACCTTAATAAGATGAAATGAACCAATAAATATATTCAAATCAAAATTAGTGTTGTAGAAAGTAAAATGGAAAGACCATACATGTCACCAAGATCTTGCATGATGACCCTTTGTAGGGTCTTGGACAAGAGAGATCTGAAGTAAAATATAAACTTTTGGCATGAAGTATAGAGATTATTTACTACGTTGATTTGGTAATATTCCTTGAATTGATGATATAGAAGATTGTAAAGATAATTAAGAATGGAAGAGCTATCGAAATGGTCGAATTGGATTTTGAATGTGAGAATTTATATTAGTAAGGGTTAATGGTCACACTTGGCATTGTAAGAGGAAAATTTACCAAATTTAAATGTTTACATCTATCCCTCATTAAGAGTTTAATTGAAAATTACAAACTTAAAGGAAAACCATACATTTGTGTTTGCACACACTTTGTCTTCACTTGACAAAGGGTTTTATTCTATGTTGGTATTAACACGCTCCATGATGAAACCTACAATGTGAAAGTGTATTCAATTGTTATGAAATAAATTGAAATGTAACTCAAATTATAGATAAAACATGGATCTTTGATCTTAGATAAAGTAAGTAATGGAGATGTAAAAATTGAAGGAATACACATATTCATTTAATAGAGGAAGGATTTATCAAGATTTATTTTCTTTAGAGACTGGAACTTTTGCTAAGATTTCAAACAATTAGAGTGGTCATTCCCTAATTTAAGCCAAAAGAAAAACTAGAGTGTTGAGTGGTACTCAACACTAGAGAGAGAGAGAGAGAGAGGAATTGAAATGCCCATTTTTATACTTTTTAAAAGATAAATACCGTCCTACTAATAACTTATTTACTTTAATGCCTTCCACATTTGAGAATCTAGTGAAAGAAAAGGAAGCATAACATATAAATAACTTAGCTACTTTAATACCTTCCAAAATAACATAGACCACACCAATGCAAAGATAAAAACTACACAATAATATGAGAAATTAACACCGAATAATAATAATATAGAAATTGAATTCATTCGGGACGTCAATTACAATGATAGAGGTTACATTTTATAGTGTTTGATCTCCTACAAAGGTGGAGTCAAACTTCATCTTCAATCCCTCATATCACTCTCCATGAATCTCTCAGATTTATCCCTAGGATATCTCTCTCATCCCTTTATTATCTCACACACCAAAATAGCTACGTGAGTTGTTTATTCAACAACTTCACTCACACACAACTATTAACTATATTATTAATATGATTTGTATTAACTCATTATTAATAATATTACAATTTATTAATAATGTCACAATATATTTGTAACATTCACTCCCCTATTATTAAAATTATTAATTCCCAATATACACTCCCCTAATGTTGACAAGGTATAACATAACTCCTTTTTCTACAACGTGCTTCATGGGCTTGCCTCAGAATCTGGATCGAATAAAGGTGTGTAAACTTCCAACTAGCTGACTATCTTTCTGCACATGACCACAACTATGTGAAGGAACACATCCCACATTTACTCCATGAAAATAATGCACTCAAAATTCCATTGGCGGATCATCTTCATAAAGAAGGAAGGCAGTCAGAGGACCACTACATCAGTAAAAGTTTATCTACCTTTTTACATTTGTGGTTTTCTGGATCTACCACCAACCCTTTCCAAATCTATGAGTGTTACAATAAACTTAGAGACATACTCTACAATGTTTTCTACTAGGAGGTTACATATAGGAATTTCTCACACATTATAATTGAACAGGAATGTGACATCTGTTCTTATTACAAAAAAATAAACACATAACTGCCACCATAGCTTTGTGCGGCCCGTCGTTAGTGATTGATGAGAGGTAATTGATTGACATCCATCCTCCATTGCCTTCATCCTCCATATGTGATGCTACTTAGTTAGCAAATGTAGCTTTTAAGCTCATTACACAATTGTCCTGGGTGTCAAATTCAACTGATAATGCACCTCCTCACTATAGATGTCACGTATAAGTGAAAATGCGTCTATGAGGCAAATTTTTTTAGTTTTTGAATTAATTTTTTTAAATACAAAATTTAGACAATGTTCGACTCAAAAATAACACTCCACAAATATTACTTGACAAACTTTTACTTTGATAAACCGACAATGTTGACTTGATGAATTACAAAACATATAAACTAAAACAACTCATCAAAGTATAACATTATCCATCTAATATGGACAAAACAACAAAGAGGTGAAAAAGTTAAAAATAAACGCAACCAAAACTAAACCTTTGAATAAACACTTCCAAACTAGTTTAGTAGTTGTTGTAGACTATGCATGTAATTTCATGATTTTAACTCCATTGTTCGCAGATTTTGTGATTAAATCAATCGAGTTAAGGCAACCTACCGAATTGACGTTTATTGAAGATACCTCTCTAGATTTTGACAGAAATGATTTAGTGTCGCATTCCCGTGCTCACATCTGCAATGCCTCTCATTTGTTGCAAATAGTATCTCTCCTAGGAATTCATAAGAACAACCTACTCTGATACCACTGATAAAAACTACACAATAATATGAGAAATAAACACCAAATAATAATAATATAGAAATTGAATTCATTTGGGATGTCAATTACAATGATAGAGGTTACATTTTATAATGTTTGATCTCCTACAAAGGTGGAGTCAAACTTCATCTTCAATCCCTCATATCACTCTTTATGAATCTCTCAGATTTATCCCTAGGATATCTCTCTCATCCCTTTATTATCTCACACACCAAAATAGCTAAGTGAGTTGTTTATTCAACAACTTCACTCACACTTACTACTAACTATATTATTAATATGAGTTGTATTAACTTATTAATAATATTAAAATTTATTAATAATGTCACAATATATTTGTCACATGCGAGATAGATTTAGGTCTAATTTTTTAGTATTGTATGTTAATCAGAGAACACTTAGTAGAAAGTACACAAGAAGTCCGCATGGGAAAACAAGTCATATTCAAAAGAGCGAATGGATAGGGAGAACATGCGCGTGGAACAGAAGTTAAGCTTTTCGAGACTTAGAAATTTTCACTCATGAAGGTCTATTTTTAGAGATGGCATGCAGAGCACACAAACAAGGTAGAGACATGTAGGTTATGCATTGGTTATTCTTGGAGGATCAAATCACTTTTTATGGACACATGCAAAAATAGATCTCATTCTTTGTCAATTAGCTAGCAGTAGTCTATTATTAGTGCACTTGCATGTGTGGCTAGTTTTATAAAGGCGCGTGGCTAATAAAGTGGCATACGACCTATTTTGGGAATGGATAAGTGGTGAAGGGAAAGACAATGTAGTAAATTGTGTAATAGGGAGAGAGGAGATATATACAGAGATATGTTGTTAAATTTGTTACGCACATACTAATGTTATTGTAATGAAGCTTTTGTATACTTATTGCATTGAATATAATGGAGGATATTGGCTGAATTTGAATCTAGTATGTTTTTGATCTCATCATGGTTAGTACTTAATTCTTCTCTCCCTTAGGTATAGATCTGGTATGCTCTATGGAATGATGTGTTAGTAATGGAACTATATGTATCTCTTAAGTCTTCATCATGCTAACATCCTATAACAACAACCCTAAAGAGGGACCTAGTACCTTTACACGCTTTGGGTGAGCACTTAGTTTAGGCTAAGTGATGTGCCAACATGTCTAGGGTCTTATTGGATTTGTATCACTGAATTCTAGGCTGCATCATTGGTTCTATTGCCGAGACCCTCTTTTCATTTGTTTTTAGGATGGTTCGAGATAAAGACATACCAGTTGAATTTAGCAAGTGTTGAAGAATGGATACATGATCTGGAAGAAGAATATGCATGGTGATTCAACACTGGATCTAAGTTTAACATACGTGTGTGGGTGGCACAGAGAATCTATATGATAGATTAGATGAGAGATTTTTCACTATCTTTCCAGTAGAATTGTACAAGTGGCTAAGTTCTTATGCATCTAAAAGGAATTGGAGGTATCATGCACTTGTCTAGATGCAAGAAGAATTCTAGGCCCTTTATGATACTGATCTGATTTGGACTAGAGTTGTGGATACATGGTTCTATGGTGCCTTGAATAGTTATATTTTGGAATACTCAATTTCCACTTATTCATGTCCAGAAGTAGCTAAATTCCAATTCTTACGGTATCTAAGGGGAACTTACCTACAAGGCATTCCTCTGGCAATCAAGATATTGATGGTAACCTTGAATCTAGAGAGTAAACCGATGGCTAAATAAACCCCACCACACATGGGGAAGAAGCAGGATTGGTGAAAGATGACATACCTAGCGATAGAAAGGAAAAGAGAGGAAAGGCGGCTTAAGTATAATGAGGCACGTGAGAGGGAGATAGAGAAGTAATGTACCATTGCAGAAAGTATGGCATTGAGGAGAGAGATGGCTCATGAAGGATTTGAAGCTCATGTAGAAGACGTGGAGCCAAGAGCATTAGGAACTCCCCATCTTAGAAAGCATGATAGGGATCCCCCTCCACCTCACATAGAAGTGTGATAGTAGATACTACCCGGGCCTTCAATGCGCATTTGAATCCACCTAGTAACCTAGCCCTTGCACTTGGTTTTCCAATATCTAGTACAACAAGTAATCAACAAGCAAGTTTGGGAAGTAAGAGAGCAAGCACATCAATGACAGGTAGGCCACTTCATTATTATTTGGAAAAAAATTTAGGTGCATCGTTCGCATAGAATATGAGCGCGCCAAGTGTTGGATTCACCTCTGGAAGTGGAACTACTTCACATGCCGTAGGGGTTCAGTATAGTATTACTATTGGAGCACAAAGGAGTATGTCTACAGAACCTATTCTATCTATAGGTTTAAGATTAGGTGGCATAGGTAGCTCTGGTTCAAGTATATCCAGAGGTTTTGCAGGTAGGGGAAACACAGGAGGTTCTAGATCAGGTGGGAAAGGTCCACACCAACCCTAGAATATTTACATGGAAATGTCCCTCCATCTTCCAGAGTATAGGGGCATAGAAGATGCCACTGAAAATGTGCACATGTGTGAAGTATTGTGGCATTCAAAAGGGATCATGGCTTCTAAGCGTAGGGCAAGCCAATTTTCCACTACATTACAAGGGTGCACACACACTGGTACATAAAGTTTGACCCTAATCAGACTTGCATGGATTATACAAATTTAAAGGATGTATTCTTAAAGAGTTTCATATCCTTGAGTTTGAGCGTAAGAGTATAAGTGCACTCAAGGATATTAATCAAGGCACTACCGAAAGTGTTAGAGATTATGATGCATGGTTTAAAACATTGTTATCAAAGCTTTATTATGACATACATGTAAGCCAACATGCACAATGGTTCGTTGGGGGCTTGATTACCCTTTTTAGAGGGCATTATCACATAATAAGTATACTGATCTGTGTAAAGCACTTGAGGCAGCCTTGCGCTCCGAGGAAGTTGAAAGCATAGATACCGGGTGAGCCCATTTTTATAAGCACAAATAGTAAAAATGGTGAAACAATTGAGAAACTGTTAGTAAATTCATTTCATGAGATGCGCACGAGGATTTGGTGCATAGAATTTGAAGTAGAAGGTCACCAAAATAGTACGCTCATTGCTGATGGATTGAGAAATACACCATTTAAACCATGATGCTAGCCACTACCCATTATTTCAACATGTGATAAGGAAGAACGTTTCAAGCTACTGTAAAATCTACAGGCCCACAACTCATGACACATAGGACTACTAGTTGATTGGGCAGATCCATGATGCTATAGATATTAGTGTATGACAAAAAGGAGTTTCAGATAAATCTAAGGGAAATAATGAGCATTAGGATTGGGAGCACAATCAGGTGCACTATGATCAGAATGAGGGGAATTTCGGCGGTCGTGGTAGAGGTCAAGGATACCGTGGTGGATTCAAGGATGAGGTCATGGTGGTGGAAGAAGTGAGTTTCTTCGTGGAACATGTTATACATGCGCAGATCTCTTAACCACTATTGGCACAAATTTCCCCAGAATATTACATGTTCTTTTTGCGGAAAGAACCATAGCTATGAAGATTTTCCATACTTATATGAACATCTGAGTAAGCAACATAAACAAGAAAATGAAGGCGCAGGGATGGTTAGGATACAACACAGTGTGTAAAATCAATGGATGCCCAAGATGGAAGATGAATCTACGGCACTACCAAGTGAAGATCACAACCCGTGCTGAAGTGATACGTGTTAGAGAAGCATTACAATAGAAGCCTACCATCACTAAAGATGAGGTTCTCCATGTATGGTACCCAGATCCTACCTATTAGAAGGATTTTTATTAGGAAACCATGGAATTTCTAAGGAATCCTCAGGGTGAGATATAGTACTTAAAGGAGAAGAAGAAAGCATTAAAGACGGTCCAAATTGATGTAGATGACTTGAGAGAAGTGTGTAAAATTTTACGCAAAGAAAACATCATTCCACTGTTAGGGATTTGGTTAAAAGGGAACATTCCATGTGCAAGTACTTTGAGATTGGATGGCATATCCTACATGAAAATATGCCTCCTCATAACCTAGATTATGACAAGGAAATCACTTTGAATGCTATTATGGATGGGTGGTTGTTGATATATTGATTGATACAGCGCGGAGGTTAATGTTATTACCTTAGATGCATGGGAACAAATGGGAAGACCCCATCAGCATCCATCCTCTAATGTATTATCCATGGCTAATCAGACTAAGGCCACTCCCATAGGAGTTTTAAAAGATGCATCCATTACCATACAAGGAGAAAAGTTCACTGGAGACTTTGACGTTTTAGCGCTAGAAGGGTCGGATAGCTTTCCATCTCTATTGGGGTTTCCTTGGTGTTATGCAAATAATGTTGATCTTTGGTTCAACAAGGGTTATATCAGATTTGAAAATAAAGAGGAAAGGGTTATTATCCCCTTAACAGATGGAAATTCTGTACCTTATGTTGAGCCCTTAAGTGAAGAATATTTGAATATGATTTATGTACGTGCAATCCGAGATCCAGAGATGATTGAACCAACCAAAGAAGGACTAATTCAATGGGAGGATACACAGTCCATTAGCGATACTATAAGTGTTGCTTGTGATAATTGGGCTCATAGAACTTATGAGTTGGTAGGGTGTGAAGTTAAGAGCATAATCCCTTGAGGTAGAAAACCACATTATGTCAGGACGATTGGAAACAACTTAGTACCTTGCTACATAAGAGAATGGGATCCCATAGAATTCATGCACGCCATGGAAGAAAAATGGATAAATCCAATTAAAAGAAGAAATATGCTAGCATATACACTATGTGGGAAAGTAGCATGCTGGTGGGTGGTCCACAGGGATAATCTAGTTGAATGGAATGAAATTGGGATTACTCTTACTCCTAGGTTCCTTAGGAGCAATGCACCTACACAAATCTGCAATTATCATGGTAATCAACCTGTTCAAAGACCACGTTCAAAGTGTGAGAGACTGCGGACGGAAAGGGCGGGAGGCTTTACCACCTTCACTTTGGGTACATGGTTTTATTCCACTTTACAAGTTTGTGCCCATGCTTGGTATGTATATGCATAACTCCATAGAGAAACTAGAAATTGGTAGAAATTTAATTGCAGGAATGGCCCGACATTTGACTTCTTCTCTACAAAGCCTCTGGTGGAAGAAGCAATAAAATTTATTAAGTGCTTAACCATGGGGGATAGTGCCAAGGCTGAAGAACTCCTTTAGGAATTATTAGATAGAGAGGACTCGTGGAGCACATCTTGATAAAGAACCAAACGCCAATGAAACATTACTTCAACGCGTTTGCCTTGAGAGAGAGAGAGAGAGAGGAAAAATTGTCTACTTAGTAGATGAAGAAGAAGTAGATATTGGACAAAGGTGTGGATAAGACCATTCAACAGAAGACGTGAGGTATTTGGACAAAGTGTGGATAAGACCACGTGTGCCTATCATGAACCTCAATACAAAGCAGTGAATATTGAAACAGATATTGAGCCTAAGGAAGCCATAATTGAGATTATTGGTCGGACTCAAGTGGAAAAAATGATAGAGTTACTAAGGGATTACCAAGACATGTTTCTAGGGGGTACCATGAACTTAAATGTGTGCATGAATTATTAGGGGAGATGAGTATAAAGATTAAAGAGGGTGTGCACCCAGTTAGAAAGATACCTTATAGAATGAACCCCAATTTGCACTAGAAGGTCAAGGAAGAGATTTATAACATGTCAAAGTCTGGAATTATCAAGCCCCTTGATGAGTCGAATTGGTTAGTCCAATGATGATCGTGATCAAGAAGGATAGACGGATTAGAATATGCATGGACTACGGAGCTAAATGTTGCATGTGTAATTGATCCATTCCTTATGCCATTCACAAAGGAAATACTACAAGGAGTTGTAGGATGTGAAATATATTCATTTACGAGATGGGTTCTCTAGGTATCATCAGTTTGAATTTCCCAAGAGGATCGTGGAATAGACTACATTTACTACTTGAATGGGGTAGCTTCACCTATACTTGTCATGCCTTTTTGTCTAAAAATGCACTGTTATATTTTCGTGCATAGTTTCCCAAGCATTTAAGGAATTTATTCACATCTTCTTATAGGTATATTTAGACGATTAGACAGATACTATCTATTATTTAAGGATCACCGTGAAAATCTATGCTTAGTGTTTGAATGGTGTAGACAGCTTGAGTATTTCTTTGAACATCAAGAAGTGCATATTCGCTACACCATTTGGGATACTTTTAGGACACATAATCTGTAAGGAAGGTTTGTTGGTTGACCCAGTAAAGGTTGCAATCATTATAGGCCTAAGGGATCCTACAAGTCAAAGTGAGGTGCGCAGATTTTTGGGTCATACAGATATTATAGAAAGTTTATCAAAGTCTATGCCAAAGTTGCCACCCTTAGAAGAGTTACTAAAAGGGAAAGGTACATTCTCCTAGGGATAACAAAGCAGCATCGCACATTTGAGACATTAAAGGAGAAACTTACTACCATGCTTATTCTCGTGTTTTACTTCGTGGGACAAGCCATTTCATATACATGTTGACGCCTTTGGCATGGCCATTGGTGCGGTGTTAGCCTAACCTAGAGAAGGTATCAGTAGATCATCCTATTTGTTGTGCTAGTAGAAAAGCTAACTCATGCAGAATGAATTACACCACTACAGAGCACAAAGCTTTTTCAATGATCTATGCGCTGCATAAATTCCACAAGTATCTACTAGCTACACCATTTTTCTTTTATACAAATCACATGGCATTGAATTATTTAGTAAATAAACATGTTTTACAAGGGTTCATATGTCGATGGGTGATCTTATTTCAAGAATTTGATTTCATAGTTGTGGTTAAACCAGAAAAAGTAATTCTGGACCAGACCATCTATCAAGAATACATTCAGGACGAGAAGCACAGAAATTGAGGATACCATGCTAAATGCACAATTTTACAAGTTAAAATGCATGCCATCGAACTAGATGATATTGTTGTATTTTTATGCATAGGGATGGCACCGGAGGAATGAAATCCTTGGAGAATAAACACTTGCTATACGCACCGCACCTTATATGTTAATCGGTGGTGACTTGTACAAATTGGGCCGTAATAAGGTATTACATCATTGTGTATTGGAACATGAGCACATGGGCATTATGGAATAAGCTCATGGTGGAATTACAGTGGCCACTACCACACCGGTGATGCCACAATGCACAAGATTCTACTCGCCGAATTATGGTGGGAGACTTGTCGACACTAAAATTTTCCTCCGTAATTTCTATTTCATTAATGTATGTATTATTAATAGGATGTTATTAAGTATAATTAGTAGTAGCATCTCGATAGAAAATAACGGTGTTGCAGTATGATGTCACCAATAATGTATAGTACGGTAATAGTCAAAAGTACAATAGGAATGTTGTGGTAAAAAGTAAATATTTGTTGTAATTGGTCTGGTAATGTTAAAATGTCAAATTTAGGGAAAGTAGAGAAGTAGGGTCTACATGATTAAGAATTAGAAATATTATATTGGTAATAAGGACAAGGAGAGAGGTCATAAATATTTTGTGTATTTTATTTGTAAAAAGTCTAAAAATGTGGAACCCATGTGAAATGATAAGGTTTATCTTATCTTAAAAGATAAGCTTACATGTACAAATAAGAGTTAATGTATGGAATATGATTCGTCAGAGTAGATTTCTTATCATATCTTAGAGATAAGATGGATAATCCTGGAAGTTCTATAAATAGAGAGGCCACCCCCCTTCATTTAGCAAAGAAGGAAGTGAGAAATATTGTATGAGTAAGTGTGTAAAGGAAGTTATCATTTTGAAGGTGTGTTAAAGAAGCCATTAAGAGGTGTAAATGTGAAGTTTCTCCCATAGTTACGGTTGGAAGGCAAGTGAAGTCAGGTAACACTTGAATTACCTCATGGGTGAGATTGTAACAATTTCATGTTGATATTATAATGTACACCTATATTTAAGATTTATCATCATTCCTTCTTATCATAGTCTATGGTATTCTTGTGTTATGTTTGTTGTTGTGTTTCCAGTTATATCCACCAAACTAAAAGTTGTGTATAAGTAAATATTCATATCACGACGAGTTCTAGGTAAAGAATTATCATAGTGTCGGATTGGTGATGACATTTTGGTTCCGTTGCTTTGGAACCATTCCTCGTGTGGATTTTCCGGAGAGATATTCCTAATTAGTCAAAAATATTTGGAGGGTAACCTTGTTTTTATTGTGCATAGTATTTACCATGGTAAAGTCACTTTTTCCATGAATAGTATTTACTCGCAAAGAAAGTCACTTTTTACCGTGAATAGTATTTACCACATTAACTTTACTTTTATCATTGTGAATAGTGTTTACCACAAGAAAGCCGCTTTCTTTGCATAAGTCAAGTTTTACCATAGTTTATCGTGGTCATTTCTATTTTCTATTATAGTGATTCCA
Organism: Taxus wallichiana var. yunnanensis; assembly: GCA_018340775.1. Lineage (NCBI taxonomy): Eukaryota > Viridiplantae > Streptophyta > Pinopsida > Cupressales > Taxaceae > Taxus > Taxus wallichiana. The sequence continues at coordinate 746,521,317 of CM031240.1, read as the reverse complement.
ATTATTCGTGCACATAAGTTTTGTTGATTGTACTTGTGTGGTTGGTATTTAACTATGGTTACTTTTGAAAATGGAAAAGATTCCTATTTTTCCAGCCCAATCTAATGAAGATGCTTCCTCTTTCATTCAAGAGTTTAAACGATCTTGTATTTGTAATGGCCTTATAAGAAGGGAACAATGGACTGAATTTTTCCTACCTTTTGGATGGTTCAGCCCTTAGGTGGTTTGAAACACTAGGTGAAAATGTGGAAAAATCATAGGATTTATTAACTAAAAGTTTTCTTAAAGAATTTGGTGAACAATGTAAATATGTAGATCTCATGATCAATATCACAAAGCTATCCCAAGGAGAGAAAGAGAAGATAAGGTATTATCATGCTCGTGTTCTAGAGCTAATGAGGAAGCCCGATGCCCGATCCTAAGGAAGGACTAGCGGATGGGTTGATCAATGGCGTGGATAATCTCCTCTGTAAGCACTTCATTCTTGGGATGAAGCCGAGAGATCGACAATGAGTGAAGTATCACCACCCGGCCTACCATCAACAAGCAAAGGAGATTGCAAGAAGGCAAGAAGAAAGCATGGAAGAGGAGCCCAAAGAAATTGTTGCTAAAGTAGAGCCTACACTAGCACCTTTGGTCCGGAATCCACAACCACTCTTGGTGACCACAAATCTTTCTCCTAGTACATCTACTAAGTATGAAAATCTGCTCAGAAGATGGGCCAGCTTAACTATTAATCATCTTCAAGGAAAAGAATTTAGTTCTCGGGAGGAGATAGAGGTCCAAAAAGAAATATTTCTAAATTTATATGTTATGGTTCTCATAAAAAGGGTCATTATAAGTATAATTGTCCGATAGAGCTTCTACATACTGGTACAAGAGATAATGATAAAATAAAAGCACCTGTGAACTCTTTTGATGTAGTAGATAAGAGCATAAATAATGAAATAGATGTGTTTGTAATAAAAAGAAAGAAAGAAAAAGATAACCAAGATGGAAATGATCCTAAGAAGATGAAAGGAGAAACTAGTAAGAAACATAGGAAAAGAAAGTCAAGCAAGATTTTCTGATTTCACAAGGACAAGGACCATAATCCATCTTAGAATATCTCGTCCAAAAGGCTTGCAAATATTACATATGGTCAACTCTTGGCTATGTCTTCTCGTGAAGAGGTGGGAGCTACAAAGTGGACTCAATGCTCGATGAAGGAAGGAGGTTGAGGTCCCCGCTTTGGAGGCAAAGGCGGATCCCTATTCTCCACAAGTTTGAGGTATTATGTAATGGTATTTTAATTCATGATGTCTTAGTTGATAGAGGTGCTGCGCTTAATGTAATGACCAAGTCTCGTAATGAATATGTTGGGTTTAAAATTGATCGCCCTCAACACTTATGTTAAGGTCATTAAATACGGGAAAAACTAAACCAGAAGGTGTTTTTTCAAATGTGGCAATATCTGTTATGGGTGTTGTATGTGTGGTAGACTTTAAGGTGATGAAAATGGTATTGTTGTGTACCCAATGTTGTTGGGAATACCATGGCTAAGGAGAGTTCATGCAAGAAACTACTGGAATGAAGGCTTCATGACACTTGGACATGGTAGAGAGAGGGTGAAGATAAACATGATCCCTCAAAGATCATAAGACGTAACCCGTGGATTCAAGGAAACTCGATGATTAGACATCCTCCGATTACTCTAGTACTAGTGAAGTGGACATAGAAGATGAAGAAAGTGAGGTTGATGTTTCGGTCATGGATATCCTCCCAGTCACACTAACTCATGAACCCATAAAATTATCTGAAGAAGAAATTGATGATCCTCTCCAACAAATAAAGATTGGTGATGTTGTGATGGCGAGTGAGAAGGAATCCTACCTCCATCTCTTTCAAGGTACATACACCTATTCACTTTTGATTACAAGGAACTAAGTCAAGTAAGTTGGGTAGAACAAGATATTGAGTTGGTAGATGGTGCTAAGCCCATAAAGTAAATGCCATATAGAATGAATCCTAATTTTACCAAGACTCGTAAAAGAAGAAATAGATAAGTTGCTTAATGCAGATTCATATTTGCTATGGAGAATTCGTAATGGGTTTCTCCCATTGTGATCTCAATAAAAAGAATGGGAAGCTACGCATTTGTGTTGATTATAGGAAGCTCAATAAGGCAACAAAGAAGGATCATTACCCTCTCTCATTCTCAGATCAGATCTTGGATGAAGTAGCTGGCCAGGAGTGTTATAGTTTTGCTGATGGATATAGCGGATACAACCAAGTTTGTATAACAAAGAAAGATCATCTGAAGACCACGTTCACTACTCCTTGGGGAATTTTTTCTTATAGAGTTATGTCTTTTGGGTTGTGTAATGCTCCGGCAATGTTCCAACATTTGATGAATAGGGTGTTTGAACCCTACATTGGGAACTTCATCGAGTAATTCTGGATTATTTTTTCATCTATGAGAGCAAGATGGACCACCTGCACTAGATGGAGACAACATTTCAAAGGTTAGATGAAGCACAAGCCTCACTAAACCCTACAAAGTGTGTCTTTGGATGTTCTAAAGGTGTTTTGTTAGGGCATGTTGTATCCAGAGATGGTATTAGCACCGATCCCGATAAAGTTTTAAAAATCAAAGAGTTACCATTTTTTATGAATAGAAGTAAGTTGAGATCATTTTTAAGCCATGTGGGTTACTTTAGAAGGTTCATCAAGAATTTCTCAAAGATTGCACAGCCACTAACCCAGTTCTTAAATAAGGATGTTACTTATGAACTAGGAAATAAGGTGCATGAAGCTTTTGAACAACTGAAGGAAGCCCTGGTGTCTTCACCTATTTTAAAGAATCCAGATTGGAGCAAGCCATTCATTGTGTATACTGATGCCTCGGATGCAACACTAGGAAGTATTCTGAGCCAAAAGGATGAATATGGGAATGATCATCCAATTTACTTTAGGAGCATACAAATGAGCAGTGTTGAGGTAAATTATACTGTAACTGAAAAAGAGGCTCTAACTATCATTTTTGCTATAAAAAAGTTTAGAAATTACTTGCTAGGGCAGAAATTTATAGTTGTAACAGATCATCGGATCTAACATATATTGTAAATAAGCCTAACCCATCATGGAGGATAGCAAGATGGATAATTTTTCTACAAGAATTTGAATTTGATATTATAGATAGGTCAGGAAAGAAGCATGTCAATGCAGATGCACTCTCTCAAGCCTATGATGGTTTAGGTTCATCATGTGATGATAATTATTTCCCAGATGTAGCATTGTTATCTCTTGACACAATCCCTAGTGAATACATAGATATTTGGAATTATTTGAATGAATTCAAGTTTCCTAATGGTGCCAATGCAAAGACTAAGAGGAAGATTACTTAAGTCACTTCGTCCATATTCCATTCTACATGGAGTATTATTTCGAATAGGACCGATGGATAGTACAAGAGGGTACTTGGACGTGATCAAGGAAGGAGCTGATAGAAGAATTCCACAATGGTACATGTGGAGGACAATTCTCTGGACAACTTACAACAAGAAATATCTTGATACAGTTTATCACTAGCCCACTCTTTTTAGAAATTGTTATAATTATTGTAAGACATGTTATATTTGTTAAAAACATGGTAACCGTAAGACTTCAATACCCATTATGCCCTATTCTTCCACTTGGTCCCTTTGAAAAGTGGGAATAGACATCAGTAGGTCCACTTCCAACTACCCCATGCCAAAATAAGTATATTGTAGTTGCTTAGATTAGTTAACCAAGTGGGTTGAAGCTAGGCCATTGAAAACAACTTCCATGGATGAAGTGGCAAGGTTCATATATGAATGCATTGTCACTAGATTTGGTTGTCCATTAGAAATTGTAACAGATCAAGGAAGCCACTTCATTAATGAGGTGGTAGAAGCCCTAGTCAATAAGTTTTCTATTAAGCACAGGAAGGCAACAACATACAAGCCAAGCACAAATGGACAGGTGGAACGAACAAATTTTGTCTTGACAAATTATAGAAAAAGATGTAGCCTTACAGGTACATAAGTGGGATAAAAAGATTCATGTAGCATTATGGGCATATAGGGCAACATCAAATTCAACAACATGATACTCCCCATTTCAGTTGGCTTATGGCATTGATCCAGTTCTTCCTATTGAGTTTGATATTCCCACTGTGAGAGTTATGAAAAATGAAATGATGGGTGAAAGTGATTCAAAAAAGAAAGGTTGGTACATCTTCATTTGCTAGAGAAAATGAGGGAAATAGTGAAGGATACAAGCTATAAGAAGAAAATGAAGCAGAAGGAATACTTTGATCAAAAGATCCGTTGGTCTCCATTTCATGTGAATGACTTGGTTCTAGTATATGTTTCGTATACAAAAACAGACAGAGAAAATTTCTTCCAAAATGGATGGGGCCCTACCAAATAGTTGTCAGTGCATGAAAATGGTACATACCAACCTCGGAGGAATTGGATGGCACTCCCATTACAAAATGAGTCAACCACGACAAGTTAAATATTTTCCAAGCACTCGAATAGTCTACTCGAGAGACAGAGTAGAAGCTAGGAAGGGGGAAGATGTCGACACTAAAATTTTCCTCCGTAATTTCTATTTCATTAATGTATGTATTAGGAATAGGATGTTGTTAAGTATAATTAGTAGTAGCATCCGATAGAAGATAACGGCACTGCAGTACGATGCCACCAATAATGTATAGTACGGTAATAGTCAAAAGTACAATAGGAATGTTGTGGTAAAAAGTAAATATTTGTCGTAAGTGGTCTGGTAATGTTAAAATGTCAAAGTTAGGGTAAGTAAAGAAGTAGGGTCTACATGATTAGGAATTAGAAATATTATATTGGTAATAAGGACAAGGAGTGAGGTCATAAATATTTTGTGTATTTTATTTGTAAAAATCTAAAAATGTGGAACCCATGTGAAATGATAAGGTTTATCTTATCTTAAAAGATAAGCTTACATGTACGTGATGATAAGAGTTAAGGTATGGAATATGATTCATCATAGTAGATTTCTTATCCTATCTTAGAGATAAGATGGATAAGCCTAGAATTTTTATAAATAGAGAGGCCACCCCCTCATTTAGCATAGAAGGAAGTAGTGAGAAATATTGTATGAGTAAGTGTGTAAAGGAAACCATCATTTTGAAGGTGTGTTAAAGAAGCCATTAAGAGGTGTAATTGTGAAGTTTCTCCCATAGTTACGGTTGGAAGGCAAGTGAAGTCAGTAACACTTGTAGTACATCATGGGTGAAATTGTAACAATTTCATGTTGATATTATAATTTACACTTATATTTCAGATTTATCATCATTCCTTCTTATCATAGTCTATGGTATTCTTGTGTTATGTTTGTTGTTGTGTTTCCAAATTACATCCACCAAACTAAAAGTTGTTCATTAGTAAATAATCATAGCACGAGGAGTTCTCGATGAAGAATTATCATAGTGCCTTTATTGGTAATGATAGTTCCTTTGTTAAACTCAAAGTATACATAATAGAGAGATCAAATTTGATTGAACACACAATTAACTAATCATGAGGATAGAGCACATGCACATGTCAAACATCTATTTCACTTATTGCAGCTAATGATAATGTAACTTTTAACAACATAAGGAAAACAATATTTCCACAACTGACATAAAAGATGGTTACATTACTTCCTCATAACATAAAATAGATAATCTAAAATAAAGGTAAGCTAACCACTTATACTAAGGAATTATGCATTCACAAAGCATATATTGATCAACCATTCAACACAATAAATCAAGTTCTTCAAGGCAAGATATCACTCTGAATATAATTAAAAGGTTTTAAAATATCTGAAGCACTCTTCCAAGCTTGAAGAGCAACTTCACCAAAAAATGATCTATCATCTCCCAAATGACTCCATATACCTAACTATTTATAAGTTCTTTAGGATGAGCCATTACAGCTTGGGCCTTCAACTAAAATTTTACTAATAATAGAAATGTCATTAATTCAAGGGAACAAGCTCCCATAAAAATAGCAAGTTTGTTGCAAGGGTTTGACTCAGTCACCTTACAACTCGGCCGATCCATAGCTTGGATCTGTCATTTTCATGGCCACTCAGCTTTGGCCTGGTTCCACAATGCCTTATTCTTATATAATTTTTTTTTGTGTTTCTTCCCACACAGCCATTCGATGTTTATATTTGATGAAGCACTTGATAACTCTCTAAATTTCTTTAGCCCCAGCCCACATGCATAGTGATTTACTACATCTGTTGTCTCAATTTCTCTCATGATCTTGGTTAACTCTCTAAAGTTTACTCACAACTTTCTTTATCCTTCCTATGAAATTTTGGCATAAGACCAAATCAATGGATTCACTGTTGAAATTTTTAGTAACCTCGTCATCACGTTTTACCAAATTCTTGAAATTTTCCTTGATTTGATCTTCTCGGGAGAGCATCGATGTTTTCATTGAAGAATTTGTAATTAACAATATCAAATTCTTCTGATATATCATTCAAGGCATCCATAATTTCCACTCATTTATCATCTAACTTCTTAATTAAATCATTCAACACTTGCCACCGAATTCCATGGCCTTTTGATATTCAAACAACTTTGAAGCATCATCGACCACATCTTCTTAAAGGAGCAAGTCTGGATCTACTTCTCTTATTTTGCTCCATGTTGCCAAATTCAAGTTCAGGTTGTTATTATCCTCATAAAACACTTCATCCATTTTGTAAATAGTATTCCTTCCAACCTACAAATCATTGTATATCTCAACAGCTTCTTTGATTAAAGGATTAGCTTCTTGCAGATGCACTTCATCCAACCATTTACTGATCTCCCTTTCTAGCCTATCTTCTTGATCTCATGATAAGAAATGTCATCAATGGTAGACAAAACTATCATAGTCGTAGTAGTTGAGACTTTAGTAGATGGATTTGGCTTTGTTACTTTTCGTAGCAATGTAGTGAGCTGCTCAACCTTGGCCTTAAGCTCATCCTTAGAAGCTTTATCCTTATCATATTTCTCTAGCAGATTTCCAAGAGCAATGTGTACATATTGTTTAGCTCCTTGATGAGTGGATTTTCCTAATGAAAATCTAGAAATCCATTAATCCGCAACTCTACTTGTTTCCTTAGTTTTTCCTCAATGAGAGTGGCAACCTCTAAAACTCTTTCTCCAGATGGATTCATTGTCAGGATAGAAACAATCTTTGGCCTCTTGGCCTGTCTTTTTAGTGTATGTTTGAATATACTGAGATCTATGACATCCCCCAGAGGAACCTTCTTCTTTTTCTTTGGATTATGCCTAAACAACCATTTTGGAATGGCTAATGCTTGATGAGGATGGAACAGTAGATTCAATACCTAAAACATTAGTCATAACAAGAGTACCAAAGAACATTAGTTGGCATTTGAATGGTAGTGGTAGTAATGGATGGGGTGGATGTGAGGACGGCCATAGGAGTTGATACAATGATGTTAGGGGATGAGATGGAAGGAAATGGAAGTGTTAGGGGAAGTGAAGTAGAAATGGGTGACCCAATAGTTTCTCCAACTGAGAGAACTAGAAGGGATGAGAATACTTGGGCCATAGAAGGAGATGGGAAAGAAGAAATGATTGTGGAAGTAGAAGGAACTGATGTAGGAAGTGAAAATGGAAGAGAAAAAGGAAATGATGGGTCTAGTGGGATACTAGGAGAATCACTGACTTCAACTATTTCTATCACAGGTGTTGTAGGAGGCATGACTTTGGGAACAGGAGCCTTGGAGACGATGAGATACATACAAAGAATGAAATATTTTTTGGAACTATATGGGTCTTTTGGGTCAACCTTTTCCCCTTTTTGGGTGTTGATTGGCTCATGGTTGATGGGGATTCTGTATTTGTAGGTTGCTCTAACCCCTTGGGTGAGATTCCCAAGGTAACCAACCAACTGTAAGTTCTCTGCAGAATGGGCCCCGCCTCTCCTTTGTGTTGCAACATTCTTCCACATACCAATCAATCCATGGAAATGGTTGATTGGCAATATTATCATTTTTATATACTACATCCAAAACCTCGTCATCATCTTACATGTCTTTTGGGACATCGGCTATTCCAAATTTCTGAACCTCATCCAAAGTTAGCCTTTCATAGTCTCTTTTCGGATGATGGACTCATCTTGACAATGAATCCATATATCTTCCAACTGGGGCAGATGGGAAATGGACGGACCTGTTTCGATGAATTTACCCTAGTAGTCAAAATTGGTCTGTGGATGGAAATTCCACAAGGTTACCTCTACCATTTCTACGTCCACATTCTTAGCCTTATAAATATTTGGGCAAGTGTATCTACCAATTGAAATAGGAAACTGAATTCCCACTTTGTGTCATTTATTCTGGATCTTGTGGTAATCTAGCAATTGTCAAACCAATTCTAACAAGACCCACTTATCAGTGGGACGCGTCTTGGTAGTTTTCTGGGAGCACCCACGGCCGGAATTAGAATGTAAGTAAATGTGGGGAATTGAAGGTAGATAGCTCCCCACTCACGCACTTCCTTGAAGGCTTCGTCAGAAATCCTCCGATTATACAACTCCTTATCAAAATGGTAGAGAATAACAGCAAAGAAGGCATCATTGATCCTGCGGAAGTGCCTACTTCCCTCGTCCAGTGTGAGCTGAGGATAGAAATCATAGATTTGAGAGGTGCTTCAAATACCTTTAGTATTCAACCTAGTGAAGTCTCCCATAGCAATTGCAGCATAAACCAAGAAGGATGTCATATAGAAACTCTTTAAAGAATGCACTCTACTCAACTAATAGCAAATGGAGCTACTGATATGCTCCCCCCATCTGATAAATTCCTTATTCTTCTTGATGGTAGTGATATATAAGAACATCCACTCCTAAAATTCCTTTATAGAGGGAAGATCTGAGACTCTACTTAGTAGCACAATAATGTCACTAACCTCTTAAATGAATTTTGACCGATACATGGTCTTTAGTAGTTTCACAATCCTCTTGGCCATATACGTTTTCAACATGACCCTCGTGCACAACTTCGCTTCTTTGTCCCAATGTTCCACCACTGAATCTAGTGAAATTATGGCATAATCTTCAACATCAAGGAGTTTGAGAAAATCTTCAAAGAAATATGGGTCCAAGCGGATCACAACTTTGCCATCGGCATCTTTAATTATCATAGATTCTTCATCATAGTGGTTGCTTTACAATCAAAACAAATTTCGCAATGCATGGATGTGGGAAAACGAAAATAAGAACAAGCACACATTAATCGTCATATATGGCTTGCATCTAGGGTTTCTTATTTGGGGCCTTCACCCTTGCCTAGAAGTCTAGAAAATCAATTTTTTCAAGGTCGGTGTCCCCTATATTCCCTAGGTCGGAAGACAAGCAAGAGTGAGGAGCAACTCCAAGAAATGAATACTTCATCTTTTCCTTGCCCTTGGATGTAGAAGTAGACATAAAATTCTGAGTTCCGAAATGCCGAAGAAGAGAAGTCTAAAACCCGAAAATCTCCAACCTCTGAAAACTTGAATTGGAGAATTCTGAAATGACAGGTTCCGAAAACCTCGAATTGGAGACCTCCGAAAACTCAAGTGAAAACCTCCAAAATGGAGAAGTTTGAAAACCCAAAGTGGAAACCTTTGAAAACCCAAGTGAAAACCTCAAATGGAGAAGTCTAAAATCCAAAAAGAGAACTCAAGTAGGGAATTCCAAAATCTTGAAAAAGAGAACTCGAAGTCTAAATGACACAATTCCCAAAAATGAGAACTGTTGAACAACCAAAGCTCCGAATTCAAAAGAGAGTTCTCCAAAAACACCAATCTCCAAACTTTGAAAAATAAGAGGTGTTGAGAGGGTGAATTGGAGAACTCAAGAGGATCTTTGTAAACTTTGAATGCCTGTAGAAACTCAAATCATGAAAACATGGTGGGCAATGAGTTTTTCATTTCCTAAGGTATGCAGAGGAGGAAACAAAACAAAAGATCTTAAACCAAAAATAAAATGACCAAAATAAAATACCTTGAGAATGACATCGAAAATTACAAGATATAGTAAAATCGGATCATCAAAGAAAATTGTCAGGTGAAAATGTGATTTTAAATAGAAAAAATTTGATATTAATGGTGAAATTTCAATCCGTATGAGAAGTAGGTAAGAATTAAATGTGTAGAGAGCTCCAAAAGCTTGAAACTGAAAGTCCAAAATTCTAAAATTGTGGAACTTTGAGGTTTCAGACTTAGAGATTAGGGGATGAAAATCACGGAATGGCATGGAAGAGATCCGAACCCCAAAATCCCAAAAGTTCAAAATTTTGAACTTTTGAACTTTCAGACTTCGGAAGTCCGAAAGTAATTAACTTGAAAATGATTGGGAGAGTTCTAAAACCCGAAAGTCTGAAATTTCAGACTTTCAAACTTTCAAACTTTGAAAGTTTGAAAGTTATTAACTTAAAAATGATCGAGAGAGTTCTCAAAACCCGAAGCCTGAAATTTCAAAATTTCAGACTTTCAAAATTTGGAAGTCTCGAAAGAAATTTTCCAAAAAGCATGACCTAGAGTTCTAAAACCCGAAAGCCCAAAAGTTTGAAATTTCAGACTTTTGGGGTTTAAGACTTTAACTCCAAGGGGAATTTTCTAAAAATCATGACTTAGAATCCTGAAACCCAAAAGCTAGACTTCTAAAATTTCAGACTTTCGGGGTTTCAAACTTTGGAACTTGAAAACACAATTTCAATTTCAAGCCAATTAAACTCCAAAAGGGAAAATCCTCAAGTCTAAAGTCCGAATTTTTAGATCTTTAGGACTTGGATAATTTTCAAGATGAGAAAAATTTCATGTGAACATTTTTTCAAAATTTTTCTAATCGATTTCAAATATTGGTTCTCAAGGAGATTAAATCATTAACATATATCAATCACCCCCACCTAATGCCCTCCTCTCTAGTCTCACTTATCTCCTCCTCTTTCCTTGTCACATTAGCTTGTCAAATCTCTCCACCCTCTCGCTAGTCCCTTCTTGACATCTATCTCCTCCTCCTGCCCTCTATCAGGCCCAGTCTCGAGATCCGGTAACCTCACCCTTACCCTATCTCTAGGACTAATGACCCCCTATGCTACTTGAGCTATGAGTCCTGGATCTAGTCCACTCAATGGATGCCTCTTTGGGCTTAGTGGTCGGCATAGGAGGGCACATCAATACATGTTGTCACATCAATAATAGTAGCATGCCTCATTTAGGGCATACTTAAACCTCGTCATGGATACAATCTATGGTGGTGTCAGCGGCCTCACTGCCACCTACAAACTTTGCCTTACCAAAAGTGGACCATGTCCTGGTGTAGGAGCATGTACAATAGGACCATGTCCCAATGTCTACAAAGTGGTACCTATGTAGCTGCCTAAGCCTATAAAGTTGTAACATGTGCCTAAGTTGTGGCCAACTTGCCCTATAATTCAGCCACATATTCCCTGTAAGGCGGATACCTTCCCTCCATCCCCATCTCCACCCTATGTGGGAGCTTGTACCTATGCTTTACTTGGGCCAGCAGGTCGTCACATGTGTCTACAAAGTGGTCACATGTACCTATGCCCCTATCAACTATCCCTATAACCCTGTAATTTTTGCTTATAGGGAAGCCACCGCCCTTGTATTGTATCTCTCTAAACTATGACTATAGCTAAATCAAAGCTTCCTAACCTCAATGGTGCCACTCATAGTTGTGCCACCCACCATAACCTGTATACATCGCTAACACCCGCATAATTAATTTGTCAATCATGCACCTATTCCTACTATCCTGTGGGATCAATCAGACATGGTGGGGACATTGGTCTCTCCACGTCATCTCTATGCTACTATGGGAAAGGTAGGGGCATGTCTTTCCATAGTCCAAATTATCGTCTGACCCCCGCTTCATGGGTATCATCTCGTGCTCACTATTACATTGCCCTTATATCCATCTAAATAATTGAATCCCCTCTAACTCCTCACCATATCTCTATATGATAGAAAACCAACATATAGGCAACCACATGATAGGCCCTCCAACAAATGCATGTAGTATGTAACATCATATGTGTCCCTAACAACTCTCAACTATAACCTAATTGGTACCCATCTCCTAAAACCCACTCTGTACAAACCACCCCCAAACCAATCCTTTCATGGTAATCCAACTAGACACACACACACAATGTAATCATATGTTAGGAAATAAGAGATAAAATATGTGGAATAATCCCTCACAGAATCGCAACAGTAGAAACTAATATGCAGAAATTATTACAGATCTCAAATAAAATTGTAGAATAAATAACACAACACAAAGAGACAAGATTTAACGTGGTTCACCCAATTTGGGCTACGTCCACCAAGAATCACTTGCTCAGGTTTTATTACAAGCCACCGCTCTCTCAATACAATACCCAGATCCATTTGGAGCTATGCTCAACAAACTCTACTGAAATTCACAAACCAAATTCAAAACACATATGCAATACATTTGCTTGTCTATCTATCATACGAATAAGACCATATAAATAGACAACTACTTAAGCAGTATTACAAAACCATGGGTATCAAAACCATGGGAAAAACCCGTCCCATAAACCTATGGGTCAAAAAACTTGCCCATATGAGAAGAGCACGTTTCTTGATATGTAGGGTGTATTTTTGAGGCCAAAAAAAAAAATTACGCCTAAAAAAATTTTGGGGGAGTAGCCCCGACCCCTACTACCGGGGCTCCAGGCTGGCCGGCCCCAAACCCCGACAAGGATGCATGAAAAGTGTATAGTAATCTTAGTGTACAGTCTTCAACACTTTCACACATGAAAACAAGCTCCACAACCTAACAATCTCCCACTTGGAGACTAGTTTTCCTCTCGAGAAAGCTTCTCAACCCTTCACTAGTTTCGTGAAGACCAACGAAAGCCGAACACAACTTTAGGTTTTCCTTGTGACCACCTTGGTCATCATGTCTACAGAGGATTCGACTGGTATGAATCTTCTCCAACTTCAACTTCTCTTCCTCCAAAGTTGTCCTAATGAAATGGTACCTTAACTGTATATGCTTTGTCCTGGAGTGGAAAGCAGAGTTCTTAGCTAGGTGTATAGCACTCTGACTATCACTATGCAGCTTACATTCCTCCTGCTTATACTCTAACTCTTCAATAAATTATTGTAATAAAATCATCTCTTTGCTTGCCTCTGTTGCAGCAACATACTCAGCCTCTGTGGTTGATAAAGCCACCAGCTTCTGTAGTCATGAAATCTAGCTCACTGTTGTCCCACCTACAGTGTAAATATAACCTGTCGTGCTCCTCCTATTGTCTACATCTCCAGCCATGTCTGAATCTACATAACCACGTAAAGTGGTGTTTGATCCACTGTAGCACAAAACTGTCCCCATGGTTCCTCTCAAATACCGAAGGATCCACTTTACTGCTTGCTAATGCTCTCTACCTGGATCACTCATAAATTTACTCACAGCTCCCACTGCATGGGCAATATCAAGCCTAGTGCACACCATAGCATACATCAAACTACCAACTACTAATGAGTAAGGTACCTTGGACATCTGGTTTCTTACTTGTTGTTTTGGGACACTGCTCCTTTGATAACTTAAAATGGCCTACCAAAGGAGTCCCAACCGGTTTAGCATCCTGCATGTTAAACCTATCCAATACCTTCTTAATGTACTCTTCCTGAGATAAACTCAACTTCCGTTCCTTCCTATCCCGAGTTATCCTCATACCATGGATTCATCTGCTGCCCCCAAATCCTTCATATAAAGGATTCACTTAGCATTTCTTGAGTACTTTTATTTCCCGCATGTTTTTACCTGTAACCAACATGTCATCTACATACAAACACAGGATAATATAACTTCCATCCTTAAATTTATTTGTATACACGCAATGGTCAAAATGACATCTAATATAACCTTGCTCCATCATGAAGCTATCAAACTTCTTATACCATTGATGTGGAGCTTGTTTCAAGCCATACAAGCTCTTCTTCATTTTGCACACCATCTCCTCTTTACCTTTGACTTCATATCCTTCTGGCTGCTGCATATATAGCTCCTCCTCCAAATCACCATGGAGAAATGTAGTCTTTACATCTAACTGTTCTAAGTGCAAGTCTTCTACTGCCACTATTCCAAGAATAGTTCTAATAGAAGTCATTTTTACTACAGAGAAAAAATCTCATCAAAATCTATACCTTGTTTATGTGCAAACCCCTTGACCACCAACCGGGCCTTATATCTTTTCTTTCCTCCTTCTTCATCTTTAACTTTGTACACCCACTTGTTCTGTATGCTCTTTTCCTTCCTAGTAGCTTCACCAAATCCCAAGTCTGGTTCTCCATGAGAGACTTATGTTCCTCATCCATGGCTTGCTCCCACTTCTTACTGGCATCTACCTGCATTGCTTCATCAAAGCTCTCTGGCTCTCCACTATCAAGTGAGTAATAAATAATAAAGAGAAGGAGAAAAACGTTCAGGTTCTTTTCTTACCCTAGAAAACCTCCTCACTGTAGGAGTTTGGGGTTCCTGTTGAGTAGGTTCCTGAACTGATTCATGGGTCACTTTCCCATCCGGAAGATCCTCTACCACTGCATATTCTTTCTTGGATTCTTCCCTATTTTCCTGCAACTGTTGCTTATACATGACTTTCTCATTAAAGACCACATCCCTAGACCAAATGATTTTCTTGTCCTTAATACTCCAACATTTAAATCCAAAGTCATCACCACCATAACCAATGAAAGTATATTTTTCTGATTTATCCTCTAGCTTGGTCCTATCATCCTTGTCTATATGAACAAACACCTCACATCCAAAGACTCTAAGAAATGAATAATCAACTTTCTTACCATACCATGCCTCCTCAAGTATGCCTCCATCCAAGGCACTTGAGGGTCCTTTGTTTATCAAGTACATAGCTGTGCTCACCGCTTCTGCCCAAAAAGAAAGAGGCAGTCCTACATGTAACCTCATGCTCCTAGCATGTTCCATTATTGTTCTGTTCATCCTTTCTGATACCCCATTCTACTACGGAGTTCCTGGAACTGTCTTTTACCTGTGGATTCCATTCTTAGAATAGTAATCATCAAATTCATTACTGCAATACTCCCCTCCATTATCTGACCTAAGACATTTTAGGTTAAGACCTATTTCATTCTCTACCAAGGCTTTCCATTTAACAAAAGTGTCAAAATACACATATTTGTTTCTAATACAATAAACCTAAACTTTCCTTGTTGCATCATCAATAAAAGTAACATAATAACTTGAACCCCAAGAGATGATACTCTGAGCCGGCCCCCACACATCAGAATGTACCAGCTCTAACTTACTCTCTTTCTTCGTAGGTCCAACCTTGAGAAACCTTACTCGCTTTTGTTTCCCATATATGCAGTTCTCACAGAAATCTAAACATGTTTCTGTATATCCAGGAAAATTCTTCTTTATGATGTTCATGCCCTTATGGCTCATATGACCAAGCCTATAGTGCCATAATGTTGTATCTGCATCTGAAGCCACAAGATTACAATCATTAGTACTATCAGTGGTTAAATACAAGGTTCCAACCTTCTTACCTCTTGCCACCACAAGAGCACCCTTGGTAACCTTCCAAGAGTTAGTCAGAAATATCACAAGACAACCATCACTTCCCAACCGCCCTATCAATATCAAATTTTTCTTAATGTAGGAACATGTCCGACATCCTTTAATAGCCAAGTATTCCCATTCTCATCTTAACCTCGAATGAACCTTTTCCAACTATGCTTTATGCAAGGCTCATATCACCAAGAAAAAAACATGCCCAAAATCTCCTTGAACATAATCAACAAAATAATGCCTATGTGGAGAAGCATGGAAAGAAGCCCCCGAATCTAAAACCCAAGATTCAATAATATTGTGCAAAGAAATAATCAAAGCATCCTGACATACATTACCCGTTGCCACATTTGCCTCCTTGTTTTCTTCCTATTGTTTCTTCTTATCCCGAAGCTCCCAACATTCCTTCTTTGCATGCCCAGGCTTTCCACAATTCCAGCATACAATCTTGTTCTTGGATTTTGACCTTGCCCGATCTTTCAATTTTCCACGGCTTCTATTCTTTTGTCTCCCTCTAGTTTCCACTGTCAAAGCATTCCCTGAAGTAGAAGATTCCCAGAGCTTTTTCTTCACATTTCCTTGCTTAGAATCACCCCTACAACATCCTCAAACTTCAACTTCGAGTTAGCTAGAACCGAGTTACTTACCGCCATTACTAGGCTATTCCAACTCTCAGGTAAAGAGCACAAAATTAATAAAGCCCTAACTTCTTCATCAAATTCTATTATAACCAAAGCTAGCATATTCACAATCGTATTGAAATCATTTAAATGATCTCGCATCGAACTATTCTCGACATCTTCATATTAAACAACTTTTTCATTAAAAATATCTTATTAGAGGCAGAGAGTTTTTCATACAACTTCCCTAATGCATCCATTAGATCTTTTGTAGTCTTTTCCTTTGAAACATTAAATAATACCAAAGATGCAAGACACAGCAAATCGTTCCAAGTGCCTTCCGATCCAACAAATCCCATTCCGCATCTGTCATACTCAAGGGTTTGTTCACCTTCTTAGATATCGGAGTATAAAGATCCTTTTGATAAAGGTAATCTTCCATTTGCATCTTCCAAAGACTAAAATTTTGTCCATTGAATTTATCAACCCTAAATCTTCCATCATCTGCCATAGCTCCCACTCAAGATAAAACTTTCCCTACAATTCAACACTTCAGCAAACCAAACCAGGCTCTAATACCAATTGTTAGGAAATAAGAGATAAAATATGCGGAATAATCCCTCACAGAATCGTAACAGTAGAAAACTAATATGCATAAATTATTACAGATCTCAAATAAAATTGTAGAATAAAATAACACAACACAAAGAGACAATATTTAACGTGGTTCACCCAATTTGGGCTACGTCCACCAAGAATCACTTGCTCATATTTTATTACAAGCCACCGCTCTCTCAATATAATACCCAAATCTGTTTGGAGCTATGCTCAACAAAATCTATAGAATTCACACCCGAATTCAAAACACATCTGCAATACATTTGCTTGTCTATCTATCATATGCATAAGACCATATAAATAGACAACTGCTTAAGTAGTTTTACAAAACTGTGGGTATCAAAACCATGGGCAAAACCCGTCCCATAAACCTATGGGTCAAAAAACTCGCCCTTATGAGAAGAGCACGTTTCTATGTCAGGTGCATTTTTCGAGGCCAAAAAAAATTACGCCTAAAAAAAAATTGGGGCTACGCCCCCAAACCCCCGCTACCGAGGGCCGCCACCCCAGATCCCACGCTCGGGGCCCGACTCGGCCCGAACTCCCGCAAGAGATACATGAAAAGTGTACAGGAATACTTTAGTGTACGGAGTCTTCAACACTTTCACACATGAAAATAGGCTCCACAACCTAACATCATATGCCTAGTAATGTAACAAGTATGTACAATACATGCCAAATCTCTTATACCTACCATAGGCCCATATCTCCCTATACAAATTGGACTATAAAATATGGTGCACAAGAAAAACATATCCACTCCTTGATCATGTTCTGTAGCACCCCCATCAGTGTTCATGGAAATCTCCCACCCTCGGAATCCGGGAGATAAAAACAACTTAGTGCCACCATCATCAAATATATAGTCTAGTCTCTTGTGGATATGTCACATACATATCCCCATAACTCAAACTCATGTTGTGATAACTCAACATACCCATCACCTCACCCAATATAACCATTATGGGCTCCACCAATAAGCCTCTCAAAAATAGAATACATTGATTCCCCAATAATATGAGGCCCCAGGATCCTATACACATCCTCTAATGTGACAAAATCTCGTCAATCAGTAAATGAAAGGTATTGGTCGTGGATTCCCATATGTCGATGAGAGCGATCATCAAGATATGATCTCATCCTATGCACCTATAAAGCTTTTGATCGAACTAAGTCCCACATGTGTTATGTGCTCTCACTCATTAGTTCACACACTAAGCCGCATTTATATCAATAGAGGGTGTACTTTGTCTCTCATAATCAGTGGTTAGTCATACTTAACCGATGAATAGTTTACATATCTTCTAATCTCTTTCCTACATCATCCAACCCAACACTTTCAAGTTGAGACCCTCTCCAATCACCTATTACCCAAATCTCAAACTCACCTCATACTTAGCCCTTTTTATACCAAACAATACCTAAAACACATCAATCATACCTACCCCCACCTGGTTTCTAATACCTACCCCTTTACCTAATTCCCTAAGAACCTATTTTCTCCATTATCATACTTACCTAATATCCTTGATCATTTCACCTACATACCTATCACACACCTACCAAATTGTGCCTTACCCTCTTCCACCTACATTAGTCTTCACCTACCCCTGCCTCACCTATTTAACTTTCCCATCTAGCCCTTCTTTCACCCAATCACTTTATACAATGACCAACATTGGTCTCCTTGACTGCAATCAGTCACCTTGACCAAAGGTGTCATTCAGCCCAAAATTATTGATGCTAGCTAAAACTAACCGACATCGGTCAACCAATGACCGACGCCTCTCACTATTTCAGCGACAAAAACTGAAATCCTCATCCTCCACTATTAAAAATCAACAAAAAACAACCTAAAAACATACCCCACCCCACCCAAATCTACCCTACATTCATTCCCAACCCTACTTAACCTACATTTGCCCCTTTCCCACCCCCTTTTCACCCCTTTTTACCCACAATTTCAAAATAAAATTCCCACCCCCATTTTACCCGAATTAAACAAATATTTTCAATCACATGCAGGCTTAGGAATGTCTCCTACCTCTACTCGGCACCATCTCCATGGTGGCACTTTGAGTGGTTGTGCCAGTGGTCCACCCACTCCCTCTCCCACCTTTGTCATGCCAAAATTTTCTCCTCACCTCACAACCAACCAAATCACTCTAATCAATCTCATGGACCCACCTACTAAATGACAATCATCATTGTAGCTTCTAGCCAACTCTACTAGACACCTCGTATCATAGCTTTCCAACCTTCCACATCTTCTCTGTCATTTTCTAAAAATGGCAGAGCAACAATCGGTTCACAAACACATATTTTACCTTTTTATCCCCAAATCAACATGACTAACATCCATTAGGTTGTGCCCTAGCTAATTGACATCGATTACACTCTAACTCGGGATCCCCCCACACATATCCATTTAACCCACACTATGCCCACTTTGCTTAAAAATAATGTTTTCAAACAAATTTTACCCTTCCCAACACCTATTAAAAACTCACCCACAAGCCTACATTACTTGTACATTTCCTTAATTGCACTTAGGGACATGTTATTTACCTATACCTTGGCCTTACTTATGCCCTAACCTACATACCCTAGATTGAACCTCCTTTTGTGACTTTTAAATTCATGTATTCATTATAACTTACAATGATGTTACTCATGTGGTTTATCCTAATGACCTTACCTTGCCTGATGTCATGATGTTTATCCCAACCAAACCTTTTGTGTCGTGGAACAAAACCTATTACTCGTTCCTTCACCTTTCCTAGTTATGATTCAGGACCATATCCTATACCTTGGATACCTGAACCATTTTAACCTTGTTTGGATAAACCTATCAAACTTTGACAAAGTAGAGTTTACAAGCTCTTAAACCCGATATCTTATTGCAATCTATATGTGTGAATGTGTTTGATTTCTATTACCTATTACCCTACTCGACCATTACCCTTACCTATAACCCATATAACCTTTTTATTAACAACCTATTTTTCAAACCATTCACCGACTCCGCTTTCCTACCTCGTCGGCCTCCTAGTTTGAGGGGCATCAATTTCATCCATACTTGGGGCAACCTAATCTCTGCTCATACCTAGGACACCGACTTCGCTTTTGTTAGCATCACTTACCAATACAAGCTACACAACAAAAGGTGGAAAATGTAGACACCAAATTTGAGTCACACTCCCCTTGGTCCCTTTCAATTAATTAAACACACCATGGCCTCATTACTAATTATTACTAATATATTCACCTTCACATTATTAATTAATTTAATTATTTTAATTAAATTAATTTCACCCTCACACCCCCACCTCACCATGACACCTCACCCTAGATTCATTCCAGGCATTTAACTCACAGTGACCAAGTCATCACTCTCGGCATTGAGTCATCACTCTCAGTGTTGAGTCACCACTTGACCTAACTAACTAAGAATTCTTCTCAAACCTAATTGGACTTCTTCTATGACCTTCCTACCTTTTCTAAAAATAACTCCACTTCCCTAAGCATACTTAACTTGGAAAACACATCAAATTTAAGAAGATTTCCCTATTTTTGGTAAACCTAGACTTATCTCGCCTTTAACCGATGTTGGTTATCCCTCGAACGTATCACACCTAGCCACCATTAGTTACTTTATTTACAACTTTGCAACCTTTTACTAAGGTTGGTCATTTTTAGTTTTCGAGAACTATTCAGGATAATTTTAGCGGCGAATATTCGTAATATGGCAAAAATTTCATTTTAGGAAAATTTGAAAAGGTGAATTATTCGGAGTGGGTCGGTGTCCTGTTCGCCTAAAATATATAGTATATTTTTTTTGGGGGTCGGCTTCGCCTTCATTTGAAAACATCTCCTATAAAAACCTAGGTGATTCGCCGCGTAGTATACCTCAAGTAGCTTACCAAATTACAAATACTGTGAAATTTGAACTCGCATACCCTTGAGCACCAGAGATTCATATTACTGTTAGCCTATGATTGTTGACGCACGACAAGAGCAGAACTGACGTGCGACAAGAGCTATATTGACGTGACGCGACAAGAGTCAGATGATGTGTGATAGAGCAGACCGACGCGCGACAGAGCTGTACGACGCGCTACAGAGCTGACCGACGCATGAAAGAGAGCTATCGACGCGCGAAAAGGTGTTCGACGACACGCGACCAAGGAAGTGTTGACGCGCGACTTGGGCAAAGAAGTGACGCGTGACAGAGGAAGTATTGATGCGCGACTTGGGCAGTGTTGATGCGCGACAGTATATTAAGAGAGTGGACGCGTGACCTCGATAAAGCTGGACGCGCGACAAGACCTCAGACTGGACAGAGTCGCTACTTGGTTCTTTTCACGACGCAGACTCTTTTCGCAATAATGGAAGGTGCCACCAAAGAATATGAATAACCTAAAAGTAAGTAAGAAATCTCAAAATCACTCTTCAAGTATTTTGGAAACTCATGGATACAGATATCAGAAATACCAATCATATAGATGCCACCACAGAGAATCGAATACACTGATGTGGAAGGAATTATTGAGGTGGACATGCATTCTGCACACTATCAAAGTCAAACAAATGAAACCTACGATAATATGCCAGATCTTGAAGATATTGTTCCTATTGGGGTGCAACCAGAAGTGCAACTAGATATCACAGATACAAACACTCAAAGAAAATGGAAGACAAAATCAAAATCAAACTCCGGTCCAAGAAAGAGGAAACCAGGTGATTGTGATATTGCTCAAAATTCTACTCAAAAAGTAAAGCATTAAAAACGAACAAGAATATGTGGACCATTGGTAGGACATACAAGTTTGATTGGGCAGCTAAATTTCCGTTTATCAACTCGTACAATCATCTAATTCTCAAGAAATCCCATTCGAATGTACATGTAAAATATGTATGTGGAAATTGGGAAAGCAACAAAAAATGCAATCAAGCTGACACTATAGAAAAACATTGTGGAAAACAATATTTAACTGTAACGGGGCGGATGGCTAGAAAATCAAAACACATAGGTGGAAAACTGAAAAAGAATGCATGCATGTTAGATACGCAATGGAATATGAGGCAGAGCAGAAAAAACATAGACATCTGTTGGAAAAGGGAGGAACGATCACATCGCATATTGGTAAGATGAAAGAAACAAATCTACATGCAAAATTCATACAATTCTCTACTCTTTTTCAAATACTTAAAAAAGGAAGAGCGATTTCAGATTTCCTCGATTTCAAAGTTTTGTATCAATTTAACTAATGTCAATGTACCTCAATCTCATTGGTCTAAGAGTAGTGGATGGGAAATGGCAAAATGCCTCTCGATGATAGAGAAGGAAGATTTGAAAGAGAATGTAAAAAAAGCAAACTTTATCTCTCTTTCAATTGATGAAGTGACAAAGAAGTTGACAACACCGCATGGGTATGTATCCACATCTATACTTTAGAAAATCATATAAGGACACCTCATCTGTTGGGTGTTATGAAAATGGTTGAAAACTGCAATGCCGAAAACCTATATAAAATAGTTGTTTCTCATTTGAAAGATGTCATTGGGTATGACTGATTATGAAATTGCTACGGTTGGTATGCGTTGGAGCAGATGGTGCATCTCACATGCAGGGTCACCAAACAGGGCTTTGTGTTAGATTACAAACAACAAAGGCCCCATATATGCTACCAATTCACCGTATGGCTCATAATGAATTTAGCGTATAAAATGGTAAGCAACCACGAAAAATGTTGCTAAATTAGAAGACCTTATAAGAGAACTTCATGCCTATATGTCAAGCAGCCCAAAGCGTTTTCTCGAGTTCCAAAAATTTGCAATTGGAATTACAGATGGCAAAAAACTTCTGAAGGATGTGGAGACTAGATGGATCTCTTTGTATGAACCTGCATGCAGAGTTCGTGAGGAGTATCCTTCATTGGTTGGTTTCATGCACAAATACCGTCATGAAGTTGATAGGGCGAGGGACTTGTTGTTCCGTTTAACTGATTTGGAGACATTGCTTACATTGGTTGGTATTCTTCCAATGTTAAAGGAGATCAATACACTGATGAAGCATGCACAGGGCAGATTAATCTATATTGTGGATTTTATACGGATGAGGAAAATGGTATGTCAAAGTCTTGATATATTGTACTGTTCCAATGATAGTTTTGATGCACCTGTTTTTGAAAATTGGAGAGATTTATTAGATCTTAAAAATCCTAACACCTTTTTGAGATTTAATATCCATGATCACCTCTGCATCACTGTTAATGGGAGGGAAATACCTGTGCACATTTTGCAAAAACATCAAGCTATTATAGGATCGGAACGAGAAGATGTTCCCATGACACGTAATTTGTTTGAGTCTATTATAGTTGAAACAAGAATAAAGCTTAAAAAAATTTTAGAAACCTTGTCATCAGAAATTAGGGAACGTTTCTGTAAAGATAAAATTATGGAAGCCATGGGTGTGATGAATCCTAATTTTTGGAATACTGAAGGTGGCCGTGCAGACTTTGTCAGTAAGCATTTCCATAAATCAATGGGTACAATAATGGAACAATTTACAAAGACGTCAGAGCTCAAGGGTGTGGAAATCAAAGGTATACTGAATGCCGATTTATTAAAGTCTCAGTCAACAAATTTTGCAACAACAATGAGGAACCAATATAAGAATTTAGATCAACCTTCTGAAAGTGGAGCTATTACAAGGCTGTGGCGAGGAATCTATCAAAGTTCTATTTTACAAGAAGATATCAGTGAATACTTTAGATTATATGAGTTATGCCAAACAATGATTTTGGGGTCTGTGGAGGATGAAAGGGTTTTCAGTGCATTGTCATTTATAAAATCAAAACTGAGAAACAGGTTGGATAAAAATCTGGAAAGCTGCATGAGGTGTTATGTTTCTCGATACTCCATCGAAACCTTTCCGTTCGACAGAGCAATTGCACACTGGAATTCCCTTTGCGAAAGAAGAGGTGTGAATAATACAACTACAAGTACAAATATTCCCAACCTTGAGAGTGTAATTGGCTCTTCGTCACATTCTACGTAAGACAACATCGACTTTGATGAAGCTATTGATAATGGATTGTTTCAACTTTAAACAGTATCTTCTTTATCTATCTTTTATCTTTATCATTAAAGATGTTACAGTCTATATACTAAAAATGTCAGGCAATTCACCCATCTATCTACTAATAAATTTCTCGTGTTGGGTTTTTTTAAAAAATAGATCTAGCTCATTACCAGTGGTAATGATGATTTCAACTTTAAGGAGGTATCTTTTTCCCCTTAATCTTATTGTTTGTTACTATTCATTTATTCAGCTCTGGTTATCATTAAAGATGTTACAGGTGTATGTATTTACATTTAGTTAAATACAATATTTTTACTTTTTGAAAATGTGGGTTGACATCCGTCCGAGGAAGCTGTTACTTCTCGGGACTGACAATGTCAGGCAACTCACCCACTTATCTACTAATCCATTTTTTGTGTTAAATTTTTTTAAGACAAAGATCTAGCACATTACCGGTGATGATTTCAATTTTAAATAGGTATCTTCTTCAACATAATTTTATTGTTTGTTACTATTCATTTTTTCAGCTCTGGTTATCATTAAAGATGTTACAGGTGTATGTATTTACATTTAGTTAAATACAACATTTTTACTTTTTGAAAATGTGGGTTGACATCCGTCCGAGGAAGCTGTTACTTCTCGGGACTGACAATGTCAGGCAACTCACCCATCTATCTACTAATCCATTTTTTGTGTTGAATTTTTTTTAAGACAAAGATCTAGCACATTACCGGTGATGATTTCAATTTTAAATAGGTATCTTCTTCAACATAATCTTATCGATTGTTACTTTACAT
This sequence comes from Taxus wallichiana var. yunnanensis, assembly GCA_018340775.1. Classification (NCBI taxonomy): domain Eukaryota; kingdom Viridiplantae; phylum Streptophyta; class Pinopsida; order Cupressales; family Taxaceae; genus Taxus; species Taxus wallichiana. The sequence continues at coordinate 746,496,545 of CM031240.1, read as the reverse complement.
TTTTTCAGCTCTTGTTATCATTAAAGACGTTACAAGTCTAATTCTATATATTTACATTTATTTAAAGATATTGTTGGTCTATATATTTAAAGATGTTGCTGGCAAGTCTAATTCTATATATCATTAATTATCAATTATCATCATTCATCATCTACGTCCACATACAATTCATGACAACTCAAGTAAACAAGAAACATACATATAATTCATGATAATCACCATCTAATGCAATTAAAATTAAAGATTGTATATAAATCCATATAATTAAATTCAAAAACCATAGTACATACTCAATTGTAGAAGTTTTCAAATTCAATATTTAAAGTTTCCTCAATAATAAAAGTTTCTAGTTTTCAAAACCCTCTCTTTCTTTATCCAATTCTACTCTGCACTCTTCCCCAACGGCTTCTTCCACTGTGGCTGTACCTCCTTCCCCAAAACAAGAAATCTCCATGCGACAACAAATTTGGATCAGCATAGCTGCTCAAACTATCCCGTTGCCAATAATTTTCATAACGACTAATAATCTCATTGATAAGAACCTTAGCCCTTCTCTCCCATTCTATAAGCTGAATCTATCTTTTTTGTGCTTGTCTAGTTGTATGAAATACTCCTTGCCCTCTTTAGAAGTACTTGTGCCAAAACCCTGTATGGTCCAAGCAACAAGTGATACCTAATCAGCAAGTGAACAAAACCAGAACTTGAAAACATATAAAGAGAAAACAAACTAGCATTACTTTGTAGTACTATATGGTCCAACTAGTTATCGATCCACTCAATGATTCTCTCCAAGCTTCATACTCAGGAATTGTGTAAAAAGATAACACATTTCCATTTTTGTGAGTTGCCTACATCAACATGTGCCAAAATTAGACATGGAGATAAATAACATCTGGAGGCTTAAAAACAAATATAAAGAGTCTCAATACACTCAACAAAATATACAGGGGTAACAGTTACACTGACAATAGGAGTGATAAATTCCACAACAAATGAAGGAATTTTAAGCAGTGATGGCCAGGCATGGTGTATGAAATTGATCAGCAATCCTTTGATGTGGGATCCATCATGGTCCTTTAAGAGACAAAGGACAAGTCAAAGGATCTCACTAGAAAGGATGTGTCAGAATTAAGCAGAAACTAAATAGCGCTATACAAAGATCATGTACCGGTCCAGTCATTATCATCAGATGGCCATATCTTAAAGATTTAATGCTGTCATATATTTTATCTTCCTGTAGACCAAGGATTTTTTTATATTTACTATCTCTTTATTCTCCATTTGTTGGTGAGTGGTAGCTTCCCTGACATTGAGCAGCTTACCTCTGAGAGGAAACACGCCATAATAATATTGACCAACAATAGATATTCCTGCCACCTGATAGAATAAAGATAACTAAAATAACAAAAAATTAAATTGGAAAGTGATGTCGAAACATGTCACAATACTACCAAATTCAGTATTCACATTTCCCTGATTCAAGGCACAAACACTTACAGCAAGAGCCTTGGCTGAGTCACCCTCTGTTAATATTAAAGTACATTGATCAGAATTCTTCCCCCTTGATTGATTTGCATCATCAAGTTTGGGAACATCAATTAATTTCCCCTTCTTGGTTCCATCAGTTTTCTTAAGATCTTTTTTTTGTTTAAACTTTTCCACTGCACTCATCAGGTCAATCAAAGTTACAAAGCTCATCTTAGACACTAGCATTGCAAAAATTACATGTACTCAGAAATGTTACATATTAGACACCACGCCTTTTATTTATTGACATGGGCTGCAAATGCGAAACAGTGAAAATTACTATAAATTTATAACAGAAAATTGTATCGTAATAAAAATATGAATTAAAAGGAATTATACTTACAATCAACATGGAAACCGAACGTTGATTCGAGAAAATTCTTTTCTTCCACGAGTGTTGCCTTAGTCAGAATAATTGGTAAATTTTTTAACGAAAGGCCCGTAAACCGATGGATGTCATTTGCTTTGATATCGAATTGAAAAATTCGGCCATCGTTCAGAGTCACATAAAAAATGCCGTCCTCTGAATTGTAGGATGATAGAAAGTAATTCAAAATATCCGGATCTGTTTCGAAATGGGGCATATTAATAGTATGGATGTGAGGGCATAAGGGATTCCTGTAGTTGATCTTGGAAATCGATTGAATTGGATTCTCTTGATTTTTGTTACTGAACTTGGAGTTGGGAAGCATCGAGACCTGCAAAAAATCTAGAGCTGGAAGGTGAAAATGAGAAAATGACCGGTTGAAGGGTATTTATAGGCTAAATTGGGCATCAATGGCTTCACTTGACGCGCGTCAAAGGTTCTAGCTGACGCGACAATAGTCTAAGCGACGCGCGACAATAGGAGTGAGCGACGCGCGTCAAAAGTAGAAAGTGACGCGCGTCAATAGAATCCAGTGACGCGCGTCACTAGGATCAAGTGACGCGCGCACTAGAAGCCGACGACGCACGCCATTAGTGCCGACGACACGTGTCATTAGGTGCCAAAGATGTGCGCCATTAGGCCAGTGACGCGCCATTAGATGCCGACGCGCGCTCATTAAGTGCCCGACGCGCGCGCGTCATTAGGGAGCCGCGACGCGCGGTCATTAGTTAGCGAAAGTGATGTGCGCATTAGTTGCGTGACGCGCGCACGCCGTTAGTGCCAAAGACGCGCGTCATTAGCGGGGAGTGTCGCGCGTCGGTCAAGACCATTGACGTTCCATTGACGCGCGTCAGTCAAGACCATTGACGTTCCATTGAGAAAGCCTGAGACTACCAAATAATTGATTTCTTATCCAAAATTTAATGGAATTCGAAGTTTTCACCTCTTTTTCTCTAGAGGAAATTCCCTTCATGTTTGCAATGCAGCCAATTGAGATGAAGCCTTCAAATTTATCAACAGTGTTTGGTGTGTACTTGATGATGATATAGGGTCTTGTTTGATAAGTTCAAAAAGAAACTTCATGATATATGCTAAGACTGAGTTTGAGATGAGGTACCAGTAAGGGCACTGTTGACAAAATTTACACAATGTTACCTTTTTAAGATGATCCAACCTTGCACAGAGAACTTTATGTTGAGCTGTAAAAAAATTTCAATATTTGAGACACTTGATTTTATCAATTGTACTTCAAGAAGATCATGATTAATCAATTCAAGGCATAGAAATGGGGGAGCTGCAAAAAAATTGTCTTCAAACATACACTTCAACATTGTATCTTCAGCAAAGGAAAACAAAACAAGGTGGTAGCAGGAATTTTATACTTTGATACTCCTTGCAATGGTCAACCAAGTATTTCATCAGCTCAACAATAATAATTAGAAGAAAGTAAAAACAATTTTCCATTACACAACAATTTTGATCACTTTACCCTTATTGTATCTTTCAAACCTCATTCTTGTAACTAACATGATATGTAAACAACCTTATTGAGCTATGATCATATGCACCACCTTAAAATTTTGAAAAAAAAAGAGACATATTTTAATTCAACCACTCCAAGAAGCAGTCCTGAAGAGAGAATCTCAAGATGTGAATCCTATACAAGGTGGTAGTCTGCATTTCTAAGCGATCGAGTTTTATAAAAACTTGAATAAGTTTAAATACTCATTTCAAAATCTAATTAAATTTGGCATGAAGCACTAAAAGACACTCCTATACACATTTCATGTTTTGGTTAACCATGGGTTTTCCTAAAGATGTTACAGGTCTATATACTAAAAATGTCAGGCAATTCACCCATCTATCTACTAATCCATTACTCGTGTTGGGTTTTTTTAAAACACAGATCTAGCTCATTACCAGTGGCAGTGATGATTTCAACTTTAAGCAGGTATCTTTTTCCCCTTAATCTTATTATTTATTACTATTCATTTTTTCAGCTCTGGTTTTGATTAAAGATGTTACAGATCTATATACTAAAAACGTCAGGCAATTCACGCATCTATCTACTAATCCATTTCTCGTGTTGGGTTTTTTTGAAACACAGATATAGCTCATTACCAATGGCAGTGATGATTTCAACTTTAAGGAGGAATCTTTTTCCCCTTAATCTTATTGTTTGTTACTATTCATTTTTTTCTCCTCTTTTTATCATTAAAGATGTCTATGTATTTACATTTAGTTAAATACAATATTTTATTTTTTGAAAACGTGGGTTGACATCCGTCCGAGGAAGCTGTTACTTCTCTGGACTGACAATGTCAGGCAACTCACCCATCTATCTACTAATCCATTTTTTGTGTTGAATTTTATTAAGACAAAGATCTAGCACATTACAGGGATGATTTCAATTTTAAATAGGTATCTTCTTCAACATCATCTTATTGTTTGTTACTTTACATTTTTTCAGCTCTAGTTATCATTTATTTAAAGATATTGTTGGTCTATATATTTAAAGATGTTGCTGCCACTTCTCAGGACTGACAATGTCAGGCAACTCACCCCTCTATCTACAATGTCGAAAACAAAGATCTAAAGACATTACCCTTGATGATTTCACAGCAATCTAATACGCAAGAGGTAAGCTAAACCCTATGATATTTGCAATTATGTTTAATTTCTTACCAGTGATGATTCTTTCTTGATTTCTTAGAATTATATTTAATTTATTTTTTATATGTGGAAAATCCTTTGATATATTTTTTTAACTGCGGGATAAACTATTAAACAATACATTATACTATTATAAATATAAGTCCTGACACTCTTCCTAAAATTCCATGCTTTGTCATAGATCCATCACTTCTTCAGATTTCTCCATGAAGAAATAGATCTATTTTTAGACTTATAATGATCATCCTCTAACACGAAGTTATTCAAACTCAATTCTAATGCTATCTTCCATATCCTATAGTCACCCACCCAAATCTACACTAATCACAACTATTTAAATCAACTTGACAGAGTCTTTATCTAATAAAAATCTACACACATAGTTTGCTATGATCTAGTTTACAACCTTCAATATTTTCTTACACACTCAAAATTATTCCAACTTATAGCCTCCTAGTTCTAATCCACAATTATTCTTCACCCTTATCAAATATTAAAAAATGATAGGATTCTTCAACCTTATATGTTTTACATTAAACTTCAAAGTTCTATATCGAGCTTGACCTATCTTTTAATCACATGGTTATTCCAACTTTGGTTAATCTAGATTCCATAACCTTGACTATTTAGAGCAACTTGTCAATCTACTCTACACAAAACAATATCCATGATAACAAAACCATATCTTTAAACCATGGTCTTGATTGTTTACAAAGAAAACGTTATTTTCTCGACAAATGGTCTTGACCATTTTGGATGTCAAACAACCTCTCTAATGAGAGATTATGCACTTATATAGAGGTGAATCTCTTTAAAATAGAATTTTCCTACACCATAAGTCTATTAAGGAGAAATCCTAAAGATCTGCTTCAAATCTTAGTTGCTATTTTTTCCCAAAAACATAATTTTCAAGATAATTAAAGTCCCACAAAGATATTTAGGCACTACATTTTACATTATACACATTAAATTGATCATCGTCTTTCATCATCATCTATCATTAATTATTAGTTATCATCATTCATCATCTACGTCCACATACAATTCATGACAATGCAAGTAAACAAGAAACATACATATAATTCATGATAATCACCATCTAATGCAATTAAAATTAAAGACTATATAAATCCATATTATTAAATTCAAATACCATAGTAGATACTCAATAGTAGAAGTTTTCAAATTCAATATATAAAGTTTCCTCAATAATAAAAGTTTCTAATTTTCAAAACCCTCTTTTTCTTTATACAATTCAACTCTGCTCTCTTCCCCAACGGCTTCTTCCACTGTGGATGTACCTCTTTCCCCAACACCAGAAATAACCCCTGAACTTATAAGATCTTCTGCAGCACTGTCCAGATTTTTTATAATTCTTTCTTCTTGATTTGTTGCATCTCCATGCGACAAAGCAAATTTGGATCAGAAGCTGCTTTGGCTTTGAATAATATGTCAGGGTCGAGACCATGCTCTTTAATTATCCGCTTTAGTGTATTGTTTTGTTTGTTAACCAAAACAATATTTTGCTTCAAATTTTTGTCATGATAAGTTGTTCTTTGTTGTTTCCAAGTGAACTTGCAAAACCTTCGCCTGACTCTTCAAATTTTCATATTTCAACTGCACAAAAAGAGTAATGTCAATATAAAATATTAATGTAAATTCAAAATTTCAAAATAACAAAAATGATTGTTTAAATGTAATAGTACTTACAACAGCTCTATCTCTTTCGGCATTTGCGATTGATACCAAATCCTTGTCCTTGGACCATTTGTTAAAATATGCCTGGGCCTCGGCACTAATATTTTCCAATTTGTTTAGTGCCTTATCTAAAATGTCATCTTTATAGTTGTTGTTAAACGTGATAGTCCCACATCTTACTTGGGTAAGTAAGGAATCCATCTTCGCAGTTGATTCCGATCGCAGCAGATAAACTATCCCGTTGCCAATAATTTTCATAACGACTAATAATTTCATTGATAAGAACTTTAGCCCTTTTCTCCCATTCTATAAGCTGTTGGATATGAGGAATAATAAACTCACTGATATGGGATTGACAATCATTACCAATTAAGTTCTCCAAAGGAAAACGTGGCAACTGTTCACTATCTGAATCTGATGCAGATGATCTTGCTGGAGAAGAATGGGGGCTTTCACCAAGATCAACTGCTCCTTGTTTCGCTTTTGGGTGGGCTCCCTATTTTTGAAAAAATTAATCAAGATTTAGATAAATAAATTTAAATCAGAATGTAATTCAAAATTGTAAAGCATATTAAAATTGAAATTTGAAGTATACCTGCTGGCCTTGAATCATCTCGCGGGTATCGAAAAAACCAGTTGGGTCATTGCTATCAATGCCCAAATAATCTTCATCTAAATTTATATTGTTCAAAATAGATATGCCCGTTGCACTGGGCAAGCCACCAAGTGATAGAGTTGGAATTCGAAACGAGGAGGCAAGGTTTAGTGTCCCACTAGGGGCCGGAGCAAAAGGCATGCGTTTACCAATGTTCTTTTTCACTGTTCCTCTGGTTGGCATTTTAAAAATTAATGGTTGAGTGGGTGTCGGTGCCGTGGTTTGATCATGACTGACATGTGCTGAAAAGTACAAGAAAAAAATGAAAAATATTAAAACAATTCATAAAGTCAAAACTACGAAATTAAACGTACTATAGAAAAGTTGTACCTTGTTGTCGAGGGGTTGTTTTTCTCTTGCATGGGTGGCCTCAGGAGTTGTACTCAGTGGCTGTTCAGAAGATATGAATGCATGCGACTGTATGGAGTGAGTTGGGGAAGAAGGTTCCAAAGTCCCTGCAATTCATCAATATTAAATAATGTCAATTCTTTTGGTTAAAATTTAAATTGAAAAATAAATATGCAACTTTGGAATTTGTAAATAATATATGAGAATGTATTACTTCTCTGCGTTTAACGAGTTCAAACTGTTGAGGGTTTGGAGAGGAGTGAGCTTCCATTTCAGATTGGGAGTCCCCCGAAGCCTCCACGTGTTGTTGGCCTCTTCCTCTCGATAATTTCTTTTTTCGGGGAAGGGCTTCAAGATATCTTCTCTGCAAAACATTTAAATTTAAGTTTTAATAACTGCACTGTAATGTCAAAAATTGAAATACAATTACAAACTAAATAGTTTATACCTGTTGTTCTTCAAATGGAATTGAGAATTTCTTCAAAGCCTCATCAGAGCAAGTAGGAATTTCTTTATCTTTTAAATTTAAAACTGCCTCATAGTAGAAGCCGAGGAGATAGTTTGTTGAATAAATGAAAGGTTTATCTGAGAGTTTTGAATTTATTATGTCAGCTTCTTATTTTTGATAGATATGTGCACCAATCGAATTTCGCTTTGAGATAGTGGCACAAATGTATGCGATGGCCCAATTTGGTATATCTGTTTTGGCGACCCCCCGCAAAACAATTCCTCGCTTAAAAATGAAATAAGTGCAGCAAGAAAGTGGTGTGCAATTGATTGTGTATCTACACCACGCCTGGATTTATTGACATGGGCTGCAAATGCGAAACAGTGATAATTACTATAAATTTATAACAAATTGTATCAGAATAAAAAACAATAAAAAATATGAATTAAAAGGAATTATACTTACAATCAACATGGAAACCATACGTTGATTCGAGAAATTTCTTGTCTTCTTCCAGTAGTGTTGCCTTGGTTGTAACAATTGGTAAATTTCTGAAAGGAAGGCCCGTAAACCGATGTATGTCATTTGCTTCAATAGTGAATTGGAACATTTGGCCATCGTTCAGAGTCACATAAAAAATACCGTCCTCTGAATTGTAGCATGACAGAAGGTAATTCAAAATATCCGGATCTATTTCGAAATGGGGCATATTCACGAGCCCTGTAAATTCACACTCTTCCATCAAAGCTTGATATTCTGAAGACATCTTTAAAGCCGTATGGATGTGAGGGCATAAGGGATTCCTGTAGTTGATCTTCGAAATCGATTGAGTTGGATTCTCTTGATTTTCTTGCTGAACTTGCAATTGGGAAGCATGTGAAGTCGACATTGTAGCTGTAATTACGTCTTTGACGACGATTTAGACCTACAAAAATTCAAGAACGGGAAAACGAAAACGAGAAAATGAGCGGCACAAGGGTATTTATAAGCTAAATAGGGCGTCACTGGCCCCTGATGACGCGCGTCATTTGCTCCTACTGACGCGCGTCACTGTCTCCTATTGACGCGCGTCAGCTCTAACTTTTGTCGCGCGTCATCTAGGACATTTGACGCGCGACACTGGCACCTAGTGACGCGCGACACTGTCCCCTACTGACGCGCGTCACTTCCTCCTATTGTCGCGCGTCAGCTATTACCTCTGACGCGCGTCAACAGGTTCCAGTGACGCGCGTCATTAGGGTACAGTGTCACGCGTCAATAGAAGCCAGTGTCGCGCGTCAAAGGTCATAGCTGACGCTGCGTGACAACAGTCCTAGCTGACGCGCAGCGTCAATAGGAGACAGTGACGCGCGTCAGTAGGAGCAAATGATGCGCGTCATCAGGGGCGCTGACGCGATAGTAGGAGGCAGTGTCGCGCGTCATTAACAGACACTGACGCGCGACAAAGTGACAATTTAGCGTCATTACGAACTAGTGTCGCGCCAATGTCGCGCGTCATTACAAACTAGTGTCGCGCCAATGTCGCGCGTCATTACAAACTAGTGTCGCGCCAGTGACGTGCGTCATTACGAACTAGTGTTGTCGCACGTCACTGATGGAGCCATGAAAACCAGTGAAAATTTTATTTTTGAATACTGTCAAATTCACCTTTCACTGAAACTGTTACGGGATATTCGCCGGGTATTTTCCACCTTCAATTTTATAGGGTGTCTTAAAATTAACCCCGAACTATTGCATTTAAGCATGATTCCAAAGCCTCTCAACATCTAGATGACACAAAATACTCAACCACAAGCCCAAGCAAGCATTTGGTTCTCCTTCCAGAGTATTGGAATACTCATGGGAACACTATGGTAGTACTACCATGACACTCACCCGAACTCTTCATAGATCAACTACCATCCACCATCACCTAATGTATATGTAAAGGAAAGTAACTATTCGTGATTTTGATCATATTATGCTTGCTTAAAGTATAGATTCCTTAGCTCTTTCATTATACTTTATTTCTATGTGTATTCCTTTATCTCCACCTCCTCACCAATCTACCAACCCAACCACCTATAGCCTTTTTTCCTTTCGTGAATTCCCCAATGTATCCCCCGAGTCTTCTCGGTAATATTACAAACCTAACCACACCCTCTTACTCTCTGTGCAATCACAGGGAAGCCCAAAAACCATTTTTGTGAAATTATTTTCAATCACCCCTACCGATACCGATTACCTAATTGTCGTCAGTTTCACCTCTATACTAACATCACTCACCTAACCGATATTGGTCTCTGTGTCATTTCATTCCTTTTGACCAGAAAGAATCTCAATCAACCAAAACTAACCCAGACCTTACCTAATCAACCTAGACCTCACCCGATCAATCCCAAACCCCTATTAGACCTACAAAACCCATAATATTCTACCAAACCTCCAAATATAATCATAACCTTGTCTGTTAGATTAGATTTTCTTATTGTATTTGCACGAGATACCTAAATCATATAACTACAGTAGGATTTCCTTACTTCATGATATTTTCAATATTAATTTATAGTTGAAAGTGGATTGACAGCCTTCTATGAAGCATCATGCTTCCTGGATATAGCATTTTCTAGGCAGTCCACTAACTTATATTATTAATGTTATTTGGTGGTCTTGTTGTATTTCTTACAGGTCGTTCCTCCTAGCCAAAGGGAAACTCTTCAAAATCACCTTGGATCAAAAATTCATTAAAGTGTGCATTCTACCTTCCACCTTTGCCTCCATGTGTTCCTCCTTTCCTCCTTAACCATTTTACCTTCTATCTATTTCGACTTACAAAGCGTAAAAATTAGGTGAAATAGTAAGGTTGAGAGAAAATACCAACAAATAGATTGGTTTCTATGTTTTATAAAGAACTAAAATAGTTGAATCATCATCAAGTGAATCCATCAAGGTTAAGGATCATTCTATTAGTATTATAAGAGATAAAAATTCAAAATTTATAGGTTGTATGTGGATGTATGTTAGTAGGTTCAAGCATGTATGTAAGATTTCTTGATAGTAATTGATAAGGCAATAAGATTTAAGAATTCCTCCAATTTTTCCTAACCTCATCATTTATGTTACTAATAATTCCTAAAACTTAAGAATGTGATTTCAAGGATTGAATGATTAATTTTACAAGTTTCCTTTTATACTCAATCAGTATAATGTTAATCGCACTCTAATTTGATAAAAGCTTATTGTATAGAATGATTGAAGCAATTTTGGCACATGGTTATTAAAGAAGAAAGTTGCATTACATCTAGACAGAGCTCAAAAGTTTGGGTTTGGAGTTGGAAACCTTTATTGGACCATGTTATCAAAATTTTCTTCTCTCAGTACCAGTTAAAACCCTCCACTAGGGTTTGGAAAACTAAATTTCTCATATCTTGCATGTAAGTTTATTTTGGAAGCCTAAATTTCATTTGAGAGGACTAAAATAGGTTTAAGAAGAGATAAATTGGTTTAGGTCAATTTTATTAAGTTTCAAATAATTTATAATTGATGAGATCTATTTGTTTGTCTCATAGACTCTAACAAGGTCTAATTGGGATATGAACAAGAGTGAGTTGGGTCTATTTTGTAAAGAGACCTTCTGATTTTTTAAGAAATAAGTTTAACTACAAAATCGGTATTTAAAAATACCTAGATCATATCTTGATAACCTTTGTATCAATTGTTATCCTTAAATTCCTATTGAGGTGAGGCTACTAAGAAAATAAGATAAAGTTAAAGATTTTCTCAAGAAATTTGTATCGAAGATAAATTTTTCTTCCATTATTTTATGGAATAAATTTTTAGATGTTTTCTGACCCTCCAATTGAATTTTTGTTCCAATAGATCAAATTGGATAATTTGATGCATGTTGGCCCAAATTGTTTGAGTACATTACAAAGGTTAAAAAGATCATTGTTTAAGAGAAAAATCAAATTGCATGTAATTTATAACTAGTTTAGGTATAAAATTTCCTTTTTTACAACATTTATCATTGATTAATAATATTCACTTATTATTATTCAAATTCCATTTCACGTGAAATTAGTATACTTTGCAAATATTTAATTGGTAAAACATCACACACATGTTTTGTTATAGTTCCCTTTACTCACAAAGAGCCTCTTCATGATATTACATCCATACAAATATTTCCTTGAAATCGTAGATAAGGATAAGTGTTGCTCATATCTAGAAAAAATCCTTGGATAATTTTATAACTTGAAGCAAGGTTGGGTAAAATATCAAGGAAAAATAGGTAATGTGACTAAGAGACATGGAGAAATATATGAGCCTAGAGTACTTAACTTCTATAGATTATTTCCTTAGAATATACTTCTAGGAACATGTGCTATATAGTGATATTTAGTTATTTCTAGGAGTATTATAGGTGTTAAATATCCTCGCCTTCCTTATAAACCTTTATACTAATGAAATACTTGAAAATGTGAGATGTTGATACCTGAGATATCACATAGCATATTTTTACCATTTCATAACCTTTCTACCTCTCTTTATTTACTTTACAGGATCCCCAATAGACTAGATGATTACACCTATCATGATCCCAAAATACTTTGATGCAGAGTCTTTTAAAAACCCAACCAACCCTTCTTGTATCTTCAAAGATCTTAGCCCATGAGATTAGGCCACATGGTGTAATCCTCGAACACTACATCATTGAGACTTTTCAGCTTTTCCAATTATCTCCATTCTCCTTCAATACTTTGAAATCACTAGATCATACCACCTATGTCAAGATTTAAGAACCCCTCTACAATCATATTCTTGTGATGTGAATGAATACTTTACAATAAAATATTAAGAGACATCTTGTTGATCCCTATGAACCTCAAACTCTCATGTTACTTCACCTTTTCATTAAATAATTCTAACATATAAAGCTTATATGTGTACCTATATTAATAAATACAAACTAAATCTAGTGAACCACCCCAAATTTTTCCCACTTTCATTGTCAATTTTCTCATTTATCTATCTTAATTTAGGAGTAATTTTATAGATATAATTTGGGAGAAAGGGGCATTATAATTTTATGTGAGATATTTCTTCATAAACATGTGAGTTATAATAGGTTCATCAAAATAGATATATTCCATAACTTATAAAAAATTAACCGTAATTATGTTTTGAAGAAAAATACAAGAGTAATAATACAACTTAACAATCATTGTTTTATATAAGTTAACAATCAATATGCAAATTGACAAAAAATGAGAAATATCCTATCATATTTGGTATTATATATGAAATAAACTAGAATCTTAAAGTATCTAAAACTATAAGGAAATAATATCGAGAAGTGAAAAACTCAAATCGTCGAGGCCAAGAACCCAAAACAATGTTAAGTAGTACTTATCTGGATGAGAATAAATGTAGGATAGATTCAAGTTGATATTTGAATTTGTACAAGATGTTGAGATGAAATTTGTGTGAGTGATCTAATATGTATTTCCTATAGTTACATAATATATTTGTTAAGTAGATGGTCCATAGTCAAGGACTAAGATGTATAAGTCTCTAAGAAATAAACAACATGGGAAGAATTTTAGTTAATTATTTTCCCTATTTAAGCTAAAATATCTCATAGATAAACAAATCTCTAAATATTTAATATATATTAAAGGAGGGTCTTAAAGAAATCAATATAATCACTAAAGAGGGCCTATTGATTTTTCAAAACCCAAATTTTCACAATAATCTTGAAAACCTAGATTGTATATTAGTGTAACCAATATGCACCAATCTAATAAAGTGAAATATGATAAAAGCTTGATTTTGAGTTGATCCTACTTAGTTAAGAAAAACTAAATAATAAAAAGAAAAATAATGGAATAATGATGTGGAAGCATCATTTAGAGAATCATAAAATTCAATTTTGTATCAATCTACATGTTTAGAATCATTTAGAGTATGGTTGAATAAGTAGGGGTATTAGATTTCAAATTTGAGTTCAAATTGATTTTTCACACCAAAACTCAAATTTGAATTTCTTGTTATTGTAATCTTCTAATTTTGGCAATTTTGGTCATGTTTTTTATTTGATGATGGTATAGGTTGATTAGGGGTTCTAATACAACTTTTGAGTCATACATTAGGGGTATACAACATCTTATAGGTGTTCTTGTTATACAACTCTTCCTCAAGCATGTTAACTTGAGTTCTTAGGTATGGTTAAGTCTAGTTTGGTGTTGTAACTATGTAGAAAGTAGTTAGGGATAAAACACTCAAAATATGTAAGGAGGAAGATGAATAAAAGGTGATTTTCATATGTAGCTTGCATTGAGAAACCTATGGTGGAAGACTGTGTAATAGGGTTCGTGTATCATATATATGAAGAGAATGACAATTTTCAAGAATTATACTCTAGGTTTCGAGTGGGGATCACAAGTAGATACTTTGGACATCATGTTTCATGTGATTGAGAACCATTTTGATGATTAAATAAGGGAATTTATACATGTTAGAACATAATATTAAGTGTTCTTATAATCCACAATTTATAATTAAATAATTTAGAATATTTATATTCTTAATTATTTAATATAAACTATGTGTTTATGGTTAATTGTTTTATTAAAAATAAATTTAATTAATTGGGGTGCTTCACGAGAAGATATGACCAAAGGGGGTCAATTGTTTATTTAGATAATTGTGTTTGGAATTCACGAGTGAATTGCCATGGGAGAGAAGTGAGGAGTTGGAGTTATTGGACTATGTAAAATTGTTTGGCCATGGTTTTTACCCCTCAAGGGTTTTTCCATGTTATATATGTCATAATGTTATTTATTTATTTTCTTTAATGTTTAATGTTATGTTTAATAAATTTTGTAATATGATTAGTTTATTGTTCGGACCTCACATGGTATTAGAGCATGGTTACTATGTTGGTTAAATTAATTTAATTTAGTTTTCCATAGGGTTGCAATTGTTGGTGGTTGGTTACAACCCATAAACTATTAAAACCCTCTCTCATTTGATTTTCACATACAACCCCTTTCAAATTGTATTTAAATGTGCGGGCCAAATTAAAAATGCAGGGTAAAGAAAGTAAAAATCAATTACACAAGGTCTCCCATAGAGAGACAACCCTCCTCAAGAATAGGGATTTAATTTTTTTCTATTGACTAGTTTAAACAATACTTGACAAGGGTTAATATGGTGTAATAAATTTTCTACAAACCTATGTCTAATATTGGCCCCTTTCATTCTTACATTTCTTCACCTATATTATCACCTATATGTGTTATAACATAACCTAAGTTTATAAACTAAGTGGTAAATTAAATAAATTACCATCTAACCTAAGTTCTAACCGCCCCTGTAATGCAGCCCCATTTATAAACCTTATCCTACGCAACCTACATATGGTTTTGAAAACATTTAAAAACTATATTCAAAGACCATTGCATAGGTTTAAATGTTTAAATAAACCCTATGGGGCATATGTTATTAAAACCTAAAAATTATATTCAAACCTTATACTATTTAAATGGGTTACATTTTTTTATATGACTTATCTAAGCCCGCCCCCCGGGCCCCCGGCATGGATCCATGTGGAGCCCCTTCCTACTTTATCTCTCTTCGTTGACCATCATCTCCGCAGGCCCCACATGGATACCTTGTTTCCCCTACGCTGACCAAACCCTATGCCACATGGCCACGGCTTAATGCGGTCACCTTTCTTTTTGTGTGTGTTTAAAAGGGATTTTATTCCCACGTTTGGGGTGTAGGCAGAGGGTTATGAATTTAAAATCTCGCGGGTGTATAGGGGTTTATGTGGTTGCGGCCACATCTAATTCTCTATTTTGTTAGATTCCCACTAGGCTCGTTGGTTGGCTCGGTGCAAACTTGTCATGTTGGTTGTTTAGAAGTTGTGGAAATTTAACTTCCTAAGCGGATGGAATGTGGTGATAAGGAAATATGATATATGGTGAGTTGGTATATACACTCAATGAAGTTAAGATGGTGAATGATAAGGTAACTCGCCAACTTAAGTGTTGAGCTCAACCAGGGTAAAGTGATCTAAAATACATAAAGGAGCTAGTCTCCACAAATTTTGTTTAAAATATATTATAATATTTTTTATTTCGAATATTTATAAAAATCTAATATTAAAAATCAAGGAAATTTTTTTTTTTTTTTCATTTTGATAAGTATTATTTTCTATTTTCTTTTTAAAAAGTATTTATACTTTGATTTAATGAAAACTAAGTAATGTTTTCCTCAAAACTAAAAAATCATTTACATTTCAACTAAATATGCCAAATTTATAGTTAAAGTAATATATTCTATGTAAGTATTTGTTTGAAAGGTCAAATTTTGATTGGAATAAAGGTAAAATCATGGAAATATGATCGGTATATGCACTTGAACAATGACATGGGGACTTCCTAAAACTACTTTACGAAGAACCTTGTTTGTTCTCATTTTGAATTATTTATGTAAAAATGGGGTCTAATCATTTTACTATTGAAAATCATAGATGTTGAATGGATCAAATTACAACATCTAGAAGATCAGAATGAATGTGGAATTCATGGCACACAAGCTCAAGACGGATGTGAATGGTATGAAGAAGGCTTCGATCTCAAGACAAGCGACAACAGACAATGTATTTGCATATCAATAGAAGGTGCAAGAGGCAATGTCCATAATATTATGGAGCATGCAGGATGAATTCCTACTTCACATTGGGAATCAGGAAAGTCTAAGTGAGGCTTGGACTCAACTAGAATCAATGCATGAAGGTATGCATATATTGAAAATAATAAAGTTAATTCTTGAGTTGATGACGACTTCTATGGAGGTAGATGAAAAACTAACTCATCATAATTACAGTATAATTTCATTAAAATATAAATGAGTTAGATGTTACTAGTTTCTGAAGGAATACAAAAGAATGGATTATATGTTTTAAAGGTTTTGTTTCTGCTTCTTGTTTATCTACTCAAAAATAGAAGTGATGTTCAATTGTGGCATGAAAGACTAGGTCATGTCAATTTTAGGAGCATGTATGACATGTCTTGACTTAACCTAGTTTTTGGTCTACCACATATCTCTCATGAAATGTGAGAAGGGTTCATACGTGGTAAGAAGTCGCCAAAACCAACCCTTAGTATTCTTGAATAAAACTCCACATAATCCATGGAATTTTTCCACAATAATATTAGAGGACCTTTAAAATTCCATCCCTAAATGGTTCAGTGTATGATGTTACTTTCATTATTGATTATTCTTGCATGATTTGGTCATTCTTGCATATATGTTATCTATTTGTCTTATCACAAATTTAAAGGCTTAAAGTAGATAATGAAGATATATATGTTGATAAAACATTTCTAAACTCTAAATTAGTATGTGATTACTAAAAATAGTATTATATGCATATCAAATGACACTTGGGGACACCTTTGTGTCTGTATTGGAGACATCCAATATTGATTGCATCTAATATATTTTTAAAGATTAAAATGTTGAAATTGTTGTTTGAATTTTCAACATTTTGGTAATATGACATGGTTAGTTTTTTTAAGCTATTGTCATTTAAGTTGTTATATAACTTGTGTTTTAACCTATCATGTAAGATTTATAAATGGTTAAAAGTGAAATAAATAATTATTTATATTGTTTTTATTATGATAATGCATGTTTATGGATATTATGCTTCTAACTATGTTGGTGTTGTGTTAGTTAGAAAATCTACAACTCGATATGTCTTCAAGTTTGGGCATACAGCGCCATTACTTGGAGCAATAAAAATTAGCCAACGATCTCCATATTTTCTATTGAGGTAGAATATAGAATTATGATGGAAGTAGAAAAAGAAGACATGTGGCTAAATCGGTTGTTAGAAGAGATGCACATGGAAGTTAAAGGAAGTACTCCTCTTTTGTGTGATAGTCAAAGTTACATTTCTCTTACTAAGAATCCAATTCAACATCAAAGAACAAAGCATATAGATATTCATATGCATTTCATTTGAGAGAAGGTACTTTTTGGTGATATATATCTCCAATACTACCCGAATGAAGATAAAGTTGTATATATGTTTACAAATCCATTGTGTGTTGTAAAATTCTGCAAGTTTCGTGCAATGCTTGGCCTTTCAAATTTTCCATTGAGGGGGAGTGTGCATGGAAATGTCACCTCCTAATGGTCGACCGTGTGTTTTCTCCTTCTCCTCTATACTTCTACTCTAATGTAAAGAATTGTAAAAGATATTTTTATGATCTTTGTAAACTTATAACTCTAAGTTTATAGTGTACAATCAAGTGTTTTGTATCTATTATAAAGGAGGTCCTTATGTTATAAAAGGCTCCTAGAGATGTTAGCAAAGATTTTCCATGAGAAATTGTGAGATGTAGTCTCACAAATCATGCTTAGCCTAAATCATAACTTTTGATTTATGGATTCTAAATACTTTTGTACCAAAAGGTAAGATGAGCATGATGAAGGTGTATAAATCCTTCAAAAGTGATATGTTAGCCTAAACCTTAACTATGGTTTATGGATTTGTAAATCTTGTTGTATAAACAAGTAACATTGGCATATGTTCCCCACTTAATATTAAGGGGAGTGTTGGAACATAATATTAGGTGTTATTATAAATCATAGTTTATAATTAAATAATTTATAATATTTATATTCTTAATTATTTAATATAAACTACATGTTTACGGTTAATTGGTTTATTAAAAATCAATTAATTTAATTAGGCGCTTCGTGAAGAAGACTCACCTAATCATATTGTTTAAATATGACTCATGGGGGTCAAATGATTATTCAAATCATTGTGTTTGGAATTCACTTAGTGAATTACCATGGGAAATAAGTGAGGAGTTGAAGTTATTGGACTGTGTAAAATTGTTTCTCATATAATAGAATCTCTTTTTCTATGGTTTTTAACCCCTCGGGGGTTTTTCCACATTATATTTTTGTTCACAAAGTGTTATTTATTTATTTTCTTTAATGTTTAATGTTATATTTAATAAATTATGCAATATGGTTGGTTTACTTTCTCGGACCTCACAATACATACGTCAAAATCTTGACTATGTAAGTATAATTTCTCCTGTTTGACTAGTAAACTTAAATTTCTAAGCATTGTAAGTGATTTATAAGGAGGAAACTTGTTTTTGAGGGTGTAAATGGTACACATAGACCTTATAGTAAAATTTGATTCTTTGAAATTGAAATTTGAGTTTGAAACCTTAAATTCTTGTTTCTCGTGCCTGTATAAACCCTACCTAGGGTCTTAGACCAACTTAGTATTTTCAGAGATTTTATAACTTTCCAAATGCTAAATTTTTAATCAGTAGAGCCTTATAATAATCATCAACTTGTTGAAAGGGGTTTTTAGTCCTTTGGCACATGTGAACACACCGTATCCATAAACAATTATTTAAAGGCCTTAAAAGACCTAATTGATACCTATGACATGTGATTTGAAGGGGTTGTATTGGATAGTAGGGCATTGGATTTGGTATAGAGTTGTAACTCAATAATGGGTATCTAAAAAGGTATATAGTTTCTCATAAGGCTTGGTGAGTCTCCCAAAACAATAAGTTTTTTTAAAACTAAGGGTATCATGCCCTTGCTTAAACATGAAAGATACACTAAACTAAGGAAAATTCATAATCCCTCTACATCTACTGGTATCATAGTAGGTTTGGCACTTGAAATTGATTTAAAAGAAGGTGAAATTCTCTAAATTCAAGAGAGGACTAGTTTGTTGTTATTAAAATGCATTGAGAAGTTAGAATGTCACCAAGAAGGAAAAAGACAAACTGAGTAGGAAGAAAATGCAGAATAAAATATAAGGGGTTGAAGTTTAAGAGGTAGAAGACATTAAGGAGGAAGTTTATATCCAAAAATAAAATTCATAACCAAGTACTTCCCAAGAACAATCATCTACTCAAAGGGGTGGATTAGGAGGAAGGATACCTTACTTTAGGGGAGGATACATAGAGAGAGGTAGAGGATTTACAAGTAAATTATTCAAGTGCAATAAATTTTTAGGTCATAAGTTTTGGGAATTTCTAGAGGAGCCTTAAGTAAGCAGCTCAAGGGTTGAGAGAAGAAATCAAGTAGTCTTAGTAGAGGAGGAAAGTGTAGGATCTCCATCTCATGGGAAGGATATTGAATTTGGGGAGTCTTTATTGATGAGGAGAGTGATAATTAATCCACCTCAAAAATGGGAACTTGATCAAAGAAATACTTTAGTCAAGACAACAAACAAATCTCAAGGTAAATGTTATAAAATGGTTATTGATTCCCGGTAGTACTCATAATCTAGTTTCGTGGAAATGGTTGAGAAGATTGGGTTATAAATAATGCCACATCCAAACCCATATAAATGTTCATGAATTTAAAAGGGAAACACATACTAGTGAAAGAATAGTATTGGGTAGACTTTTAAACCGGAGGATATACCGATAATTTGTTTTTTGATGTAATGTCAATGGATATGTGTCATGTGCTCTAGGGAAGGCCTTGGTAATTGATAAGAAAACTACTCATTATGGGAGAAGAAATTTTATACCGTAGAAAAAGATGGCATAATTCATATATTGTTGCCTTTGAAAGAAGAAGGAGATGGACAAGAAACCAGTCCAAGTGTCATGATGATAAGTGAGAAGGAATTCTTGAATGTAATGAAATACGAAGAGATGGGTTTTGGATTGGTAATCAAACCTAGGACTGTGATAAAAACTACTAAGATGGATTAATTGCCTCAAGAAATACAAGCCATATTGGCAAAGTATGTTAATATGGTAGTAAATGAGTTACCTAAGGAGTTTCCACATATTAGGAGTAATAGTCGTCATATTGATTTCATACCAAGTGCAAATTTACCAAATGAGGATGATTAGAAAATGAAACCTCAAGAAAATGTATAGATTAAGAAACAAGTGCAAGAGATTTTAGATAAAGGTTTAATAAAGTAAATTCTCAGACCATGTGCAGTACTAGCTATATTGGTACCAAGAAAAGGATATTGGAGGATGTGTATTGAATCAAGGGAAATCAACAAGATTACAATCAAGTACAGATTTCCTCTTCCAAGAATGGATGATTCAATGGATTGTTTGTGTGGGTCTAGATACTTTTCTAAGGATTTTTCTCAAGAGTGGGTATTATCAAATAAGGTTAAGGGAAGGAGGTGAATGGAAAATTTCCTTTAAGACTAATATAGGGTTATTTGAATGGCTTGTTATGTCATTTGGCCTCACCAATGCTCCAAGCACATTTATGAGGCTTATGAATGAAGTCTTAAAGCCTTTTATAGGAATTTTTTTTATTGTGTATTTGGATGACATACTATTTTATAGCCCAAGCAAGGAAGAGAATATTCAACACCTCAAAATGGTAATGAAAATATTGCAAGATGGGAGGTTATTGAATCACCTTAAGAATTGTTTGTTCATAAAGACAAAGTTAGTGTACCTTGGTTTTGTGATCTCTCAAGGTGGAATGAAGATGGATAAGGATAAAGTGAAAGCTATAGCTGATTGGCCAACTCCCAAAATAGTTTCTAAGGTAATGATTTTCCATGGTTTAGCCAGTTTCTATAGGAAATTTATTAGAAACTTTAGTGGAATTTGTGCACCAATCATAGATACTATAAGAGGGGATAAAAAAAATTTGTGTGAACTAATGTTTCTAAGAGAAAATTTCATTTATTGAAGAAGAAAATCATTAAACAACTTGTACTAGCACTTCCTAATTTTAATAAGGATCTCCAAGTTAAATGTGATACAAGTGGGGTAGCCATTATAGTTATCTTAATTCAATAAGGAATACATGTTTCATTATTCAAAGTGAGAAGTTAAATGAGGCTAAAAAAGGTGCTTTTATTATGACATTGAGTTTAATGCTATGGATATAAGCCTTAAGGAAGTGGAGGACCTATTTAATGCCTAAAGAGTTTGTTATTTTCACTAATAAATGTGCACTTTAGTTCATAACCAGCTAGCCTAAGTTGATTCAAAGAAATATGAAATAGATGGAGTACTTGATAGTTTAACTTTTGTTCTTAAGAACAAGAAATGTTAAGCCAATAATGTAGCAGATGTTTTGCATATGAGAGTCTTACTCATAATATAAATTCATATAGAAAGTGGAGGAAGAGAGTCTCTCGAGGAATTATATGAAACTAATTTATATTTTCAAGAATCCTA
This sequence comes from Taxus wallichiana var. yunnanensis, assembly GCA_018340775.1. Classification (NCBI taxonomy): domain Eukaryota; kingdom Viridiplantae; phylum Streptophyta; class Pinopsida; order Cupressales; family Taxaceae; genus Taxus; species Taxus wallichiana. Next base: position 746,474,613 of record CM031240.1, on the reverse strand, counting down.
TAAAGTATGTAAGCACCCAACCACTAGCAATAGAGATCATTTGATTGATTATATGCTACAATATGGACTTATTTTTAAGGTAACTTAGGTATGCATACCAAGGAGTTATATAAGAGAAAATTTGATAAGAAAAAAGAATTGTGGTAGAATAGTGGGTCAGTTTGGCCCAAATAAGACCTTAGCCCAAAAGTGCTCACTATTTTGACTTAAAATGCAATCAGTGTGAGAAATTTTGTAGAAAGGTGTAAAGTGTGTCAATATGCCGAGGGATAGAGTACAAATGCAGGTCTCTATCAGCCTTTACCAGTTCCAAATAGACCTTGGGAATCCATTATTATGTATTTTGTGTTGGGTCTACCTAGGACTCAAAAAGGCCATAACTCAATCTTCGTTGTATTACAAATTTTCTAAAATGGATCATTTTATAGGATGCAAAACCACAAATGATGCTACTCGCATTTCTAATTTATTATTCAAAAAGGTGGTCATATTAAATGGCATTCCATTAATCATTATTTCATAAAGAGACACTAAATTTTTGGGGACACTTTTGGAGGACCCTATGGAGGAAATTAGGCACTAATATAAATATCATTTTATCCTACCACCATTAGACTTATCAAGAAATTGAGGTGGTCAATAGGAATTTGGGTAATTGGCTGATATGTTTGAGAAAGGACCATCCTAAACATTGGGATCTTGTTTTCCACAGAAGAGTTTTCTTATAATGATTTTCCTAACATGAGTACAAGTATGAGTCCCTTTAAAATTATATGTGGTACACACCCAAGAGGTGTTTATGAGTTAAGATATCTAGGAAAAATAGAGAAGAGAAGTGTTAAGGAGATAAGTTTTCCTTTTCTATATAAGAGGTACACAAGCCGGTGAAGAAATGGTTAGAAACAAGTATGGGTAAATGCAAGCAACATGTAGACCTCAAGAGAAGAGAGGTTAATTTCCAGGTTGGGGACATGGTGTTAGCTCATTTGAGGAAGAAAATATTTCCTAAGGGTGAGTATAACAAACTGAAAATAAATAAAATAGGCCCTTGAAAGATCATAATAAAATTCTCTAACAATGCTTATGAGATAGAGTTGTCAAGTGGTTTAGGAATCTCTCCTAATTTTTATGTTACGGACATGTATCCATAGAGAGAAGGTGATGTTGAAGGAGAGATAGATGAGAAAAAAACATATCAATTGAAAAATTGGCAAACCAGTTGCCAAAAGCCAAAAAGGAGGAACTAGAAACCATTTTGGAAAAGCAAGTTGTCAAAAGAACAAGGGAAAAGGATATTATTAGTACTTAGTGAAGTGGAAGGATTATCCAATAGAGAATGCCACCTAGATGACTAAATCATATACATCAAGCATGGAAGTACCCTTGAAGATTTCATAGCGGGAGCTCATGAAACAACTTTTATACTCTGGGCGTATGATTTAGAAACATCATCTAGAGACTATGAGGATCATACAAGACAATTTTATATCTATATACATGTTTAGAATCATTTAGAGTGGGGTTGAATAAGTAGGGGTATTAGATTTCAAATTGATTTTTCTCTCCAAAACTCAAATTTGAATTTCTTGTTATTATAACCTCCTAATTTAGGAAATTTTTGTCATCTATGTGCAATGGTGTTGGTCTAGGTTGATTAGGGGGTTCTAACACAATTTTTGAGTCATACATTAGGGGTATAAAACATCGCATGGGTGTTCTTGTTATACAAATCTACCTCAAGCATGTTATTCAGGCATGTTAACATAAGTTATTAGGTATAGTTAAGTCTATTTTAGTGTTGTCACTACATAGAAATTTGTTAGGGATAGAGAGCACTCGAAATGTGTAAGGAGAAGGATGAGTAAAATGTGATATTCTAGTGTAGAAAACTTCTTGCATTAAGAAACCTATGTTGGCAAACTATGTAACATGGTTCTTATATCGATTATGAAGAGAATGAAATTTTTCAAGCATTATACTCTAGGTTTCTAAGTGGGGAGCACAATTAGATATTGTGGACATCATGTTTCATGTGATTGAGAACTATTTTGATGATTAAATAAGGGAATTTATACATACATATAGAATCTTGACCGTGTAAGTATAATTTCTCCTTTGTTTGACCGTAAATGTGAAATTCTAAGCATTATAAGTGATCTAAAATGAGGAAAATTTTTCCTAAGGGTGTGTATAGTCCATATAGACCTTGTAGTCAATTTTGAAGCTTTGAAATTGAAATTTGAGTTTAAAACCTTGAATTCTTCTTTCTTGAATGTTTTAAAACTTTCCAAATGTTAAATTTGTAACTGTAGAGCCTTATAAACTTGATCAACTTTGTTGAAAGGGGTTTTGAGTTCTTTGGCACATGTGGAGGCATTGTATCTATAAAATTTGTTTTAAGGCCTTAAGAGACCTCATTGAGACATGTAACATGTGATTTGAAGGGGTTGTATTAGATAGTAGGGTTTTGATATTTAGCATGGAGTTGTAACTCAATAATGGGTATCTAAAAAGGTATATAGTTTCTCATAAGGCTTGGTGAGTCTCTTAGAGGAATAAGGTTTGTTTAAAACTAGGGGTAATGGGCCCTTTCTTAAAGGTGAAAGATGCAATGAACTAAGGAAAAATCTTAATCCCTCTACATTAAATAAATATCCATGTGCAAAACAACAATCCAACTAGAAATGTTTTTCACATTTTTATCTCATGGAACCAAAAGTTTCTACCCACGATCTTGGGTACCATAAAAAAACCTAAAATGTGTGAAAAATCAAATTACCAACTAATTTAACTAGACAACAATACAAGCAACAAATATAAAATCTAAATAATAAAATAAAATTTATTTCTTAAGTGGAAACAAATTCTACATACTTGATTTTACAAATAGTGGAAATATATAGGTGTCTTGATGACTTGTTATTGCATTGACCATGTTGACGAGGAAATTTGTCGAGTGGGAAAAATTGTGGATTCCTTGCCAACACTATGGGAATCTAAGTTACTCTCTTACTTAACCGGTGCAGCTACCGTATATGCATGCGCAAGAAAATGTGGATTTATGTGGTGACCTTTGGTCGGGGATCCAATAGGGGCACTCCATTGACCTGCGGCGAAGCTTATTGCGGATACTTACAAGAGATAACTTTGTCTAAAAGTGGTAAAGGGAGTGAGAAAAGAGGCAAGAGAACTAATGTTGCAGGAAGGAAATCAGATTCCTGCACACACTAGTTAGAAAATCGTCACATGCATTCACGAGAAGAAACAACCCTACAAATGGCAACAAGATGAGATAAGATTGCGAACTCAAAGTTTCTGAAATCTCCTCATCAAAGAGGCTACAAAATCCTTCTTCTTGTATTGTTTCTTAAACAGAAATTGTACATAGTGGAGAAATGGAGGAATTTGAGAAGAAGGGGGAACAAGAAAATGGCTATCTCCTTTGTTCTCTCAAAGTACAATATACTCTTGAGTTTACAAGATCGATTACCAACCCTCTAAAATGGCATGAAGAAGCCATTAAATCTCCTCCAAGAAATGGTTACAACTTCTTCTTTTTTAGCAAGAAATGGTTTACAATTTATTTTCAATCATTCGTGTCCGTTCAGATTCTTGATTCACAAAGAAACACCAATGGCGGAAAAACTAGACTTTTCATAATGCAAATTACACTTGTTTTGTAATTTTGAAATGGAACCGTTCATCTTGCCTTTGAAACCTTAAATCGAGTCGTACACATGGGAGAAATTTATTGAACGGGTGCAGAGGATGCCTTTTACATTTTGGAACATTTTGGCCCACTCACCCGCTTTTGACATGGTCATGACACGTGGCTTCACTTGATTAGCGAAGGAGTCACAGCTCACTTTTATAATTTTACCTTTTTTTAATGCGGACTTAAAAACACCAATTTTCTCTGCCGCCCAACCTCCTGCTTTGACCTTTGATGTGGGCTTAATATTTGACTTTCTCCCTTATAGCATGATCGGGGTTATGGGTCACTTTTTAACTTTTCACCTTTTTTATAAAAGAGGCTCAAAATCTCAAATCTCCCCGATGGTCCACCTCCCTGCTTTGAATTTTCAATGACGGGCTCAAGATTTGACTTTTTCCTTTAAGCCTGATCGGGGCTACAGGTCTCTTTTTAACTTTTCACCTTTTTACAAAGAGGCTCAAAACATAAATTTCTCTGTTGACCCACTTCCAATTAGGTATTTCCATGTACTCGTGGATGATGGGGCCAAAATTTGATGGGGAAGAAAACACCCATCGTTCTCGACTGTGGAAAAAAATGCAGAGAAGAAGAAAACTCCACCATTTCGTGCCCGATTTTCAAATTTCTTTCATGAGCCAAGGAATTGAAAACAATACAAGGTTCGATGATCCAGGGGCATAGAAATATTGACAATTTCATTCAAATGAGGACAATAATAAAATTTTCACGCGTCCAGATAGGAAAATGGAAAATTTATCAAAACAAGCAGTGACTGGGATTTGAAACAACTCCGGGGCATGGATTTCTCTATCTCTTCAACTTTCAACTTGGTTTAAATACTTTAGGATGGTGAGAGATTGAAATTTCAAATTTTAACTTGGAAAAAAAAGTAGTTTTCGAGAGACAACAACTGCTCTAGCTTGGGGACATGGCATGGACTGAGCATGGTGAAGACGTGGTATGAGGATCCAAAATCTCAATTTTTAAACCGTATAACATTGACCAATGCCTTATCCATTGGGCCTTGCAGAGTCATGTACAATTTTGAGAAAGAAAGATCAAAATAAGGAAACAAACAAACACACAAAAGGAAGGAAACACATGACACACAACAAAAGGGGAAACAAAACCACAAAATGAAAAAGGAAACACACCAAGAAATCACCTATGGTACAAGGCGGGGACAACCCACTTTCACTAATGATACAGTTTCAAGTATTGCCCACTTTAAGGCAATTCCAATGGCATTCCATCCAAGTATGAGAGGAGAAAACATTCTCACCACAAGCTCCATGAATTTGGAATGGGCCGAGCCATAATGAATCAAACTTTCCATGGCTGTCCTTTGGTTCTCTTCTCTTGTCCCATAGCAGGTCAAAGTTGTCAACCTTGAATTCTCTTACCTTAGCCCTCTTGTCAAATATCTTCTTCACTTTCAATTGGTGTTCTTTGATTCAATCCACCACCTGGAATCTATTTTCTTCCATCTTCTCCAAAAATAGGATCCTTTTGTCTATGGAATCTTTGTATTGACCATATTTTATTTCCTGTAGCAACTTAAGAGATGACATCTCAATTATGAGGGGAATCTCTACTTCAACTCCATACAACAGTTGGAATGGAGACATACCTATCACCTTCTTGGGAGTGATTCTATCTTCCCACAATGTGTCACATAACCTTTTGTGCCAATTCCTTTTATTCTCATCTACAAGCTTGCATGGACAATGGCCAAAATGTTTTTGTTGTTTGATTTGGCCTATTCATTTCCTTGTGGATAGTAGTCAAAAGAATGAGCTAGGGAGATTCCGTAGCTATAGCAAAACTTAGTTAGCTCTCTTGAAGAGAAATAGGTAGCATTATCTTCTACAATCTTCTGTGGCACTCTGAAATGGACTATGATATTCTCCTTGATGAAGTTACATACTATTTTAGTGTTGGCTTGTTTGGTCGGAATGGCTTCCACCCATTTGGTGAAGTAGTTTGTTGTTGTGAGTATATAAGTGTGCCCCATGCTTGAGTGAGGGTTCAGAACACCAATGAATTCCAACCCCCACTTTTTAAATTGTTCTTCAATAACCACAAGCCTGAGTGGTAATGCAGCAAGTCATGGTCTTCCAACGAACTTTTGGCATGCTCTACATTTAGAAACTCAATCTCGAGTTTCTGTAAAGATGATGGACCAATAATACCTTCCTCGGAGGATCTTGTGTGCAATGACCATTGCTGAAAAATTCCCACCACATGCTTGGTCATGGTATGCTTTAAGAAAAATTTCTTGTTGCTCTTTATCTATGCACCTGAGGAAACAACCATCCAGGCCTCTTTTGTAGAGCACATGATTCGAGATTAAAAATTTATCTTCCTTCATCTTGAGTGTTCTCTTTTGCTTGTAATCAAGATGGGGAGGGCATTCTCCATAAGTCAGGTAATAGGAAATATCAACATACCACTCATCAATAGTGGTGATAAAGAGAACCTGTGGGTTGTCTTTTGAACAAGTTGAGCAAGCACATTTTACTTTACCATGTTGAATTTTGAGTGTTTCATCTTCAACAATCAACTTGCACAAGCCATTTCCCTTACCAGATTGGAGAGTCAAATCTCCAAGTCATATTCTTGATTCTTTGCAATCTAATTTCCTCTTTTAGCTCTAGGATCCTGCTATGTCAAGATGGACTTGATTGCACTTTGCGAGGACCATCACCACCGTATGGGAATAGAGGATGTAAAACCTGAAGTTTTTTATATCCTTGACCACTGCATATGCATGCTTCTCCAATTGGTTGTATTTTAGCTGATGCTTTTTCAAAGGAAAACTCATGAAAGTAATAAGTGCTTCCACATCTTCATCATTTTTCTAAACAAGAACATCAAAGAGTGTATACTCTAATGCATAACAATGCATAATGAACTCTTTGTTAAAATATGGAGACACAAGGGTTAGAGCCTTGCAATGGATTTCTTGATCTCTTCAATTGCTACCTTCCCTTCATTGTTCCATTTGAAACTTGTTTGAGGTTTCATCATGGAAGTGATGTGATTTGTCAATTCAGCAAACTCAAGAACAAAATGACGAAGAAATTTTACCTTTTCAAAGAATGAATGAACTCCCATTCTAGATTTTGGGTAGAGCTAATGCTTGAATGGCTCTAATCCTCTCGATTAATGTGTGCTCCATGTTTGTTCACAATTTTCCCCAATAACTTGCCTTCTGTGACTCCAAAAATGCACTTTTTTGGATTTAGTGATATGCCATGTTTCCTACACCTTACAAGTACATGTTCCAAGTGATAGATATGATCTCCCCTCTTCTTTGAAAATATTGTGAGATCATCAAGATATATGAAAATGCAATGCTTCAGATCTTTGAAGCCCAAATCCATCACCCTTTGGAATGTAGCTCTTGCATTGATTAGGCCAAAAGGCATTCTACTGTAGGAAAAAGTGCCCCAAGGTGTTGTAAAGGTTGTCTTGGTGCGGTCTTCCTCTGCCACTTTGATTTGATTATATCTTGAGAATCCAACAAGTAATGAAAGCATTTCAAATCTAGTGACTTGTTGCATAGGTTATGGTCCATGATAGGAGAGGATAATTATCCTTGAGTGATACCTAGTTCAAGTTGTGAAAATATACACATATCCTTATTTCACCATTCTTTTTCCACACTGGCACAATGTTAGCCACCCACGTTGAATGGTGGATGGGAAATATGATCCTTGCGTTAAGCATCTTCATTACCTCCTCCTTGATGGTATTAGCAATCTTTGGGTTATACAACCTTTGTTTCTGCCTGAAGGGCTTAACACCCTGCTTCAAAGGAATTGAGTAATGCATTTATTTTGGTTGGAAGGATTTGAGTTCATCATAAGAGTAGGCCAAGACATCTGAATATTTCTTGAGTAATGCAACAAACCTTCTTTTTTCTTCAGGTGAGCAACATTTTCCAATATTTACCATCTTTGGCTCCTTCGTGGTGCTAATGTTTTCTTTATCAAAATCAGCTGGGCACCGAGAAGATTGCTTTTCTTTCTCTTGAATGAATCTGTCATGTTTGTCAAAGAGGTCTTCTAAAGAGACTAGACCTTTGGGAATTTTGTTCCCTTAAAATTTTATTACTCCCTCATCATCAATCCCTTCAATTCCTTCTTTCTCTTCTTTGGGACTACGCTCTCGGTGTGGATTTTCACCTCCTTCAAAGAAGAGATTATTGAAATTATCCCTTTTCTCCAAAAAGGATAGAATTTGGTTATCATCATTGAATACTTTTCAATGATTTGCATTGTCTAATACACTAGGCCAGAATACCATTTCAATGTTCACTTTGTCTTTACCAGAAGAAGGATGAGATGTCACTAGGGAAGATGACACTGCAAGAGAATCAGCCTTTTCATTCTGCTCCCTTGGAATAGCTTCAATGGAAAATGCATCAAAAGATTCAATGTAATCCCACACTCTATTTCTGTAATGCCTGAGCCTTGTATTTTTCACCTGATATTGTTGGCAGACCCACTTTACCACAATCTCGACATCACCTTTACATCTCAGCTTCTTGATTCCCATGTCCTTTGCTACATTCATGCCTAAGAGTAATGCTTCATACTCTGCAGTGGTTTTTGTATTATCAAATTGTGGCTTATAGGAAAAAGGGTACACCTCATTAGAAGGAGAGTAGAATACTACACCAGCTCCCGAACATGATCTAGAATGGCTACCATCAAATTCCATTGTCCAAATCTGATCCTCTTCCTCCTCTATGAGAAGTGGCAGGTTCTCTTCCTTTTTGATGTGAGGAAGTAATTTCCTAGCCCACAATCTTGAAAGAGTATGTTAGCTCTTCGATCATCAAACTTTCTTACTATGAATGTCATCTTTCTTACTTGGCAAGAAATTTTCATCTCTCCTTTTACTAGGATAGTTAAATATGACCAATCCATTTTTATTTCTCCACCTAAGTCTCTCGCAAAAATTTTTTTGCTCAAAAGCATACCAAAGGATGTTGGGATGTCTACTACCAATATGCTCAAGAGCACCTTCTTGTCTAGAAAATCAGCTAGTGTCACCTGTGCATCCTTGATTCTTCCTACCAATGGAACTTGTTTGGATTCCATTGAGTAGCATGTGCCATTTACCCGGTCAAAGTGAGGCCTAGAGAATTTGTAACTTTGGCTGGCATCACATTGTTTGAGGCTCCAGAATCTATGATGCAATTATTCAGCTGGAAGCCTTTGATGAGGAGTGATAGGTAGAAAGGTTCAACTCTATTGGTGTTGGAGGCACTGAGGGATAGCATGTTTTGGGAAGGTGGTGTGGATGGTGTGGGGAGTAAGCCTTTATAATTTGGGCTTGAAGAGATAGGGTTACCACCACAAACTGCATTGATGAATCTGTCAAATTGGGCAGGATGTGTTTGTAGGTATTCTATTTCAGAGAGCTGGACTTTGGTTTTGCTTGCATGTTCTACAAAGTCAAATGGGGCAATGGTAGGTGAGGAAGAGGCTCCTGAAATGGAGGAAGATCTACATGGTAGAGACTTTTCTACTTTTGGTGTTGCGTTCTCCTTTTTGGATGTAACAATTGTCTTGGAAGGGGGTGAAGGTGTAGCCTTTGATTGAACTTTAGATGTTTTTGCAGGACTAGCATTTAGAAGAGAATTATTCTTAGCAAATTTTGAGCTGGAAGAAGAATCAAATGACTTACTTGGTATAGTAGCATGCTCTTTGGAAACCAGTGAGTCTATTTTTTCTTTGGCTGATTTCATGGAAGGTGGTAATGGTGATCCTCTGTTGATGATTTTATTCTGTGTAACCTCTGGAGGAAAATCTTCTTTATTCTTCTTCTTATCCTTTGTTGCAACTGTTGGGGCTGAAATATCTTTCTTAGATTGAGCACGAGTGAAAACAACACATGAGAAACTTAAAGCTTCTTCACCACCTTCATCTTCATCATCAACATACTCAATCAAGCCATTGTGCATATCAACTTACTCAATCTCAAGATATTTTTCATAATCTTCCATGTTTTCTTCTTCGATTTCATCAATTTTTGCTTCCTCCTCTAGCTCTTTGGTCATGCGATGGCATTTACTAGTGGTGCTTCAAGAGCAAGCTGACGAGGAGTTGGAGCAATCCTTGGCCTATATGGAGGGTTTTGTCTCCTTAAAGAATTTTGCATTGTGATCTCGAGATAGATTCTTCTTCAAGGAAACCAAGTCATTTACCATTTTTTGGAACATTAGATTTGTGGTGATAGAGTTTGAATTCTAACCCTTTTATTTCCCATTAGGGCCTTTCACCTTTCCAAAAAGGATTAGATCATCATCGGTTTCTATTGCAAAGTCTTGGGCTTGCCTCAATGTTCTTGGTTGGGCTCTTCTAAGGAAGAAACCTACTTTTGATGGAAGAGCACTGATGAAAAACCTCTTCAAATTATTTTCAAGAGGCACCACATCTTCAGGATCCTTCTTATCATTTTGTCATATCTTTCTATGAAGTCCCTCATTGACTCGGAGGTTTCTTTCTTCATTTGTACCAATTGGACTAAAATATCCTAACAATCTTCTATGGTCTTGAACCTATGTTCAAATGCACTTCTTATATCTTCCCAACAAGTGACAGACCTCGGGGGTAGCATGTAGAACCATTCGGCAACCTTTTCTTGAAGTGACTCCACAAAGATTCAGACTGACACATCTTTATCCTCAACACCCAACACACCACAAGTAGTGATAAATGCTACTACATGCTCTTTAGGAGTTGAGAACCATCCCCTCTGAATTTTGGGAAGTTTTTTCTCGAGCCTCTCGATAGCTCATGGAGTGGTTGAGCAAGAGCCAGTGGACCGATGTTTCCTCCCCATGGTACATTAGGCCTATAGGATTCATGATCACATTCACGTTCATGATCCCGATCCCCCATTCTATGTCTATTTCTATCTTCCAGCCTTGCTAAGGTTGCGGCTTCTATTGCTACTCTTTCGTCTTCCTCGGCTTGAAGTCTCTTGATTTCTTCGAGTCAAGCTCTTATTTCTTCATCGGCTCTTACTTCTCTTTCTCCAGATTCTTCTTCTCTCTCTACATCAATGAAATCTTCAAGGTTCTCATTGATGTATGGAAATTCACCTTCCAAAGGATTGGCAACACTCAGGTTCCCAACGTGGTTGGTTGCTTGAAAAGGAGGCCTCTGGATTCTGAGTAGCTCTTGTCTCCTTTGAAGTTCCTCAAAAATGGGATCAATTTGTCCTCCTTGTCTTTATTGCAGTGTATCTTCTATCCACCAGCTTGAAAATATATGCTCTTCTTTGTGGTGTTGGAATTTGTCTTTGCCTCTCCAATTCAGCAGTGCGTTCCTCTTCAAGGTCCAAAATTCTCGTGGCAATGAAGTAGTGGTTGGCACTTTGTCTATTATGCCAGATAGCTTCCCTCAAATCTAAAGCAACGTCTTCTTGGATGTGGAAGATCAATTCATGTCTTTCAACAAGAGGGTTTCCCAAAATATCCATGATTTGAATCCATGTGGCTCATATAGCCATTCAAATTCTAGAAATTTTATCTTTTTGAATTTTGAATTTTTTGACCTTACAATGCATTCAGTGCGATGATGCTACTAAATCTACCCCAAAGTGGGTGCCAAAAACTCTTGGCAAGGAAATTTTTCAGGTGGGAAAACTTGTGGATTCCTTGCCAATGATATGGGAATCTAATTTCCTCTACTTAACTGGTGCAGCTACCGTATATATGCATGCATGAGAAAATGTGGATTTCTGTGGTGGCCTTTCGGTCGAGGATCCAACAGGGGCACTCCACTGACCCTACGGAGAAGCTTACAGATACTTGCAAGAGAGAAATTTGTCTGAAAGTGGGAAAGGGAGTGAGAAAAGAGGTAGGAGAACTAATGTTGTAGGTAGGAAATTAGATTCCTACACACACTAGTTAGAAAATTCGTCACATGCATTCATGAGAAGAAACAACCCTGTAAATGGAAACAAGACGAGATAAGATTGCAAACTCAAAGTTTCTAAAATATCCTCATCAAAGAGGCTACAAAATCCTTCTTCTTGTATTGCTGCTTAAACAAAAATTGTACATAGTGGAGAAATGGAGGAATTTGAGAAGAAGGGGGGAACGGAAGAAAAATGGCTATCTCCTTTGTTCTCTCAAAGTACAATATACTCTTGAGTTTACAAGATCGATTACCAACACTCTACAATGGCGTGAAGAAGCCATTAAATCTCCTCCAAGAAATGGTTACAACTTCTTCTTTTTAGCAAGAAATGGTTTACAATTTATTTTCAATCATTCATGTCCATTCGGATTCTTGATTCGTGAAGAAACGCCAATGGTAGAAAAACCAGACTTTTCATAATGCAGTCGTTACACTTGTTTTGTAACTTTGAATTTGAACCATTCATCTTGCCTTTGAAACCTTAAATCAGAGTCGTACACGTGGGAGAAATTTACTAGAATGGGCGCAGAGGATGCCTTTTACATTTTGTGCCTTTTGGAGAAATGGCATTTTGGAACATTTTGGCCCGCTCACCCGCTTTTGATATGGTCATGACACATGGCTTCACTTGATTAGCAAAGGAGTCGCGGGTCACTTTTATAATTTTACCTTTTTTTTAATGCGGGCTTAAAAACACCAATTGCTCCACTAGCCCACCTCCCTGCTCTGACCTTTGATGTGGGCTTAATAGTTGACTTTCTCCTTATAGCATGATCGAGATTGTGGGTCACTTTTTAACTTTTCACCTTTTTTATACAAAGAGGCTCATAATCTCAAATCTCCCTGATGGTCCGCCTCCCTGTTTTGACTTTCCAACTACAACCTCAAGTTTTGACAATTTCCTTTAAGCCTGATCTGGGCTGCGGGTCACTTTTTAACTTTTCACCTTTTTACAAAGAGGCTCAAAAACAAAATTTATCTCACCGACTGCTTCCAATTAGGTATCTCCACGTACCCATGGATGATGGGGCTAAAATTTGACAAGGAAGAAAATGCCCATTGCTCCCGACTGTGGAAAAAATGCAGAGAAGAAGAAAACTCCACCATTTCGCGCCCGATTTTCAAATTTCTTTCATGAGCCAAGGAATTGAAAACAATACAAGGTTTGACGATCCAAGGGCATAGAAATATTGACAATTTCATTCAAATGAGGACAAAATAATTTTTTCACGCTTTCAGACAAGAAAATAGAAAATTTATTAAAACAAGCAGACTGGGGATTTGAAACAACTCTTGGGCATTGATTTCTCTATCTCTTTTAACTTTCAACTTGGCTTAAATACTTTAGGAGGTTGAGAGATCAAAATTTTGAATTTTAACTTGGAAAACAAAAAGTGGTTTTCGGAGACAACAGAGACCACCACTATGTCCTATTAATGACTACATTCTTAGCCCCAATCTCTTAAGGTTTATGGTATGGACTCTTAAACACTCACCCATTTTGTTACTAATGGAGCCATGAAATTTTCACTCACTTAAACATCATGTTTAAAGCAAGTTTGTTATGATATTTTCCCATTTTAATTCTCACCATGGCCTTACATCTTACAAATTTGGCTTTTATTTTTTTTTCTAGATAGGAGTTTGTAATTAATTTATAGTACTATTTTTGGGCGGGTAAATTTCTTGTCTTTTATTTTAAAAGTATGACCAACCCTTCGAACTTAGGTTTTTTTAAGTATATGTGGTTAAAAATTTTCATGATTTAAATTTCTAATACACAACCAAAATGAACAAAAATTGCGTAAAACATCGGGATATAATTCAAAACAAAAGTGGGTTTGTGCTACCAATATTTTGACTCTTGATCATGTCATTAGTCCCATGAAGTGTTCTTAAAATAAATAAATCAATCTTGAGGAAAATTTATATAGTCCTATATAAAAATCTACCTAAAAGAAGTTCGCTTAAAGAATGAGAATATATCTCTATACACTCTTGGTATGAACTTCGAATGGTGAAATAAAGTGGACGTTTTAATTACACACTCATTTTAATTTTAACATAAAAATATAGGTGTTTTAATTTTGTACTAAATAAAAATTATAAGGTGGATAAAAGGATTTGATGATGTCATAACCTTAGTGATATAGTGAGAGTCAACAAGTGGATCATCATTCTTAAATACATATTTATGTCATAGTATATTTATAAATTATATTAAAATATTGATTGTGTTTCAAATCTATAAGTAATTGATTAATTAGATGTCTTGATATTTTTTGTTTAGCTTCAGTTCTTCCATTCAATGGAAGAAGACTCAATGTTAAAGACAGTCCCTAGATCCCAAACCTCCATGGTTGGAAGGATTTTTTTGTAGTGGATTCAACCTGGGGTGCAATTTAAATTTCTTGGCATCCCCTTTGCTTTTCAATCTACCCCTGCCACTCTCTGGTCTTATATTGTTCAACAGTTTGAGAAAAAAACTACCTTTTGGATTACTAAACCCCTTTCTGTTGTTGGAAAATTTTAGATTTGTTCAAAGGAGTTAGTTGCTACACACATTTACTACTCTGCTGGGTGCCCTCTAAGGCATCTTATGCCAAGATGGAAAAATTACTTCGCGATTTTTTGTGGGCAAATACCAATGGTCATAAAGGCTTTCACAGAGTGGCTTGGGATATTTTTGTTCTCCTAAATATGTCGGGGGTCTAGGGCTTATTGACATTTGGCTCTAAGGAATTACCCTTAGTGTCAAATGGATCATCTAAAGCTTAGAAGGATCCGAGGCTTGGAAAGTCCTGCTTCGCCACTGTATTTGTCAAGGCACTCCTTTTGGCAAGAAAGCTTGGAAGAATTTGGGGTTTTAGAGTTTATTTCTTTCTCCAGTGCCTATTAAAATTGGGGGGAATTTTGTTATGCAAAGTATTTGGAAGGAGTGGGAGGTAGTCAAACCCCACCTAATTTAGGTCGGGATGGCTTTAAATCTGGGATTTCTATCAAATCGCATTCCTTATGGTGGTCTTTTGTGCTTAATTTTGACAATGTTCCTTTTGCCATGGTGTCATGGATTAAAATTCTTTGGCTTTTCAAACATGGTATCAAGCTAATAGGTGATTTGTTTTGTAAAGCCACCCATTCTTGGAAACCCTAGGTGCTCATTAAAGCTCAATTCAATCTCAACAATGGTGATAAAGAGTCTATTCAGAAATTCATAATGTCATACCTGCTAAAGTGTTACACAAGGTGGGAATCTCTCCTCCTATTCTTTTGTGGTGGGAATGGCACTCGGCCTTCAACGACACCTTTAAGTCGATACAAACCCCAACTTGGGTACCATCTTTTGGCTCATGCATACATTCCTTATGAAAAATTGAATAATTACTAGAAGATTAAATCCCCTCATAGGGTTTGGAAATGCAAGTTCAATCTTATTTGTAAGGCTTCCATTAAGCCCAAAAAGGTGCATTTCCTTTGGTCTATTTTATACCAAGGTTTTCTGGTTGGAAAATGGCTTTAGAATTTGGTAGTTGCTAACCCTTTGTGCCCTGCTTGTCACCATTCTGAGTCTCTTTTACATCTTTTCTAGTATTGTCCTCTTACTCGGTCGACAGGAAAGTGGATTCATTTCCTCTTTTAACCTTTTCATCCTAAACCCTTCACCTGGAAAGTTGTTTTGTTGGGGGACTTGGCCTTGCTTCTTATAAAATACAATAAATTTTGGAAAAAAATCATGCAGAAATTCTATTTCAACTTTGGAAGATTAGAAATGACTCTATTTTTAATCACACTATTCTTAGCCTGGAATTTTCTGTGACTGCTAAAACAAATATTATTTCTCATGTTTTTCTTCAGATCCAGGTTTGGGTAGAAAAATTCCACTTCATAGTGGAGCACTTGTAGGACCTCCTCTCGCACTGGGGAAGTGCCCCATACTCGGTCAGTTAGGTTTCTTATCCACCACGTCGTCACTCCCAACCTTAGCACTGCTCTTTCACCCCGCTCCAACTCCCGACCCCATGGACAAGGTTCTCGTAAATGTCTACATGCTTGAGCTCATTGGATCCCTTCCTCACCTCAGCGGCATGGTGGTGGGAAAATTAAGGGGCTCCTTCCCCCTCCCATGATGGTGGTGGTAGCTCTAGTTGGCCTTCTTCTTCACTTACGGATCTAGAAGACATGTTATTCCCCCGATAAATTTCCTCACATGACATTAGCTATTTCTCTAGACCGAAAGGACTTGATGGCCCTTGATCAAGGCGATGGCTGGAACTTTGTGCCTACTTCTCATGATCCCCCTTCTTCGGGTTGGGGAGATGTTCCATGTAGAGCACCATCCCCTCTGCCTCCTTCAAATGCCATGTTTGCTTCTGTTTCTTAGTTGTTTTCCCTTATGGCTTATGTAATTTATTTTTGCTTGCTTCCAATGGCACATTTTTCCGGTGTGATGTTTTCGGGGTGTGACTATTTCACCCGGATTTTTGATTTGGAACACAGTGTAATTTTCATATTTTTATCAATATAAAAGTGTGCTTTTAATCAAAAAAATTACAATTGATTTTGTTAAGTATGAATACAATTTTTAATATAAACGTGAATTAGATATATATAAAATAATAACAATATATTTTAAATATATTTTTTTAAAATATGATGAGAGATAACAATCTAAATGTTCTTAAATAATTTATTTAATTTTTTTGTACCACCTATTGGTGTAACTAGAAGAATATTCTACCTCTCTCAAACAATGAAGGTAAGCCCTAATAGAGATTAAAAGGACATATAAAATAACATTTTAGTTAGATATATCTACATGTGCTCAAATAAATAGATTGAACATAATATTTATTTGATGGATCTACATGTGTAGATAAAAATTTAATCAAGAAGGTTGTTTTAAGATTTTTGTGTGTTAAATGACTAATCCAAAAGGAAAGTATTAAAAATTACATCATACGACAATTGGGAATTCTCAACTTGTCAATATTGGGGATGCCCAAAGAATAAATTAACTTTAAATATTTTTTACGTATTACTACCAAAATGACATATCTATCGAATGGTCATTGGCCCATGGTGAAGTTGTTTGGCTCACAAAGAGCCCACTAGGTTCAATTCTTGTTGAGTGCAAAGGCCCAAGATACCATAATAAGGGATGAGGTCGGGATCGTGCCCCAGGTGAATTTGGTGGAATGGAAACCCTCAATCCTTGGTATCTAAGCCTAAGAATTTTGTGCACCTCACCCTTGCAAAAATACAAGTTCAATAAAAATGACATATATATTTATATAATTAATAATTACACATTATGTTAATATTATATTTAGATTAAATATCATACATAGGATAAAGAGATAAATAAGTCTTAAAAATATTTCATAAATATTATAACATATTTTCTTATAAGAAAGATTGAAGTTATGAATAAATCCTAGAGTTTGATACACGGTAAATAAACTAAAATGACTTATTATTTATTCATTTATCTTGTGTATTCTTTATTGTGGTAAAAGAAATATTGAGCCTAACAATGATTATAGATCCGGATTGGTGGATTTGTTATATAAGAAATTGATGAATCATAATCTTTGTCAAAACCTAATTGGAAATAGTACTAGCAATCATATATGAAATGTACGATGGAAACGCCGAAGGGGATCTTTTGAAGGATTCAAATTTGAGGGAGAGAAACAATAGCGAGAGGAAGAGGGGTGAAGAAGAAGGGGTTAGAGGGTGGAGAAGTGAGGGGGTGAAATGACAAGAAAAATATGTCAAAGCGCAACTACCAAGTACATTTTATCTTGTAATCAAGATATGGTATATTTTTATTTAATGGCTTAAAGGTTTTTGAATAGCGGAAGATATATTTTATCTTTTAATCAGGGTTGTTGTTTTTTCATTTCGTAGCACTAAGGGTTTGTATCCAGTGATTTTTATCCTCAATTTTTTATCATTTTTCTTTGACTCTAGAGTTATTATGTTGCGAGAAGAATTTGGTTTTATTTGAACATTAGGTGGTCATTCCCAAATTATTTGGGCTGCAATTTTGAAGCCTCAAAGCTTGAGATTTTGTTCCTATGAACACACGTTCAACATAAATATGAATGAATGTGAAACTATATAAATTATTTTTATAAAAATGTTAAAATAATGTCAAAGCACCTTATCTTAAATTTGTAACATACTTGTAATCATTTAAAATATATATTTTTATTATGGATTGCAATATTGGGAAAAAATACAAAATACATACATAACTATATAGTTGGGTGTGATAGTGCATCAAAAACTATCCTTGAATCTTCAACGATTTGACGATCTTCCAAATGTGAATATGGAGCACTAAAATATTAGTTGCCTACATGCAACACATGATTCCTTGGCCCGAATATTTGATAATTTATTTCGGGAAAGAAGTAGAAACATAAAACCATGTAGGACATCATCTCCAAGAAATGAAGGGATATCATTTCCTAGGAATCAACCTCTACGGATTGTAAACAATAAGAAACTTTGTTATTAATGGAATCACCCAACTGAGAAACCATTGAAAGGTAGCCTCTTCCGAGCTAAACAATAATGTCTACACCGTCAAAACTGCCATCATGCTTATGTTTGCATCTAAATTAGATCTTATAATGGCATCACAGAAGACATATGAATGGCATCATAGAAGACATACTCGAACAGATCTGTATAAGTAACTTGAGCATTTGTGTTCGGCAAATGATGACAACTGCAATAATCCCGTTCCACAACAACACCTACTCGATGTCTCAAACCCTACGAAAAGAAACACATTACCAAAATCTCTAATCTCCAATAATTCTATTTCATGGAAATTTGTCACCGTTGAATTATTATTTTTATTGTTACTTGGATGAGTTTGAAGACGCACGAGTCACACAACCACAAATGAATTGCAATCGTAGAAATAGTTGAGAAGATTTATATATGTGCTGAAGATCCATTTCAGGTAAAGGCTAACACAACTCAATTGATTAGTTTGTAGATCCTTTCTCCCAAACCAATTGGAGTGATTCAAACCCTAGACCATTCCGCTCTTTTCTACAATTTTGAGTTTCTAAGGGATTAAAAACCTAGCCAAGAAGAAGAAGGTGAAGATTTTGGGGTAGGGGAATCGGCTAAACGTGGTGCCTACATTCACAATGTTGGTCTTCATGAAATCTCATCTCATGGGTATCATGCAAGGCCATACTTTCCTCAATAATAAAAGTGACGTCGTGACCGTTCAATTTCATCAAATCTTAAAACTAATAGTTTCATCCAAGGAAATGATTGGTGAGACAATGAATGGCCTAACAAAGGCCAAATATGTGGTAGGAAAAAACATCAATCATGGCATCCTAGAAAATGTGGAATCTACAATCAAAGGTCTACACGATCCAAGAAAATATAGTAGGTGTCAAATTGGCCAAATTCCAATACTTCACGAAGGAAGGAGGAACAAAAATGATTTGACAGATTGGGCATTCACATGGACCATCTTCCACCGTAATATTTTAATGTATGTATGAAAGTCTCATATGTGTCATTGATTTCCCGCACTCTATCGGACTTGGCAAGGCTTCACCCATATATGAGTCTAACTAAGTACACGCATTCTCGCATAAATATACAAATATGAAATTTATTCTTAGTTTGTTATGAACACATAAAAGAGAATAGTTATATTTTAGTTTTGGTTGATGGTTCACCTAAAATAGATTTAGGGATAATTTTAGTGGTAAATATTTGTAATATGGCGAAAATTTCATTTTATAGAAATTTGAAAAGGTGATTTTTTTGGAGTGGGTCAGTGTCCTATTCACCTAAAATTTACAGTATATTTTTTTGGGGGTTGGCTTCACCTACATTTTAAAACATCTCCTATAAAAACCTAGGTAATTCATCAGGTAGTATACTACGGTACTACCAATAGTACCTTACGAATATCATGAACTTGCATACTCTAAGCACCAAGGTGACCAGAGATTGCTAACGCAAGAAAAAGGGGTTAGCTATTGATAGGAAACAAGGATATAGCTGACATGCGACAAGGATGTTAGTTGTTGACGCCTGACACTGATGCATAGTTGTCGCCGAACAAGGAGGTACTATAGATGCGTGACAAGGGAATAAGTTGTTGACGCGTGACAAGAGGGTATTGCATACGCATGATAAGGGGGTTTGTTGTTGACATGCGAAACTAACGTATAGTCGATGCCCGATAAGAAGTTACGATGAGACATGCGACAAGAGGTAACTTTTAGACGCGTAACAAGGAGGTATTGTTGGCGCACGACAAGGAGGTATTGTAGACGCGTGACTAGGAGGTATTGAAGACGTGCGATAGGGATATTGTCTCTGATGCATAACTTGGTTCTTTTGCTAATGTAGGACTTTGTTCAGAAAAATGGAAGGTGCTAGTCCTCAAAATGCGAAGACCCAAAAAGTAACTAAGAAATCTCAAAATTCCTTGTTCAAGTATTTTGGAAACTCTGCTGATACAGATATTGTAACTACCAGAACCATATAGCTTCCACCAGAAAGAATCAAAATATTGACTATGTGGAAGTTAATATTGAGGTGGACATGCATTCTGCACAGTATCAAACAAATGACACCTATGAAAATATGCCAAATCTTGAAGATATAACTGTTGAGATGCCAAATCCTGAAGATATTCTTCCTATTGGGGTGCAACTAGGAGTGCATCAAGATATCACACATACAAATACTTAGCAAAATGGAACACATAAATCAAATTCAAATTCTGGTTCACGAAAGAGGAAAGTCGGTGATTGTGATATTGCTCAAAATTCTACTCAAAAAAGTAAAACATTGAAAATGAACAAGAAAATGTGGACCATTGGGAGGACATACAAGTTTGATTGGGCTACCAAATTTCTGTTTATCGAACCTGTACAATCATCTAATTCAGAAGAGATCCCATCTAAATGTACATGTACAATATGTATGTGGAAATTAGGAAAGCAACAAAAATGCAAATGAAGCTAGACACTATAGAAAAACATTGTGGAAAACAATATTTGACTGTAACGGGGGCGGATGGCCAGAAAATAAAAACACACAAGTGGAAAACTAAAAATAATGCATGCATGTTAAATACGCAGTGGATTATGAAGTGGAGCAGAAAAACACGACATCTCATGGAAAAGGGAGGAACGATCACATCGCAAATTGGTAAGATGAATCAAACAAATCTACATGCTAAACTCATACAATTCTCTACTTTATTTCACATACTAAAGAAAGGAAGACCGATTTCGGATTTCCTCGATTTCAAATTTTTGTATCAATATAATGGAATGCCAAATGTACCTCAGTCTCATTGGTTTGAAAGTAGTGGATGGGAAATGGCAAAATGCCTTTCGATGATAGAGAAGGAAGATTTGAAAGAGAATGTAAAAAAGAAAAGTTTATCTCTCTTTCAATTGATGAAGTGATAGCGGTCGACAACACTACATGGGTATGTATCCATGTCTATACTTTAGAAAATAGTATATGGACACCTCATCTACTAGGTGTTCTGAAAATGGTTGAAAACTATAATGCCGAAAACCTACATAAAATAGTTGTTTCTCATTTGAAAGGTATTGTTGGAATGACTGATAATGAAATTGCTATGAAGTTGGTATGCGTCACGAGCAAGATGGTGCATCTATCATGTAGGGTCACTGAATAGGGATGTGTGTTAGATTACAAAAATAGTGGCCCCATACATGCTACCAATTCACCGTATGGCTCCCGGATGAATTTAGCATATAAAATGGTAAGCAACTATGAAAATGTTGCTGAATTAGAAGACCTTATAAGAGAACTTCATGTCTATATGGAAAACAGCCTAAAGTGATTTCTTGAGTTCCGAAATTCACAATTGGAATTACTGAGATGGCAAAAACTTCTAAAGATGTTGAGACGAGATGGATCTCTTTGCATGAACCTCGCATGCAGAGTTCGTGGGGAGTATCCTTCATTGGTTGGTTTCATGTACAAATATCATCATGAAGTTGATAGGGTGAGGGACTTGTTTCGTTTAACTCGATTTGGAGACATTACTCACATTGGTTGGTATTCTTCCAATGTTGCAAGAAATTAATACACCGATGAAGCATGCACATGGGAGATTAATCTATATTGTGGATTTTACACAGGATGAGAAAAATGGTATGTCAAAGACTTGATATCTTGTATGGTTCCCAAGATAGTTTTGATACACCTATTTTTAAGAATTGGAAAGCTTTTTTAGATCTTAAAAATCCTAGTAACTATTTGAGATTTAATATCCAAGATCACCTCTGCATCACTATTAATGGGAGGGACATACCACTACACATTTTGCAAAAACATCAAGATATTACAGGATCGGAATGGGAAGATGTTCCCATGACACAATCTTTTTGAGTATGTTATAGTTGAAACAAGAATAAAGCTTAAAAAAATTCAGAATCCTTATCATCAGAAATTAGAGAGCGTTTCTCCAAAGATAAAATTCTTGAAGCAATGGGTGTGATGAATCCTAATTTTGGAATACTGAAGGTGGTCATGCAGACTTTGTAAGAAAGCATTTCCATAAATCGATGGGTACAATAATGGAACATTTCATAAAGACTTTAGAGTTCAAGCATATGGAAATCAAATGTATATTGAATGTTGATTTATTAAAGTTACAATCAACAAATTTTGCAACAACAATGAGGAACCAATATAAAAGTTTAGACAAACCTTCAAATTGGTGCTATTACAAGGTTGTGGTGAGGAATCTATCAAATTTCTATCTTACAAGAAGACATCGGTGAATATTTCAAATTATGTGAGTTATGCCAAACAATGATATTGGGGTCTCTGGAGGATGAAAGGGCTTTCAATGTTTATCATTTATAAAATCAAAACCGAGAAACAGGGTGGATAAAATTATGGAAAGTTACATGAGGTGTTATGTATCTCGCTACTCCATGGAAACCTTTTCTTTTGACGAGCAATTGTACATTGGAATTCCTTTGCAAAGAAGAGGTGTGAATAATACAACTACACATACAACTGTTCCCAATGTTGAGAGTGGAATTGGCGTATCACCACACTCTATAGAAGATAACATCGAGTTTGAAGAAGCTATAGATAATGGATTGTTGCAACTTTAAATAGGTATCTCCTTGACCTTACTTTTATTGTTTGTCACCTTACATTTTAACTATGGTTTCAATTTCAATTTCATATTCAACTTTTGTTATCATTAAAGATGTTACAGGTATATATATTTACATTTATTTATATATAATTATTTCATCTTTTTTTTTTGAAAACGTGGGCTGACATTCATTCGAGGAAGCTCACACTTCTTGGGATCCGACAATGTCGAAACTCACCAATCTATCTGCTAATCCATTTCTCATGTTGAGTTTTCTTAAATCAAAGATCTAGCACACTACGAAGGATGATTTCACAGCCATCTAAAACACAAGAGGTAAGTTGGTTACTTAAACCCTATCATATGACATTTCTTGATATTTTACAATTATGTAAAATTTATTTTTATATTTGCAAAATGCTTTGATATATTTTTTAAATTGTGGTATAAAATCTCACAATCTAATTTTACAAAGAGGATTTTTTGATATTATACAATTCATCATCCATGATCGTGCTTGAAGCTAAATCTATGTCCACATAAAATTCACCATCATCCATATAATGTCATCATCCACATCTAATGTCATCATATCATTATCATAATCCTAACACTCTAATTATTATTAAAACAATTAGTTATCTATTTTAAATGTGCAAAAGCATCTTTTCCTAACACATTCCTTTTTTTTAAAACAATTATCCATTATAATCATTCATCATCATCTATATTGATTCTAATGTCATCATATCATTACAAGTATAGAGAAGAAGATTATGAGAACGTTCAAATGTCTTTGTCGTACTACATTCCAAATTTTCTTAAAACAATTATCCATTATCATCAATGATTCATCATCCAGATTCCATGATCGTGCTTGAAGCTAAATCTACGTCCACATACAATTCATGATAATCCATATCTATGAGACTATGATTCTATTCTAATGTCATAATCCACATCTAATGCAATCATCATTAAAAGTAGAGAAGAAACATAAACACCATCAAAAGCTATCACATTTTCAAAAGCTATCACATTTCAAGTTTCAAATTTCAAATCCAGATAATAAATTTCAAATGCCATGACCATCACATTCAATGTTTCAAATTTTAAAATAAAGATTATAAAGTATTTCAAACTTGCAAATTTAAAGATTCTATTTTTCAAGTTTCCATAATTCACCCTCAATTTCAACCCTCAATTTTCTTTAACCCTTTCCTTAATGGCTTCCACTCTTGTACTCCTTTCCCAATAGCTACCCATGTTTTACCCCTTTCCCCAAGGGCTTGAATAATCCCGAACTAATCGATCTTCCGTAACACTTTCTAGATTCTTTACATGTATTTCTTCTTCCTTTGTCGCATCTCCATGGGATAGCAAACTTGGATCTGTAGTTGCCTTGGTTTTGAATAAAATTTTAGGGTTGAATCCATGCTCTTTAATTATCTCGCAAAGGTGTATTTTTTTTTTGTTAACCAAAACAATATTTTCATTTAAATTCTTCATTGCGGATAAACTGTTCTTCGTGATTTCCAAGTGAACTTGGAAAACCTTTGCTTGACTCTTCAAATTTTCATATTTCAACTACATAAAAAAAGTGATTGTCATTTAAACATATAACTAAAATAAGAAAACTTCAAATTAACAAAAAATATTGTTTGAAAGTGATAATACTTACGACCGCTCTATCTCTCTCGGCATTTGCAACTACTACGAGATCCTTGTCCTTCGACCATTTGTTAAAATATGCCTAGGCTTCAGCACTAATATTTTCCAATTTGTTTAATACTTTATCTAAAATATCATCTTTATAATTGTTGTTATACGTGACAGTCCCACTTCTTACTTGAGTAAGTAAGGAATCCATCTTTGTAGGTTGATTCTAGACTCATGCAGATATAAACTATCCCTTTCACTAGTAATTTTCAAAATGACTTATTATCTCATTGATTAGTACTTTATCCCTTCTCTCCATTCTATGAGCTAACTGATATGAGGTAGAATAAACTCATCGACATGGGATTGATAATCATAAACAATTAATTTCTCTAAAGGAAAAGGTAGCAATTGTTCACCATCCGTATCTAAAGAAGATGATCTCATTTGAGAGGTATGGGGACTTTCGGGTTGATCATCGATCGCTACTTGTTTCGCCTTTGGGTGGCTCTTGATCCTGTTTGTGATAAAATAAATCAATATTCAAACAAATAAATCTTAAGTGAAATGTAACAAAAACGAAATTTGAATAAATTATGTCAAAATAGAAGTATATTTGTTGGCCTTGAATCATCTCACGTGTATTGAAAAATCCTATTAGGTCATTGTATCAATGCCCAAGTAATCTTCATCTAAATTTATATTATTTAAAACCAATATGACTATTGCATTGGGCAAGCCACCGAGAGAGAGATTGGAATTCAAACGAGGAGGCAATGTTTAGTGTCCCACTAGGGGCCGAGGAATTAACATGCATTTACCAATGTTCTTTTTTCCTTATCCTCGGGTTGGCATTTTGAATATTATTGGTTGAGGGGTGCGGCACCGCTGTTTGTTTGTATGCAGAAGGCGAAGGAGGACTGCAATGTACTTGAAAAATTCAAGAAAAATCATATGAAAATTAAAAACTATTAAACTATGTGATAACTATGATATTAAATGAAGTACTATTCAAAACTTGTACCTTTGTTGTTGAGGGGTATCTTGTCACGGTACTTGAGGTGGCCGTGTCGGGTAGTAATTGGTGGTTTCAAATTTGTTTGTTGCTGGGATTGCTGAGGTCTTTGATGAGAAGAGACAATTACATGTGACTGAATTGAATGGGTTGGGGAAGATGGTTGACTTTCAAATGCATGAGTATGGTCCAAAGCCCCTGCAATGTCATCAACATATGAATTACTAAATAATACTAATTTAAATTTAAATGGAAAAATGAAAATACAAATTTGGAATTTGTAAATAATACATGTAAGGGTATTTGTATTACTTCTCTGGCATTTCACAAATTCATATGGTTGGTGGTTCAGGGATAAATGACCTTCCATTTCAGATTGTGAATCTCCCGATGCCTTAACATGTTGTTGGCCTCTTCCTCTTGATGCCACCTTTTTTTGGGGAAGGGTCTCCAAAAATCTTCTCTCAGTAAACAAGAAATAGTTAATACCTATTTTCACTTGTCAAAATAGTTAATAGTTAATACAAATTTTATATTTTTTACCTATTGTTCTTCAAATGGAATTGACAAATCATTCAACACCTCATCTCATGCAAGTGGGAATGTGTTTATCTTTAAAATTTAAAAGAGCCTCGTAATAAAGGCTAAGGAGATAGTTTGTGGTGTGAATGATTGTTTTTCCAAAAGCTTTCCATTTGTAATGTCTATTCTTATTTTTATAAGAACGTGCACTAAGAAATTTTTTACTTTCCAATAGTTGCAAGAATGTATGCAATGTCCTAGTTTGGTATATCTGTTTTTCGACCCTACATAACTATTCTCGGTTTGGAAAAAGGAAATGATAGTAGTAAGAAAGTGGTGTCCAATTCCTTGCATATCCACACCACATCTAGATTTATTGAAATGAGCTGCAAATTCCAAAAATAGTCGAATTAATATAAATTTGAATTTATTTAAATCGAAAAACCGAATACAAAATGATGAATGAAAACAATTTTACTTACAATCAACATGGAAACTGAAGTTTGATTCAAGTTGTTTCTTATCGTCATCGACGATTGTTGCCTTCGATGTAACAAATGGTAAATTTTTGAATGGGAGACCTGTAAACCGATGAATATCAGCTGGGTCGATACTGAATTGAAACATTCGACCATCGTCCACAGTAACATAAAACAAGACGTCCTCTGTATTATACGAGGAGATAAGGTAGTTCAAAATATCGAGTGTCTCTGTTTCAAAATGGGGCATCCTAACAAGCCCACCAAACTCACATGCATTGATCAAATCCTTGTATTTGGAATTCATTTGTAAAACACTGGATGTGAGGGCACAAAGGGTTCCTGTAGAGTATCTTTCCCGTGGTTTGGGCATTTGGGTTGACTAGATTTTCCTCTTGAATTTTGTCTTGAGCTTGCGATGCACTTGTAGTCGCCATTGTAGTTTTCCTTGAGCTTGATTGTACTTGACCTAGACTCCTGTATACAAGAAAATTCAAGAGCTGGAAAGTGTAAACGTGAAAATGACTAGCGAGAGGGTATTTATAGGGAAAAACCAAGGTTTCGAAGGTTAAGACATGTGACAACAAGACTTCTTGACATGTGTCAACAAGGATTCTTTACATGCATCAACAAGCTTTATTGTCATGTGACAACAAGCCTTGTTATCACATGATAGAAAGCCCTCGTTGTCGTGATAGCAATCCTCGTTATCGTGCGGCGATAAGAAGTCTTATTGTCGTGTGACAACGAGGCTTATTGTCGTGTGAAAACTATGCAATAGTGTCTATGACTCTGTAGTTTCTTTCACTCAAAAAAGGGTGGTGGAAAATTTAGTTTTGAAAAAAATGGTAAATTCACCTTTCAGTGAAACCAATTTCGGGGATATTTGCCAGGTATTTTCCACCTCCGATTTCCTAGAGGTCTCTTAAAATGAACCCCGAATAGATTACATTTACAAACTAATAATTAAGGGTCACATCGAAACTACCAATTTTGTTTCAACCTTTTGAAATTATTTTATGGGTGACATAGGCACTAATTTGATTTTTATTATTACTTTCACTCTTTCATATTTTATTAATAAAGATAATGGGCATTTGTTATCATTGTTTCAATAACATTGCAATAAGGAAATAAGTAGTATGTACCTTGAATTGTTCATTCATTATTTCAACCAATTGGTGTTGACTTATATTTTAGATATCACCAATTATGCATTAAATAATTTTATATATCTGTTGAGGAAATAGGGAGCTAACCTCTATAGATTTTATTAATCTGAGAAAAGTATATTTCGTGAACAAATGGAGTGCTATAATATTTATACATATTAGATAGCAAAATACAAATAATAGCTTGTTACATGGGTCCAAAAATATTCCTAAGCAAATACAATATGAAAAATATGGTTATAAAACCATATAACAACAAAACAAATATAAACCACCTATTTACCATAGTAACAAACTAATGACCATAGTAAATACTAATTTACCTATGGTAATAAGAAACTAAGGTAAAAGGTAAAATTAGCTATGGTAAAATAAGTTTTACCTAACACTCCCCCTTAATTTTTCATTTCCTCAAGGGATGAGGAGAGGAACTCTCTGAACAACTCAAATTTGTTGCGCGTAAATGACTTCATGAAAAATCTCCTCGTTGTTTAGCTATTGGGAAAAACTAAAGTTGTATATTATGTTTCAAGGTATGATCATGTATGAAATGAATTTTTACCATGATATTCATGGTTCTCTCATGAAACACTGGATTGCAAACAAGTTTGAGGACACCCTCATTGTCAACATAAAAGGTAGTGGATTTATCTTGTGGTACTCTAAGTCCCTCAAGTATGTGACATAGCCATATCACTTCGTAGATAGCTCCACCTGTAGCATGATATTCGGCCTTTACAGAAGAGAAAGAAATTAAATTTTGTTTCTTGTTTCCCCATGATATCAGTCTAGGTCCCAAAAAGAATACAAATCCAAAAGTGTGTTTCATATCAACAATGTTACTGCGTGATCTGAATATAAATATCTTATCAAGAAGAAATGATCTTTCTTATTGTATTCTAGACCAAGATCCATAGTACCCTTGATATATCTCAAGATCTTCTTCGTTGCTTTCCAATGAAAAACTCTCGGTTCTTGCATGAACTTGGAAAGATAGCTAACTACAAATTTGATATCTAGTCTAGCATATGTTATGTACATGAGACTCCCAATCAATTATCAATAGAGAGTTGCATTTACCGAGGAAATGAATCATGCGAGATAACTAAAGTCTTGTCTACATGGGTATAGAAATTGGTGTGAAATCCATTATCCCGATTTTCACGAGTATTTTTTGGTATATTTTAGCTAAGAAATAAAGACATTATTCTCCTTCTGTCATATTTCTAATCCAAGACAATTGTGCATGAGCTCGAGATCTATCATGTGGAATGATCAAGTAAGATATTTCTTCATAGCATCAATCATCTTCATTGTGCTTCAAGTGATGAATAGATCGTCGAAATATACACCAACTATCACAATCTATCCTCCTTACATCTTGAGGTAGAGATTGGGATCATATGGATTTATCACAAATCCATGTTGAATTAAATTTTCATCAATCTTGACGTACGAATCCCAAGGTGCATGTAAGGCCATACAAATATTTTCTGAGACTACATACCTTTGTTTCTTATCCAAGTCTGAAAAAACCCTCAAGTTGAGTCATGTATACTTCCTCTTATAGATCTTTGTTCGAAAGGAACTTTTCACGTCCATCTAATGGACTTTCCTACCAAACCGAATAGCTAGAGAAAATATCATCCTGATCATTTTGATCTTAAATGTGGGATAAAATGTCTCCTCATAGTCTATGCCTTCCTTCATGCATACCCCTTTTCTACTAGTCTCGCATTTTACTTGTCAATAGTCGGGTATGTGCACCAATTTGGGGGCCAAAATCGACACAAATCCAAAAATTAGCAATAACACATACATGTTTTGTTTGGTTCAAAAATCCCGAAGCTATAATGAGTACACATTATAATGTGTACGTGTTACTTTAAACCATAAATAAATGAAAAATCAAATCCCTTCCTCATTCTTATTTCCCCCAAACACGAATTCTACAAAGATACCTTGCAATTGCGAGTCCATGTTTAATCATTTTCCTACCAAGATCATTTGCAAATTGCCATGAAGGTTGGATTGAGGTGGAATCAAAATGGCACCACAGAGAAGAGGTAGGGAAAATTGTTTTCTTTGAATTGCATTGAAATTTGGTAATTATATTGTAGATTTTAATTAAATACATGTTTTTTTATTGTTACAGTTCCACCTCAACCACAAAAACCCCACAAATCCTATCAACCCTTCTAGCCCTCCTACAATTTTTAAACATCCCTAGGTAGTCATGAGGATTTAACAACCCATATAGTGGAAAATAAGATTGAAATTGAGGAATTAATTAAAAAAATGAGGGATCCCCATTCTACAAACCCCCATCGTGCCTCACTTGCAAACACATTGGAGGCATTATTGGCTTAGGTTGACGTGGAAATGAGTCAAATTGATCGTTGGACATCTTATAGAGAGCATTGTAGGGAATATTATGCCAAAATTATCATATGCAGATGTAAAGAAAAAAATTTACAAAATACCTCATATGTGCATTATTCACGGACCCCAGAACCAATTTTCCTATTTTGTTGTCATGCAAATGGTTTCCAATCCACTGGTGCAATAATGATCTGATAAAAATAATTTTTAGGACTAATGGTGGATGGTATTTGATATTCCACCTTACAATAACAATGAGGTTCCATTATACTTTTGAGGAAACTCTATTGTGAGTTTATCCTCAATGAGATCCCAAACTATTTTGACTACCACGAGTTTCGAGCCAAGGAAAAGGATCTACACAAGATAGACTAGGTGCATAACGTGAACCTAATCGGTATGGTAGGGTTCACACATAAAATCTCCCTCATCTTGAGACTGTCCCTACAGCAGTGAAGGAGACAATAGAGATTGATACACCACGCACGTGCTTGGTACTCTCTCGATACCCTTGTTTGACACACAAGGGATATTTCTGATCTTGATATTGGTGGGGTTAGACATAGTATTCCTCCATGCAGTATTAGCATGAGGCCACATCTTTACATGTCTTGTGGTAGCATATGCTTGGGACTCGATGAGGATGATACTTTCATGTAGAATGGTGTTGGTGGAGTTTCCGTTGGTGGTACACATGATAATGTGGCTATGTCTAACACTTTTTTAGTAATATATTTCAATTTCAGACATCGATGAAACTTTCACATGTATTTTTTATTACATGTTACAAAAATATATGAGTACTTGATTTACTTATATATGTTAAATTTTTAAAATAATTGTATTTGAACTTGGTCAAATTTATTAACTTACACATACATATGTACATGTATGCATTAATATTATAGTGTGTGGGAGGGACGTCATCATCCTAACCACAGGTTGTGAGTACCATTATATGCATACATTCACAAAGGTAATTTAGAATGTTAATTGTGTAAAATTTTCACGTATGTAAATATATATAACTTTTAAACTCAAATATATGTATATATATGTATATATGTATATATGTATATATGTATGTTCTTGTATATATATATTATATATGCTCAACTAACTTGACGTGATATATTTTTGTAAAAGTTGATGACCTCACTAGACACACCACCATCTTTGTGAGGAGTAGAGAAAGGTGTTGCCGTTGTGATTTCATCTGCACAACAACTCACTGAGGTATACAAACTATGTATTTTTGTTAAATAGCTCGTGTAATTCATATTATGTTCAATTATTTTAATAATTTCCTTCATTGTAGCATCATGTAGATAATCAACGTGACTACATTGTGTATATGTAGGAGTTACCTACGACAGGTAGCAACCCTGTTCATATGATTCATAGGTGTGGTGCAGTAAAAAAATAGTTGTATATTGATAAAATTAGTTAAAATATTGTCATTACACATACATGTACTTAGTTGGCGTAAATTTTTAGATCTGCATTCAAAAATTTTATTGTTAATATAGTTCTATAAGCTAATTTTGATGTTTGATTTTGTAATCTTATGTGTATGTAGGGTTCAACCCCTTCCATTTTTACTTCAAGGGCACAGACTCCTTGAGCTCATCATTTTGACACCCTTGTTGGTTATCCAATAGCACCTATTGACTCAACCGAGAGTGAGATACTGATTTAGCGTGACTAAGAGATTATGGTAAGTGCGTGTACATGTTTGAAATTGTATGTATGCCTATATGGCATTAACTTGATATTATATGACATATTCACATTTTTATATTTATTGTGCACGTTAATACTATTTGGAACTCGATATTTTTTTATGAGACCTTACATTTATGAGATTATAATTATATCCAAACTAATATGATGTGCACTTGACAATATAAGACATTATGGATATTTTTTCATTTATTGGTGTTGTATACTAGATTTTTTATGTATAATATGCATGAAACTTTGGAAATCAATATTTATATAACATGTATAAAGAGTTATCTAATCTGAGTAATTATTCATTCAATTTATCAATGTGTATATGTTTAGAGAACCTTTTCTAAACCTAGGTTCAAAGTTTCAATTCAAATTAAATAAGATATATTATTGAATTTTTATAAATTGTGGTTTCATTAGAGTGGTTTCATAAATAAGATATATTATTGAATATTTATAAATTGTTTGTGGTTTCATTAGATTGGTTTCATAATAATAATGACTAAACTTATCCATATTCATTATTTATGTGATTGTGATTTTCATACAACACTTACTCTTGTATTTACCTTACTTGTGCTTCGATTACTCTTATTCTAATGTAGAGGATCATAACAATGAATTACAATCACAAGCTAGAACAATAAATTTAGAACAATAATTAAAACCCACACAATTTTTCACTATTTCACAAATGCCAAAACTTGCTCTTTTACCCAAATTTTCTATATACAATGATTCAAAGCTCAAGAATGATTTAGATTAGTTTCAAATCACCATACAATCATGATCACATCCTAGGACAACTGTCAAGTCTTCAATTTCATTCAAACTCACTCTAAACCTTCATACACGCTAGTAGCCCTCCTAAACTACACTTTTGAGCATAAAATCAACAATTTTTAGAGTCAAACCTTACTGGTAAACAATTTGAGGACCCATGTAGCTCTTTCAAGTGTCTGGAAACTTTCAAGTCCTAACTCTCATCCCATCTAAACTTATTTCTCCTTTACCATTTTTACTCATTCTTCTCAATTAGCCATGGTTTAATGTAAATCTCCATGCCTAGAGAAAACTACTAAACTTTTGAAAAAGTAAAATAAAATTTGGATACCCATTTCATCATTCTTGCTCTCATGTGAATTTTATGAGCTAACTCAAATCACAAACTTCCCAGCTCCACTTTACTCTTCTCCTAGGTCATTCTTTATTATTTTTAGGGTTTGTCACTTCCACTGAGTTCTCTAACCTCTAAACACCTTCTTCCACCTTTACTCAACTTTTTAGGCCATTTACAAAGCTCCAACCCATTACTATTTCTCTTCATGCTAATTTCCATTTTAGGCTAATGTAATAGGCCTTAGGCTAGGGTTTCATCCCAAAATCATAAGGTTTGTCATTTTCCACTTTCTTCAATCACCTATCCACCTCTAATTAACTTATTACTCCTCACTCAAGATGATACCAATGCCCAAATAATTCTTCATTCTATATTCTATCTTTATTTCATAAACACTTAATTCAAAATACCAAACCACGGAGTCATACATAGTTTATTCAAGATAAAGAAGCTTTATTAATTATTCAAGAAAATACAAGCTTCAAGAGCCTTCATGGCTTCATGGAAATATGAGAAATGTGAAAAAAAAATTAGAGTGTGAAGAAATTGACATTCAATATCGCAAGTATATGTGGGGAGAAACAGGTTTGGCAGAGATATGTAATATGCATTACAAGGCACAAGGTAGAGGTTATATCCATTTAGTTACTTTTCCCACCTCTCATAAATAAGGTAGTTGTACAAGCAGAATCAATGATGGTTCTAGGCATGAGACTAGGAAATATGGTCCTAATATTGATATTCCAAAAGATGAACTCACTCATGAGACCTACTAGAAATATATGAGGTTTGTCGATCCTTGCAGTGCAGAAGATCAAGAGTAGTTTTCACTTTGTAATCACTACTGTAGATTAGAGGAGCATGAAAACTCCTTGGATACAAAAAATTAGCTAGGGTTCCTAAGAAAGTGAAAATAGAAATTTCTTACATGGCAGGAATATGTTATAGAATCAAAATGATCAAGCTTCACAAATAGTTGAAAGGGGATGCAAGAAGGAGTCAATGTTGTGCCTTAATAGTATATAAGACAGATTCTCTTTGAGAGAATGAGACAACATGGGAGTGAGAGTGAGAGTGAGAGAGCGAAAACGAGGAAGAGAGAAAGAGTGAGAGTGAGATAATGAGAGAGAGAGACAAACAAAGAGAGTGAGAGTGTTGAGAAGATAGCATATTTCTTTAAGGTGAATGCACATAAAGGATGCACGCGATGGAGCAAGATGCATTTGAGGGCATGGAAGAATAAAAAAATCAGCGTGTGCCAAAAACTTTGAATTCATGACTTAGCCATTTTTTGGATAAGGGCTATTCTAGGAGATAGCATGCTAAGCACACAAAGACATGAAGACTTGTGATCCATGCAATGGTATTTTGGGAACAAGTGACACTGAGTGTCATGTATAGTTTAAGCTAATAATAGGATTTCTACTCAGAGTTAACTATAGGAAGTCTATTGTTAGAACACTTGCATGTTTTTCATCCTTTTGTAAATGCGCATGACTATTATTAGCATGTGACCTATTTTGAGAAGTGCATGGGTGGTGAAGGAAAATACCCACCCCTATATATATGTATTGATTTGCATGGTTTTGGGTGTCAAATTGTAGAGTTATGTTGTTGTTTTTGTCCCATGCATGACTCATGGAGATACTTATATAATGTAAGAAGCTTCATGTTTTTACGTATTTAATACAATAGTTCATATTGGTGGATAATGGTGTTGAACATGACTGAATCTAGTTCTTGCATGGTAAATCTTGTTATAGTCATTGTTTAGTTCATCTTATATATATTCTAAGAACTAGATCTGGTTTATGCATTGTGTGTTGTTTACTATTGGTAATGAATCGAATAGTTATATGCACCATCATGTTAAAATTTTGTACAAAAACTCTAAATAGGGACCTCGATGTCTTTGCATGCTTTGGGTGAGCGCTCATCTCAAGTTGAGTGATGTGCCAACATGCTTGGGTTATTCACAATAAATTCTAGGCTGCATCGAGAGGGTGTCCAATGCATTATTTTTGCTAACTAAAACTTGTGGCATGGAACAAACTGTGCACATGTGTTGGGGTGTCCTGGTAAATGCTTTTGGAGGCTTTGTTTTGGTGTCGATAGGTGTCGGTGCTTCCGGCTCCTTCGGCCCGACGTAGTCCCTTAAGATCCCTGAGACTAAAAAGGCTATAAGTTCACGGGGTAATGTCTAGGTCTCTATGGCATCTTGAATGGTCTCGCCTCGATCCTAAACTTGCGTGTTGGGACCCTCTACAAAATCATGTCTCATTTTTTTCCATCTCAATTTTGTTTTCTCATTGTCCTATTGTTTGCAATCGTGCCAAATATTGTAGTTTGAGTCAGTGTAAGGTTGTCTAATGCAATATTTTACAAATGGAAGCTCATGGAACCGAACCATCTACACAAACACATTAGGGTGACCTAGTAAATTCTTTTGGAGGCTTCATTTTGGTGCCCAATGATGTCGGTGCTTTCAGGCTACTTCATTTGGGCATAGTCCCTTAAGAGTCTTGAGACCAAAAAGGCTATAAGTTTGTAGGGTGATTTCTCGGTCTTCATGGAACCTTGAAAGGTCTCTTCTAATCCTACACCTTTGTGTTGGTACCCTCTACAAAATGTTGTCTCAGTTTTTTCCATCTGAATTTGGTTCTCTCATTGTGTTATTATTTTCCACCATGCAAAATATTGTAGTTTAAGTTAGTGTAAGGTTTTCCAATGCAATATTTTACAAACGGAAGCTCGTGGCACCAAACCGACTTGTACCAACATGTCGGTGGCCTACTAAACACTTATGGATGCTTCATTTTGGTG
This sequence comes from Taxus wallichiana var. yunnanensis, assembly GCA_018340775.1. Classification (NCBI taxonomy): domain Eukaryota; kingdom Viridiplantae; phylum Streptophyta; class Pinopsida; order Cupressales; family Taxaceae; genus Taxus; species Taxus wallichiana. The sequence goes on along the minus strand of CM031240.1, from coordinate 746,438,894 downwards.
CCCAATGGTGTCGTTGTTTCTGGGATACTTCATCCAGATGTAGTCCCTTAAGAGCCCTGAGACCAAATAATGATATAAATTTGCAAGGTGATTTCTCGGTCTCTATGACACCTTGAAAGGTATTTCCTAATCCTAAACCTCTAATTTGGGACCCTCTACAAAATCCTATCTCTATTTTCTCCATCTCAATTTGGTTCTCTCGTTGTCCTATTATTTGTAATTGTGCCAAATACTACAATTTGAGTCAGTGTAAGGTTGTCCAATGCAATATTTTACAAACGAAAGCTCGTGGCACTAAACAAAATGTACCAAAATTTCAGGGTGTCTGGTAAACTCTTGGAGAGGCTTTTTTTTCCCAACAGTGTCAGTGCTTCTGGGATACTTCATCCAGGCGTAGTCCCTTAAGAGACCTGAGAGCCAAAAGGCTATAAGTTCGCAGGGTGATTTCTCAATCACCATTATACCTTGAAAGGTATCGTATGATCCTACATCTTCATGTTGGGACCCTCCATGAAATATTGTCTCGAGTTTATCCATCTCGATTTGGTCCTCTCGCTGTCCTATTTTTTGAAAAAGTGCCAAATAGTCCAATTTGAGTTAGTGTAAGGTTGTCCATTGCTATATTTTTGCAAACGGATAATCATGGCACCAAACCAACTCTAAAAATGCATCAAGGTGGTTTATTAAATGCTTAAGGAGGTGTCATTTCAGTTCCCAATGATCTTGGTGCTTCCGGGATACTTCGTCAGGTGCAGTCCCTTAAGAGCCCTGAGAGTAAAAAAGGTATAAGTTTACTGGGTGATTTCTTGGTCATCATGGCACCTTGAAAGGTCTCATCTGATCCTACACCTCCATGTTGGTACCCTCTATGAAATATTATCTTGGTTTTCTCCATCTTAATTTTTCTCTCTCGTTTTTCTATTGTTTGCAACTATGCCAAATACAACAGTTTAATTCAATGTAAGGTTGTCCAATGCAATATTTTGTAAATGAAAGGTCGTGGCACCAAACTAACTGCACCAACACATTAGGGTGGCCTAGTAAACTCTTTTAGAGGCTTCTTTTTGATGCCGAATGATGTCAAGTGCTTCCGGTCTACTTCGTCTAGGCGTAGTCCCTTAAGATCCCTAAGACCAAAAATGTTATAACTTCACCAGGTGATTTCTCGGTCTCTATGGCACCTTGAAATGTCTCGTATTATCCTACACCTCCACATCGAGACCCTCTACAGAATAGTGTTTATATTTTCTCCATCTCAATTTGGTTATCTCATTGTCCTATTGTTTACAATCGTGCTAAATACTTTGCAGTTTGAGTCAATGTAAGGTTGTCCGATGAAATATTTTGCAAAAACAGTAAACTCGTGGCACCAAATTAACTACACCATCACATTGGGGTGGCCTTGTAAAATCTTGTGGAGAATTTTGTTAGTGCTCAATGATGTCGGGTGCTTTTTTGTCTAGCCATAGTCCCTTAAGAGCCATGAGACCAAAAAAATTGTAACTTCACAAGGTGATTTCTCGGTCTCTATGGCACCTTGAAAGGTATCGTCGATCCTACACCTCCACTTTGAGACCCTCTATGAAATCTTGTCTCAATTTTCTCCATTGCAATTCGGTCTTATTGTTTGCAAAAGTGTCAAATAGTCTAGTTTGAGTCAGTGTAAGGATGTTCATTGCTATATTTCACAAATAGAAGCTTGTGGCATTGAACCAACTATGCACACGTGTCGAGGTGGCTTGGTAAAAATTTAGAGAGGAATAGTTTTGGTTGGACCAACAATCTTGGTGCTTTTGGGATACTTTATTCGGGCGTAGTACCTTCAGATCCTTGAGACCAAAACATGCTATAACTCAGCAGGGTGATTTCTTGGTCTCTATGGCACCTTAAAAGGTCTCGCTCTAATTTTACACTTTGTGTCGAGACTCTCTACAAAATCCTATCTTGGTTTTCCATCTCAATTTGGTTCTCTTGTTGTCCTATTGTTTGCAACCATGTCAAATACTACAGTTTGAGTCAGTGTAAGGTTGTCCAATGTAATATTTTGCAAACAAAATCTTGTGGCACTGAACCGATTGCACCAACACGTCAGGGTGTCTGGTAAAATATTTTGGAGGATTATTGTCTATTCCCAATATAGTTTTAGTGCTTTCAAGATACTTCATCCGGGCATAGTCCCTTAAGAGCCCTGAGAGCAAAAATGATATAAATTCGTCAGGTGATTTCTCAGCTACCGTTGCACCTTGAAACGTCTCGTCTAATCCAACACCTCTATGTTGGTACCCTCTACAAAATCATTTCTCAATTTTCTCCATATCAATTTATTCCTATCGTTGTCCTATTGTTTGCAAAAGTGCCAAATAGTCTAATTTGAGTCAATGTAACGTTGTCCATTGTTGTATTTTACAAACGGAAGATCATGGCACTCGAACCAAATGTGCACATGTGTTGAGGTGGTCTAGTAAACACTTGGGGAGGTGTCATTTAGGTGCCCAATGGTCCCGGTGTTTCCGTGGATACTTCATCTGGGCATCGTTCCTTAAGATCCATAAGAGTAAAAAATGGTATAAGTTTGCCATGTGATTTCTCAATTATCGTTGCACCTTGAAAGGTCTCGTTTGATCCTACACTTATATGTTGGTACCCTCTACAATTTTTTTCTCAATTTTCTCCATCTCAATTCAGTCCTCTCATTGTCCTATTGTTTGCAAAAGTGTCAAATAGTCTAGTTTTAGTCAGTGTAAGGCTATACATTGCTATATTTGCAAACAGAAGCTCATGGAACCAAACCGACTATGTATACGCATTTGAGTGGCCTAATAAATGGTGGGTGAGGCTTTTTTTTGGTGTCAAAAATCCTTTAATGCGATAAACAAGTACTAGGAAACATGTTAAGAAGAGATGGTTCATACAATATAAGTAGTGAAATGAGAATTGTAAGAAGAGATTTTTCATACAATATAGGTGGTGAAATGAGAATTTATGTTTATTTTTCCTTTCTAATATTTAATTTCCCTTAGCTTCGAGAATAATAAATTATCTACTAACAGTGCCAACCACATGAAGGTGGAAGCTTTTTTTGGCACCACTAACCTACGTAAACATGTTAGTAAGCAATTAAATAGAATTTTAAAACCTACAAAATTTAAACAAAATCATTAAAGTAAATATTCAAATTAAATTCATGTAGATGTATATCTAATCTTAAGTGAACATACCTTTAGAAATTCAATCCAATGAACCGCAAGGATCAACTCTACTCTTGACAGTAGCAATAATTGCTTCATGATCTGATTCACGAACCTTCCACATATTCTTGTTTGATGGCCTACCTCGATATTTGATCAATTGAATATTTGTTGCAAGAACCAAATGTGAATAGTGAAGTATCTTTCTATGTACTTCATAGTCTTCAAACAACCAAGTATTTGATTTTTTGATAGGATATCATCGAAGCCAAGTTCCAATGACTACCACTGACCTAGTGGGATACTCAAGGTCTTCACCATCAATGACTATGGAAGTCAATTTTTCCCCTCTACACAACGAGACAAGAAGTATTTTGTTCCCTCTTTGTTAAATTTTGTTGCAATAACTGCAAAAACATGCCCTACATCACAAAGTAAAACTCAAGTCAAATTTAAAATACATTAAGAGTTGATCATTTAATAATTTATAAATTTATAACATGACATACATATGTACCTTGTTACACTAAATCAGAGACTTGGTCAAAGTCAGGTGATGTTTTCATATGATCTAAAGACATTGTAAGTTATAATGCTCATGGAACTTGATATGTGTCAAGTGGAATCAAAGGTCTACAAGTCCATTCATCCACCCACTGTTGTGACTCACAATCATTCCACATAAAATCAATGCATGATGTACAAAAACATGTCATGCACCTATTAGGAAATTAATATTTACATGGGTACAATATATTAATGTTTACTATGATAATTATTCATGATAGGTAATTAGTGAGTGATTTGTAATAACAAATCACATATATATTTTGTGGGTATATAAGTTGTTATTAACAACTTATATTTACATATTGTTATGTAGGTTTAAACAACCTACATATATGGTATATTGTTGTGAGTTGTTTCCTAAATATTAGGAACAACCTCACCTATAAATTTGGCTTTGTATCTTCATGTATTTGAAGTAGAGAAAGAATAAAATTATATTTTGTGTTATTCATGTGCAACTGATCCAAATTTTAATATCTCGGTATCGTGAGCGAGTTATCTCTGTAATGGAATAATGATAGATTATGAGGGGCAGTTGTTTTGTGCTTCGCCATGTGGATAGAATCTATAAGTTTGTAAAACCTTGTATAGGTAGTTTTTATATTTTAATAGTCGTCTTTCAGTTTCTTAGTATATTGTTATTTCTTTGCGCAAAGAGATAATTTTCGAGAGAATATTTGTTCATGTGCATATCCTATCCAAGAGTTCATTTCTTTGTTAGTTGCTATTCATTTTTGTCACATAGCAAAGAGGCGTGTTCAATGCGTTTGGAACAACGATACAGACCTGGAAATTGATATCTGATCTATCAATTACGTGATCCTCTATTCACTGTGTATATTGTTTGGAGCTCACGGTGCTTAGGCATATACATAGCTCATTGAAGACTCCAAGTTGAAATGCATATCATCTTCATCTCGGATGTGTACAAATGTTGTAGTTGTCATTGATGTGTAGCGCGTATCGCTTCCTCAAAGCATTCAAAATTACATGTTATCGGCGGTTCTCCTATTCAAAGCACTAGAATTCTCATGTTGACTTTTCTAAAGTTATGAATGGATTGATATAAAGCCAAATGCATGGTGACTTGTGCATATACAACCTATAGAATTTGTCTTATGTAGTCATCTTTCTTTGCAGCTTTTCAACTTTGTTATTTTAATTAAGGATTTGGCTCTAGCAGACTACCTTGAATACTATACAAATTTCTTCATTCGTCTCTCGTAAAGTCTCCTCACTATGAATGTCACATGGATGTTTCGTTTGCTCTTTCTGAACATCTCACACAAGCTATCACTATTACGTAGGTATATTAAGTATTTAAGTCTCAAGGTTTAGATTTCATCATAGTCGGATCTTAAAAGATTTTAGATAAAGTCAAGAATTTAGTTATATAGTGTCATTAGTTTTGCAAGTCATTTTAATAAAATTCATGCCTTGTTGAGTTGTCCAAAGTTTTACATTGCTATTTAAATTTAGTCAATTTTAGAGTCACCGATCTATAGGCAAGTTCAATATTATTTTGTTGTGTCCCCATAGTCGGTTCTTTTATGTTTTTGTCTACCATTAATGTATGTGTCAATACTCAAGTCATCCAAATAGTGTTTATATTATTTGTTAGTCTTGTGTCATCATTGTAATATTAATGTTATTATTGTCGATATCATTGTTGTCAAGTGTCATTAAAAAATTGAGGTCATGTAAAAGAGTCGAATGTTTTTTTGGTATTGTCATTGTCAAAGTCATTTTTCATTTAAAAAGTAATCTCATTTTATTATTTTTTAAATTTCTAGTCCAGTCCTCATATCATCAAATAGTGTCAAATGTCATAAAGTCGTCATTTGTCATTGTAGTAAAAAAAGTTTGAAAAATAAAAATTTCCTTACTGGACGCATTTTCAGTGTTACCCGACGTCCAAAATTAAAGTTTTTCATCATTGTGGGAGGGATAGTAAATAATAAACAATGTGGGAAAATATGAGCTTCACATCTACATCTCGACCGAGTAAGCACTTCATATATTGGAGGATGGAGGCAACAGAGGTTGGAGGACAACCAACGACCTCTCGTTAAGTCGCCAATGACAGGCCGCTTCACTAATTTGGTGGCACATGTGTGAAGTGTTTTTGTTTTCATTTGTGCTTTTCATATCTCTAGTGTGGTGTGAAAATAAGAGCAGATGTTCATTCTTGTTCACGTGTGTGGTTATTCCTACATAATTCCCAATGTAATAACATAGTGAAGAACAAATAGCATAGTGAAATGTAACATCATGAGTCTTGAAGAGGTTGAACAATCAAATGTGTTCCTATTCATACCTAGGTTTGTGGTTAGCCTCTGGAAAACCATTGAAGGTTGTTCAGATGTGTTCCTGCTTGAGTTCCCACACTGCTAGGTCAGATGTGTTCCCTAGAGTGACTGGTTGATAAGCAGATGATTCTGAGCGTGTTCCCATCCTTATCGGTCAGATGTGTTCCCGATAGTACATGGTTGATAAGAAGTTGATGTGTTCTTTCTTCTACCTTTAGTTTCAGTTTTGTACAAGATTATTAGCAAACACGGCGGTAGGGCATGAGGAAGTGTGAAATATCTCTTACTACCATGTAACATTAAGGGAGGAATGTTAGTAAATTAATATTTACATGGGTATAATATATTAATGTTTACTATGATAATTATTCATGATAGGTAATTAGTGAGTGATTTGTAATAACAAATCATGTATATATTTCATGGGTATATAAGTTATTAAAAACTATATTTATGGATTGTTATGTAGGTTTAAGCAACCTACATATATGGTATATTGTTGTGATTTATTTCCTAAATATTAGGAACAACCTCACCTATAATTTTGGATTTGTATCTTCATATATTTGAAGCAAAGAAAGAAGAAAATTATATTATGTGTTATTCCTTTACAACTGATCCAAATTTAATAAACCTATTATGAATAGTGCAAGAACTTGCATTTGAACTACATAATGAATACATATCATTTGATCTTGTAACTTTCATACAATCTTCATAGCTTGCCAAATGGTGTTCCTCTATCAACCAAAAATACCTACGAACCGTTGAACTCTCTTGAGATTCATGGCCCATGTTCTTAACACACTAATCAAGAATAATTTTTATACCTGTAAATTTAGCACCATCTTTAAACTTTAACTCTTCTCTTACAAGGGCTCTTTTCACACATGTTCGTACACCAAAGATGCTCTCCTTTCCCGTGTCCTACCTCAAGGTAAAATCTAGATATGTTTTACACATGTTTCTATGTGCATCCAACTTAGCTAATAAAATATTCTTGCATTCTTAAATTGCATGTGTACAGCTTGTCCGACCAAATGTAATGTTGATTTAAAACAATGTTCCTCTCATTCAATTTCACATAAAACAACCGGAAACACCCTTCCACATATTCTATATGATGTGTCTAATCATCACCGATGTAGAAATAATACTCTCTTAATATTTTGTGATCTTTATCAGTGCTTTCTGAAGAGTGCATGAATGTTATATGCATGAAAATAACAACTTACACTAAGTTATAGTATTGTGAATGAGCCTCCATTTGTGGCTTCAATGAGTAATTATCTACGAAGTTAACTACTAAAACAATAGTACCAAGTGGGAATGTGTCCTTGTTTAACTTGAATTGTTCATCCAACCATCGAGCTCTATGTGTGTGCCTTGCATAATCAAAAATAATTTCCTCTCTTAATTTGACCATATATTCTTGATACAGTAATTGTTCTGTAACAAGCTCACACCTCTTAGATTCTTTTCCATATTTTAATTGATATGCCACATATTTATATTTGTTGAAACTAACTAATTATTTTCCTATTGAATGTGTACTCTCCTCATGGATACAACTTTTCAATTTTGGCAAGCCACCACATATGTTGCACATTCCATCCAAACATGCCTTGTTATAAGAAAAATTGTCCAGTTGATCTTTCACAAATTATTGTAGGAATAAATTACCTTGTAGAATTTGGTGGTACATTTAATCCACTCTCTTACAACATGGTGTCGTATGCAAAACACAAAGTGTACTTGAAAAAACATCATAATGCATTGAAAATTCAACATGATGCCTGCATCAACAAGTGGTACGTGAGTGATTGATTTTCACATAAAAGGGTTTATTCATTTCAAAAAATCTTTGGGCAATGTTAATTTATGAATTTTCATTCTTAAACTTAGAGAACAATTGTGTTTGAGTCATATCCAAGAAATGTTTTACACACAATTCATGATTACAAGAACATATTCTTCTTTTTATTGTATCTCTTCTATTCAATAATACCCTTGGGTTCTTATTCCAAAACTTTATAAGTAATTATTTTAGAATATCATATGTATCCTTGTCTTTCCGTGGGATTCTACTAGAGAATGCCCAATAGTCAGTGTTATTGGCTGACTCAAGACTTTTGTGTCTCCCTATTGCTTTCATTAGTGTTTTTCTGTTTAGCTTCAAAGCTCTACTTATTTTTCTAATCAAGCATTTATTAATTGTTTTATCACTTACTATACAATTAGTAAGTACATGTCATGTAGCATTACTATCTTTGGTGTGTCTGTTGACACCTACAGTTTGGTATGCTTTATGTATATTTTCAACAATTGACGCATTTTGATCATCAACATTAGATGTTATTAACCCTAGGGTCTTCATTGTAGGTCTCATCTTAATTAATTTCATCAACGTAACAAATAATTGACATATTTTTGTATCATTTAAATTCTCAAAGTAATTATCCCAAATTCCCTAGCTTTTTTCACATTTCTTTCAGATATTTTGTTAGGCATTAGTTTTATAATGTTTTCATCAATTTCAATTAAGTGAATGGGTTTTCTATGCAAAATGGAAGGAGGTGTTCTTAGAGGTAAAGATTCATTAGCAAGGTTACTTTCTTCATTCAATGTTTCCATGTAAATTTTAGGATTAACATTTGGATTCTCAAGTAAAGGTTCAACATTTGGATTCATATCAATTTCTTTATCCATACCAACATTATCATTCAATTCATTATCAATATTCATTGCAAAATCATTATTCTCCTCATTTTCATTATGTATTTCATCCTCATTTTCTAAAACATTAGGTACATTTGATATAGTAGATGTACCTTTCCCTTCACGAATTTTTTACATCCACTTCACTTTCTTTATTCTCATCTCTTCCAATTTCTTTGGTGTCTTGTTCTTGACTTTCTTCATGTCCTTACATCATTTTTTATCACCCATGATTACAAAATATAGATAGTGGGGTAGGGGACAAGTTCAACTACTCAAAATTCATGCAAGAATGTATAGGAATGTGCAGACCAGACAGAAAGGGGACAAAAATCTCATGAAAGAGATGAAAGGATGTTGGATGGGAATGAAGTATATAAAAATCATAACGCGTATGTGTTTTTCTATTTCCTTCTTCCAAGGCTTACATGTAGGCTTGGATCCGGTTTGGATCCCCAAGCCTGAGGCATGGACCTGCAAAAACACAACAAACAACGTGTTTTTGTAGAAAAATGGTAAAATAGCTATTCCGCCATAATAAATCAAACTAAAATGATCAACAAATTTAATAAAAATATGACTACGAGGTCAAGTAAACTTTCTTCTTTCTAAAAATATGATTTTCTAAATTTTGTGACTAATATAAGGTTTCCATACTAATTATTTTCTAACTATGCCTTTTTGTAGCTATTTTTTTGAGTTTATACATGTCTATCTTTCATCATGTATCTTTTTTTGACTCATCGAAATTGAATAAAAAATTTAGTCTCAAACTAGGACTAATTCTATGCATATTAAAAAAACTAATTTTTGATATTTTTGAGGTAGTTAGGGGGGCATGGTCGGCTATCCGTTATTTTTCAAAATTTAAAATTTTTGTACTTGAAAATCATAAAAAAATACTCGATAAAACTATCTATCCCAAACTAGATGTTCATATTTATCTTTCTACCAAAGGGTTTTCAAAAATACTAAATAGTGCTCAAAAATGGTGGGGGGCACAACCGACTATCTACTATGTTTTTTAACAAAAATAGGAGCACCTATTGGTATTTTATTTCTTTAACCCACTTAAACTTAACCATTTTCAAAAAAATAGTAGCTTAGAAACTAGACTCAAAATGCTATGATTCATGTTCTTATAACATCTTCCAATTTTGAGTGTAACTATTTCAAATAACTCGTAGAAGTTGAAGATTTTTATTTTTCAAAAAAAAGTGTCCACTTAAGACCCCCTTTTGGCCCCCAACTTGGTGCACTTACCCACCCCATTTGTTTTGTACTTTATTTTAATATCCATCTGCAATTAATGGGTTTCTTCATTGATTGATACTCAACATCCATGGTATATTTCCAATCTTTCGATCAGGGATTCCCCGGATATTAGAGGGCTCACTAATTTCAATAACTCTACTCATCAAAGAAAAATGTACCTCTTCTTGAGATTTACTATGAATCTATAGTCTAATGGTGGATGTGTCCAAAGGAGTATCCAACTTTTCATATTGAATCATGTTTGTATTCCACTTGGGTATACATTTCATTATTCCCATGGGTCATAGTCTTGTCTAATCATCACCATCATCTCAATCATCACTATCATAATTAGTGGGAACATCTTCTTTTTTTTTCACAACAGGTGTGATATCTACATCGTGTGTGAGTCTCAGTAGAAGGAGTCTCATCTTCCTTCTTATCAAATAAATCAACATATTTTCTAGTTTATAATTTCTTGGTCTTCGGATCCATCAATTTGTACCCAGAGCCTCTTCATTATATCCAATGAAGATGAGTTTTTTTTTCTGATTTCATGTTCAACTCCTTTATTTTATGCTTGGATATATGCATGATGGATTTTTACCCTAATACTTTGAGGTGTGCAATGGATGGATTCTAATTCGACCATGCCTCGTGTGGTATTACTCCATCAAGAGAAATTGTGGGCACTTTGTTCAAAAAATATATTATTGCCTTCACTATTTCGTCCCAAAATGTCTTCTCCAATCCATAATCATTGACCATGTAACACACCATATGTATGATAATACAGTTCCTTCTCTTAACAACACCATTCTTCTACAATTTGTGTGGAGGAGACGTCTATCAATGAATCTCATATGCTTATAGGTAGGATTTGAACTCAATATTGGTGAATTCCCCTCTTGATCTCGAGTGGAGAGATCAGATTTAACAACCGCCTCATTCTCAACAACCACTTTAAACTTCTTGAAGTTCTCAAAATCTTCATTTTTGTTACAAAAACAAAAATCCACATTTTTCTAGAATAATCATTAACACAACATGAAATTTTGAAATATGGAATGATTAGGTTGCATCGTACTTGAAAGATCGCTATGAACCAAATCAAGCTTACCTAGAGCTCGATAAGTACTCTTTTGGAATGAAGCTCTGTGTTATTTTCCTGTGAGTTAATTAGGAAACTTTTCTATATCCTTCTTGAGAGATGGAAAACCTCTCACCATATTGTACCAATGAAAGTGTATCAAGATATCCAAAACTTATATGATCAAGTCTCGATGCCCGATTTTATATAAATTGAATTAAATCTAATTGTAAAGTAACTACCGTAATGAATGACATATAATTAATATAATATAGTGAATGGACAAGAAACAAGTGATAAATAATATGAACCTCTAACTAAATGAGAGGGGGAAGGTGTCTTAGCTTATTACATAAAACCCGTAGGTGATCTAGATTGGAAAATTACTTTTAACATGTTTTAAACAATGTTGTCAAGGATGACTCGAAAATTATGGGACCTAGACATGTGTCGATGGAAGCACCCACGAGAGGATAGGTGTGCTTAGGCACTAGCATCCGTCTAGGTGTTAGTGTCTATGTATATGCTCGGAATTTTCTTTCTTCAAGGTTGGAGGAGCTTCGCTCTTGATCTTTTCTTGTCACTCTAGTTCTACTCCAATGTCACTAGTTATACCTATAATCTACAAAAATATACCTAACCGCATAAACCCGTAAACCACATAAAATATAATAAAAATACACATAATGGGGAGTTGGACTGACCCCAACGGTCACTTACAGAGTGATCTTACGACCGAGCACTACACTACATCTCAAACTCCATGTAGTTCTTATGTGTGTGTGTATGAATGGTGCCCTAGTATGCCCTTGTGCAAGTTGCACTATGATAGCCAACAAGAATTCTCCAAGTAATGTAAATGTGTGAAAATGGAATAGAATAGAATTTTCCCTCATTTTTTGTGTATGCAAAAGTGATGCAACCCTTGTCCCTTGAATGATTGTGCTATATGGACGTTTTTATGCTCTTTTGTGCCTTTGGATGCAAGCTTAGGTGATAATATGCTAGTGTTTGACCCTTATTTGAGAGCTATATATATATATATATATATATATATATATATATATATATATATATATATATATATATATATATATATTTCCCTTGTTTGAATTTCATAATTTAAAACTGGAAGACCGACCTAAAAGTGTAAAAGATTCCTAAGAAGTAAAAGAGACCCAAAAGAGTTAGAAAGGGCTAGAGAGGGTCAAGATCACCTAGAAGGGACAAAGCACCTAGGTGCTTTTCCAAGGCCATAAAAGATAAATAAGTCAAATACCGATAGGGTTGTAGGGTGTGTAAGGTCAATAAAAGTATAAGAGATAAAGAAAAAGACCCAAAAGACATTGTCAATTACTAGTTTTCTTGCTTATGAATCATGTATATATTAGTATGCTCTAGGACCTATAAATGTATCCAAGTGTATAGATTTTTGTTTACAGCTCCACAACTATTCAAAGGAAGTATTCTTATCCACTAGTGCCTAATCATCCCTATGAACAAAATCAAAATGGAACATCCATCCCACATTTGAGAATTTTGCAACAATGTTTGAGCCTATGGATTTATCTTAAATTAAACACACTTTCTTCATGGAATGACTATCAAAATCAATCTTTAGATTATGATCTAGAAGTTGACTAAATGATAGTAAATTCTTTGTTAATCCAGGACATATAATACATCAGATAATATACAATGTCGTGAACCAAGAGGTAGAGAAATGTTCTCAATACCTTGTACCATATAAGAAGAGTTGTCACCTAGCGAAACATGATTTTTCAAGGCATGTCCCTCATGTTTGGTCATGTGTCGAGTGGATCCCAAATCAATGTACCAAACAATACTAGATGATTTGGATGGCTCACTAGAATGGGCTATGTACAAGAAGTCATCATCATCTGAATGGTCTTTTTATTCAACTACATTTCCTTGTTGATGGGGTTTCTTTCACTAGTTCCCCTTCTTCTTCCCTTGCTTGTAGTGTGATTTTCCCTAATGTGATTACATATTTTGAGGTCCAAAATTTCTCGATGAAACCGTCTAGTATGGATTATACCAATAATCTTTCAATTCATTTCGTCATTTACAAATAAGACATTTCTTATTTTGTTTCTCCCCTTGTTAATGTTTTTGGGACTATTGGGAAGATTTTTCATTTCCCTTACCTTTCCGATGAGAAATTGGTGACTTCTCTTCTTCATATTTTTTATAAATTACCTCTTCTTACTACGAAAATTCACCAACTTCTCAAAATGCATGGTTTGATCTCGACAAGTTAAGTGTTGTCACAAAAATACAGTAAGAGGGACATTACACACTAAGAGATAGTCACTATTGGGTGAAGAAGAGGAACATTTTTCATGTCCTAGACTTGTTACAAATGACCCAGTAGTGCAAGAAATATAACCAAGAAGAGTGTATAATCCAATCCAAGTCAAATGAAAGATGAACAAAGGGAAAAGTGAGAAAATGTGAGTTTGGTGCAAGAGAGCAAAGTGAATGGCTAGTTCTTGAGATTTTACCTTCCTTCCTTATGAATGTCAAAATGTGGTGTGTGTGTGCGTGTGTATACAACACCATCACATTTGGATGATGGTGTCCTCTAGGGAAAAACTTAACACCAACACCATCACCCAAGGGCGATGGTGTTAGCCAAGGATGTTAAATTTCATGTAAGGAAAAAGAGTTGTCATGGATCAAGAGGATGGATGAACAAAGTGCCAAATGGTGAAATGCAAGCAAGGTGTCAAATGTGTAGCATGTATAAGATGTAAAGGGACAAACATAAATAATGTAATAAAAACTAAGGTTGGAACCTATTGTCCCGTGTTTTTGGGGGTAAAATTCAATAAAAGGCGGACAATGATACCCCCGTGTCAAAAAAATTCAAGATTTACCTTTCCAAGACACCACACGTCAACCTATTATTAACACCAGCCTTACCCCTGCATTGGCCCTCATTTTTATGTCCATCCAATCCCCTAGGTGATTTAGGAAAGCAAAGTAACTCCCCTAAGTGATTTAGGATCTTTTCGAGAATGCCAACTTTTGAGCAGTTTTGGGAAGGGCTACCACTGTCCTTCCCGGAACTAATACAACCCCCTTGAGTGGAATGGAGGATAAAAATTCAACATAAATATTCATTCAAGTTACAATAACATCATTGAAAATATTTTGGAAGATTTTGGAAATATTCGAAGGTTTTGGAGTTGATTTAACAAAAGTGGGTTTTCGGGCCTAAACGAGAAATCACCACGATGGAGTGCCTAAATTTAAAATATATATTTTATTATCTTTGTGAAATTATTTTCTATGTCCTAAATGGTAGAAAATACGAGACATCCTGAAACATTATACACTTTCCAAGGCAACTCATTCTTCTAGCGCATAATTGGAAATCCCGAGAAATAAGGGGTCATTTGGAGTGATTCAGTAATAATTTAAGCTTTAAACCATCACCATTCAACTCAATGATTTTTTTCCACAATTTCATATAAAAATTCTCCTCGAAACTCAGCTGGGAGCTCACATTATCATCATTGAAAGTTTATCCCACTTGTAAGAGCTCTCGTAGTTAGTCATTTGTCTATTGGAAAAGTGTCAACAACAAGAGCTTGGAGGGATGAAAAAATGTACCCAAACCTTCTCGTATCCCCCAAGACACCAACATGACCTCCCACTTGCCGCTTAAGCCCCGGGCTACTGAGCTAATTTGAGCCTTCCCTCTCCTAGCACTCATGTTGGACAAGTGTCAACACCGGAGTGAGGAGGTATTTCATGTCCATTTCATACCTTTAAAAAAGGGAAATAGGGAACACAAAATTCCCTCATCCCACTGAAGCCCTGTGGTTCCTCATGCACCCAAAATTCAAGTCCCGTGTGATTTTCTTAAGCCCCCTCACTTAAAAGCTCACCCAATCAAAACATGCCAAATGTCAGCACCACAGACCTGAGGGAATTTCATATCCCTTTCATCCATTTAGAAAAGGAATAATAAAATTCAATCATCCCCAAATCTTGCTTTTTTGAAATGAATAAATACCATACTTAGCCAGTTTTCATTCCATTCCATCCCCCACACCTCCATGCCTAGTAGGAACTCGACAATTTTTTCCGCATCTTCCACCCTCCATTGTTGCACTCAACAAGATCCATGAAATATTCCTCATAATGAAAATACAAAGATCTCATAAAATAAACAGATCAAAACAACGAAGAATAAAGAGAAAATTAAGATCTTCATCCTAAAAACCCTCGTAGCTACTCAACAGAGAAATTATAATAAATTACAAACTACGACACGGATCGACGTGAGGTTTTTTGCTTCCTTCATAATTTTTAGAGGTTGTAAAAACCCAAGAGACAGATTTCACATGCATGGAAAGGATTTTTGTAGCAAATAAATCCTCTTTTCCTTGCAACAAAACTTAAAAGTTTATTTCTCGCTAAACTAAAGTGATCAGTTTGCAACAAGATTTCATCTGTGAAACAAGAAAAGAAAACCCATATCAAAAACATCATTTTCATCAAGATATGAGGAGGGGAAGTGGACCTAAAATTTTTGAGCTCCATTAATGGCCACCATAATAGCTCTGTGCTTGTAGCCACTACCAAGTAAAAATTCAAATTTTAAAATCTCACAAATCGGCAATTGGGTAGATCCAAAATTTCAGAGGAGTGATATTGGGAAAAAACCCATATAAAAATATTCATTCTATCCCGATCTGATTACAAGGAGCACACTTACTAAAAATAGTAATCCTTCCTACATGGGAGACTGCTATTTTGGGTAAGTCCTCATCTGAAGAAGCTATGAAGAAGGCGGTGAACACAGGGGAAGTATCGCAAGTGAAAATCATCGAAAGGGTCATCTCGGCCCAAAATTGAAACTTACTAAAAATAGTAAGTGGTCCCATAAACACCTGTCATAAATAGAAAGTTGGTCTAGAAAGTGGTTTCCACAAGAGGAACATAGTGAGAAGGAGTTCAAACTGCCATAGTCGGTTGAGGTCCGAAAAAGCTGATTTTTACACTTACTAAAAATAGTAAGTTGTTCTGTTCAAGAATAGAAAGTGTTGAAGAACCATGAGATTCAAGTTCATAGGTTCTCCCAGTACATCATTCCACATGTGTAATCAGTTGTAAGTATTGGTTTCATTCCATGGTTCGTAATGGTTGTTTCCTATTACAGAATAAACACCCTTCACTTGTTTCTCCAAGTATGTTCATCAATACCTATCACTTGTATGGACAAATGTATCATTCCATAGGACATATGTCTATGGAATATGATAGTGTTGTAAAGGGTCATCACGAGAGGTAGTTTTCATCCTCGACTTTTTCAAAATGGATTTTCATAAGCAATGCCCACACTCACCACTGGGATAGCTCAACAATGTTTCTAAACACTTAGTCAATGGTGTCCGTAGGTCGTCAAAAGGCACTCTCTCATCATCAAAAACGTGTCCACAACATGAGTGAATCATTTACAACAAGGAATTCAAGGGAGTGGAGATCTTCTCAACTGACACAAAACAAAGAATAATTTGGCATCGAGAGCAAGTCTTCAAGAGCTTCTCGGGTTGCAAAGAATTCAGAGGTTCGAGTTCATCACAATGAGGCATTTCATATGGTCATCTGGAAGGAGAAATGGATTTCATTAGAGATGAATCTTTCATCATCAGCATCATTCTTTTCCCCTTCTTCTTATTTCTGTCTCTCTCTCCTTTCTCCCCCTCACATTTCCTCAATTCCTCACTATGTACAATTGTGATTTTGCAAGCTAATAAATGAAGAATTTTATGTTTTCCAAGGCTTATGAATGTGTATGTATTTGTATGTATGGTTTCCTCTATCTAATAGCTCAAAAATAATTTTGCTTTCTTCTCAAAAATGCATGTGTAAAGTTTTCTAACTAGTGTGTGCAGGGCTCTAAAATTCTACCTGCAACATTAGTTCTCCTACCTCTTATTCTCACTCCCTTCCCGATCTCAAGACAAAGTCATCTCTAGTAAAAATTTTCTATATTTTCCATAAGGTAAATGGAGTGCCCCTATTGGATCTCTAGCCACAAGGCCACTAGGAAAAACCCACTTTTTCAAGCGCATACAAATACGGAAGTTGCATCATCTAAGTAGAGGGACTTCGACTCCTGTGAGCGTTGGGAAAAAACCCAAAGATTTGTCTACTTGATAAATTTTCTCCCCAAAATTTTTGGTGACCATCCCAGGGCAGATTTAGCAAAGATATGCACCCAAATATGACCAGAAGGTCAAGAAAAAAAAAAAACTCAAAAATTCCAAAAATTCAAAAAAAAATCTAGAATTTGAAAAGTCACCTGAGCCTTATGTCTACAAATCATGACTATTCTAGGTAGCCATCGTGTTGAAAGACCTGAGTTACTATTTCATATCCAAGAAGACATCACTTCCAACTTGAGGGAAGCCATCTAGCACAACCGATAGAGTTTCACTCAAGACTTCATTGCACAAGAGAATTGGACCTCGAAGAAGAACATGTCATAGAACTAGAAACAAAAAGAAAAAGTCATGCATCATAGAGAAAGCGTAGATTTTCAAGCTAGCGGAGAGAAGGTACACTTGAAAATAAATAAAATGAGGACATATTGGTCACATCTTGAAAGAACTCCAAAGAAGACAAGAGCTTCTCGTAAATCCAAGGTCTCCCCTGCGTCCAAAGAATCGGTTCCATTAGAATCCCAAGAGTCATCAATCCATTGGACGTGGAGTTCCCAAATATCAATGAGAACAATGAAGACTTCACCGATGTCAAGACCAAAGAGGAGGCTAGAGAAAGAGAAGCAAGAGCTGAAGTGAAGATAAGAGATCAAATGGAAGAAATTGAAAGAGCTCAAACCGAAGCGATTGAGGTCGTAACCTTAGAAAGGTTAGAATCTAGATTCGAAACACCATAGCGGACCATGAAAAATGTAGGACAAATGTGTCATGGGGTAGAAACATTGGCCCACTTACACTTCAACAACCTCTCCATGAATGGATGCATGGAGACGGTGGACGATCTGGTCAAAGATAAATGAAATGTTATGGTTTGGAATCTGCTGCTTGTTTACCTTTTGTTGTTAGTATCATCCTTGGGACTACTATATAATGGATATCATATACTGGTGTTTTTGTTTTTGATATTTTGGATCATGTCTGGCCTTCGAAGGTAAATACTTTGGCCAATATGTAAGTAAATTGTAACTCTTTATAAGGGGGTAGGGTCCCCTCAACCCTAACTTTTACCTCTAATCAAAAAAAAAAAAACCTCTCCATGGATTACCAAGAGGATCAAGGAAGAACTTACCAAATTTTAAAGGAGATGGCTCATAACTCCCCGAAGAGCACATAGCAAAATTCATCACTACTTGCGAGTTTTGGGTGTAGAACATGAGGATGTATCCGTTAAGCTATTTATGGAATCATTGCAAGAGAAAAGTTGTCGAATGGCTTTATATGTTGTCTCCAAGATCTATCACATGTTGGGAAGACATAAGAATTAGATTTGAGCACAAGTTCAAAACCACAAAGGACTGCCAAGATCTCTTAGTCTAGTTAGTACAAATGAAGAAAGAAGATTTTGATTCAATGAGAGCCTTTATTGCCAAATATAACCAAATAATTAGGAGGATTCCATAAAATTTTGTGCCTCTGACAACAATCTGAAAAGGCTCTTCATCATTTCTCTACCACCAAAAGTTGGTTTCTTCCTAAGAAGACCCCAACCCATAGATCTCAAAGAAGCACAGGATTATGTGATTAAAACTAATGATGACTTGATCCCGTCTAGAAAGGTACAAAATCCTAGCAAAAATCAAAAGGGTCAAAATTCAAGCTCAAACCTCGTTAACCCAATGATCCGAAGATGGTGAATGACATGATTGTCATGAAGAAGAAACTCTCTCGCATCATAGTAGTAACCCAAAGGCTTGCCTTGAAAACATCACCAATCAATGCAATATGAGAGAACTACGAAGATAGAAGAAGAAGGTTTTGGATCTCAAGAAGAAAGAGAAGGTGAATGTGCTAGAATTAGGTTTTTAAATGCAAGCTTAACGACGAAGAATCCACTAATAGCTAATCATATGTGGTATTCACCCAATCATAAGGAGAGAAAGAAGGCTCTTCTTCTCGCTACTTGGGTTAATAAATTGAATCCTCAAATGGTGACTCCAGAAAAATAACAACAAAAATAGGATCATCAAGGCTAGTTGAGAAGAAGCGTGAAGTCACTCAAACCAAAACCCTTCTATATCCCCAAATAAGTCTTCTTCCACTTCTCTAAGAGAACCAATTTCTAAAAACATCCAAGTCAACGTTGTCATAACCCAGGATGCTCCCACCACATCTTCACTCTTCAATTTCATTGACCATTCCAAAAGAATAAAGGTCTAAATATCTCGAATACGAGTACTTGAGAACTCATCCCAAACAATTGGAAAGACTCATCTAGCACGTCAAAGGAAGTAATCATATTTCTAAAAATTCCTCCACCAAAGAACTGCCATGTACATCTCAATCCACTCCATCCATGAATTTTTTGACCTCCACACCCTCCACCTCCAAGAAGGTGGAATGTTTCTACATAGCTTTGTTGGTCAACAGTATAAACTAAATAATTTCATCATTGACTTTAGTGCCTTAGATAATCGTTAACACTCGAATCACAACACCCTTGTGTTTATACAAGTGCATATACTTGAAATCATGGTGTGATTGGATAACATGGGTACTATCTCCAAGTTGTGGGACTTGCTTACTTGAGATAGACCTCCGTGAGAAAGTTGGTTCTTGCTCCTAAACTACCCGTCACAATCTACTCTAATGCAGGGATAAGCTAACTGTTCTAATCTAAATTTCCAAGGGACCAGGGGAGAGAGAATGCATAAAATGAAAGCCTACACTAAAGCGGTGATACACCAGAAAAAGAGGGTGTGAGAGTAGTCTCCAAATGTGTGAAATACAGAAGCAAAGTACACACTAGAAGAGGTGATGACAGTTCTCCATACTCTAGCAAAATGCATTCACAACAATATTCCAAGCATACACAATGATAATGAATCCCTGCAAGAATATAATAATAGACACAATATTCTTGTAAATAAGGTTAAAGGGGCAAGAAGAATGCAAGAAAACATAGCAGGGGAAGATACATCCACAAACTTGTATTTTATTGCTTCCTGGTATGCACAGTTCAGTCTATTACAAGATAAGGGCCTGGATCACCATGCAAGGAGTCCACTACAAGGGCCTACAACACACTAGCTTCACAAAGCAATTTTGGCAGAGCTTTGCTACCCAAAAACTCCCCCTTTACAATGAGCCCAACACTCCAATTTATAGAAAAATGAGAAGGAAAAGAGAAGGGAAAATGGAAATCCCGAAATCTGTCCTTCAACCACCTATAAGAGGCATTAAATTGAGTGAAATGGTTATACATTACTTGCAAAAGGCTCCCCATACTATCCCATGTGCTGCAGCAGAGAAAGAATGATGACCATGCCTCTTAATTGCACTCCCAACCACCAAATGAAACACTGTTGTGAACCCAGCCACGTTTTATAAAAAATATCCATCTATATCTCACCAAATCTGGAATTTTTTGATTGTTGTGTGTCGGGCTCGGAGCCACAATTCCAACGGTACCAATTTTGTGCGATTTCGTTGAGAAATGCAAAAGTTATGGCCTTCTGAGTGCGGGCAGCTATTTTGGGTCCAGCGCAGCGTTTTTCATGTCATTCGACGGAATGAGCATTGATCGATCGGAGCCAAATATGTTTCTCTTATTTAAATATATCTACCCTCATTAAAAATAAGAAATCCAGTTTTTGTGGCGTAGAGGACGTCGTGCTCGTTCCAGAAAGTCCAATTTTATGAAAATCGGAGCTCGGAGTCAAAAGTTATGGCCGTTTGAAGTTTTCGGACCAAATGTTGACTTTTCTTCCTCTCCTTCTATTGCTTCGCTTTCAAGCGTCCAGCGCGTCCCTTTGGCCCGGATGTCCCAAAGATGAAAGTCCTCTCGCTTTCACCCGGTTCAGGCCAGGTTCGCGTACTTCACGTACTCTTGTCCCGCTTGTCCCGGACTGTTTGGGACAAATTCTTCCGATTCGCCCGGTTCGGCCGGTTCGCATACTTTTGTCCCAACTGTCCCGGTGCTAAAGTTCTCATTTCAGCTGATCTGCCGGTTCGCGATTTCTTTGCGTACCTTCGCCCAACTGTTCTGGGCTGTTTTAAGTCTTTCTACTGACTCGCATCCTCCATGTACTAATTGCCCCAGATGTCCCCAGATCGCTGTTTGTCAGCTTAGTCAATTTTTTTCATTTTTCTACTACCAGGTTCAAATTTCCGCGTCCCGCGCGTCCCGACGTCCCACTTGTCCCAAGTGCATAGACCGCCTAGCGGCCTTTTGGCCGGTTCGCGCCCAGATGTCCCTCATGTCCCGACTGTTGCGAGGACTAGGACTTAGCCATTTTTCATGATTTTTTCTGGCCCGAGCCTGTTTTTTGCAATTTTTTCACCTTTCCTCAGAACTTGCTCTCTTCTTCTTGGATAGGGGAGTTAGAAAAAATCTAAGGGGACCCTAAAAACATGACCTTTTGCTCTGACTCAATCTATTTTCCTGGGACTTGAGAATTTAATGCATGTTATCAAAATTTACTCTGGGGGGCAAATTTTGGATAACAATAACGTCATGTCTACAAAAGTTGCTAAATCCCTTGGTCTCTCCCTTTTCCCTACCTCCACCAATGCCTCTCTATGGAAATAAAGAAAATACCTCTTGTCGGATAGGTCAAAGACGTTACGGTAACATTCAAGCGGATCCTCCCAATAAACTAATCGAATGAGAATCCTTTTTCCGGACATACGCGCCACATATGGCATGTTGTTGGGGTGAAGCTTTTGTAGAGATGTTGGGGGATATGCAACTAGACTGGTCACATGCCATTATTTTGGTTAGTGGGGAAGTTAAGAAGTTACTTCCCATCGAAAAATGAAATACACTATTCAACGGCCAAATGATCTAAAGGCAAACATCCCATGCAAAAATTCCAAATTTGGAAACTTCTTCATGACCTTTGAAGAGGATCTTGAGATTCCCTTGTTGATGGAGGAATGTCTAAGTACCACAGTATTAGTCCAAGAACCCGATGAAGAGTGGATAAAATTTGAGTTTGAGAATATATAATTTTCATGGGATGAGGGTATAAACAAAGTTTCTCTAGTGAACACCGATGTTGGTGATGAGGTCCTTAACTTGCAACAAAGAAATCTTGAAGTGATGAGAGATACAGATCAAGAAGAAGAAATGATGTTCAACACCTTCTTACCAAATAACTTTAATGTTTTCAATTATTTTCCCAAGGATCAATATGATTTTTCATGTGATGAGTGTTCCAGTGAACTAGAGGGTTTATATTTCATGCTCAAAAATAAAACAAGGAAGGTAGGGATCACAACATGTCACCGCCTATTGAACTCAAATTTTCTCAAGGAGAAGATGATGAAACACAACATTACTTCATCCTCAGGATTCCTTGGTCCTTGACGACCAAGAATGGGAAGATGATAATGATGGAATTTCAGATCCAAGATTGTGTTCATTTCCTTTGCATGAGGATGAAAGAGTTGGTGATAAAAATGGAGAAACACAACATTACTTCATCATGTGGTAGGTTTTGTTCAAAATAAAGACATTCCCAACATACTTCAACCTTTCGGTGCTCACTCTGCTCAAAATATGGATGCTCTCGATGTAAAGATGGAGGATGAAACTCAAAATGGACCAGGGAAAGAAGATGATAGTTTCCAAGTTGGGCACCCAATTTTGAATTCATTCTCTTTTCATGAGGATGGTGCAATGCACGTAACACACTTCATAGAGAAACATATGGAAAGAAACTTGGAGTATGAGAAGGATGACTTCTTGAAACAATTAGAAAACATAGAACATCAAGAGGTGGCTAATGATGCCAAAATTATTGAGGCATCTGTTAAGAGCCAACTTATGAAATTGGTGGTCATGAAGCGAATGTATAAGAAAAAAATCCAGGCTATAACAATAATGAGTCAAGAGTAATCAGTAATCATCTTCATGCTAGCAGCAAAGAAAGAATCAACAAACGAAACAAGACTGAAAGACAAGGACAAGACGAAAAGAAGGTACCAAAGAAATAAAGGTGGCGAATGGATAAGTTGATCATTAATCTCACTAGCAATCAAGATAGATTTTTCAAGAAGTTGAGAATAGGTCCCTATTTTTTGAACCTATCAATGGATTTGCAAAAGGATGGCATTCGGTGACACCCATTTACGAGTAGGAACTCAATTCGAATTGCATTTTAGTGAAAGTGGGTTATCCCCCACCTTGTACCATAGGTGATTTTTTAGGGATGTGTTTCCATTCCCGTTGTGTGTGTCTTTCCCAATCAGTGCGTTGTGTATTTCCTTTCATTTTTCTATGTGTATTCTTCCTTGGTATCTCTCTCTCAAGTTGTAAACAACTCCACAGGGCCCAATGGATAAGGAACTGGTCAATGTGTTATAAGTTGATATTATGGGATTCCTCATGTCATGTCTTCGCTACACTTAGTCTATACCACACCCCCAAGCTAGAGCCACTTTTTTCCTATGATTTTGCGGGGAAAAATTCAATAGAAGGCAGGACAATGATACCCCTGTGTCAAAAAAATTCAATTTTTACCTTTCCAAGACACCCTAGGTCATCCTATTATTAACACTAGTCTTACCCAAACAAAGATTAGACCTTAATTGAATGTCCATCCAATCCCCTTAGGTGATTTAGGAAAGAAAAGTCAGCCCCCTAGGTTATTTTGGATCTTTTGGAGAATGCCAACTTTTGAGAAGTTTTGGGAAGGGCTACCACTGGCCTTATCGGGACTAATACACCCCCAGAGAGTGGAACAGAGGGAAAAAAATAAACATAGATATGCATTCAAGTGCCAAGAAAATCAATGAATTTTTTTTGGAATATTTTGGAAAGATTTAGAGGTTTTAGAGCTAATTCAACAAAAATGGGATTTCAGGCCTAAAGGAGCAAACATCACAAAGGAGTGTGTGAACTTGAAATAGAGATTCTGGAGATTTTTGAAGATTCAAGAGCCCAAAAAATTACCTATGGAAATTATTTTCCATGCCCTAAATGGTGGAAAAGATGAGACATCTTGAAACACTATACACTTTCCAAGGTAACTCATTCTTTTAGCGCACAATTGTGGTCCCGAGAAAGAAGGGGTCATTTGGGTGTGATGAAATAATAATTTAATATGGAAACCATCACCATTCAACTAATTTTGTGGTTTCCATTAAATTTCATATAAAAATTCTCCTCGAAACTCATCTGGGAGCTCAAGTTATCATCGTTGCAAGTTGGTCCCAAGGTAAGAGCTCTCAGCAGTTAGTCATTTTTCTGTTGGACAAGTGTCAACACCAAGATCCTGGTGGGATTTCATGTCCCCAATGTCCCTTTTCAAAGGGACGTAAGGGACACAAAAATTCCCCCAACCCTTTTGTAGCCCCCAGACACCAACATGACCTCCCACTTGCCAGTTAAGCCCCCAGGAGCTAGTTTGAGCCTTCCCTTCCCTAAGCATGCATGTTGGACAAGTGTCAACACCAGGAGTGAGGAGGGATTTGATGTCCCTTTCATCCCTTTAGAAAAGGGACATATGGGACACAAAATTACCTCATCCCACTTAATCCATGTGGTTCCTCATGCGCCCAAAAATTAGCTCCCAGGTGCTTTTCTTAAGCCCCCTCACTTAAAAGCTCACCGAATCAAAACACGCCAAATGTCAGCACCACGCACCTTTGAGGGAATTTCATGTCCATTTATCCCTTTATAAAAGGTACATAAGGGAAAATAAAATTCACCCATCCCCAAAGATTTCTTTTTCAAAATGAATAAATACCAGACTTAGCCAATTTTCATTCCATTTCATCCCCCACACCTCCATACCCTACCGGAACTCTGGAAATTTTTTTCCAGATATTCCAACGTCCATTTCGCACTCAACCAGCTCCATGAAAGATTCCTCATACTAAAAATATAGAGATATTAGAAAATAAATAGATCAAAATGACGAAGAACAAAGAGAAAACGAAGATCTTCATCCGAAAAAACCCTCGTAGCTACCCGACGAAGAAATTGTCATAACTTGCAAACTACAAATGACGATCAAAGTGAGGGTTTTTTATTCTTTCAAAATTTTCGGGGGTTGTAAAAATCCAAGAGGTAGAATTCACATGCATGGCAAGGATTTTTTCGTAAAATAAATCCTCTTTTCCTTGCAACAAAACTTAATGGAGAACCTATGAACTTGAGATCCTATGAACCATGAGCTTTTGGAGTGCTTGGCTTGGATTTGAAGAGGCTTGTGAAGTTTCTTCTTGGATCTTGATGGAGAGGTAGGCCCTCCACACTTTTATTATTATGTTACTTTGTTTTTGTAAACAATGTTGTGCTTGTTAAAAGTATTTTTGTCTTGTGATGGTGTTGTGTGGGTTGGTTGAGTAGTTGGCCTTAGTTGGGTGTGTTGAGAAGGGATTATGGGACCATTGGGGAGGGAAAAGGGAGTTTATGTGAGGCATGCAAATTTGGTGGGAGTGTGAATGAGATTCTTTCCTATGGGGAGAGAAAAGGGATTCATGGATTTGTTTCTTGTTGCAAGGGAGAGATAAGGAATTGTGTGATTATCTTATGCACTTGGAGGCTTAGGGAAAGACTCCCACTTCACTTAGGAGGCATAAAGAGGTGGTCTCCCATATCCCTTGCTCTATTTGGTTTGATCCTCAAACCTTTGTTTTGATGTGTATGTGTAAACTTATTGGTTATGTGATCTTGGTGGAGTTGTTTGTCTTGTATGTGTGTTTTATTGAGAAGCCTCTTTGTGATAGTTGTCAATGTTGCTCAATGCCCTTCATGGTTCCTTGGTTGGGGCTCGGGGGCCATTAAGGAAATGGCTTCTTCCCTTAATGGATTTAAGGTTGGGTGGAGAGCGTTTCCTACTCCCCCTTCCTTGTTTTGTGATCCATTGTGAAGATTGAAGAAATTTGGAATTGAAGAAATATTGATGTGGAGCTACCCATTGAATGAGGACATGCATATTGGAGTCTTATATTATTGACTTTTTTATAGCCTTGTTGTAATTTATTCAAAATTTTACTTCCCACTTGAGAGGAAGTATTGTAAAATTGTGAGTTGTGATAAAGTGTTGTATTCTTTGGAAATCATTTTACCTTGTAAACTCTTTCAAGATTATTGTATGAGAATGTGCATTTTAAGATATTTATTAGAATTGTGAATGGAATCTACCAATTTATCGCCTAAGTTTGAAGAAGTAACAAAGTTTGAAATAAGTTAATATGGAAATGTATTTTTCTCTTATGCTAATTTATTTTATATTTCAAACCGGATGTTAGAAGGAATGAACAACTTGTTAAAATGTCTTGCTATAAGAATTGGATGTCATTTTAATTACCTTTGTCTCAAAAAGGGGGAGGGGGAGAAAACGTTATAGGATATAGAAATTTTGTTACATTCCTATCAAATTGTAGGAAGGAAGATAGTTGTTAAAATTCCTTGAATAAGCAATCTTATTAGTTCATTTAAATTATCACTTTCTTTTAATGGATAAAAATTATTGAAATTATTTCCTTGTCTTCCCTATTCTAAATGAATTAATATTGAGTTTCATTTTATATAAATCAAAATTATAAGAACATATATACCTTTATAATTAAGAATATAATTAATATAGAAATTTATTATAAAATTTACATACATTAAATATATTATGAATACTATATATAAAGGAAGCATTCATAATATATTTAATGTATGTAAATTTTATAATAAATTGTTGTGATTATATATATAAATCGTTGTGATTATAATACATGATACTAAATTTTAATATTTAAAGTATATAGTAAAAATAGTAAAATATATATAAAAAAAGAACATAGAGTAATACCTTTTTATTTGAGGGAATTAGATACTTGTTAGTGCAGCCATGTAATGGAGAATTCGCGGATTTTGGGGTAAAACCCGGGTGATTTTTTTTTTTGTTTTGTTTTGGTTGGGTAGTGGGTTCCGAGCCCCCAACCCACCAAACTTATTAATTAAAATAACTATCGGGTGGGGGCCGAGCCCCCACCAAACCAAAACTTTTCTTTATTCTTATCCACCACATTTTTTTGTTCTTTTGGGTATGCGGTCTGTGTAAAACTCCTACCCGCGGCCTTAATTTTATTGTTTTTTTACTATGTTTTATATATATATGTGGACTTTAAATTTTTATTTTTATTTTTGGGTTTTATATCTATTTAAAATATGGTATATAAATATATTTATGCATACATATATACACATTAGTATGTATATATGTATGTACAAATGTGTGTGTATATATATATGTGTAAATTCTTAGTAAAAGCAAAAAAAAAAAAAAAAAAATCACTAAAATTATAGATCTATTGGAGAAATTAAAATAAAATTTCAAATACATTCGAAAATAGGAATTCTTTTAAACCATGCTTACAATAAAATGAGAAATTTCACCCCTAGAAGAGGGTAGGATAAAAATGGAAAATAAAATAAAATGAATAATAATGGTGGATGTGTGTATCCATCCCCAAGCTTGCAACCTTCTTATCCTTCCATCCCCTTTCATCCTTCCTTAACCTGCAAAACCAAAATGAATGAAATGAGCAAAAGAAAAGAATAAAAGTCTTCCTTAAGGATTTTTAGGTTTATTTTGAATTCCTTCATCCAATGGCCTAGATTGGATTCATCCAATGGCCCAAAATGTCTCCTACAAAAGTTAGGTGGGGGTAGGTGAGGTGATCATTTGATCACATGAGTCTCCCTTTTAATGGGGCCACTTGTGTAGTTTGAAAGTTATTTAAGTTTTACTTTTTATTTTGTTTTAATTTAAATAGACTCTTCCTTCTTAGTTTAGACTATCTCTTTATCAGAAAATTAAATCATTAGCTTGGTGTAGTAAAAGGGTTATTTTTGACTTGGGCTCTAATTTTTGAGTCTTTATATGACCTTAGGAAACCACTATATTAAATTTATTTAGGAACATTTGAATGAAGTATGTTAAACCTAATTGTTTATTAAATCAATTATTTTATTTAAATCATATTATTTAATTATTTGTGTGACAATCATTTATTGACCTAGGGATTAGCTTAACGTTGCATTCGTCTTTTAACAAAAGAAAATTATTCCATAATTTTACTAGTATAATTTATGTTTGGTTTTGGGTTTCGCTTGTTAATTTTTTTTTGTGGGCGTTACATTTGGTATCAGAGTCGGGTTCAACGCTTAGACCCCAGGCACACCTAGAAAACATGAAACAAAAACAATTATACCAAACACAACTTTAAACGTAGTACACACAACTATGCATGATGAATTGAAACATAGAAAATTTTAGAAAACTGAAAACAAAAGCTTAGATGATTATAAACTAACTCTCTCCTTGGTCTGTGCAGGAGGCACGAACCAGAGAAGGGATTCCTACACATGGACCTAGATCTACCACCCCCAGATCAGGCAGTAGTTGTTATCCTGCCTCATATATTATAGATGTTACAGGAGGTTAATGCCGCTATACGTGGAGGATCGATAGGAGGGTGACCTAATAGGCAGGACAGAGAGCCATCAGTGGAGGATCGTGTGCCTTCTCATTATAGTGCAGAGGAGAGGGAAAAGAACTCCCACGTGGAGTCAGTTAGACATGAGACACCTCCTAGAGAGCTCAGAGATCGAGATGGAATGTACAGAGACTGGTCTATGAGCCCTAGGCCTAGAACTAATCACGTAGAGAGGCCTAGAGGGCGGCAATCATCTGCAATGGAGCACATCAGAGAGATACTCAGGTTGCACCCACCTCATTTTTTTGGAGACACTAGCAGATTTCAAGTCAAGGCGTGGTTAGTTAGCTTGAGCGGATGTTTCAAGCTATGCCCTTGTTCTAACAACACGAAAGCTCATGTTGCCATCCAAATTTTGAGAGACAAAACTAAAGTATGGTGGAGGACTGAGGAGTAGAAGCTCCATGTAGATTCTGAGACAGTCTCTTGGGAGCTCTTTGAGGAGCGCTTCAGGAGTAGGTATATTTCCAGGAGGTTCATTCAATAGCGGATTGATGAGTTCCATGATCTACGATAGACCTCCTTGACAGTAGCAGAGTATGATGGGCGCTTCTTGGATCTACTTCAAAGATGTAGATTATATGCGGGATGAGCAGTTCAAGTTCACAGGTTCATCAGGGGCCTAAACTTGGACTTGGGCGGGCGGGCGTATTCACTATCCACAGACATTTTCAGAGGCCATGGAGAAGGCCTATATTGCAAAGGAAACTAGGGGGAAAACGTAATAGGCACATGACAGAGTGAGGAGCCGCATACAACACTTGTTGGAGTTAGATTGAGGGGATCAACTCCTCCTCCTCGTGGTGAGCACACATTAGTGTAGTCTTCCTTTCGAGCTCCTCCACCTCCTCAACAACAGCAGTAGCAGACTCGACCACCCTTTTAACCCCCACAGTGCCATGATGCTTAAAGGGGGCATAGCATGGGACCTCTAGCTAGGGGGTCCAATAGGACACAAGCCCCACCTCGAGCACATTCGGTAGGAGCATGTACACCACAACACCCACAGAGATCCATGACCAGATCATTGGGTCCTTCTCCACGTGCTACTGGGCCACCTGGAGGGATATCTGCACAGTGGAGAGGATCAAGCACTTGTTACGAATGTGGTGTGCACGGACATCATTGGAGAGAGTGCCCTTAGAACCCTACTAATCAGGGTAAGGCACTTATTTCTAAGCCTACTATTGGTGACATGGCTAGGAGCCACATGATTTATGTAGTAGTCGATAACCATCACGTAGAGCACTAGGGTACAATGATAGAGACCACATGTAGCATTGGTGGTATTTCTATCCCTATTTTATTTGACTCGGCTCAATAGATTCTTTCATTTCACCATTTTTAGTAGATCATCATAAGTCAAGTGGTGGCGGTTAGGCGGTCTTAGTTGGGACGTCGAGATGGCTTTTGAGCCAAAATCTCGCCGACTCCTTAGTCAAGGAGTGTGTAGTAGACCTAGGACCCTTTACCACTACTTTGGATCTTTGTATCCTTCCTTTGGGTTCTTATGGAGTGATTTTGGGCATGGATTGGTTGTTTGCACATAGAGCCAGAGTTGATTGCTACAATAAGATTATATCTTGTGTAGATGATTTGGGTGTGGAGTCAGTGATAGGAGTTAGGAGACCCATCTCTATCCGCACTATTTCCACTTTGTAGGCTCAAGCGGTGTGCACGGCGGGGTCATCAACTATATGATATTATAGTCGAGAGGATGAGGCTAGTGGACCTTCACTCAACGATCACCCCATATTGCAAGAGTTTTCGGATGTGTTTCCTAGTGAGCTATCGAATGCCTCCCCACATGAGATAGATTTTCATATTGACTTATTTCTAGGAGTGAAACCTATCTCGCGCGTTCCTTACAAGATGACCACACCTGAGCTATGTGAGCTCAAGTTACATCTTGAGGGAATTCTTGAGAAAGGCCTAATCCTTCCTAGTGTATCCCCTTAGAGTGCACCGGTGATATTTGTGAAGAAGAAGGATAGATCCTTGCAATTGTGTGTGGACTATTGTCAGCTGAACAAAGTAACGATCAAGAATCGTTACCCCTTTCCTCGCATTGATGATTTGTTTGATCAGATGAAGGGGGCCACTTTGTATTTTCTAAGATAGATCTTAAGTTGGGATACCATTAGTTGAGGATCACAGAGGTAGATATCCACAAGTCAGCTTTTGTATGAGGTATGGCCACTATGAGTTCACGGTTGTGCCATTTGGTCTTATGAATGCCCCTATTGTATTCATGACTTTGATGAACAGGGTGTTTAGGACCTTTTTAGATCATTTTGTACTTGTGTTCCTTGACATCTTGATCTTCTCACGTACGGATGAGGAGCACAAGGAGCACCTTTGTCAGGTCTTGCAGTGCCTTCGTGAGTAGCAACTTTATGGGAACTGAAGAAGTGTGCATTATTTCAGTCAGAGGTGCAATATTTGGGTCACATCATTTCTAGGGAAGGTATCACAATCAATCCTTCCAAGATTAGAGCCATTATGGATTGGCTAGCACCTACTAGTGTGACCAAGGTGCACAGTTTCATGGGGTTAGCAGGATACTATAGGAGATTTGTTCAAGACTTCTCTCGAGTTGCACACCCCATCACTTCCCTTCAGTGGAAAGGGAAGAAGTTCATCTGGTTAGATAGATGTGAGTAGGCCTTCAGGACACTGAAGGAATGCCTTATAACAACACCTATTCTTGCAGTACCAGATCCTCATGGTGAGTTCTTCGTTTGTACAGATGCTTCTTTGGTAGGATTAGGAGGTGTGTTGATGCAAGAGGGTCGTGTTGTAGCTTTTGAGTCTCACAAAATCAAGGATTATGAGCTCAATTATCCAACTCATGACCTTGAGCTTGCGTTGTTGTTCATGCCTTGGTTCAATAGAGAAACTTCCTTCTTGGCCAGAGATTTATACTCAGGACTGATCACTTGAGTCTTCACCACCTCTTCATGCAACCTAATCTCAACGCTCGTCAGCGGCATTGGATGGAGTTGCTTTGCGAGTATGACATGGAGATAGAGCATGTGAAGGGGAAGGATAATGTGGTTGCAGATGCCCTGAGTCGATGGAGGCATGTGGTTATGGCTACCTCAGTGAGTATAGATTTACGGAGCATGATCTTGCAGCAACTTCCTCACGACATTTTCTACCTTATAGCTAGATCGGAGATTGAGTCTCAGAGACCCTTGAAGGTAAGTTTGATGGATTATCATTAGAGGTAGATGGTCTTCTAAGACAAATAGGTCGGATATATATTCCTAGAGATGGAAGTTTGAGGTAAGATATCTTTACAGAGGCTCATTGTGCACCTTATTCAGCCCATCCAGGGGTGAAGAAGATGCACGCTACTTTGAGACAACTTTATCATTGGAGAGGCCTTTGGTGAGACATAGCTCAATTTTTGTTACCTTGTTTAGAGTATCGTAGGGTGAAGGTTGAGCACCAGCATCCAACTGGCCTTCTCTACCTGTATGCCATACCGGAGTGGAAATGGGACACTATTTCCATGGATTTCATTGTAGGGCTACCAACATCGAGATACCACCATAACGCCATCATGGTCATGGTGGATAAATTGACAAAAGTAGCTCATTTTTCTCTGATGAAGACCACCTATACAACTAGCACAAAGAGTGTGGGTATACCTTGATGAGCTTGTCGATTGCACGTGATTCTATGGAATATAATTTGCGACTTTGATCCCTTGTACACTTCTCACTTCTGGACCACCATGCAACAATTTCTTGGTACGAGTATCAACTTCAACACAACTTATCATCTAGAGACAGATGGGCAGACAGAGTGAGTGAATCAAATTTTGGAGGATATGTTACGGATGTATGTCATGGACCAGCAGTCTAGATGGGAGGAGTACCTATATTTGGTGGAGTTTTCCTACAACAACAGTTTTTAGAGTTCGATTCGCATAGCTCCTTTTCAGGAATTGTCTAGAAAGAGTGCAGGACTCCTTTGAGTTGGGATAGATTGGAGGACAAGGTTTCTCTTGGGCTAGCTTTGGTGCAGGATAAGGAGCAACATGTTGTCTTGATTTGTCAGAGGCTTCAGGAGGCTCATGATAGATAGAAGAAGTATGCAAATCTCAGGAGGACATATCGTAGTTTTGAGGTGGGAATGAAGGTGTTTCTTCATGTTAGGCCTTCATTGTTTTGCTAGTATGTTCATCAAGATTCTATCATGTGTATGGACAAATGTATCATTTCATAAGGCATATGTTATCGGAATATGAAAGTGTTGCAAAGGGTCATCATGGGAGGTAGTTTTCATCCTCGGCTTCTTCAAAATGGATTTTCATGAGCAATGCCCACGGTCATCACTGGGATAGCTCAACAATATTTCTAAATACTTAGTTCACGGTGTCCATAAGTCATCAAAAGGTAGTCTCTCGTTAGCAGCAAATTTTCCATAGTATGAGTGAATCATCCGCAACAAGGAATTCAAGGGAGTAGAGATCTTCTTAGCAGAACATAGAACAAAGAACAATTTAGCATCAAGAGCAAGTCTTCAGGAGCTTCTTGGGTTGCAAAGAATTCAAGAGGTTCAGAGTTCATCACAATGAGGCATTTCATCTGGTCATCTAGAAGGAGCAATGGATTTCATTGGAGATGGATCTTTCATCGTCAACATCATTCTTTTCCCCTTCTTCTTTCTCTCTCTCTCCTTTCTCCCCCTAACTTTCCCTCTCTTCGATGTTCTAATTTTTCATTGGGGTTGCACTTTTTAATATGCCTTTAAGTTAATCAAAAGGCAACTTTAGAAACATAATGTTAATTAAATCACCTTGATTTTATAAAAGGGACTTAATATTTTCTTAGGAATATCAAGAGTCTAAAGTTAGAAAAGGCATATGAACTATTATTGGGGGAGATGAAGAGTCGTCTCTTCTCTATAAATTATAATAAGCTCTTTATTTGAAAAAAATCTTTTCTAATTGTCAATTTGTAATCTCATGAGAGAGTAATGCTTGTGAAGGAACAAAGAGATAGCTGATTTTCTTTTGTTTTCTCTACCTCACATTTCTTCAATTCCTCACTATGTACAACTGTGATTTTGCAAGCTAATAAAGGAAGAATTTTATGTTTTCCAAGGCATACGAATGTGTACGTATTTGTACGTATGGTTTCCTCTAGCTAGTAGCTCAAAAATCATGTTGTTTTCTTCTCAAAATTGCATGTGTAAATTTTTCTAACTAGTGTGTGCAAGGATTTGAAATTCTACCTGCAACATTAGTTCTCCTACCTCTTATGCCCACTCCCTTCCCTACTCTCAAGACAAAGTCATCTCTAGCAAGAAATTGCTAGCTTTTCCATATGGTCAATGGAGTTCCCCTTTTGGATCTTGGGCCACAAGGCCACGGGAAAAATTCACTTTTTCAAGTGGATACAAATACGGAAGCTACACTGTCTATGTAGAGGGACTTCGACTCCCAGAGTGTTGGCAACAAATGTTCGTCCTTCCATGTGTAGGTGAAATCAATGTTGTAAGAACCCTAAAGAAGAAAAGGTGACAGAAAACTAGAGGATCATCAGTAAAATAAGACATAAGTCACCTAGCTAGGCACCCATGGGATGGATGTCGTTTCATAGTGTCAAGATATCATAATATCCTAGATATCATATGGTGACATGGTGTCAAAATGGGAAAAAATATAAAGTTTTTGAATGCATATATATATAATAGGTCGAATCGAATAGCATGAGAACATGATCAAGACACCAAAACGACGCATTTTGCGAGTTCGGGACTAAAAATGGAATTCGTTGGAAGTTTTAGGGTTATCGCGGCCGAATTTGAATTATAGGAGAATTGTAGCTTTTATTGCTTGATGTAGAAGTGGTAATCTCAACAACATACATTTAATCAACAATTTCCAACCCCTTTGGAATGGAGAATCTATTCCAATTGATATCGTTACAAATTGTCCCTTCATCTACCCCCACATGACTCTTCACCTATCCTCATCACTCGTGACATTTTATATTCTTAAGAAGTGAGTCTTTTTCTTATTATTTGAAAAAGGTCTCTTACAATGTTTAGCTAAGGGTCACTTAAGTGAATAGGACAAAATAGCAAAATGTACATTCTTAATTGAAAATTATAATATGGAGAGAGAGAAGATAGAAAGAGAAGGGGTTGATTGATCTGATGAAGAGAAGC
Source organism: Taxus wallichiana var. yunnanensis (assembly GCA_018340775.1). Lineage (NCBI taxonomy): Eukaryota > Viridiplantae > Streptophyta > Pinopsida > Cupressales > Taxaceae > Taxus > Taxus wallichiana. The sequence goes on along the minus strand of CM031240.1, from coordinate 746,403,874 downwards.
TTTGTTGATGAAGAACTTGCTGATTTGAAGCATGATAATAATAATTTCCTACCGTTGGAAAATGCACAAACACTCCATATTTTTAAATGGGTGTTTAGGAACACTATTGTAAGACATTCTCAAGCAAGATTGAGATGATCATGGACATCACTCATGATGGTTCCTTCTTGATCTCACAGTGAGAGTGAGGATCACTTTCTTGCTCCTTAGGATTTCACAAATGGCTCCAATGATCATGAGAGACAACTCCATGATGCTCAAACTTCTTGATGTTTATCCTTCTCTTATTGAGATGAGTCTTCATCATGTGGGTGAAATAATTACCCTTGAGTGAAATCCTTGAGAAGTGGGCACCGGTTGGAATGGAATGAGATGATGACAATGTCTTTCCTTCTTGAGATATGATCACACTACAATGCCTTAGGTGAGTGTTTAAGAACACTACCAAGTGGAAGACAGAAAATGAAATGGAGAGGATTTCCCATTCTTGTACACACAATGCTCTGAATGAAGATCATTACCTTCTTGCCTTTCCCAACTCCAAAATATGTTTATACGCCTCTTGTTCACATGCTCCTTATGGGAAGGTTTTCTCCATTGAGAGAGATACAATTGGATTCTCTTGAAGAGAAGGAGGATTATTTGGATCTCTCTTACTTACTCAAGAGGATTTATGGGATCTATGATGAGATTTACCTTCTTATGAATATTTCTAAAATATGGAACCACTGTGTGTCCTCTTTTCATTATCTTCCTCTTTGAAGGTTCATGATCAATGGCTCTTAACGGTACTAAAGTGAGATTCAATTTCAATGTTTCATCCTTTGAGGATTGACCACACTACCAAGTGTTTGATTGAGTGTTTAATAACACTATGACATCAAATGAAATTGGGATGATTTATTTTTCTTGCATTCATGATGCCACACATGAAGATCACATATTTAGCCTTCGTTACTCTAAAGTACTTGAATGAAATAAGACTTGGGATGTTTGCATACCTTCGTGCTCAGATGCTTCCAATGAGAAAGGAGGATCCTTTGATTCTTCACATATGATGGCCTAAATACTTTCATGACTTGACTAGATCACTTCAACTTGCTTCTCGAGAGATGATGATGGATTCAAGGCACAATGTTTCTCAACTTTCTTGAAGAGTTTCTCATTTCAATTATGATCATGATGACATCCTTTGATGAATTTGAATTCCAATGGGGCTCTTGACAATTTTCAAATCCTTTTCCGATTGCACAATGTCCTTAAATTTCACCTATTGCGCCTCGATATGCTCTGTCATATTCATTGACAAAAATGTGATCAAAACGATGCTTTAGGATTCTTGTGGAGAGTTAATTTTTTTGTTTGAACTGTGAGACATATTTATAATCTTGTGAGGATGGAAAAAGTAGTGAGATGAGTTAAAATGGATCCAATAGCAACTTTTTGCACTGAAAATTGAAAATTTCTATTTTTGTAAGTGGGATCAGGAGTTTCTATTTTGGGAATTTTTTCTTTTCTTCTCAAATTTTATCTTCTGAAGCTCCTAGCACACTTAGATTACTTCAATTGATTATACTTTACCATTTTTAGGAACTTTCTATTTTTAGCATGTTATTTTTTCGAAACTGTTATTTTGGGAAATTTACTCGTTTTACCTTTTTGATGTTTTGCATTGTTCTGGATGTTATGGGTAATGAGAGATTTTTATTTTAAGAGACTTGCTATTTTTAGTAAGTCCCTTTAGATAACATGCTCTATTTTTAGAAACTGGTCATATTAGTGTCGGTTTGCAATGAAAATACCATTATTGGATTCGGTTTTGCGTGGGGATCCCTGCTCCAATTTGCATTGTGATCCCTCTATTGGAACTCTTGAAAATCGAAAAATTAACTTTTAGGGATATGGTTTCAAGTTTTATTTTGTGTAAAACCAAGGCATCATCTGGTATGAAGCTTCAGTCATTTTAAAGGTGCATGTAATGAGAAAATTCTATGAAATTTTCAATGCAACCAAATTTTTGGTTGGTGAGTTATGAGAAAATATTCCTTTGTATAGCCATGGCTGGTATAGAACATGTTGGGAAGTACCTCTACTATATTTTTATGTTATTTGAAGGTTTTTCACTTGTAGAAAATGGAGGATGGGTGAACAGTACAAAATAATTAAGTTGAAATTGAGTTTATCGTGTTTTCTTCCTTACTTGTTAACCGCTAATTTAACCCTAGTTGAATGGAAGAATAGTGGGATAAAATCTAGGTTAAAATGGCTTGCACATGGGCACCTTAGCAAGATCATGCCATGTATCACAATTTGGTCAGTTGTGTAGATGAAGGGGTTAGCCAAGTAAACCCTAGGAGCCGAAAAGTGGGGCGTATGGAGAACCACAAAGGGGGATTACATTGGGGTGCCATTTTTTCCCCTATATCCCCTTGGAAAGAGGTAAAAAAGGTGAAAATTTTGGTGCATTAGCAAGATGGTTCCACTTGGCGAGATTTGGTGCAGTGTGCAAGAGTTGAAGTTAGCTGAATAAACCCCTACGGGCTAGGGAAGATCCTATGAGGAACCGGAAAGAGGATTGCATGGGGGAACCATTTTTTTCCCTTGGGAATGGGACAAGAGGTGAAAAATGGGTGACAAGAAAAAAAAATTTGACATGTGGCACTTGAAAATATGACTAAGTATGGGATCAACATACCTTACACTAGAGGAAACTTGAAAACAACATTCCGGAGCTTGGAAAGGTCTTTTCAAGTGAAATTTTATATGATTCTCGACTCAAAAGAATATTACATAATCAATGGAATATGTTTGAGAATCTAATTTTCCTAAAAATCTAAAAAATGGCCCTATTGTGATCAAGACAACAAGGTGTGCCTCGCCAAAGTTGAACTGTCTTGAGAGATTCTTAGGTCTTGTGTAAAATATGATTATTCCACCATGAAGAGGACTCTCTCATATTTCAAATTCCTACGTGTTTGGATTCTAACTACTTACAAAGCTCCCGTAATCCGTCGATGAAGTTCAGGTTGATATTTAAACCATTTATTCCTTCCACCTAAAAAACCCACTTTTGCAAGATCGTCAGAAACCACCAAATATTCCCTAAATCTTCCTAAACCACTTCAAATAACTTCTTGGCTCTCCAATACCCATTCAGATGATTATGATCTTTTATAACCTTCTCGGAGGATGCACACCTACCTTGAAATGGTCGAATTGACCTTTCTAGGCCTACCAAAGAACTAGTCTTCTACTTGCTCTTCATTGAATGGAAGAATTTACCTTATCATATCACTTTGAACATTATTAGTCAAAGATATGGGGAGGGTCTGCAAGATTGGGATGATCATAACATGGAAGTAAAATTGGTCTAGTGAGGGTTTAGGAGGATTTGGAGCATGTTTTCACATTTGGCTTATTTGTCATCGCTCAAGTTTCAAATTTTGTGCTAACAAAAATGTATGACAACACGTAATAAATAAATATAATCCCAAGTCAAAGAAATACAAAAAAATATGCTTTTATTTATCTATTTTGGTTATAGATAATCAAAACTATTCATATTTTCAACAATAGATGGTTTCAAAGTTTATTTATCGTATGGGAAAAAAAGTTAAACATGTGTAGGAGATAATTTATGGTATCAAAATTTAGTGTTTGGCCTACCAATTACATGCGAATAATTTCATAACTTTTCCCTCAATGTATTAAGGAGTATTCATGTCAAATATTTTGATTAAATATTTGATCCTATATTGATTTGGTGAATGTGGCCAATTCGGTTATCCCCACGGTACTTTAATTTCATATTTATATAGAAAGTACGACTCCATAAAGATAACCAGTTTCACGAGACTTGCTCTCCCCCTCCATTTATCACTTCGCTAAGGCATGATAAAAAAATAACTACAAAAAACATTGAAGAATGGATTGTACCTAGGCACTATGGAAATGAATAAGGATACGACTAAATAAGGTCACCGTGAAATGTGGATCCTCTTCGTCATACCCAAGTTTCCTAGTGACTATATGAAGTAACAAATAAAATCATACCATACACTACACCGGTTTCAAGTATTGTCATAATTTCACCTATATCAACATTCATTAATGGAAAGAGAGCTTAAACATGATTTTGTGAGTATTTAGATTTATAACATTATTGTATGGTTTGACTACTTTAATTTCATTTTAATAAAGTGATTGTGGAAGTTGGGAGTAAACAACGGGTCTTAATTCCTACTACACAAAATTGGCGCTTCTGCCCTCATCATTAGAGAGAGCATTTTGACAAAATTTACTATTACAACTATAAAAATGCTTGAAGCTATCATTTGCACTTTGAATTGCATTTTAAATACCTTGACATGCAGGTGACTGGAAAACCTTTTTTCTCATTCACTTAGGGGAAATTTTCCAGGCTTATGTGATGTTTTAGTGTTCAGATCCTACTTTAGAACAATATATATGAGTTTAATCTTTACATATATATTTCTTTAAAAGTGTCATCCCATATCCCATCGGCTAGGGAGAGGGGCAATGTGGGTGAGCGTAACGCAATATTGTCCCGATGGAGTCCCAGTTGGTCCTCCATTCCGGTGAGTGTAAGTCAATCAAGGATTTGTACATTTTGGGATGAGATTTTTACAATTTAAAGATCGATGAAGTGTTAGGAAAACCACAGATTATACAACAACTAATACACAGTAAAGTAGAATAATAAAACACTAGTTTATAGAGATAGAGAAGAATAAAATATATAAAATACCAAACATGCAAGAGACGAACACCATATTTACGTGGTAAAACCCCAATGAGTGCTTAGGGAAACATCCACGGTGTAAGATATCAAACTTTATTAACTCAAGATGAACAGATTACATGCGAACTCATTATGAGAAACTTTAGATCTCCACAAAAATATATACACCTAATTGAGAAGTACATTTTGGATTCCTCCTCTTAAAAATAGAGTGGAAAAATTCCATGAGGATTTTCCTTCATAAAAGTAGAATTCAGTTGAATTTGTCTTTCTAGAAACAAGGTATTGATTCCTTAATTTTTACTTCGAGGGCTCCATAACATGTCGCCACCCCCGACCCCCAGTGACAAAATTTGGGGGGCAAGCACCCCATACCCCCTTTAATAAGTGAGGTACAAACGACACCACAAAGGGATTCAAAATTTAAATTTTTTGGCACATATCTAACAATATACACCTTGACAACAAATCTCTTGGTATCTTTCATGACTAACTCGTCACCTTTTCTACAAGCCAAGAGAAGCCAAACACCATTTTAGCTTCTCTAAAAGTACTAGTTTTGTGAACATATCTAGCATAATTTTCTGTGGTGTGGACCTTTTCCAGTGTTACTGTACCTTCATCAATAACATGTCTAACAAAATGATACTTAACTACAATATGCTTTGTCTTACTTGTGATAAATCGGATTCTTGGCCAAATAAATAACACTTTGATTGTCACACAATACCTTCATCTTGTATTGATCTCTTCTAAACTCATCCAATAGGCCTTTTAGCCAAATTTCCTCTTGACAAGCATGATAGGAAACTACATATTCTACCTCAATTGTTGACATAACAAGTAATCATCTAAAGCTTTGACATCCAACTGATAGGTCCACCTACAAGTGTAAAAACATAACCAGAAGTTGATCTTATTTTATCCAAATCACCTACAAAATCTGAATCAACATATCCACAAATAGAATCATCAGTATTATTATAGGTGATGCAATAATCACTTATGCCTTGTAAGTAGCAAAACACCCACTTCATTTGCTGACCAATGTTCTCTACTTGGATTTGCCATAAATCTACTGACAACTCCAACTGCATGTGAAATTTCGACCTTGTACATACCATAGCATACATTAAACTTCCTACTACACTAACATATGGTACATGAGACATATACTCCTTTTCTTCTTCTTCTCTAGGACATAAACTTGAAGAAAGTTTGAAATGGGAAGCAAAAGGGATTCTAACGGTTTCACATCTTTCATACCAAATCTAGTTAGTATCTTTTCCAGATACCAAAGCTTACCATTTATCTTGTCTCTATGTATCTCCATGCCTAAGATTTGTTTTGCAACTCCTAGATCTTTCATATCAAATGTCCTAGCCAAATGAGCCTTTAAATTTTTTATTTCTACCATGCTTTTTCTTGCAACAAGCATATCATCAACATACAATACTAATATAATGAATAATCCATTGTCCAAAAACTTGAAATAAACACAATGGTCATACTCACTCCTTAGAAAATTATGGCTCATCATGAAAGCATCAAACTTCTTGTACCATTGCACGGTGACTGTTTCAAGCCATACAATGATTTCTGAGCTTGCAAACAAATCCTTTTTGCTATTTTGTACAAATCCTTTAGGTTGTTCCATATATATATATATATATATATATATATATATATATATATATATATATATATATATATATATATATATATATATATATATATATATATATATATATATATATATATATATCCTCTTCCAAATCTCCATGTAAGAATGTTGTTTTAACATCTAATTGCTCCAACTCCAAATCAAGTAAAGCAACTAGTGCTAAGACTACCCGAATTGAAACAAGTTTAATCGGTGAAAATATTTCATGAAAATCAATACCTTCTTTCTGTGCAAATCCTTTTGCTACTAGTCTAGCCCTGAACCTTTCAACTTTGTCATCAACACCTATCTTCCGTTTGTAAACCCATTTATAGCCAACCAATTTTCTACCTTTTGGAAGTTCTACTAGGTCCCATGACCTGTTCTTTTCCAAGGCATCCATCTCCTCCTACATTTCCCTTTTCCATTTGGCACTATCCACATCTTCCAATGCTTCCTGATAACAATTAGGTTCCCCATCATTAGAAATCAAAGCAATTGAAATATTGGGACTGTACTTACTAGGAGGATGCCTAACATGTGTAGATCTCCAAACTGGTTGTGGAGGTGTTTCCTCATGTTGTTGTGACCTCCATACTGAATGCTCAGGTGTTTCCTCAAGCTATTTTGAATCTTCAACATCTGTAAATGATTTTTTTCTTCCTTTTCAGTATCTGAAGATGGTTGAATTTCAACCTTCACATTTTCATGTTTAGGTTCTTGTTCTTCTTTGATTTCAGCATATGATTTTAGGAGAGGAGACTCCTCAAGCAGGATCCCACACTCTATATCCCTTAACACCATCTACTTCACCATACCCAACAAAGATGTAGTTCTTCGATCTTGGGTCTAACTTTGAACGCTGATTTTTATTAGTAAGAGCATAAGCATTACAACCAAAAAAATTTCAAGTTTGAATAATCACATGGATGACTTGTCCATACCTCTTTAGGAATCTTACAGTCTATTGCAATTGATGGTGAGTGATTTATTAGATAACAAGTTGTATAAATTGCTTCTTCCCATAAACGTGATCTAAATTTGCATTGTTGAGCATGTTCCTTGCTCTCTCTAAAAGAGTCATATTCATGCATTCAACAACTCCATTTTGTTGTGGAGTATAGTGGTGGTTTTATGCCTTTCAATCCCAACTTCCTTGCAATAGTTTTAAAACTCCAAGGATGTGAACTCGCCTCCATTATCTGTTCTTAAACATTTGATAAACCTACCAGTGTGCGTTTTTCAACCAAAGTTCTAAATTTCTTAAATGTATTGAAAACATCATATTTTCTCTTAAGAAAGTAGACCCATACTTTCCTAGGAGTAATCATCTATAAAAGTAACAAAATACAATGTTCCACCATATGAAATTAGAGGTGTTGGACCCCAAAGATCAAAATGAATATAATCAAGAATACCTTTACTTACATGACTTCCAGCTTTAAACTTCTGTCTACATTGTTTCCCAAAACACAAGTTGCTTGCAAAAATTTAAGTCTAGAAACTTTAAATCATGGGGAATAACTTACGATCTTTCAAAACCTTTAATCCTTTCTCGCTCATATGCCCCAAACGTAGATGCCATAAATGAGTAGAATCTTCTAATGTTTTACATACCACAATTACTTGACTGATATTTGTACTCCCTTGCAATATGTAAAGGTTCCCAACCTTTAGAGCCTTCATTACAACTAAGGCACCCTTAGACACCTTTAGAGCTCCACCTTGACCTGTGAACTTATAACCACTAGAGTCTAATTCACTCAAGGAAATCAAATTTCTTTGTAGTTCGATACATGTCTTACTTCTGTTAGAGTCCTTATTATACCATCAAACATTTTTATCTTAATGCTACCAATCCCTTCAGTTTTACAGAAACATTATTTCCCAAAAGAACAAAACTACCATCAAGGGGTTGGTAAGAAGAAAACCAACCTCTATGCGGACACATGTGATGTGTAGCACCAAAATCCAACAACCATTCATGATGATAAGAGTAAACATTACAAATGATAAAACGAGAATGGTAGGGGACACATTTTCGAACAAATTTTTTTGGAGGTCATTTTTAAGGGACGGTGAAATTTTAAAGATATGGAAACTTTCAATTATTCATATGATAACATTGATAAAACATTTATCATATATGTTAAAACCTTATTACATAACATTACGAGGTTGAGATTTTTAACATTCAATGGGATGTATATAATAATTAAAATTTATGTAGGAGAGAGTCATTTTCATTAAGATATCCTAAACTTTCATATTAGGTAATTAAAATTAATAAAATTAAACTCAATATGAGACGTGAGGGGGTGAAAGGGTTTAATTTATTAATGTTTTGAATCGTATGGGGGTAGGTTAAAGATGGGCCAAAGGAAATAGAGGTTTACTTTTAATATAAAACTAAAACGTTTAACCCTAGTTTTTAAACGTAAATACCTTAAAATTGAAAAGATTGTGGTCATAAATTAAATTATAATCTCTTTTTAATAAATAAATCTAGATTCTTAACCAAGAAATAATAAGATGGTAGAAAACTAGAGAGTATGCTTTTCAACACAAGTGATATTATTTCACCATCTTAATTATTTGAAGAACTATATAAATGCATAAATCTTAACATATATAAGGTGACTTGTAATATGTATTCAATGGCTTCAACTATCTTTCAAAAGAAATGCATATTAAAAAAATTGATGAGAAATATAATATATTTTTGTCTAATATATTCAGAAATAAAAAGGGGTAAATAAAATTGTAATTGAAAAATGGGTAAGTAAGGTACAGAAAAAATAGGGGTATTTTCATTCTAATAATAAACAATTGAATAATTAGAAGAAACTAGAATTAAGGGTATTCTTTAATACCCTTCGAATTACCATACTTTTACTAAGTGAATCCCCCGTGGAGAGAGTTCAACACAAGTAATTTACATAATTATATGTATTAAACTTAGTGGTCTACAAAATTTGCCCTCAATGATTATATAATACATTCAAATTCACTACTCCATACAACGTTGCAATATAAAAATAAAAACAATGCATAATAATAATTTCTTTAATGTTATTATACTACCCGAAGTTATATAGTCTTCAATAAAATCATTAATTTTTGTCAAATCAATAAAAATGTCATGTGTCATTTCTTTTTGTTTTGAAAAGTTTTACACGAATTATTTGTGGGAATATTCTATTTCCTTTTATTGAAGAATATTCCATTATTTTTGTTTTCTATAGTTTTAATCAAAAAAATTAGCCGAAAAGACAATAATACAACATGGATTTGATAGATGAGGCCCAATGCAGAAAAAGGTCGACGAAGGGTTAATGCTTCTAACAAACAAATTAAATACTTTAGTAGGTAGCTAATATAACACTAGAACCACCAAATGTCCTACACACAATGCTTGTGTAATTGTTATTGGTTAGAGAATTTCATTTTTCACTGCAAATACTTGAACACGTAAGGAACAAATTTGGACAATGGCGTTGCATTAGTATGCTACCGAATCTCGAGATCGATAGTGATGGTAAACAAGAACAACCACTCAAGAAAGGTAATCTCATTTCCAAGCTTGAAAACAACATTCTCTTCATTAATAATAACACTACTAAAATAGCCCTGATTTGTACTGAACTTTAAGCAATATTTCCCAGACATTTCAGCCGTGAGTTTGCAAGCAAATATATAAAGCTTCACAAACTTATATTTTGACTCTTTGAGAAATGATTATCATTGTAGAGGTATGCTTTTGACTTTATCGAGTTTTCTCTTCCTGCCCAACGTCCCTAATTTCCTTTAATATCCATTCCTTCTAAAAACTTATGTAGTTTTTAATTATTTTCCAGATTTTTTCCATCTTTCAAGAGCTTCATATGCGTGCAAAAGAAATCCCCTTGAACTTAAGTTTTAAGCAGAGAAAAGGTAGAGCTTTTGGATATTAGCATCTGTGTTTTTCCTGTGATGGGATTCTTTTATTGTAGATATGTCTTGCTGATTTCATTGTGGGCCAAGTGTTTCTCACAACTGCTCAACCCTGTCACATGGATTTTGTGTTTGGATCTATTATTTTAATGTAGAATTGGAAGATATTTACTTAGAAGGGGGAATATCAAATCAATTGAATTCATACACCCAGGGGTCATGTTTTCACCTACCTGCCCCATGCTGAAAAACAACCCCATGGGTAAGTAACAAGTCCTTATAGCGAAAGTAAATTAACATGGGAAAATGAGCAATATATTTGAGCAAAGCACCTTGGTAGAAACACAATAAAGTATGTACATACAATAGTTTTATTGAGAATAGGCGTTGTAGGTTTTGTAGTTGTCTAAATATTTGCATGGTTTTCTTCGTCATATATATTGTGATGGTTATAGTTTTATTTTCGCTCATCTTAGTGTCTTGTTTGCATACGTGTAGTTCAAAATTGATTTGAAGAAGTTTGAGTGTTTTTTTGTCATGCTTTATGAATTTGCAAATAATATTGATAGCTTGTTCTGCTAAAACATTATTTTATATCTTTTTATAAAATATGGCAAGAATATCTTTTCCTTCTTCAAACAATGTTTTTTTTGTTTCTTTTCATAAACTATGGTAAGGTATCTTGTCCTTCAAAGAGTTCTTAGACAAACAATGCTCAGATAGACAAGTTACTATACATTTTATGTATATAGTTTTATTCAATCACACACAACTACATAAGTGACAACTCTTGTTCTGTCTCGTTTCTGCTTTGTTGTATGTAAAATATTCCCATTACAAACCTAAACTTTAACACTGCCGTTTGTTTTTACATTCGCTCAAAAAATTCGCATATATAATTCCTTATAAAACATCACCTTAAACAGTATTTGCCATATCATAGCCTTATTCAACCACCTCAATTGACAAAGGAGAACAAATAAACATAATATATATGTGTATTGACTTGGAAATTAAATTTAAATTACAACCATAAAATACCTATCCACCTAGACACCCTGAGAAGCAACCGCTAGTTAATATCAATAGAGGAATCCAACGTAGCCTTTCTATGTAACTGAAAATCAATGATTTTATCTTTCGGCTTTATTTTCACATGTAAATTTTTCAAAGATGCTGTTGTTCACAGTGTTCAAATTTGGCTACAGAATTGGTCCACATTACCGTTACACAGGGCGATGCCCAAACGATATTATTATCATCAGACTTTCATGGTTGTCTTTGAAAAGGAATCCAAAGCTGCCATAAACATATTTATAAACTCCTAAAGCATTTATGGATACTTCGGTCTGAGCAAAGCAGGGGACCTGAGCCTTTAATGTCATAGATCATGTGGTTGCCAATGTAAGTTTCATAAACACAGAAAGATTTTGTTGGTTTTGTGTTGCAGATTTATTCTCATCGACTGAATGCTGCAATCTGGTTGTTAAAGTTTAGATTATGTTTATGAATGCAGAGAGATCATAGTCAGGAAATGCAGTTCAAGTTTGAACTGAGTTTTTTTCGTTTTGTTTTTTTTTCAGGATAAACATCCTGATCTGGAACTTTGCAGTGAGTTTTGTAAATGTAAGTTCACACCAAAACACCAAACCGGAGTGCTTGGTAAGGCACAAATTTTTATGACATATGATAGCCTCTCTCAAGCGGAGGTTGGGACTTGAGTAGTTATCATGAATAGATAGAGCTTCTTCATGAAAGCTAAAGACTATCCTCTACGTCAAATTCACATGGGACTCGAACCTAACTCATTTTAAATTTCTGGTATACCCAAATCATAGAACTAGTAGAACTAGCAATGTGGCAGAATCTTTAGCTCAATGTTTTTTTGAAATATATCTCTGGTCTAACTTGGATTAGGCTGATTTTGGGTTCAGGTGAAGCATAGGAACTTTGCAGTAAGTTGTTATCATGAATAGATAGAGCTTCTTCAACTTAATGCTAAAGACTTTTCTCTACCTTAAATTCACCTGGAAGAACCTAACTTATTTTAAATGTATGGTATACCCAAATCATAGAAATAGTAGAACTAGCAATGAGGCAGAATCTTTAGCTCAGTGTTTTTTTCCAAATATATCACTGGTCTAACTTGGATTAGGCTGATTGTGGGTTCAGGACCTAGGTGAAGCATAGGAGAAAATGTGGGTGCTGAAGAAAGCCAAAAATTGGTCAAAGAAGAGGAAGAGAAGGGGTAAAACCAAAGATGGTGGGGGAGCTCCTCCTACATGGGGGCACTGCCATCATTGTCACAACAATGCCTGTTCAAATCTGAACTCATTCCCTGCAATGTCCTTTCAATGTATTTCAAATATCCAACCTACTGCCCCTCCTCTCCCCCAAGACACTGAAAGTGAATCCAGTGAAATCAGCCAGGGTCCTATGGTTTATGGACCAAGCACATCCTATCAGCAGTACATGGATCCAGCTCCTGCCTATGGAGTGCCTATTTGGCCAGACATGCAGCAGGACTGGAGTACAGGGCTGTGTCATTGTGAGGATGATGTGCCCACCTGCATGTTTGGGCTCCTCTGCCCTTGTATTCTGTTGGGTAAGTTAGCAGAGGAAATGGATGATGGGTTGACTTCAGCCATCACAGCCTCTGTTGTGTGGTACATTTTACAACAGATTGCTTGTTTTGGATGCATTTATTCATTTGGGTTTAGAACAAAACTCAGGGACAGATATGATCTTCCAGAGAAGCCTCTGCCAGATTGGCTAGTGCATTGTTTCTGTTGGTCCTGTGCATTTTGCCAGGAGTACAGAGAATTGAAAATGAGGAGAATGAGAGAGACGACTTTGGTCGGCAATGGTAGAGCTATTGTTGTCCCTCCACAGCGCCAGTCCATGACTTACTGAGATGCATTTAATTTTTGGAGGCTAAAATTGAACCAGTGATTATGGATTGGAATACTGAGAATGCACCATGTTTGGGGTCACAAGAACATCTTTGTTATGTTTATTAGATGCTAATGTCGGCCTCCAACTGGTGTGTATTACTTAACATTTAAGATATTTTATTGGATGGTCCTCTATACTTTGTAATATTTGGCCTTTTTATTTTTTGTTTGAAACCTGGCAGGTCATAGACCGCCATATCCCACATTGAGGTGGGCAGATTTTTTCGGCTGCGGGTCTCATCTCTTATTATGGTATCTCTCGACTTCACTTTCATATTCCACGGTTGAGGTGGGCAGAGTTTTTCGGCTGCCGGCATCATCCCTTATCAAACATCATTCGATGTATTTGGTCTTTTTATTTTGCAAAATGAAATAATTTTTAATTTTATTCTCTTTGATTGAATCTTTTCGAGTCTTTGGTTGGATCCTTTTTGAGTCTTAGCTGTATTCTTTTGAGAGATGAGACTCCATTGAATTTTTTTTATGTGAACACATGAAATCCTGGGGTGACCCCTCCGGTCTTGCACATGAACAGTTTGCTTAAAAGGGACTTTATGATTACTTAATTGTGTAGACAGTTTTTATCAGCGATTGCGTGAGTTGTAAAGTATCCTTCCATATGCCTGCCCTTTATGAGTTGTAAAATACCCTTCCATATACCTGCCCTTTTGAAGATCTTGTGGTCATGTAGCCCTTCTGGCTGTTGTTCAAACCTTCTCTATAAATTCTGGGAAACAACACGTTACTGTTCACTATCTCCATTTAAAACTCCTCTTATATGCGTGCAAATTTATCTATGTGAAAAATAATCATGTGTTCTCAAATATCTTCCAATCGATTGTAGATTTAAGTCTTATGATCAATTAGATTCCATAAAATCCATCTCTGTTTTTTCATTTTATTTGTTTTTCATTTACGAAATAAGATATCAAATGTTGTTTATTGTGTGTTTGTATATAACTATTTACAATGTTGGGAGGGATACACTCATAGGTATTTGTACCTTACATTGATGAAATAGAAAATAAACTAGCAATCGCATGTGTACAATGCAATGTGAACGCCGAATGGTATATGTTTTTTGATTTAGAGGAATATTTATTACTTTTGTAGTTGATGTTGATAAGGGGTTTGATTGTTTTTGTAAGTGTAGATATCACTTCATTTAAAGGTTTCATCTCTACATTTCAAACTTGTTACAAATTCATACATATACATTTACAAATCTCATATCATGAGTGGTAGCATTTTGCTTGAGTAGTTTATTTGAACTAAACATGAATACATGAAGACTTTTGTACACTTGATAAGGCATGTGATTAATAGTGGTAGTGTAGGAATATAGATGAAACATTACATTGAAAGGTTGTATGTGTACATTTAAATTTGTTACAAATTCTTACATAAAAAGTTGCAAATCTTATATCACGACATCTGAACTAAACATGTATACATGAAGACCTCCGTACATTTGCAACTATGCTCTTTTGCAAAAGATTCTTGACATCACAACCAAGATTCGAGCTCAAAAATCTCGGACTTCAAACATCGAGGATGTTGAATTATGATTATAAACTCAACCTAAATTCAACACTTACACGTAACCTTCAGTTGCATATTCATATCAAAAAAACAAATATTGAGCAAGGACATGGTACCATTGGCCAACATCATCTGACATCCAACCATCATCCACAAATATTTAAAAAGAGGTGCCAAAATAAAAGCCTTAATTGACACCTAGATCAAATACCAACTAATTTGAAAAGATGTATGGACAAACGATCTAATGCAAGCAAGGGTATTTGATAATAAATCAGTAGCTGAGAGTTGTGAAAAATCAAAATGCAAATTTGATGAACAAGTGTGCTAAGGAGATAGATGAGTAGCTACATGTATAATGTAAGTGTGAGTGGAAGAGTGTGATGTCCTATCAGATATATGGTGTGGGTTAAGACCAACTATGACATTTCTATATGACAAAGAAGGTGTATGTCCTCTCTGAAGTAAATAGTGAGGTATCTAGTTTACTTGATCCTTGAAAATGGGGAATGATGGCCTGAGACATACATTGGCTAATCTCATAGGTATGTTAAGAGGTTCCACAAGTTCAGAAGATAATATACATCATCTTAGATGATCCTAAATCTTCAAGAAGGAGATCATGCATTTGTGAAAATGTTATGAGATCTAAAGTTGTGCAGAGATGTTAATACCAAATTTGGTTGGTTCAGTGTGTTAATTGCATTCTACAGGTATGTAGATATTGTGTGAAGATCCCAGTTGCATACCACTGATAAAAATGATGTATATGAGTTTACCAAGACATGGGGAGTACATGTTCTTACTCCATGAAGGTAACTCATGTGTCTAGAAAAGAAAATCTCTTCAAAAGGTTGAACCCTGAAATGAAGGTAAGTGATATTTTTGACAAGATCCTTGTTCAAATAAAGACAAAAGATGTGGCTCAAGGTGCAATACCATGTATGGTTCAGGGATTAGTTAGGGGAGTATGTATTTTTATGAAACAAATATTGAGCAAGGAGATGGTACCATCGGTCGGCATCATCCGACATCTAATGATCATCCACAAATATTAAAAAAGAGATGCAAAAATAAAATCCTTAATTGAAACGTAGATCAAATACCAACTAATCTACCAATGGTTATAAATTTTCTATCATGGAGTTGTAAGTAACAAGGTTCAAGTACATGGATTTGTTGACTCTGATTTTGGTGAGGATGTGGACAAGGGAAGGTCCAAAAGTGCTTATATGTTCTGCATGTTTGGGGGGAGTTGGAAGTTAGAAGAGGCAAGACATAACTACCCAATCTAGTACATGTGCAAAATACATTGTCGTTGCACAAGCTTACAAAGAAATGGTTTGGTTACAATGGGTGGATATTGATTTCAAACAGAGGCCCATGCCTTATGGTGTGATAATCAGAGTACTATTGATTTGACAAAGAAACCCAAGTTCCATTCAAGAACAGAGAATATCAAGGTAAACTTTCACCATATCAAAGAAGTGGGAGAGGCATGTGAGGTGACAATTAAATTTTATTTTAGCAACAATTCTTCTTTATGATTTTATCTACCCTGCTCTGTATTTAACAGTGTTCTGATCTCAATAGAAACTTTGCTCAGTACCTTGTATTTAAGTCATGTGTAGAAATTTTTCTATTTTTGGTCGAGATTTTAAATGCTACCGGGTCAGTAGTGCCCACTTCCCTTTGGCACCTTTTTATTACTGATCATGATACTGTGGACTATGTGATGGACATTTTTATAGTTTTGATTTAGTATGATGTTAGATGTCAAATCCTGGATTATTGTTGAATCGATTTATTTATGGGTGTTTGTTAGGACATGTGATATTTGTATATATTGAGTAGACCGAGAAAATTGAATTTAAAATTGATGATTATATAGTTGATAAAATTGTAAGTGATATTGTTGATTGTTTGGATGTTGTTGTTCATATATATATATATATATATATATATATATATATATAATATATATATATATATATATATATATATTGATGATTTTGAAATTATATTATATTTATTTTGGACGTTCGATACGGCCATGAGGTCAAGGAGGTATTTGTGTTTTGCAGGTTTAAAAATCACAACAAACATCTGGGATCAAGACCAACCACAATGAAATTCTAGGTGAATTCGACAAGGTCACCATGACAACTTGTTTTATTGTGTTGTGTTTGTTTGTTGTTAGGGATTCCCATGGGGGATCACCTTTATATGTGACCATGGGTTTTGTGTATTTTATTAATGTGGTTACTTTTTATTATTGTTGTATGTATTTTATTAGTGATGTGTCCCTTTCTTTTATTTAATTAAATTGTGGTAGATTAATGTGAGAAAACATATGGTTAAAAGATAAATAAATCAAATTGGGATATGGGAAAGTAATTATAGAAGTTGTTGGCTCTTTGTATTAAATATGTAAGAGATGTGTAAGTTTGTGTAAGAGTTGTGTAAGTAAAAATTGGAGTATGAAATACTCCACCTCTTTGGAAATTCGAATTTGTCTTTGGGGTTGTTTTTAGAGGCTTGTGGAACAAATAAAACTTGTCTCATGCCTCTTAAAGCCATTTACCAACCATACCTATGGTTAGAGGGTTGATTTTAGCCCTTTTAATGTATTTTATTAATCATGTTTGCATGTTTTATTGCACTCTTCTTACATGTTATTTAAATTGCAGTCCGTTGGGGTGTGGGCTTTTTAGAGTGTGCAAGTAACTTGTCATATTTTCACCCACCTCTTTATTGTGCTTGGGAGAATGAAATTTTGTATTTGTATTTGAATTTGAGGATGTGTGATGTGTCATCCTACATGCATCCACCTCATCCTCTTCTCTTCCCTCTTCTATAAAATTCAAACTCTTTGCTTGTTTTGGGTTGTTGAATCATTTGCAAACTTCCTTGGGGCGCATTTTTTTGGGAGCTCTTGCTTTTGGAGGAGTTTGGAGAAACTTTGCATGCTTGGAGATTGCTGTTTTGGGATCAGATTTTGGGCATCAAGCTTGTTGTTTGAAACAAAAGCTACCATGGAGAGGTAGGAGTTTAACCTTTCTTTCATGTTGTTATTTTCTTGTTGTGTTGTGTGAATGGTGAATGTTGTTATGCTTTATTTGGCTGTATGGGTAGACTGCCATAGGAATGGTGTAGGAGAAGGATATGGGGAATCCAAGTGGGGGCATAAGGGAATGCCATGGGCATCAGAATTTTGTGGAGAGAGTTTGGGTTTGGGATCCACCATGGAAAAGAAATAGCTTGCATATCTTACTTTGTGGGGGATGAGAAGGGATTTTGGGGGGCATAAGGATATGTGAGGTGAACTTTTATTGACGGTTTGTTACTGGTGGATGCCCAATTCCCATTTGGGAGGCAGAAGTAGCTTCCCCCATAGAATTTGCTCCTTTGGCTTGCATGATCAAGCTCCGAGTTTTGTTTTGATTATTTTCAAATGCAGATTGTAAACGCGTGTTTTTGTGTGATTGTGTTTTATAATAAATATTCTATGACCGAAAGAATGTTATGTGTTGTGGAAGCCACTTGTTTCCATGGGTTGAATCACACCTCTTATTGTATTTTGTCAGTTGGGGCTCGGGGGCCAATGATGAAGGAAGGCTTCTCTTTTCATTGGATGTCTTCGTTGGTGGAGAGCATTGCCTTTCCCCCACGTTTGTTGTGATCAAATTGGGAGAAAAAGAAAACCGACATGTTAATGCTTGTTAGAGCAAAGGAAAATGCAACATGTCCCTCAGAAACAAATTCACTTGTAATCCTTTCCCACTTGATGTGGATGAAATTGTAATATTTATATTTGTGAAGAAATGATGTTGTAATTGGTTGTGAAAGTTGTACATTCGAATGTGGAGGATAATTATATTTTGTTATGTTTATTGGAAAGAAATAGAAATGTGTTATTGCATTCAAACACGGAAAGATGTAAATTTTTATAATTGAAGTCAATAAAGAATTGAAATACCTTCTCTCATTTGCATCGTTGGTTTGAATTCAATGTTTCATTGTATGGCAAAAGAGTTAATTAAATCTCTGTTTGAAAGAAAGAAATGTATGTGAGGAAAATATAGTAAATTGCCTCTTTGGAAATATATAAAATTGAAATCAGAGTTGCATTTTGGGTTTAGAATAGTTTGTTTTAAATCATTTAAATGTATTAGATTAGATTATAAATGAAATTTTACACTTGAATGATGAATTTGATAAACAAATTTCTAGAAATGGAATTTCTGTTATAAACTTAAAATTGGCAAATAAATTTAATTAAAATGCACAGTTCGACCTGCACATAATAATCCACTTGGAAATGATATAATTTAGCATGCTATGACATCAATGAACTCAAATGGACAAAGAACACTTAAGAAAACAATTTAACCATTGTGAAATCGAACTCAATCCCTTTCACAGCCATTTTTGTCAATTGTTGGACAAAAATCAAATTGGAATCAATTGAGAAAATTTACCTTCCTAGATCATTCTAAATTCTTTCTAGAATAGTCATCCATGTCTGTTTGGCATGTTGAATTAAGGAGGAGACCAAATTGGATAAATTTTATAAGTTAAAATTTTCCAGTTGGCTATTTAAAAGCCTGCAGATTGATTTTATAAAATTAAGCCCTCAAACTTTATGATCCCTATGTAAAGAGGGCACTGAGAGCTTTCCAGAAAGTCCCAGTTTGCCCAAAACTGAGCTTTCTAGCAAAAGTTATGGCACTTTGAAGTTTTCCTGCCTTGGCGGGAAAATTTTCCTTGATGGGCCCGCGGCCCGAAAATTTTCCGTTAAAAATCCTTAGAATTTTTTTTGAAAAATTTGGCCTGGGAAATTTTTTGAACTTTTCTCCGCTAGCCTCAGTAGCTAATCGGAGGTTGCCATGTGTCATCACGGGCAACGGCGGAGGCGCAACTTCATTTTCACCCTTGGGCCTTTTTAAATCTTTGGGAAAAATTTTGATATTCCCCGCCGGCCGCAACCAACCGAGGGTGCCACGTGGCACCATGGGGTGACAACGGGGGAGGAGACCACACAACCTTTGTCCTTTTGAAATTTTGTTTTGAGATTTTTTTGAAAAGATCCTCGCGGCCCCGCACCCCCGCCCTTGCCTTTTTGAAACTCTTCGTGGACGCGCGGGCCCACTCGTCAAAACTTATCCTTTCCCCTTTCCTTTGGTGAAAATCCTAAAGTCTTTCTCACCGCCCCACCACCCGCAGCTAGTGTTAGGATGACACGTGGCAGTCGTAGATTTTGGTGGAGACTTGGATGGATTTTTCCCTTGTTGCCATCGGGGCGCGAAACATTTTTTTTCCCGCCACCCCGTTCTACCCGCGCTGACTGGAGAAGCGCCACGTGTCCTCAAGTGAGGCATGGGCACAAGTTAGATTTTTTCCCCGTGCAAAAAAATTGCAAATACCATCCCATGACCCGCCAACTCGAAAAAAATGGGTTTTCTTCCCCTCGACACGTGTCCCCTTTGGGAAAATTTGACCCCTAAGCTCCGTCGGTCCATAACTAGAGTTTTACAAGGAGTTAGGAGGACTTCTTTATATCATCGGAAAGGTGAGAAAATTTCCTATCTAATGGGAATGATTTAGGGAAATTTTGAATGTGTTAAATATGAGAAAAATCAAGTTGAAACTCTGAGTCTGTTAGAGAGTGGGTATGTGGATAAATTACCCTCTGAACCTAACTGAAACTTCTAACCCTAAAATTTTAATAAGAGAATATTTAGCTAAAATGTCAATGTAATCAGTGATTAAATTAATCCCTAAGGAGATTTGAGCTAGGAGTGGATTATTACACTTGTTGCTTTATAATGTGGAATTAGTAATTATTGTAATGGGAAAAGTTATTAGTTGAAATGTAATTGTCTTTGAGACTTTGGTCGTTAACTCCTTATCAAAAAAATTATTCCGTAATTTTCTAACTAAACCTAGGTTGTTTATGGGTCTTAAGTGGGTTGTTTTAACGAGCACCACACTTGGTATCGTGAGCAAAGGTTCAAAATCTTGGACCATTGGGCACACTAGAAAACTTGAGACATGAACTGTAAACCTAACACACTTGTAAATCTAGAAAAAACAACCTTGTTGAAAATTGAAAAAAAAAAGTATGAAGAAATATTACATTACTTTGTTCATTTGAACTGCCAGAATTAAAATCCTAGTAAAATAATAAGGTGTTTGAGTTGTTGTGTTGCTTAGTGGCATTTGGTCTAAACTCGGGAAATTAAGAATGTCAAATTTAATTGATTTTTTTGTGAACTTCTAGTATAATGGAAACTTGGTTCCCCTTTTGAAAATGTGTTGATTTTACAAGTCCTAAAACTTGATTTAATTGTATGATGCATTAAGCCCTTTGTTGAGACCCTTCCTTATTGGAGTTGTTGGAATGATGAGTTATTCTTGTAGTTGGACAATAGTGGTTGTGTTCTGGGTCGGGAAGAGTTAATTAGAAGTTGTTTAGAGCTTCCTTCCTTGAGTGGTTAGGAAAGAGGGTCTGGTTGTCAGTCTTCCCTTTTGTTACCCATATGGGAGAGTGGACATGGAGTCTAGGTGTCGTTTAGAACCCAATCTTGTGTATGTGTCCCTAACTAACCTTGAGGCGAGTACCCCTATTGGTGGCCATGAAGGGCTGCAGTGAATGTGGTGTTAAATTTTGTGTTTTAAATTTGTAATCTTGTGATTATTTTATCAAGGACCAACATCTTATTTTATGATTGGATTGAGAAGCTCTGAGAATATTTTATTTATTTATAGTTTTTGTAAGAATTTTCAAACTTTGCAATGTGGCTACTTAGCCACTTTTCTTGATTGCTGACATTTCTTGGACTTATTTTGATTAGTGACTCGAGCTAATTATGTTGTTGGCTACTTAGCCAGATGTTACGTGATTCTCACTTGCATGTTGTCAAGCTAGTTCTACACTATGGTTGTCTCGTAATATTTTGTCGTATGGGGGTACACCCTAGGTGCCTGGAATGTCTTCTTAGGTGCGTTAAGTTATGCCTTGGCTATGAATGCACGGAACCTTGAGTGTGTCTAAGATCTTAGAGCGACCCTTTCGTTGCTTGACCTTGCTAGAAAGAAAGTTTGTTGTGTAGTGCGGTCTAGATGGCAGTCTGATAGCGTAGTGGTGATTCTATTACAATCTGGTAAGAGCTTGACCCTCGTCGGAGTAGAAGTGTTTAATTATGGGCTTTTAGATTTTGTTAGGATTGGATTGCCTTTTGGTTGACTCTATAAATGTTGGTGGAAAAGTGTTGTTTGATAAGTGACTTTTCATCAATGGCATGTTAAATTGTATCATGGGTTCCTAGTTGCATCATAGAAAGTTTTGACTCGTGGAATGTATGCATCTTGATAATTATGGAAATATTTAAGCCCTTTCAGGCAGTGTATTTATTCAAGTGTACTTGCTTTGCTCTCTTTACTTATGATTAAGTCTACCCTTACCTTAAATTTCCTTTACTATAAATAACATTCTATGACCTATTAATCTTTGGAGTTACTTGGAAACACTTATAGATGTTTAGGGTCTTTTGGACCTTTCTCTTAGAGATGATAGTTTGGTAGATCTTAATAGTCAATCTCGATGGTGCTTATAATGTACTTCATCTTTTTTTTTTATTAAAAAAAACTGTAACTCTTGGCTATAAAGTCCATGATTTTGTAAAATTATTTGGTTTCCCCATTGCATTTGATGCTTTCTAGTGTGGATGTGGTGTCCTTGGAGTAAAGTTGCATTGTCATCTGGTTGCTTGGCTGGTGGTATCTTGTGGGGACATGAGAATTGATTGGAAAACCTTCTTTGGTTATTAGGGGAGTAAAATGTTACCATCCTAAACAACAACAAAATGTTAAACCTTAATAGATTCGTAAAAGTAAGATTATACCTCTTTAATGAGCCTTCCTTAAAAATTTCTTGTGAGACTTGTGGAGACCCACTAAGAATGTTTAATGATGCTTGAAATTATTCGATGAATCTTTGAAATCTTGGTGTGATTCATGTTGGTTCATTATTTCCTAGTTCTTACAAAAAATAATGATGTGATTTCTATGACAAATGTATCTTGTTCCTTTAGAATTAAAAATGTGATATGTTTGAACCTTCATTCTCATTAAAAAGATGACTCAACCAAAATGCCATAAAACTATAATTAAGGAGATTTGACCTTGGAACTGAACAAATAAACTGGGACATAGAAAAAAGAAGTGATCCTTGTTATACCCTTGGTAGATTAATAGAAGAAATAAAAACCATGTAGAAGAATAGAAAGGAAACCTTGTCCATCCACCTTCCTTATGAGTAAACTAAATGCTCTCTACCTATACAGAAGGGTGAGACATCATGCCCACCTTAGTGATACTCTTTATAACGTAAACTGGTGATGTCATAATAGAAAGAAGTTTGTAACTAAGGAAACATGAAAGGAATGTTCTTAACAAGAAAAACTATAACTTTTGACTTAATGAGTTGATTTATAAAATGGGTAAAATTTATGTGTATTGAGTATAATGTATAGTTGAACCTGTAGTTCTATCACCTACCCGAAACTGTGAAACCCCAAAGGATAGTAATGTGTTCTAGTTTCTTAGTGCTTCTTGTTCGTAGATGTATGTACCTTATTGTGGGAGTTTTGGGTCATCATACCCTTATTATCCCGTAGTTCGATGATTTTGAGTTGTGGTCCTTTTGGATTGAGACTTATCTATTGTTTGAGAAGAAACCTCCTTACATGTTGTCTTGTCCTTGGAGACCTAAGTTATTGTAATTTTAAGGCAACATATGTTAAGGATATAAAATAACTTTGGGAAGTCTTCTTTTCTTCATATTTTCTTGGGTCACCTTGTTGTTGTAGCCCTTTTTCCCATTAGGATGGAAAGTGCAAGATGATGTTATTCACCCTTGGATTGTAATTGGACCCCTTCTTACTTGTTCTTCTCCCTAAATACCTTGAGTGGTCCTTGGTGTTCTTGTGCTCTTTGTATGGTTATTCCGAGCTTGAGTAGGAAATAAGATAAATAAATCTCGTTGTGCTATAATGTATGGTGCTTGAATTGATATGTTAGTTGCTAGGGGATATATATATATATATATATATATATATATATATAATTTTGCTAAACGGTTGAATTCCTTAGATTGGTTGTTTGGTGTGTTTGCTTCTTAAAACAAAAGTGTAAAAATCATACTATAGGAAAACTTGTGGTCTTGACTCCACTTGTATTACCATGAAAAGTTAATTATACCCTCTCGAGATTACATAAGTGCCTTCCTTGAATAGTTCCTCAATTGTAAATGTTTTGTTGTCCGGGTGCCCTTCCTTGTGGATTAACCTCATCGTTTGTGACCTCAATTGTGGGACCCCGAGTAAACTTGTCCCTCGTACAAATTTTTGGCCATGGTTGATTCTCGCTAGCTTGGTCTAAACAACGAACTATGAGAGCATAATTTAACCCTAGTGGAAACCTAAATTTTTATTCTTGTAATATGTTATATTCCTTTGGAAACTTGTGGTCGCTCTCAAACTCATGGAATTTTCCTTATTATTCCTCTACCCGTGGTTACTCTTAATGATCTTTTAGAACTCTTCTTGTTATATTGTTATGTGTTGTATCTTGTTTGATAACGTAGAGTTACTCCTTAGATTTAAATGTTCGTAGCCTTGCATTTAGAAAGTTTAGAACTCATCCCTTACAATCTCCCTTCTTCTGCTAAATTGCATTAGACAAAAATGGGATTCTCATGGACCCACACTTGTTTGAAGAAAGTAATCTCATAATGGGAGTGATCCTTTTTCTGTTGCAAGTTATTCCTATCTCTTTTTCCTGTGACTTCCAGGAGGAAGTCGAGTCTAAGGGAAGGGGGATGTAGTGCCCACTTCCCTTTGGCACCTTTTTATTACTAATCATGATATTGTGGACTATGTGATGAACATTTTTATAGTTTTGATTTAGTATGATGTTAGATGTCAGATCCTGGATTACTGTTGAATCTAATTCATATATGACGAATGACGATTGTTGGAGACATTTTATATAGATGATTGACATGTTTGTTGGACATGGTTATATATATATATATATATATATATATATATATATATATATATATATATATATATGGGTGTTGTTAGGACATGTGATATTTGGATATATTGAGTAGACCGAGAAAATTGAATTTAAAATTGATGATTATATAGTTGTTGATGAAATTGTAAGTGATATTGTTGATTGTCTGGATATTGTTGTGAATCATATATATATATTGACGATTTTGAAATTATATTATATTCATTTTGGAAGTTTTGATATGGCCACGAGGCAAAAGGAGGTATTTGTGTTTTGCAGAAGTTAAAAACCACAACAAACATCGGGGATTGAGACCAACCATAATGGAATTCTAGGTGAATTCGACAAGGTCACCATGATAACGTTTTATTGTGTTGTGTTTGTTTTTGTTAGGGATTCCCATGTGGGGATCACCTTTATATGTGACCATAGGTTTTGTGTATTTTATTAATGTGGTTAATTTTTATTATTGTTTTATGTATTTTATTAGTGATGTGTCCCTTTCTTTTATTTAATTAAATTGTGGTAGATTAATGTGAGAAAACATATGGTTAAAAGATAAATAAATCAAATTGGGATATGGGAAAGTAATTATAGAAGTTTTTGGCTCTTTGTATTAAATAGGTAAGAGATGTGTAAGTTTGTGTTAGAGTTGTGTAAGTCAGAATTGGAGTATGAAATACTCCACCTCCTTGGAAATTCGAATTTGTCCTTGGGAGTTGTTTTTGGAGG
Organism: Taxus wallichiana var. yunnanensis; assembly: GCA_018340775.1. NCBI lineage: Eukaryota > Viridiplantae > Streptophyta > Pinopsida > Cupressales > Taxaceae > Taxus > Taxus wallichiana. Next base: position 746,378,202 of record CM031240.1, on the reverse strand, counting down.
CTTGTGGGACAAGTAAAACTTATCTCATGCCTCGTAAAGCCATTTACCAACCATACCTATGGTTGGAGGGTTGATTTTAGCCCTTTTTAATGCATTTTATTAATCATGTTTGCACTTGTTTTGATTTGATTATTTTCAAATGCAGTTGTAAACTATTGTTTTTGTGTGGACTGTGTTTTATAATGAGTTTTGCATGATTGAAAGAATGCTATGTGTTGTGGAAGCCAATTATTTCCATGGGTTGAATCACACCTCTTATTGTATTTTGGTTGGGGCTCAGGGGCCAATGATGAAGGAAGAATTCTTCTTTCATTGGATGTCTTGGTTGGATGGAGAGCATTGCCTTTCCCCCACGTTTTTTGTGATCAAATCGGGAGAAAAAGGAAACTGGCATGTTGTTGTTTTGGAGCAAAGGAAAATGCTGTTTGACAGTCCCTTGTGAAACAAATTCATTTGTAATCCTTTCCCACTTGATGTGGATGAAATTGTAATTGGTTGTGAAATTTGTACATTTGAGTGTGGAGGATAATTATATTATGTTCTGCTTTATTGGAAAGAAATAGAAATATGTTATTAAATTCAAACATGGAAACATGTCAAGTTTTATAATTAATGTCAATAAAGAATTGAAAGACCTTCTCTCATTTGCATCGTTGATTTGAATTCAATGTTTCATTGTATGGAAAAAGAGTTAATTAAATTTCTGTTTGAATGAGAGAAATGTATGTGAGGAAATTACAGTAAATTGCATCTTTGGAAATATATAAAATTGAAATCAGAGTTGCATTTTGGGTTTAGAATAGTTTGTTTTAAATCATTTAAATGTATTAGATTAGATTAGAAATGAAATGCCACACTTGAATGATGAATTTGATAAACAAATTTCTAGAAACGGAATTTCAGTTATAAACTTAAAACTGGTAAATAAATTTAATTAAAATGCACAGTTCGGACTTGCACATAATAATCCACTTGGAAATGATATAATTTAGCATGCTTTATGACATCAATGAACTCATATGGACAAAGAACACTTAAGAAAACAATTTAACCATTGCGAAATTGAACTCAATCCCTTTAACAACCATTTTTGTCAATTGTTGGACAAAAATTCAAATTGGAATCAATTGAGAAAATTTACCTTCCTAGATCATTCTAAATCCTTCCTAGAATAATCATCCATGTTTGTTTGGCATGTTGAATGAAGGAGGAGACCAAATTGGATAAATTTTATAATTTAAAATTTTTCAGGTTGGTCATTTAAAACCTTGCATATGGTTTTTGTAAAATTAACCCTCAAACTTAATCAAAATGTAAAATTTATGATCCTTGTGCAAAAATGGCATTGAGGATTTCTAGAAAGTCCTTGTTTTCCCAAACCTGAGATTTCTAGCAAAAGTTATGGCACTTTGAAGTTTTCCTGCCTTGGCGGAAAAATTTGGGAAAATTTTCCCTAAGCGAGTTCAATGTCTGAAAATTTCCCGTTAAAAATCCTTAGAAAAATTTGGCTTGGAATTTTTTTGAAATTTTCTCCATCGGCCCGCATTGACCAATCGTAGGCTACCACATGTCATCACGAGGTAATGACAGAGGCATGACTTCATTTTCACCCTTGGGCCTTTTTAAATCTTTGGGGAAAATTTTTGATATTCCCCCACTGCCCATGCCCAACCGTAGAGGTGCCACGTGACACCATAGGGTGACAACAGGGGGTGGGGGAGTCCATGCAACCTTTTTCCTTTTGAAATTTTGTTTTGAGAATTTTTTTAAAAATATCCCTGCGGCCCGCACCCATGCCCTTACCTTTTTGAAACTCTTATGCAGACGCGCGGGCCTGCGCGTCAAAACTTATCCTTTCCCCTTTCCTTTGGTGAAAATCCTAAAGTCTTTTCGCCTTGCCACCCATAACTACTGTTATGATGAAACATGGCATCATAGATTTTAGCGAGAGACTTGGATGGATTTTTCCCTTGTTGCCATCGGGGCGTGAAACATTATTTTTTTCCGTCACCCCGCTCTACCCATTGCACCGATCAAGAGGTGCCACGTGTCCCCGGCAGAGGTGTGGGGGTGCAGCGTAAGTTAGATTTTGTTTGCACGTGACCGAAAAATTTCAAATGCCGCCCCGCAACCCGCCAACCCGGAAAAATGGGTTTTCTTCCCCTCTTGACACGTGTCCCCTTTGGGAAAATTTGACCCCTAAGCTCTGCCAGACCATAACTGGAGTTTTACAAGGAGTTAGGAGGAATTCTTTATATCATCGGAAAGGTGAGAAAATTTCTTATCTAATGGGAATGATTTAGGAAAATTTTGAATGTGTTAAATGTGAGAAAAATCAATTTGAAACTCGAGCCTCTTAAAGAGTGGGTATGGGGATAAATTACACCCGAACGTAATCAAACTTCTAACCCTAAAATTTTAATCGGGAATATTTAGCTAAAATGTCAATGTAATCGGTGAATAAATTAATCCCTAAGGAGATTTGAGCTAGAGTCGATTATTACACTTGGTTCTTTATAATATGGAATTAGTAATTATTGTAATGGGAAAAATTATTAGTTGAAATGTAATTGCCTTTGAGACTTTGGTCGTTAACTCCTTATAAAAAAAAAAATTATTCCGTAATTTTCTAAATAAACCTAGGTTGTTCATGGGTCTTAAGTGGGTTGTTTTAGTGGGCACCACACGGGTTGAAGACCATTAGTTTTTCAAAGCTTGTGATTTTGAGTAGCAAAAATTGTATCGACACATAATTTTGCTTATATTATACCAGTGACTACATACAGTCAAAATTTTCTTAATCATAAAAGGTTAAAATTTCAATTCCAAAGCTACTTCACACTACCCTCATCTCTACTTCTACTCGAGAAAATCCCAATTGAAAAATCAGCTTGTAACCCTAGTCTACATGCGGCAAGTTTGTGGGTACATTTGAAGACTACCCATGTTTGATAAAATAAGGAAAACAGAGGATAAAGTGTAACCCAATACTACTATAAACAAAAATGAAGAAGCCTGGACATTGCGATGCAGGAGCATCTAGATTCATATGCAATATTGTATCCAAAAATACTTAAAGATTAGAAATAAGTTACCTATGCAAACTTTTTGTGTGTGCAACCCTTGATTGTAGAGGGATAAAGACTTGTCTTTCCACAGATTTGAAGTCTGTGTAAAGAATTCCTTTGATTCTATAAATCCCTTGCAAACAAGATCATATAACTTCAAAGAGAGCAAACTCACCGTAACATGTAAAATTGGCAAAGAAAAATTATTAAAAATAACAAATCTGTAAAAATATCCACTAAAAACATTTGTTAAAAATATCAAATCTACAAAAATAACCACTAAAAAAATAAAATTGTTAAAAATAGCAAAACCGTCATTTAAGCCGTCAAATTTGGCATAGTCCCATGAATGTCCGCAAAGCCTTTTCCCATAGGGGTAATGTCTTAAGCGTAATAAACCTAGGAGTAATCGACTTTGAATTTTATGGAGAACACTTAATTAATATTTAAATATAAATTTATTATAATCTTTCATGGTTATCATTTTTATTAATGGGATAGAAGCAATCTTAATGACAATCATTTTTACGCTAAAGGTGTTTTATAGTGAAGTGAGATCTGTTTCTCGACACAAGACGTCAAATGGAGGGTAGAGATTTAAGTAGTCGTTGATGTACGACATCTTTTCATCTGTCCATGTGAACATTGTCGGTGCTTTGTCCTTCCCACAAAGTGCAATTGTTTAGTGGTTGACGTGTCCCATACAGGGTTGAACACATTTAATAAGGAGACCGTTTACATCACGGTTCATATATGGATTTTGCAAGGTGATGGTATAGCACGGGAGATGAGACACCTAGCAAACAATGGTGCTAAGTCGGCCACAGCTCAACACCAGTGTCGCCGCACATCTTTTCTCCCCAAACGTTTGTACAAGCCCATCATTGGCTCCCCTTCCTTCTCTCTAATTACTTATTTTTTAATTAATACATTAACCCTCATGCTTTTTGCATTTATAAATTATATTTGACTTACATATCCTCATATAGATTGTTTTCTTTGTATATTTAGTGATTCCACTCTCCTTTTGACACATGTCCTCCATTCTTCCTAATTTTGTAATTTGTGATGATGGTTTTGTTAACTATTTGCTTAATTTAATTAATTTACTTAATCATAATTTAAATATAGATATTGGCATTTATGTCTTATGATGAATAAAAACAAATAGTTGATTACATTTGTTGAATAGGGTATATTTGTATTGAATTCTTTCTTTGATTTAGTAGTGATAATCGAATGTGAATCCTGTTATCCAAAATTCACCCCTCAAGGTAATTTTGATAACATGCATCAAATTCTTCAGTCCCGAGCAAGTAGATTGATTCAAGGCCCGAAATCATGTTTTTGGGGCCCCATCGGCTTCTCTCTAACTCTCCCATCCAAGAAAAAATCCCAACGAGTTAGAAAAATGAAAAAAATGCAAAAGATAAGGTTGCAGGACTGTTTTAAAGCATTTCGGGTCTGAAGGGTGCAGATCGTACTAGTGCGGGTCGTACCGAGGTTCGTCGTACCAAGTTTGGGACCAAAAAAAGGAAGAAAATCGGCTAAGTTGGACATTTTTGTCCCAGGCGGTCCGCGGGACAGTTGGGATGTCGGGACGCGAAAAGGCAAAATGGCCGTAGGCAATAAAAATTGTCAAGTTTTTTGTTTCGCGTAGTTTGGGACAGCCGGGACAAAAGTACGCATAGGGCGTGAATCGGCCAATTTTCCGCAAGACGGTCTATTACGAGCAAGATGACGAAGATTTTTGTCCGGACAGTAGACAAAAGTACGCGCAGGACGTGAAAGGGTGAAAAATCCGCAAAGGGGACAAGGAAGCCCAAATCAGCCGATGCGGGAGAATTCGTTCGGACAGCTAGGACACACGGACCCAATTTTTCCGAAATAGCTGCAGCAAAGAAGAAAAGTCAACGTTTGACCCGTGAACTTCAAACGGCCATAACTTTTGACTCTGAGCTCCGATTTTCACAAAATTTGACTTTCTGGAATCGAGCACGATGTCCTCTACGCCAAAAAAATTGGATTTATTATTTTTAATGAGGGTAGATATATTTAAATAAAAGAAACATATTCGGCTCCAGTCAGTTAATGCTCATTCCCGTCAAATGACAGAAAACGCCTGCCAGACCCAAAATAGCTACCCGCACTTAGAAGGCCATAACTTTTGCATTTCTCAATGAAATCACACAAAATTGGTACATTGGAATTGTGGCTCCGATCCCGATGCACAAAAATCAATAAATTCTAGATTTGATGAGAAATAAGTGGAGATTTTTCATAAAACGTGGCCGGGTTCATAACAGTGTTTTATTTGGTAGTTGGAAGTGCAATTAAGAGGCATGGTCACCATTCTTTCTCTGTTGCAGCACCTGGGACAGTATGGGGAGCCTTTTTCAAGTAACACAAAATCATTTCACTCCATTTAATGCCTCTTACAAGTGGTTGAAGGATAAATTTCAGGATTTCCATTTTCCCCTTCTCTCTCTCTTCTCATTTTCTTATAAATTGGAGTGTTGGGCTCATTGTAAAGGAGCTATTTTTGTAGAAAAGCTATGCCAAAATTACTTTGTGAAGCTAATGTGTTGCATGCCCTTGTTGTGGACTCCTTGCATGGTGATCCAGGCCCTTTTCTTGTAACCGATTGAACTGTGCATATCAGGAAGCAATAAAATATAAGTTTGTGGATGCATCTTCCCCTGCTTTGTGTTTTTCTTGCATTCTTCTTGCCCCTTCAACCTTGATTACAAGAATATTGTGTCTATTATTATGTTCTTGCAGGGATCCATTATCATTGTGTATGTTTGAAATATTGTTGTGAATGCATTTTTCTAGATTATGGAGAACTGTCATCACCCCTTCTAGTGTGCGCTTTGCTTCGTATCTCACGCATTTGAAGACTACTCTCACACCCTCCTTTTCTGGTGTATCACCGCTTTAGTGTAGGATTTAATTTTATGCATTCTCTCTCCTGGTCCTTGGAAATTTAAATTAGAATAGTTAGTTTCCCCTGCATTAGAGTAGATTGTGGCAGGGAATTTAGGAGCAAGAACCAACTTTCTCTGGAGGTCTATCTCAAGTAGCAAGTCCCACAACTTGGAGATAGTACCCATGTTATCCAATCACATCGTGAGTTCAAGTATATGCACTTGTATAAATAGTAGGGGTGCTGTGATTTAGTGATAACAAATCCCTTGAGTCGGCTCAAAAGATTTGTGTTCGATAATATCTCGTGAGGTGGCCTTTGGCATGGACCCCAAGTGCCTTGATATTTTGCTTCCTATCTCGAGTTTATGGAGGCCTCTCAAGCGCTATAGATTTGATTGTGCAAAGGTTCTTCACTTCTGTGCCCTCCTATGGAAAGTGACCCAAATGTTAAATATGGGTTCTGAGAAGCACTTATGGGAAGGAATCGAGCCATTCACAAGTTTCCGAAAAGGAAGAAGGAAATTTCCTTGGATTCTCACACACCAGCGCATCAAGATCTCTTGTCCAAATTTCTATCACTTCATGGCAGTGTTATCCCTGTTACAAAAATGGGCTTGTATGACAATTTTGTGAGAGATATTGTCATAAATTTTATCCTCACGGGTAGAGACAAAACTTCTACCATGCTTACCTGGTCTTTTTGGCTCTAATCTTCTTGTCCCCATGTCAAATGACAGATTAAACTGGAAATTATGCAGAGTTATTTATGCTTGAGAAGAAGTGAAGGCACATGATCATATTCTCCTCTTGCCCACCAACTTCCCAAACTCCACACTTTCCTTCAAACCGTGGTGGGTAGAGCTACAAAATTGCCTGCCATTTTGATAATTTGATAGAATGCTTCTCCAATAAACTTGCCCATTTCATTGTATAGTGATCTTAGATTTCATAATCCAAAATTGAGTAGAACCAAAATATTGTGTTTCCCAAACATTCAAAATAGTTCTAAGTAAATTTGACAGAAGTAGAAAAACCATGGTTGTGGGTAAATGATTTGAAGCTTACTGTTGCTCTAGAAGCCATCATGTCTATTTTTTTGTTTGTTTTCTTGCTTGGTTAGATAATGAGATGAAGATGGACCAGTTTGAATATTTTCTATGTAGTGTATGTTGTGAATTGAGGAAGGCATAGATGATGCTATAACAAATAAATGGAGGGGTGGCATAGGAATATATAAACTTACACTTGTTATTTCAATAATCTGCCACCTCTCAAGAGCACCCATTAGGTCGCCACATGATATTATAAGGAAAGCATCATATTTTTACACACATCAAATCTATAATCTTAAGTCAATAATATAATTACACCCATCAAATATGAGAGTGTATCATCAAATGAGATATTACTTTGCTATGAACTAATTGTAAAGAGCAATGCAAAAAGTCCCCCACTATTGAGATTAAGAAATCTCGCATTAAATGTCAAAATTATTTACTAGCAATCACTTATGAGCAATGTAATGGAAATGTCAATACGAGATGCATCTAAAAATTAAAGTTGAATCAGTGAAATATTATAGAAGGGAGAGGAGTGGTGAAGAAGGGGATTCAGGGATGAGTCATCCAAGAGTGGGTAAAATGTTTGGGGAATGTATGTGAAACTCTTCTTTCTTTCGAGAAGAAATATGAAGCACATACTATTTTTGTCAATGAAAATGAAAATGAACCTACCTAAGTTTAGGATCATGTCCCTCGTGATCCTTGCTTTTCAAGATATCTCCAAACTATATTGCCAACATGCCCTCCATAATTTACCCCCTTTTCCAATCACACATTCGACAACAAATACACATGTTACATATGTCCCTCATTGTAAAGAAAAATGGCTTCCACAAAATGATTCCACTCAAAATTGAGCGAACCAAAATATTGTGTTTCCCAAACATTCAAAATAGTTTTAAGTAAATTTGATAGAAGTAGATAAACCATGGTTGTAGGTCAATGATTTGAAGCTTTCTTTTTCTCTAGAAGTCATCATGTCTATTTTTTTGTTTGTTTTCCCACTTGGTCGGATAATGAGATGAAGAGGGACCACTTGAATATTTTCTATGCGGTGTATTTTATGAATTGAGGAATGTGTAGATGATGTTATAACAAATACATGGAGGGGTGGGATAGGAATTTATAAACTTACACTTGTTATTTCAATAATTCGCCACCTCCCAAGAGCACCCATTAGGTTGCCACATGATATTCTAGGGAAAGCATCATATTTTTACACGTATCAAATCAAGCATCTTAAGTTAATGATATCTTTACACCTATCAAATAGGATATTGTATCATCAAATGAGATATTACTACTACGAACACAGAGTAAATAGCAATATAAAAATTCCCACCACCATTGAGATTAAGAAAGCTCGCATTAAATGTCAAAATTATTTACTAGCAATTGTTTATGAGCAATGTAATGGAAATGTCGATAGGTTTGCATCCAAAAATTTAAAGTTGAATCATTGAAATATTATAGAAGGGAGAGGAGTGGTGAAGAAGGGGATACATGGATGAGTCGTCCAAGAGTGGTGAAGAAAGGGATTGAGAGATGAGTCATCCAAGAGTGGGGAAAACATTTGGGGAATGTATGTGAAACTCTTCTTTCTTCTAAAAATAAATACGAAGCACATACTATTTTTGTGAATGAAAATTAAAATGAACCTACCAAAGTTTGATTGTATCCCTCATGATCCTTTCTTTTCAAGATATCTCCAAACTATATTGCCAACATGCCCTCCACAATTTACCCCTTTTCCAATCACACATTCAACAACAAATACACATGTTACATATGTCCCTCATCATAAAGACAAATGGCTTCCACAAAATGGTTCCACCCAATATTTTCCTCTCTCGATTTCTTCTCCTCCCTCCAACCCCAATATTTAATACTTTTACTCCAAGTGTCATCTTTTTCATATTAATATGTTTCAGACGGTGAAAATTCTAAACATAGAATTTAGTGGAGGAAGTAATAACAACTTGTCTAAGTTCAATGTATTTAAAACCTAAGATATAAATCCATCCCCTTGTATTAGGCTTACAAACGAAAACAAAAATGAAACCAGGAGCAGACCATAAATAACAATGGGGGTGGAACTGGAGGCGATCCAAAATAGTAGAGGTGACATGATCGATTTTTCCTTTGTTCAAAGTGAAGAGCATCGTCCCAACTCGAAACTTTACTCCTCATCCAATGGCGATGATGGCGTGGATATCCCCATAATCAACCTGGATAAATCAATAAACCAGGGCTTAATTAATAATTCTAACTATTATAGAATAGAAAAAAGTAATATCTTTAGTTTATGATTATTTGATTATATCTTGAGATTTGATGTTAATCGTTTAAATTTGATAGTGAAATATACATTTTTTTGGCAACACAATAATTTTCAATTTTATAGAGTGGGTGTGAATATGATAGTTTGAGAAAAAAATTCCCCATCCTTTGATACAGTTAACAAATAATGTATCTTTTTTTGCATTTAAGAACACAAAAAAACCATCTAAATAAACATCAAATTTAATCCCCAGTCATGTTTGCGTCTTCCCTGCACATCATGGGATCATACATTCGGTCATTGGTGGCGGCATATAGATGTTTTAGATATTTATGTCGAAAAGCATGTTTACAGGTAGAAATCCCAGGGGCTATAACAACATATTGTAATTGACACCATCCATATGATAGACCGCATAAACAATCATGTCGGTAATCTGAACCATGCAATGGGATTCTTTCTATCCACCTAGGCCTGGCATTTACAACATCATCTCGTCAAAGAAAATCATGGGATTGGATATTTTGGTCTTCAACATGTAAGTGAATGTTTTGGTTGTCTTTTTGCTTTTGTTCTTCTTCGTTCAATAAAAGAACCAAAATTGATTAGACTTAAAACAAGTGATTTAGAATAAAGAAATAAATAACACCGACATGCAGATCCACGTGATGGTAATATTTATTAGATTTTAGCCCCAGGTTATCACCCCTTCTCCATGGAAATTCTACAAGAAGCTTTGATTTTTGTCTACAATTTCTCTAACAAATGGCATGTTTGATATCAGTTCCTCAAAGGAATATTGGGATCGGACATCTCGGTCATTAGTGACGGCTCGTATATTTTATCTGTCTTATGCTTACATTCAATAAAAAATCAAAATTGATTAGACATAAATGAAATGATTCAAAAGAAACAAAGAAATAACACTCAAATTCCAAGTCATGCGATCGTAAGCTTTATTCAAGTTTAACCCTTGGTTCTCACCCCCAGTGGAAATTCTACAAGAATCTCTTATTTTTGTTTACAATTTCTCACAAAAAGGAAACTAGGCCTCTGTAATATTGCTTCGAATCTCTTCAAGCCCTAGGTGTGTGTGGAACCAAACCATACCAAGTCAAAGGGGCACAATCATTTGATAGATGTGAACTAGGTTGGAGACTTTTTTACTTTGCATTTCTATTTTAGACGCTACTTTTTCTCATTCAACCGCTTAACCTTTTTGAGTTTCCTAATATTTTTGTGTCCTCTTTGTGATCTTAAAGTTCTTAAGTAGAACATAGATAACAAATATTACTTGGGTATGAACAATATGATCTCGTGGAAAATGTGTGGGGCATGCAATCCACAACCTTAATCTGCCTTTGAATCATATGACCAATCATTGGAAGGTGTCAATTACGATACATGGATGTGTATCTAGTCCCTGAATTACTTGACCTTACAACCGCATACGAAGCTAGAATTTTTGCGCTAAGTACTTATTGTGGTCAGGTTCTAAAGTTGGAACATATTGATTTTTCACTTTTTTTATTTTCCCCCTACGGGCGCAAATTGCACTTGCGTGAATACTTCACTACCATCATCTCTAACATGGGTACTCTGCGTCTTCATGTCCCTGACATGTCCCGTACAACATGCATTCAAATTCCCCTTACTTTTACATTTTCTCTAACTACCCAATAGGGTCAAGATCTACAAATTCAATCAAGTATTCGCCTCAACAACATTTTCCATATGCTTCTTGCATTTTCACATATCTTCATCTACATTTTCACCGATGTCTACCACAACACATCTTTAATCCTTTTTACGATTAACAAGCATGTCGTGCTCTTTGTATTTCGTATACTTTCACATTGTTTCCTCCATTCTTCTTTACTTTCCCATCCACTTCCCCACCCTCACACGCCATTTTCTAAACCCCTCTTCATTTTCCTTCATTTCTCTTCAACTAGTTTCTCTTCTTTAATGTATCCCTTTTGGCTTCACATCATACATTTAACATACTATTGCTAATATTTACAAAGTTTTTATCCAAAAAAATCTTTTTGAGTTCATAAATCAAAATGCAAAAAGCCTTACCAATTGTTCTATTTTGTATAATATTTTACATCACCACCGATTGAAATAGAATCACAAGTAACTTCCTCTTTCATGACACATCAATGGGAAGGTTGTACTATGAAAATATTCTCCACTTGCAAATGTCACATACAAATTGGCTCCCAATATTTCAAGCCAAACCCTAACAACTTTAAAATCCTTTGTAAGTTTTTTTGTCAAATGAATAAGCTTTATATAGCCTTGGTGTGTAATTACAAGGACAACAATGTTCAAGCAAACCACATACTCATGGAAACCACACATACATGCATCAAAAGTAAACATCATATTTTTCTCATTGACCTTGATTAGAGCAATATATTCCTTGGTGTTGATAACAACACCGTTTTCTTCACTTTGGGCACATGAAACAATTTAGTTAATACCACTTACGAATTTATTTTTTCATCATAGGGTAATTACACGAAGTTGGGGGCCAAAAAGCAGACAAGAATCTGAAAAAAAAAACGCGTACGCATTTTGCTAAAATGCTCTCGCATTTTAATTTGTTTGGCTTGGGAATCATCGAACCATAATGCGTACACATTTGAAACAAGCCAAAACACATTATAACTCGCACATTACAAAAATAAATGTTTTATTATTTCTTATACTTTAAATTTATTTTAGTAAATATAAGAAATTAGGGTCACTCTGCACCTTATGGAAGTGGTCTCGTAGCTCCAACAGTTATAATCTAGAAGATAGTTTTTCAAAATCTAATTTGGTCAATACTTACTCATTTTTAGGATTTCAACAAATGACCTAAAACTTTCAGGGCATATATATTGTAGTCGGTCTTTGTTTTGGGAAAGCATATAGTCATTTTTAGGTTTTTGACCTTCTAAAATGGATTTTGGCCCTACCACTGCTTGAATTGGTACTAATTTTTAAATTTGGTCCATAATTCACTTTAGTGACCATGAATTAACCCTATGATATTTGTCTACTTCTTACTAAAAAGAGATCCTCACTTCGTAGATAGAGGATTGTTCCCTGGATGGGATTCCTATCCTATGGCCAAAATGAGGTGATTGTAATGTGTCTCCTCCTTAAGGTGTGATAACACTACTAGGTGTTGAATGATTTGTTACGAATAGTACCAAGTGAATTACATCAAGTGAACTCAGATAATTGCTCATTCTTAGAAACATGGTGCTCCATATAAAGATCATCCCCTCACCTTTCTTAGCTCTAAAAATGTCCTTTCATGGAATCAAATTCATGATTCTCATATTTTTCTCATATGTCTCTTATGAAGACAAATTATGCCTTAATACTTCACAAATAATGGTCCTTGATAACTCGGTGACATGACTAGATAATTTTAGCTTGTTCTGAAGGGTGTTTAATTAACTACAAAATGGCCAAAAATGCCTTTTTAGGCCTTCAAAGGAAGTAGTCTCTCATAAACACTAAATGAGTCGATTGATCACCTTAAACACTATTCCCTACACACTAAAACATGTTGAATGATATTTTTAGGACTTTCCTTTGGGTGAGGCTTTAGGGCTAAGGGTTTAGGACTCAAGGTTTAGAGTTTAGTGTTTAAGGCTCATAGTTCAGATTTTAGGGTTTAGGGTTTATGGCTTAGGGTTCATGGTTTAGGGTTAAGAGTTTTGGGTTTATGGTTCATGGTTAAGGATTTAGGGTTTAGGGTTTAGGGCTCAAGGTTTAGGGTTTAGGGGTCAAGGTTGAGGGTTTAGGGTTTATGGCTCAAGGTTTAGGGTTTAGGGTTTAGGGCTCGGGGTTTAGAGTTAAGAGTTGAGGGTTCGGGGTTTAGGGTTTAGTTATTAGGGTTTAAGGTTTAGGGTTTAGGGTTTAGTAGTTAGGGTTTAAGGTTTAAGGTTGAGGATTTAGGGTTTACGGTTCAGGGTTTAGGAGTTAGGGTTCAAGGTTTAAAGGTCAAGGTTCAAGGTTTAGGGCAAAGGGTTCAGGGTTTAGGGTTTAGAGATCAGGGTTTAGGGTTCGAGATTGAGAGTTGAGGGTTTGGGGTTTAGGGCTCATGGGTTTAGTTTTTAGGGTTTATGGTTTAGGGTTTAGGGTTTATGTTTAAGGGTTCAAGGTTTAGGGTTTTGGCTTAGGGCTTATGGCTTAAGGCCTAGGGTTCAAGGCTTATGGTTTAGGGTTTAGGGCTCAAGGTTTAGGGTTTAGGGGTCAGGGTTTAGGTTTTAGGTTTTAGGGTTTAGGGTTTAAGATTTAGTGCTTAGAGTTTAGGGTTTAGTGCTTAGGGTTTATGGTATAGGGTTTAGGGTTTAGGGCTCAGGGTTCAGGTTTAGGGTTGAGGATTTAGGGTTTATGGTTTAGGGTTTATGAGTTAGGGTTTAAGGTTTAAGGTTTTCGAGGTTTAAAGTAAAGGGTTCGGTATTTAGGGTTTAAGGCTCGAGGTTTAGGGTTTAGGTTTTAGGGTTAAGGGTTTAGGTCGTAGAGTTCAGGGTTTAGGGTTTAGTGTTTAGGGCTTAGGGTTTAGGGTTTAGGGTTTAGGATTTAGTGCTTGGGGTTTAGATTTTAGGGTTTAGGGGTCAGGGTTTAGGTTTTATGATTTATTTTTAGGGTTTAGGGTTTAGGGACCTTTAGGATTTAACATTTAGGCCTTAAGGTTTAGGGTTTACGGTTTAGGGCTCAGGGATCAGGGTTTAGGGTTTAGGGGTTAGGGTGCATGGTTTAAGGTTTATGACTCAGGGTTTGGGGTTTAGAGTTATGGGTTTAAGGTTTAGGGGTTAGTTATGGGTTTAAGGTTTAGGGGTTAGAGATCAGGGCTCTAGATTTAGGGTTTAGGGATCAGGGTTTAAGGTTAAGGGTTTAGGGCTCAAGGATTAGGGTGTAGGGTTCAAGGCTTAAGGTTTAGGGTTTATGGTTTAGGGATTAGGGTTTAGGGTTCATGGTTTATGGCTTAAGGTTCAAGGTTCGAGTTAATGGATTAACATTTGGGGTTAGAGCCCGGGGCTTTGGATTTAGTATTTAGGGTTTAGGGCTTAAGGCTCAGGGTTTAGGGTTTAGGGCTTAAGGCTCAGGGTTTAGGTATAGGGTCAAGGGTTTAGGGTTATGGGTTTAGGGTTTAGGTTTTAGGGTTTAGTATTTAGTGTTTAGGGTTTAGGATTTATTATTTTGGTTTTAGGGTTTAGGGTTTATAGTTTAGGGTTTAGGTCTCATGGTTGAGGGTTAAGGATTTAGGTCACAGAGTTCAAGGTTCATCAAATTTGTAGGCAGAACATTCAAAGAGAGTCATCAAAATTTGATGTTTTTCATCTGTTGATATTTTGAAAACATCCATGGGTTTATCATATAAGGAATTATCAATGAATGGAAGGTCACTAAGTCATAGGCCAAGTAACTCCCATTTAGAACTAAACAAGAAATATTTATTAGGTGATTGATAAACCCTTAGTGTTCTTAGCCATTCCCCTATTTCTATGCTTATTTTGAACACTTTAGGAAGTTCTGTCAAATTTACTATCCATTCTAGTAGAACACTTAAACTTTATCTTTCTCTAGAGGAGAGGATACTACAGGAAATTCAATTATGATCCTACACCTCTGCATTGATATATTCTCTATGTTTCTTTTATTTCCTTTAAGATTATTTTTTTGTTGTGATGGTTATTTTTTCTAGCTTCCAATGGGTCATCCTAGCTTACATAATACCATACATGGAAATATGAGAAATGTGAAATTTATTTTAGAGTGTGAATAAATTTACATTCAAGAGCGTAAGTATATGTGGGGAGAAACAAGTTTGGAAGAGATGTGTAATATATGCATTACAAGGCATAAGGTAGATGTCATATCCATTTAGTTACTTGTCCCACCTCTCATAAACAAGGTAGTTCTATAAGCAGACTAAATGATGGTTCTAGGCACGAGACTAGGAAATATTGATGAAATATGGTTTGGGGTTTAGGGTTTAGGGCTCATGGTTCATGGTTTAAGGTTTAGGGTTTAGGGTTTAGGGTTTAGTGTTTATGGTTAGAGTTTACAAATCGAGGTTAAGGATTTAGGGTTTAAGGTTTAGGGTTTAGGGTTTTGGGTTAAGGATTTAGTGTTTAGGGATAAGGGTTTATGGTTTATGGTTCAGGTTTTAGGGTTTATGGTTCAGGGTTTAGGGTTTAGGATTTAATGTTTAGGGATTAAGTTTTAGGGTTATGGTTTAGGATTTAATGTTTAGGGTTTAGGGTTTAGGGCTTAGGGCTTAGGGTATATGGTCTAGGGTTAGGGTTTATGATTCGAGTGTTTAAGGTGTAGGGTTTAGGGTCGGGGTTTAAGGTTTAGGATTTAGTTTTTATGGTTCAGGGTTTAGGGTTTAGCATTTAGGGATCATGGTTCATGGTTTAGGGTTTATGTTTTAGGGTTTAGGGCTTATGGATTAGGGTTTAGGGCTTAAGGCTCAGGGTTTAGGGCTCACGGGTAAGGGCTAAATGTTTAAGGTTTAGGGTTTATGTTTTAAGGTTTAGGACTTATGGATTAGGGTTTAGGGCTTAAGGTTCAGGGTTTAGGGCTCACGGGTAAGGGCTAAATGTTTAAGGTTTAGGGTTTAGGGTTTAGGGTTTAGGTTTTAGGGTCTAGGGATCATGGTTAAAGGTTTAGGGTTTAGGGCTCAAGGTTTACAGTTTAGTGTTTAGGTTTATGGCCTATGGTTTAGGGTTTCGATTGTAGAAGTTAAATGCTAAAATATTTAGGCTGAATGCTGAAATCCTAAAAATTACCTATGTACTGACCAGATTATACTTTAAAAAACTATCTCCTAAACCATGACTCATGGAGTTGTGAGACTAATTCCATAAGGTGCAGAGTGACCCTAATTTATTATATTTACATAAATAAATTTAAATTATAAGAAATAATAAAATATAAATAATAATAAATGAAAAGCTTAAACTTATGTAAATAGAAGCATGTCAAAAGCATGCATAATGTTTATACTACATAGAATGCGTACGCGTTATGTTTATACTACACAGAACACATACACGTTATAATGCATATGTGTTTTACATTTTCTCTTTTCCCAAGCCATGCCTCAAAGCTTGGGATCCGGTTTGGATCCCCAAGCTTGAGGCATGGACTTGCACAAACACAACAAATAGTGTGTTTTTACAAGAAAATGTAAAAATGCCACTTCCTCTATGATAAATAAAAATAAAAAAATCGATCCATTTTTAAAAAAGTATACCACGATGGAGAGTAGAGTCTCTTCTTTTAAAAATATAATTTTTCAAAATTTCTAACTAATATAAGGTTTCCATATTATTTATTTTCTAACTATGCCTTTTTACAGCTATTTTTTAAAGTGTAAATATGTCTATCTTTCATGGTGTATCTTTTTTTTGGGTGATCAAAATTTTAAAAAAATTATACTAGCCCAAACTAGGCATAATTCTATACATATTCAAAAAAAAATTCTAATTTTCAATTTTTTTTTAGGTAGTTAGGGGGCTACAGTTGGAGCTCCATTATTTTTTAAAACATAAAATTTTTGTACTAGAAAAATCATAAATAAAAAAATATTCACTAAAAAAATCTTTTAAAAAATGGATCCCAAACTAGATGCTCCTAGCTATCTTTATACCAAAGGGTTTTCAAAAATACTAAATGGTGCTCAAAAAATGGTGGGGGCACGAAAGTCACTCTATTATGTTTTTAACAAAAATAGGAGTATCTATTGGTATTTTAGTTGTTTGACCCACTTAAAATTATCCGTTTTCAATAAAATTTAGTAGCTTAGAAACTAGACTCAAAATTCTACGATTCATATTTCTACAACATCTTCCAATTTTGAGTGTAACTATTTTGAAAAACTCATACAAGTTGATTTTTGTTTCAGAAAAATGCGTCCACTTAAAACCCCCTTTTGGCCCCCTAACTAGGTGCACTTACCCCATATTCTTGACTTTGTAGGAAAATACATGGATAATCTCATATTATGTCTTGGGAATAAATGTACATGAAAATATTACCAAAAATTATTCACACTTTCCCATAAGGGCTTCTACGTGAGGAGATACCTTGAAGCCTACCAACTAATGGATAATTTATTGAATGTATCAAGGTTCTTAAGACATACAATTAAGCAAACCCAAGATGTAATGGAGATGCATGTTTTAATTAGAGTAGTACGACATATATTTAAATGCATTTAAATATATTTTTAGGGAATGTGAATCTATTGAGGAAGGGGTACTTAGGGAAAAACATACTTCTCTCACAACTAATACACTATTATGTTATTATGAGGGTCATTTTATAATGTTATAGTGTATGGTTTAGTAACAAGTTATTACAAGAGACTTGTATTAACACTTAAAAGTTGGGTTTAAAAATTGTGATCTAGTAATCGATTAACCGAAATTGACTAAACTAATGTAGTAAAAGATAGTTAATATAATCTAGGAGGACATATAACACAATAAGTAAATGCACTAAAACAATATGTAAATGAGATAAGTAAACAAGCTAATGAAATTAAAAACCCTAATGTGCAAGAAGGGAAAGGAAAGAAATCAGGCTGATAATGGATGGTGTCGGACTACGTCACGGTGATGCATATAAAATCGAAAAGTAGGAATGAATGTGTAAGAGTCTTTGAAAAGGAGAGATATGGATATCGTGCCTGAGACTGGGTGCCTAGAAGAGGACCGGGCACCCACGGTGCTACGTAAGAAATATAAGCGCCATGGTCTAGAAAAATAAGCTGGAATTGAAGCTCATAGGGTTAGAAGGTGATCTGAAACTCTGCTTTCCTATCGCATTAACTTTTCTCATAATGCGCCAAATATTCCAAGAGGAATAAATAACCTCATTTTTCACAACAAAGGGCTTACTAACCGAAGCGTTGCACTACATTTTGGAACTAGATGTAGTTCGTTTGTGTGTGTGTGTGTGTGTGTGTGTGTGCACGTGTGCATGTCGTGCCCTAGGTGCTCTAATGACAATCGTACTTTGTGAAGTAACAAGCAATAGCTAAATGTAGAAAATGTAGAAAATTTAGTAAAATGTGTGCATGGAATAAAATAGAATCCCTTCCCCTATGAAGTGTGATGTAAACTATCTAGCTTGTTCCTTAATGATAGAGCTATGTGGATGCCAATGCAATAGATGGATGCAACTCTAGGTGGAGTCATAACATGATGCTAGGTCCCTCATTATGGTCTCATAACTTTATATTTATAGGGTTTTCTTTCTCTATTTTCATAATTAACCTCGAAAAGGCCGACCACAAGAAAGATAAATATGAAAACAACTAGAAGAGGCCCAAAAATTGGCCAAAAAGTGTAAAAGGGATTGGAGCGCCCCAAGGTGGGACCAGGGCACCCATGGGCACCCCATTACTATATATGGTGCCCAAGCCGAGGCTAAAATGATGTGGGATGTCTGAAAATGGTTGGGCATATGGGTGCAATAGGTCACAAATTATGAAACAAAAAAAACAATATGACCAAAGGATGGGGGTTAATTAGTACTTTCTCTACTCATGAACCTTCTAAATAGTAGTATGAGACCGGATAAATAAAATGTCTAAAATGCATGATTTTTTATTACATTTTCCTCCCACTTTATGTTGGCGAGTGGAAATCTCGGTAATATAAAGTAGATAGAGATGCGTACTTGATGTCCATGTAGTTTGTAGTATAAATGTGATGAAGGACTATAAAAAAGTGTGGAATGATAAAAAGATGGAGGAGCATGGAAACTACGGATGAAAAATGTGTGAAGAAAAAAATGATGAAAGTGAACCTAGGGCGAAACGCGTGTGTAGCTATCGCATAGTGTAGTGTACCTACATAAAATTTTGATGTCTGTGTTATATTGTGCTACCACATAGTGTTGTTGTCATTATTTTTTTTTGTTGTTGTTGTTGTTGTCCCCATTTGACTGCTTGTTTCTCATATGGCCAAACTTGCAAGGAGAAATCGATCAAGTAGTCAGATATGTATGTATGTAAATATAAAAATGCTATGTAAAAGATGCATGTGTACGTAAATGTAAAGTATACAAATGTAAATGGAAAATGTAAATGTAAAGGTAAATGGAACATGTGCACTTGATCCATGTCGAGAGAGAAAGTGTAGAAGGATATCATGTACTACATTTTTTTGGCGATCTCACGCCACCTTGGCTAAAGAAGTGTAGGGAGGAAATGTTTTGTGTCCTCCAATCTCTAACCGCTTCTACTAAAATGTGCGTGAAGAGATCTTTGTCTTGTCCCTAGTTTCTTAGGTGATTTGTAGTGCCCGCTTCCCTTTGACCCCTTTGGATGCTTATTTTGATACTATTGATTACATGATGGACATTACTATGTTTTGATTTAGTATGATGTTAGACATTTGATCATGGATTATTGTTGATCTTGATTTGGTTATAATACATGATGATTATTGGAGACACCTCATATGTGGATGATGATATACTATTTGACATGGATGTTGTTTAAACATGTGATTTTGGATATTATGAGTAGATCTAGAAAATGGATATTATATGATGATGAAATAATTGCTGATATAAATTATATACGATAATGTAAATTACTTTGATGTTGTTGTGATTCACATATTTATATGATTTTGTGAATATATTTATATCATGTTGGATGTTCTGATATGGCCACAAGGCTGAAGGAGGTATTTGTGTTTTGTAGGTTAAAAATACAACAAACATCGGGGGATTGGAGACCAACCACAATGGAATTCTAGGTGAATTCGACAAGGTCACCATGGCAACTTTTTTTATTGTGGTGTGTTGGTTGTTATTAGGGATTTCCATGGAGGGGATCACCTCTATATGTGACCATGGGTTTGTGCATTTTATTAATGTGGTTTTTTTAATTTATTGTTGTATGTATTTTTTTAGTGATGTGTTCCTCTCTTTTATTTAATTAAAATTGTGGTAGATTAATGTGAGAAATCATATGGTTAAAACTTAAATAAATCAAATTTGGGTTATGGGAAAGTAATAATAGAAGTTGTTGGCTCTTTGTATTTAATATGTAAGAGATGTGTAAGTTTGTGTAAGAGTGTGTAAGTCAGTTTTGGAGTATGAAATACTCAACCTCCATGGAAATTCGAATTTGTCCTTGGAGGCTATTTTTTTGAGGCTTGTGGGACAAGTAAAACTTGTCCCATACCTCTCAATTTAATTTACCAACTATACTTATGGTTGGAGGGGAGATTTTAGACTTTTATAATGAATTTTATTAATCATGGTGCATATTTTGATTGCACTCTCTTACATTTTATTTAATTTGCAGTCCTTTGGGGTGTGGGCTTTTTAGAGTGTGCAAGTAATTTGTCATATTTTCACCCACCTCTTTATTGTGCTTGGGAGAATGAAATTTTGTCTTTTGTGTTTGAATTTGAGGATGTGTGATGTGGCATCCTACATGGATCCACATCATCCTCTTCTCTTCCCTCTTCTATAAAATTCAAACTCTTTGCTTGTTTTGGGTTGTTGAATCATTTTACAAATTTCTTTGGGGCGCATTTTCTTGTGTTGGGAGCTCTTGCTTTTGGAAGGAGTTTGGAGAAACTTTGCATGCTTGGAGATTGTTGTTTTGGGACTATATTTTGGGCATTGAAGTTTTCTGTTGGAAACAAAAGCTACTATGGAGAGGTAGGAGTTTAACCTTTCTTTCATGCTTTGTTATTTTCTTGTTGTGTTGTGTGAATGGTGAATGTTGTTATGATTTGTTTGGCTATATGGGTAGAATGCCATAGGAATGGTGTAGGAGAAGGCTATGGGGAATCCATGTGGGGGTCATAAGGGAATGTTATTGGCATCATAACTTTGTGGAGGAGTTTGGGTTTGGGATCCACCATGGAAAATAAATAGCTTACATTTCTTACTTTGTGGGGTCATAAGGAAATTTGTAGGGGGCATAAGGAGGGATTGTGGGGGCATAATGATATGTGTGGTGAAATTTAATGGTGGTTTGTTCTAGTGGATGCCAAATTCCCATTGGGAGGCATACGTAGCTTCCCCATAGACCTTGCTCCTTTGGCTTACATGATCAAGCTGAGTTTTTTTAATGTTTACAAATGCAACAGAACATGTTGTCTTTGTTTAGACTATGTTTTATATTAAATTATGTATGTTGAAAGTATGATGTGTGTTGTGGAAGCTAGTTGTTGTCATGGATTGAATCACACCTGTTATTTTTTTGGTTGGGACTCGAGGGCCAATGATGAAGGATGACTTCTCCTTTCATTGGATACATTGGTTGGGTGGAGAGCGTTGCCTTTCCCCCACTTTTGTTGTGATCAAACTGGAAGAAAAAGAAAACTTGCATGTTGTTGTTACGGAGCAAAAGAAGATGGTTTTAACAATCCCTTGTCAAATTTAATTCATTTGTAACCTTTCCCACTTGAAGTGGAAGAAATTGTAATGTATTTGTGAAGGAAAGATGTATATAATTGATTATGAAAGTGTATATTCGAAATGTGCAAGATATTTATATTTTGTTCTGTACATTTGAAAGAAAGAGAGTGAAATGTGTTAATTGCATTCAAACATTGAAAGATGTAAAGTTTTATAATTGAAGTCAATAAAGAATTGCAAGATTTTCCCTCAATTGCATTGTTGTGTTGAATTGGAATATCAAATTGTGGTTTGAAATACCTTTTTGGGTAAAAAGAAAAAAGGAAGAAACATGTGAGATGTAAGCTCGTATCGGTTTGCACGGTTTTCAAATATATGTTTTGGGAAAGATAGAAAATGGATTGAATTAAATGCTTCATTATATGGCAGAAGAGATAGTTAAATCTATGTTTGAAAAGAAGAAACACGTGTGTAGGAATCATATTACTTGTCTCTTTTGGAAATATATTAAATTGGAAATCAGACTTTGTAATTTAGCTTTGAAATGGTTTGTTTATAAACAACTGAATGGATTGAATTAATTTGGAAATGAAATACCACACTTGAATAATGAAATTAATAGACAGATTTTCTAGAAATAGATCTCTGTTGTAAATATAAAACTGGCAATAAAGTTAATCAAAATGCACAGTTTGGGCCTACACACAATAATCAACTTGGAAACATTAAAATTTAGCATTTTGTATTATCAAGGAGCTCAATTTGACAAAGAACAATTAAGAAAACAATTTAAACATTGCAAAATCGAGCCCAATCCCTTTCACAACCATTTTCTGTCAAATGTTGGACAAAATTCAAATTGGAAACAATTAAGCAAATTTACCTTCCTAAAACACTCTAAATCCTTCCTAGATCAATTCTCCATGTCTGTTTGGCATGATGAGTGAAGGAGGAGACCAAATTGAATAAATTTTATAAGTTAAAATTTACCAGTTGGTTGTTTAAAATCCTGCAGATCATTTTTAAAATTGACCCCTTAAACTTTATCAAAATATAAAATTTATGATTTTTATGCAAAGAGAGAATCGAGAGATTTCGAGAAAGTCCTCATTTTCCCAAACCTGAGTTTTCTAGCAAAAGTTATGACACTTTGAAGTTTTCCTGCCTTGGCGGGAAAATTTGGGAAAAAATTACCACTGGCGGGCCCACGACCTAAAAATTTCCCGTTAAAATCCTTGGAAAAATTTTCTTGGGAAAGTTTTGAAATTTCCTCCGCTATCCCGTAGCCAATTAGAGGCTGCCATGTGTCATCACGAGGCAACGACGAAGGCGTGACATCATTTTAGCCCTTGGGCCTTTTTAAAATTTTGGGAAAATTTTACCTTTTTCCCCGCCAGCCCGTGGCCTATCATAGGTTGCCACATGGCAGCATGGCATGTTGGTGGAGGGGCAGAACCCTCGTGACCCTATTGGATTTTGGGAAATTTTGTTTAAAAACCCTACAACCCCTGCACTCCCACCCTCACCTCAGCGTTATTCCTTGCGGACGCGCGGACCCGCGCGTCAAACCTTTCCCTTTTTCCTCCCTCGACAAAATTCCCCAAACTCTCCCGTCACCGCGCCCTTCCCTCTTTTCTCCCGGCGATGAATTTGATGCCACCACATGCCCTTGGAGGACCCGCGGATGTGTAGGAGAAATGTGACCTTTAGGCCCACGCGGGGAAATTTTTCTTATACCGCCCCGCGACCCACCAACCTGGAATATGGGTTTTCTTCCCCGCTCGACACGTGTCCCCTTGGGGGAAAATTTGACCCCTAAAGTTCATCTATCCATATCTGGGGTTCTACAAGGAGTTATGAGGACTTATTTATATCATTGGAAAGGTGAGAAATTTTTTTATCCAATGGAAATGATTTAGGAAAATTTTGAATGTGTTAGGTGTGAGAAAAATCAAGTTGAAACTTTGAGTCTATTAGAGAGTGGGTATGGTGTTAAAATTACCCCCGAAACCTAACTAATGCTTCTAATCCTAAAATTTGGACCATGTGACCTCTGACAATGGTTAATAAAAGAAAAGTATGTTCTATTATATTAAACTTGTTCGGAACCTATTAGTGACAACTATGGTGTAAACACTTCTAATAAAAAAATTATTCCATAATTTTCCTAACTAATCCTAGGTTGTTTCTTGGGTCTCAAGTGGGTTGTTTTAACGAGCACCACATGATCCGATGCCACCGGCCAAAGTATTGTAGGAGGTATACCCACAAAGAACCTCCAAGTCTGTAATTGCTTCCCAAAAATGCTAAGGACACCATGTCTTATAAAATCCACTGTGTATGGGGTTTGTAGATTGGTCCGAACCCATTCACCGTGTATGATTGAATCGGTGTAAATACGTTGTTAGTATGTAAAACCCCAAATGATGCACCCCTTCTTTCGGGGTGCATGCAATGTCATCGATAGGAGACATGTGGACCCAAAAGAGGGCCAACCACATGTAAGTTGAAAAGTGCTTGGTAGAGACCAAGGTACGCACAAACAAGAAGGCTAGCTAAAGACAAGTGTAAACATGCATGCATGTAGAAAATAGTGTATAAGCTACGTAAATGTGTAAAATTTATCAAGCAAAGTAATGTAAACATGCAAGAAGACAAGTAAGTCACAAAAAGTGGGTTGCAAACATGGGACATAACTCATGATGTTGCAAGGCCATCATGGTTGCAAACAATAGACAAGTGTGCACACCAAACATAGGGCAAGGCCCACAAATAATAACATACAATAGCAGAAAATGTAACAAACAAGTATGGAAACCAATATCCTTGCATAACAAATGCTACACATGAAGCACCCATTAGCATGTTAGAAAGATAGCTAGTATGTCAAAATCATGTATAAGAAAGTAATGTAAAGTGCTAAGTACAAAATGAAACAATAACACCTGGAAGATACGAATGTGTGGATGCCCCCGACCGAAAGGTGTAGGAAGGGTAGAAGGTGAGCATCCATGTCACATGTAAGAGACATATATCTGCATAAACCATAAATGATATTTTGTCCTCGGGAAATGGTCGAGTAGTGTGCATTGTTTCTAGTGCGCTATGATGAAATGTGTATAAGTGTAGTGGCAATGATATGTGACATGTAGAAGAGATGTGTGTGGACCTTATAGCCTAAGTGTATACCATGAGGGAATGAAATGTGGAGTGATGATTTATCCCTAATCATATACCACTACATGATGAATGGATGAATGATGATTTAACACTAAGCGTATATCATTATAGAGTGCAAGGAGGGTGTGGTGATGTAACCTAAGGTGTATACCACTACAAAATGATAAAATAGGTGATGATTTATCCTAAAGCATATGTCACTACAAGATGAATAGCACGGAGTGTTGATGTAACCTAAGGTGTAGACCACTACAAAATGATAGAGTAGGTGACGATTTAGCCTAAAACATATATCACTAAGCTAGTAATGCACATGATTAAAGGTGAAATAGTGAATGTGTGGTGAAGTTAGGGTCCATTTGATTTGTAAACCCTCGGCAGTCAAGTATGGACCGAAGAACTAAAGTGCGTCAACAGATAGTGAGTACAACGTGTAGAATATAATGTAGTATGTGTAATAACAATAATCAACCATGTGATGAGTAGAATATGTATGGATGTGATGTGTAGAGCATGTAAGGTATAATGTATAGAGTGATATGTAATGTATGTAGATATAATAATATTGTAATGCTAGACTCATCATGATGAAGACTAGTAGGATATGTAAAATACATTGTGTAGTATGTATGGTATGTGGGTGTATGCAACTATCAAGATGTATGAGGTGTAAAGACAAAAATTACCAAATGTTGTAGAATTTATAACATGTAATGTGTGTTGAAGTGTAGTATGTAATTCCTATGGTGTGGTGTGTAGGGTTCATGTGTAGTAAGCCTTCAATAGTCATGTGTGAACCGAAGCACAAGAGTGTGTCACCGGGTAATAACGATGCTAAAATGTGTGATGAATATGCCTATGTGAGGATATGAATGTATGATAATGCAAAGATGATAGATGTACCTATGCTAATATGATAAGGGGGGATTGTGTGAGTGCTATGCCCCCCAAGTGTACTATGATGATGGAGATCTATGTAGTGACACGAGAGGTGTCATGCCATTGTGGGAGATTTTTGTATGTTTCGTGATAAGAGTGAGGTCCAACACAATGGTAGGACGAAGCAACAGTAGGACCATGTGATGGTGGTGAAACTTGAGATGTGTCTTGACCATTAGTAGAAGTGGTTGCTTTGACAAAATGAGTTGCAAATGGAAGTGGAGTAGGATGGCTAGAAAGATTGAATGGTGGTATATTTGGCGGTACTTGTCATTTTGAAGAAGGCATATGAGAAACGGTGGTGTGATGCTCATTAAGTAGAGAAGAAGAAATATTAGAAATAGGAGAATCATGTGATGGAACTATAGTATTTTTCTGACTAGGAGGAGAATCATTATGCACATGTGAGTGACCATCAATATCAAGCATGTAATGAATAAGAGAATTATCTAGAACTTCCTTAGAAATATTAGAAGGAGGTACACTAGTATCTATATATCATGGTGTAACAGTTGTAGATGGGCATGCATTGAATGAGATAAAACCCTGATGCTCAAGATGTTTGATTCTATGTTGTATAGAATAACAGTCATTATCATTATGTCCATTGATTCTATGATAGTTACAATATGGACGACCTTGATATTTTGTAAGCTAATAAGGAGGATAGTAATGAGTAGGTGGAAAAGTGATCAACTGATGACTAAGGAGCTGAGTAAGAATGTCATCTGGCATAGTATTATGTTCGAATATGAGAGGCTCAGGAAGTGGCATGTCTTGAGGTTCAACTAGATGACATGTAGTGGACATAGATTGCTTAGGGAATGTAAAAGGAACACAAACATGTGATTGAGAAACATCCTTGAGTTGTTGAATTTCATATCTAAAAGATGTAACAATTGATTCCATAGCCTAAAATTTGTCTTGAAATAAAGCATGTAGAGCTTGAATGGATTTGTAAATAGAATGATTGGAATTGGAATTAAGGGAGTCCTCAAAAAGATGACCAATAATAGTATTGACTTGGGTAGGAAATATGTTGATAGGAAGATGCATAGTCTCTAGGGTTTTTTGAAGAGTGTCTTTACAAGATGGGTGCATTTGAATCAATTAAAGCAAAGAGACTTGACATACATTAGAATCCATGATAGAAAAGATGATAAAATCCCTAGAACAAAGGTGGATTTGAAGGTTGGGTTCACCAAAATGATTAACTAAAATTGACTAAACTAATGTAGTAAAAGATAGTTAATCTAATCTAGGAGGACATATAACGCAATAAGTAAATTCACTAAAAATTTGTTAAATGAGATAAGTAAATAAGCTAATGAAATTAAAAACCATAATGTGCAAGAAGGGAAAGGAAAGAACTCAGTTGATAATGGATGAATGTTAGACTATGTCACAAAGATGAACAAAAAATCGGAAGCGGGAACAACTATGTAGGAGTGCCAAAAAGGAGAGATCTGGATGTTGTTCCTAGAATGGGACGCCCACGGACACTTTGGTAAGGAATTTGAGCTCCCCGGTCTATAAAATGTATGGAACTAATGCTCACGGGGGTCGAAGGTGATCGAAACTCAGCTTTCTTATCACATTAACTTTTTTGTATCTTCGTCAAATGCTCCAAATATTCCAAGAGGAAGAAATAAGTTAAGCTTCCATAATAGTGGTCTTATTGACTTAGTGTTGCACTACATTTTGGATCCGATGTAGTCTGGTGTGTGTGTGCATGTCATGTCGTAGGTGCTCTTATGTCAGTCACAATTTATGAAGTAATGAGCAATAACTAAATGTAGTAGAATGTGTGCGGGGAATAAAATAGGATCCCTCCCCTATGAAGTGTGATGCAAATTGTGCTAGCTTGTTCCTTGATGATGGAGCTATGTGGATGCCAATGTAATAGATGGATGCAACTCTAGGTGGAATGATAGTATGATGTTAGGTCCCTTAATATGGTCTCATAACTTTATATTTATAGGGTTCTCTTTCTCTAATTTCATAATTAACCTCGAAAAGGCCAACCACAAGAAAGATAAATATAAAAAAGGCTAGAAGAGGCCCAAAAATTGGCAAGAAAGTGCAAAGGGACATGAGCACCCCGTGTGGGACCAGGGGTGCCTATGGGAAATTTAGTACTAAATTTGGGTGCCCTAGATGAGTCTAAAATGATGCGGAATGTCCAAAATGGCTAGGAAAATGGGTGCAATAGGTCACAAATTACGAAATAAAATAAACAAGATGACCAAAGGATGGGGATTAATTAGTACTTTCTTTACTCAAGAACCTTCTAAATAGTAGTATGAGACCGTGATAAATAAAATGTCTAAAATGCATGATTTTGTGACTATAGTAACTATTACATTGTGATAAGAGAGACACACATTAATACTTGAGATACAATTTCAAAATAAGTAGTCTTGTAATAAGATAGGTTGACAATCCCACACTACAACTTCAATCCAACATTCAAATTTTTTTATTAACACTTGAGACCAAGTTGAAAATGTGTAGTCAAGTAGTACCTTATGGTGAGAGACTTGCATTAACACCTAAGACAAGACTTCAATATATGTAACAACAAACTTATAGTAACACTTGAAACATAGGTTCAAAAGTATTATCTAATCATACCTTGTGATAAGAGACTTTTTAATATTTGATAAACTTGCATCAACACTTTAAAAACATTAGATAATTATTAGAAAAAAATTCAACCTAACTTAAGATACATGCTAACACTTGAGACAAGTTTATAGTTCAACCATATATAAGCAATAAAAATATAATTTTACTCTATTGGATCAAAGGTTTGGTCAAACAATATGAATCCATAATAAATTTGATATTTAAAAACTTGAAACCATATTTAAAATGTGTGTGTTGATCGGGTTTAGAGGCATTTTACAATGGTAACAAGGGGTGGGATGTAATAGATTGAGTGTGTTAAATTTGTGTTAGACCTTAAATATGATGTCCACTTGACCTCAAAATGTCACTTCAACTCTAATTTTTGCATCCATTTGACAATCACTTGCATGTTTTTATTTTCACTTAAAGAAGTCAATCAAAAAATCATAATATATTGGTCATACAATGTAATTTGGAGTAAATTTTTTTATTTGAAATAGTTTTTGAACCAAACATAATACGGTAAGATTGATACCATTTATCACTAGTCACTAGAAAATCAACACAGAAGTAATAGAGGTGTTAATCAATATAATATATGAAAAAATTAAACTATAAATGTTGAAATTGATATCTCTTAATATTTTTCAAATAAATATATTTATATATCTATACAAATACTTAAAACATTAAATCAAACATAACTAGTTTGGAAACACAAAATAGTTTCTAGTACTCACCAAAAAAATAGTTATGTATGACAATTTCCTATAAAAATAATTGTTCCTTTTATCAAATCTTACACATTAGTTTAGGATTCAAACAATAACATCAAAAACAAAAAGCGACATAAGTTCATGTTATTGTCCAAACCTTTGCATACCTTCAAATTATGTATACAAATTACAACTTCGTTATTAAAATAAAATTTAAGAATCCCAATTTCCCGGCTATGGCACTTGATCACGCTTTTCCATCTATTTGAATTGTGGGGTCTACAAACAAATCAACAAAACCCACATATAAGAAAATTGGAAAATGGTTTCCTTTATCAATTTCAAATAATTTAAAAACTCTAATGGATTTGAAGGCTACACATGATTAAAATGTAAATCTCTTCAAATATGGCTACATACATAACCTTATGAAAACTAACAAGAATACTATGATATTCTATCAAACTCACACTATCTAATATTTCACTACTCAATAATGAGCGCAACAATTTTCTCCTCTTCCTCCAACAATTTTTTTTATTGTTAGTGTAGACAACTAAATCGCTACATAGTTTTACTACTAAAATTTCATTGTTTGTCGTACTTCCCACCATTTCGTTATAATTAAGTGATTTCTTGCTAATTAGTTAACATCCCCTTCATTTTGGTTAATTAATGCCACTTCGTTAATTAACTAGCTTCCTTCATCTTGAATACCAATTAACTCGTTAGTCATATTCCTCTTTTAATTAACTATTTATTAGTTAATTAAGAATTTCAAATATTCTATTTAATCAATAAACCTTCTTATTGGTTAAATTCCCCTTTGAATCCTCCAAATTCTACCAATTTTCTTCTAAATCATCTCTAAATGGCTCCTATAAGCTTAATTTGGCCTATTAATTAATCCTAGTTGATTAATTAAATCATCTTCAACTCCCATGAGTTGTTAATTACTAATTAATTCCTTCTAATCATGTTTATCCCTTTCTAATTCTACTTTATCTTTGTCCCACATTCTCTAGGTTTCTAGCTTCTCCCAAATTGGAAAGCTATATAAACAACCTAGTACCTTCCTTCCAATCTTACACCATTGACACCACACATACTAGTGTTACTATATGCATATGATAAGATCAATTCAACTTTGAAAATATTATTGATCAAGCATCCCATTCTATCCTCTACTTGCAAAGAGTAGTAAGAGAAGAACCATACATGGCAATCAAGCCATATTGGTGAGATATCTTCCTCTTCATGGAGATAGCTTCCTTTGATCGCACGTAGTCACATTTGGCTCAACAAAAGGAGTACCTACAATCTAAAATCCCATCAAAACATCAAAGGGATGGCTTAGCATTTAATGTTTTAATGTTGGATGCATTTATATTAGCTTACTCTTTCTAGCTTTATCATGATGCTTAGTTAAATTAGCTTTGTTATAGGGACTACTTGGTGTTAGTTTCTAGTTATTAACTTATCTTACTTTCACATGCATACATATGATACGCCCGGTGGGACACTCCTTTGTCTCATGCACATTTCTTGATTTTTTTGTAGTTAAGTTTCATTTTTGCATACTAACCTATTTTTGCACATGTTGAAAAACTTGTATTTCTTAACTTGTTTTGTTGAGTTTGCATGTGTTGAGTGTTCCTTGTAGGTGTGAAGGAGGTAAGGTGCTGCCAAATTTGAAGCTTATCAACAAAAATTTGAGATTTATGAGGTCATTTCCATGCATTTTGAAGAGACACATGATTTTTACACTACCATTAACATTGTCTGCGCATCTGCATTACTCTTCACGCGCTAGCATTTCTCTTCTATGTGTTAGCTTTGATCCTACTTGCGTTTGTGTGGTTGTATGTGTGCTAGTTTTTCTCGTATGTGTGCTATTGTTCTATGGAATTGCACTAATGTTGATCTATGTTTTTCATCTTTATGAAAGTGCATTTATGTTGCAATCTATGTTCTAGCGTAGCTACTCTTTTGCATTATTGTTCTCTAGAAATGCGCTACCATTGTCTGTGATTTTCATCTATGTGGAAGTGCATTTGCATTTTCATCAATGCACCTTCATTGTCCTATGTGCATCTACATTGATTATACTTGCATTTGCATTTAGCTTTAGTGTGCTAGTTTCATCCCTTTGTGCACTAGTGTTAGCCTTTGTGCGCTATCATTCTATCTCGTGCACTAGTGTTTTGTCTATGCATTAGCGTTCTATGTGGATTGTTGGGATTGATTTTAAAATAATTTGGAATCTAATTTTTGTGCTTCTTGTTATTTCTACAATTTTTCTTACTTCTATTTTGTAGGTTTTGCTTTTAAAATAATTTTCTAACACATTTAAATGCTTTAATTAATGTTGCTTTTATATTTTTCTTAATTTAGATCAAAGTTTGTGTATGCTCTTCTCTTGCACTCTTGGGTGATTTTGAGAGTCAAAAGCAACTATGGTCTTCTTTTTTAAAATCATTTAACTTGTTTTAGGGAATTAATTTTTTGAAGCATTTAATTGGTCATTGATTTAAGATTTTTCATTTCTACTTAGTTAGATCACTCATTGTGTATGTTCTTCTCTTGCATCTTTTGACGACCTTGAGAATCAAACATTGAGGTTTATATGGAAAAATACTAAATATTTTGTGTGCAGGACCTTTTTCTTGTCAAAGATCAAAATGAAGCAAATACTAACGACACCAGATGTATTTTTCCAATGGTGTGCTAAACCACATTAAGATCAAAGATAAAAAAACACACCATTTCATTCAAAACACTATATTTGTAGGTTCGGATAAGGGCTTAAACCCATCTACTTTAAACTGTGGCAAGTGCCTTGGCATAAGCCATAAAACTCATTATGAGGATTACCACAAGAACCCCAAAGTAGTCAACACATTAAGGAACTGGTTGAAAAAATAGGAAGTTCCCCACTACCTATTTAACTATAAATTCCCACGAGGAGTGCTAAAATTTGTCTGTATGAGGCCTCTTTCATTAATTTGATTATGGGGTAGTGGTCATTTTTTTTTTTAGGAGTTATCTAGAAAAGTGTACCTCTCTTAGACAAGTATTGACGAGTGTTGAGAACAAAATCTTAGGGAGTCATTTGGCATTGGGGCCAACTTGACCTTATCCAATCATGTTTCAAAGAGCCTTCACAAATAAAAACTTCCTTAGAGTCAAAACCTTGTTAGTCAAATAAGGGGAGAGTTCATTGAAGTTTGTGCCATGTGTTATTCATCATGAAACTTACAACACAAAAATTTGACCTAGTTTCTACCTTGTTATCAAACAAAACAAAACTCTTCCATAATTATGCCTCGTATGTTTCATCACCACTTATACTATATTCCTTGTTCTCTTGTTGACATTTTTGGTCAAAAGAAAGCAACTCGAAGTGCTTCTAAGGTTGTGTCCACCACTTTTGCACCCACTTACATCCTTCCTTATTACAACTGAGATGTAAGTGTTGAAAGTGTGTTGGTACGTCTTCATATTTTGGTAGCCTTTTCTTGACATCCATATTGAGATGTATCATTGTAGAAGGTTATCTTATCTTGATTTCCCTTTGCATTGTTACGTTGCTTGCATTGTGTCAATCCATTTTTGATACTTACATATTGTTTTTCTTAAACTTGATATAAGTGTCCAAATTGTATTGTTACGTTGCTCGCATTATGTCGACTCATTGTTATACTTAGACCTTGTTTTTGTTCAAACATTGACTTAAGTTTTGGAAGGTTTTGTAGTTATATTGCTTGCATTGTGTCAATCCCTTTTGATACTTACATCTTATTTTTCTTAAAACTTGATTTAAGTGTCCAAATTGTATTGTTACGCTACTCACATTTGTAGCCTCCATTTTTAGAACTTGGACCTTATTTGTATTAAACTTGTTTTAAGTGTATACCTTGTATTATTACACTGTTAAAATCACTTCAACCCCTTTTTAATATTTAAATATTGTTTGTCTAAAAACTTGATTTAAATATTGAAATTGTGTTGTCATCTTATCAAAAATAATATTTGAGACAAAATTCAAACATAGGGAATAGGTTCTTTAAAAATTGATCCTTTGTTCGAACTTGCTAGTTTTTCATTGGAAACCTTTTGTCGTACATTTTTTATCCTTGAAAAAATTCATTTTAACATTTGCAATTTTCACACTGATTGATTTTTCCTAGGTTCATTGTAGCACTTGTACACATTTTTCAAATCTTAGCTAAAAATTTCTTATCATGCCTCCAATCACGAGATTGACAGATAGAAGAATGGGATCAAATCATTTCCTTCATACTAATTTTGACCTATTAGTTGAGCAAGAAATATTGATTGACCATAGTGTAGACGAGGAGACATCTCCTCGAGATAAATTTTATTTTGGCCCTACGCACATGAATAACTTTGATTGACCATAGTTGTAGAGTTAGGAGCCAAAATACCACAATAATTTGATCCTATTGTCCTTACAAACATGATTCTTTGAGGATAAGAAATGGAACCTCCTTTTTATCTCATAAGTACATATTAAAAATAGACATGCCTTTACTTCGATGAGAAAATAAAAAAGAAGAAGAAGAGGTTCCTACAAACACGAATGGATATCACATACCACTCATTCAAACCAATCGTGAAGCTAGAACTGAGGGTGAAAATCATGAACAACCCCTCCACATGAAACTCAAGAAGAACCCCAAAACAATGAGGTCACTATACAACAACAATTACAATCCCTTAGTCATCAATTGGAAAATTTGGCTTCCCATGTCCACAGAGACACAGTAGAGCTACACATAATGAGAAACCTAAGGTCACATATAATGAAATTTACACTAAAAAATGTGGGGTGAAACATCAAAATCTAACCGCGTGTACATGCCTACCACACCTTCACGTGGCCAAATCTTCACCAAGAGTGGCAATCCATGAAAAATTCCCTTACCAGTCTTCAAGAAAATAATGTTGGACACAATAAGAAATACAAGTTTGAAGAATTGTGTCTGTATCCTTTCAATCAAGAAATTTTGTGTACGCCCTTTCCTCGTAGTTTCTATTTCCCTAGATTTTAAAAATATAGGGGTAAATATAATCCTCATGATCAAATCAAAATTTTCTTCATGGCTTGCTAGAAAGTTTCTTACAATGATAATTATATTATTTGTTTATTCCCATGAAGTCTTGGAGGCCATGCACTCGAATTGTTTCTTCATATTCCCAAAGGGTATGTTTTCACATTTTCCAAATTATTTGAAAATGTTGTTTGCCACTTTTCATTCAATATGGAAAGTGACATCACTATGATATACCTTTGTAATGCTAAACAACATAATAATGAAAACCTCGTTGGTTTCCTAGAATGGTGGTGGGGGTTAGTTAATCACTTTCCTTGCTCTATTCCTGAGAAATAGCTTATCATTATCTTTGTACCTAACTTGCATCTAGAGATATCCTTTCACTTGCAAATGCATTGTGTAAACACTTTCAAGAAATTATTGAGAAAGGAAGCCATATTGAGAAGGATTTACTTGCTAAAGGGACTTTAAAACCCTTTCAAAGAGATAACCATGAATCAAAACCTATGGACAAACCCAAATTCTTCAACAAAAACAAGAACTTCGTAGGTGATGGAATCACAGATTCCAAATGTGTTCAAGTGGTCCAGAATAGCTCTCCTTTGAAACTTTCTAAAGGACCAGTTACACCTGAGATTAAACGTCAAGTGTTCACTCCACTTACAGATTATTTTTCATCAATATTGAAATAGTTGGATGCAGTGAACATGGTTAGGTTCCCTAATACTACACCCTTTGTTGATGATGCACCAAAACCATCATGGTACAAAGACCATGAATATTGTGAATATCATCATGTCAAAGGCCATACCACAGATAAATGTTTGAAATTGAAACACTTCATTTAGGACCTCATAGATAGTGGAGATGTTGAAATGGATTCTCTTAAACCCAAAAAAACCTCTAAAAATAGTTGGGAATCTATAAAGATCCATTCCATAAGCATAAATAGGAAGAGAAAAATCCAGATCAAGGTCAATCCTCCTAGAGGAAAAATGCCAACCATGTTGTTGTTTAAACAACCTATAATTTTGACTCTCTCATTTTTTATGTTCATCCTTCTACTAAGCATGTGAATACCATCCAGATCAAGACACATGAGTGTGATGTGGAAAATGATGCGCTCGTCTTATCATTCTAGAAACTCCTCTACCTACCCCTTCGGATAGTCATTATGATCCTTGAGCAACTTGAGAAGACTACTACTAATATTTTTATCTTGGATCTTCTCTAGATATCCAATGTTCATAAATACATCCTCTATAAAACTTTTTAGGGGGCATGAGTTTCCATAGATATTGATCTATTGTACTTCCAAGCCTTGGTTTCATAACTTGCTCCATCTAAACGTATTACCTTTAGCCAACATGAGATTATAATGGATGATCATACACACAATCTCCCTTTGTACATTGAAGTAATCATTACTCACAAGGAGATAAAAAGGGTGTTTTTGGAAAACAAATCAAGCTTGAACATATGTACCTTGAATCTCATCATACAATTGGGATGTACTAACACAAAAATGGAACCTAATGTAATCACCATTAAGGCTTATGATAATGCAAAGTGGCAATCAGCTGGAACAATTTCTTTTCCTATGGAAGTTAGGCCCACTATTCATGATACCGATTTCATATCCTAGACTTGGAACTACCCTATAATATGCTCCTTTGTCACCCATGGATTCATGTCATGCAATTGCCCTCATATTTCCATCAGTGTATCAAAATATACCATGAAGGACAAGAACTCACCATTCTTGGGGACCCACAACCCTTTGCACATTACAAAGTGTTATTTGGTTCTTACCCTACTACATATGAATTTCCTACTGAAATAATTGTTCATATTCAATCTGAGGCTATCACTTCCCACATTGATCCTTATACATTGTGCCCATTTGAAATTCATGCTTCTTACGTATCCCCATTTTCTACATGGGAGATGAAATTCCTTCCTACCGGCTGTGGACAATACAACCTCCAATAGGCCCTCCTCATTTCCAATCTTCCTCTATCACCTAAAACATGTGGTAGACCTAGTTATCAGCCTCAATGGTCTCAAGAACATTGCAATATTGACACCTTCCTTCATGGCATCCTCTTGGTGGATGAAAAAAATCATGACACTTCTACATCTCGATCTTCTAATGATATGATGGCTTCATGCTATCAATCTCCTAAGTATGTCATCCACAACAAGATGATGTATGCCATGGGGTGCCAAGGACATGGATGTAGCATCGATTAACAAGGTGTGTAGGAACCTCTTCCAACATCACATGAAAATATGGAAAGATATGGTTTTGGTATTCAACCTTATGCATCCCATCTCCCGTGTTGAAGCCACATCTTCCGAAAGTGAGGATATCTCTTCGATTACAATAGAAAAAAAAAGTCCCTTTATAGCCTATACAAGGACCTTGTTTCCACTAACTTATTATCCGACATGGCTATTTTAACCTTGTACCCTTCAACTCCTAAATTAAATCTTGTTCACCCATCCCTTGTAAAATGGGACCAAGCAACAACACATACCAATTGGTTTCTTTCAGAATGATGAAGCAATTGGTGAATTCATGTGTCTACACCTGACAACATTTCTATCGATGAAAAAAGGGCTTCTCTATCAACCTTGATGCATATGCGTATTTTGGGGAGGAGGTTGAGTTCTCTCGGTGAGTAAAAAAAAAAATGAGGTTAAAATTCCTTCTAAAATGCATCATAAAAATAAGAAATCCAAGTCACTTATTGAAACCATGACGGTCATCTTCCATGAGATGTCACATGATATTATGGAATACTATGTTGATGATATCTTGGGAAATTCCAAGACTAGAGCGAGAACATCCAAATCCTATTGCATATCTTTCAACGTCTAAGAGATTATAAAGTTAGACTTAAGCCAAATAATTTTGTCTTTTATGTGCTTTTGGGAAAGCTACTTGGCTTCATCATTTCCAAAAGATGAATTGAAGTGGACCAACAAAGATCACGACTATTACATAAATGCCTCCTCCCAAGAACCTCAAACAATTGCACATCTTGTAAGGTAAAATCCAATCCATCTTCATATTCATCTCCCAACTTGAAAATAAATTCCATTTGTTCACCAAAATTCTCAAGAAAGATGTTGATTTTCACTGGGGTCTTGAATCTCAACAAGTGTTTTCCTTGCTCAAGGAGTATTTGGCTAACTTGCATGTTCTTGTCCCGCCTACCCTAGGAAATCCTCTTTTTCTATATATATCAACTACTCAATTTTATATCGATGCACTCTTAGCTCAATATTATTTAAATCAAAAAGAGAAATCCATCTATTATATTAGTCATGCATTTATCTCCTATGAGATCAATTATCCACAAATTGAGAAAGATTTCTTGGCCGTTGTTTTTTTATTTTTAAAAATTTGTCACTATATTTTAAATAACACAACCAAGCTAATATCCAAAGTTGAATTTCTCAAGTACCTTTTATCTAAACTCGCGCTTACTAGAGGATGGCCAATTGGATCATCTTGCTTTGTGAATTTGATATTGAGTATGTCAACCAGAAAAGCGCTAAAGTAAAAAAACTCACGAGACTAACTAATGGAAGCCCCTTTACCTAGAACTAAACCATTGAATTTGGATCTTCCAGATGCTTCTATGTTATATATTGAGGAATCTACCACATGGAAGATATAATTTGATGGGTGATTTACTTGATCTTGGCTCGGAGCAAGTCTTGTTCTTATCACCCCTACAGATGATCTGATTCCTTAGGATTTCAAACTTGGTTTCCCATGTACCAATAATATAGTTAAGTATGAAGCCCTCATTGCAGGATTGAAATTCATTATACAATGGAATATCAGACAAGTCAAGGTTATAGGTGACTCCCAATTGATCATTAAACATGTGACTGGTGAGTATAAGGTCAAGGATGAGAAGCTCATCCCGTACAAATGAATGGTAAATAATTTAAAGGAATACTTTGTGCAAATCACCTTTAAACAAGTACCAAGAGCACATAACCATTCGGAAGATGCCATGGATATAATTGGATCTTTGCTATTTATTCCACTAGGTAACAATGATATGGCATTATTTGTAGAACATTTGACGGTATGTGTGTATGACATGTCAAAATCATGTTTTGTGATTAACTAAATTAAAATAAACTATAACTAAGTATAATAATAGTTAATCTAATATAGGAGGACTAAAACACTGTAAACTACGCTAAGACAATATGGAATATTTGTAAATAATTATACTAAGTGAAATAAAAACCCTAAATATGCAAAGATGTAAGAGGAAAGGGCTTAGCTTATTGCTGGAGACTATCACAGGTTGCCTCGTGTCCGATCAGTAGGTTTTAAAGTAGGAATGATCACGTAGACATCCTACAAAGGTCATATATGGAAGTTATAAGAGGACCGCAATGCCTAGGAAGGTACTGGGGCACCCTAGTCTTTGTAAAATCTCATAATCTGATTTTTTCAAAGTCAAAATATGCTCTGTAATACTTCATGTTTGTCACACTAGATCTGCCAAACTACCTAGGGTATCTGAAATAATGCAAGATGAAGGAATGACTTGCAAAATATAAAGAAGTATCAAACCCTAAAAATAAAAGATGCAAAATGAATGGGTCAAATTGAACTCAACTTCCACAATAGTGGGCTTACTAATTTGAGCATTACACTACATTTCAGACCCAAATGTATTTTTGGTGTGTGTGTGTGTACATGTCGTTCCCTAGGTGCTCTTGTGTCAGTCGCACTTTGTGAAGTAGCAAGAAATAATAACTATAATAAAATGTAATAGTATGTGTGCATGGAATAAAATAGAATCCCTCCCCTATGTTGTGTGTGTTGATGTATATCTCCTAGCCTTGATGCATGACACTATGTGGATGCAAGTGATGCAATGGATGTAACTCTAGATGGAGTGATATTAGTACATGATGTTATGACCCTCATTATAGTCACATAACTTTATATTTATAGCCCGTTCTCTTGCTCTAATTTTTAATTAACCCTACATGGTCGACTAGGAAAAATATAAGGATGAAAAATGGCTAAAAGAGGCCCAAAAAGAGGTGGGAAAGAAGAACATGGATTGGGGCACTGGGTGGGACCAAGGCACCCAGGGCGCCTAGTATAGGCACTCGGCACCCCATTTTAGGCTAAAATGATGGGACAGTTACAAAATAGGTGGGCATGCATTAGGAAAACACATGAGAATGATGAAATAAAAGATAAAAATAAGGTGGCCAAAATTAGGGATTACTTAGTGCTTTCTTCACTTGAGAACCCTCTAAATAGTAGTATAAGAGTGGGATAAATAATGCCTAAAGTGCATGATTTTATGTCTACATTTTGACCCCACTTTATGTTGGTGAGTGAAACACTCTATAACATAAATTAGATAGAGACACATACCTTATATCCATGTAGAGTGTAGTAGAAGATGTGTCAATGGACTAGACTCAAGCATGGAATGACAAAAAGAAAAAAGTGGAGCGTGGATTCTAAGGATGAAAAGTGTGCATAAAAAGTGATGAGAGAGAACCTAGGATAGAACATGTGTGTATTTGTTGTCATGTCTAGTGTGTACCTACATGATTAGTAAAGATAAGTTCCATCATGGTGTGTTGTTATTGTTTTTGTCATCATCTTCGTTGTTATTGTTTCCCCAAATTTGACCGCTTGTTTCTCATACGGTCGGACCTGCAAGGAGAAAACAATCAAGTACTAAAATATATATGTATGTAAAATTTTGGAGTAAAATATGCATCAGTATAGAAATATGTAAATTACACAAATGTAAAATACATAAAAAGAAAAGTGTAAATCGAACATGTGTACCCAATACATGTCGATAAAAATGGTGTAGAAGTATATCATGTACTATTGCGACATTTTTTGGGTGATCTCACGTCACCCCGATCAAGAAGTATAGGCAGAAAAAATTCTCTATGTCCTCCAACCTTTAACCTCTTCTACTGAAATGTTTGAAGAGATCTCTATAACGTCCTAGTTTTTGGGTGATATGATGCCAACTAGCTAAAGTAGTGTAGAGAGGTACACCCACTATAACTCCCAATCTTGTAACTACTCTGCAAAAATGCCAAAGAACATTGTGTCTTGTAGATGTCATTGTGTATGGAGTTCGTGGACTGGTCTGAACTCACTTATTCTGTATAAACCCACAATGAAAAGGGTGGAAAGTGCATTGTTTTGAACCGATGTAAATACATTGTACTAGTATGTAAAACCCTCAATGATGCCCCCTCTTTGGGGGCATATGCAATGTCGCTAAAAGGAGAATGTGGCCCCAAAAGAGGACCTACCACACTCTGACCTATAGAAATCTATCTTGCAGGGGGAAGGGAAAGCTCTTGGTAGATACCAAGGTGTGCACAAAAGGGGATGGCTAGCCAAAACAAGTGTTAGTCCGAAAACACATGCATGCAATAAGACAAGTGTAAAATACATAGACAATGTAGTAATTACTAAACAAAGTAGTGTAAACACGTAAGAAAACATGTAGACTACATAAAGTGGGTTACAAATATGGGACATCACTCACAATGTTGCAAGACACACAAGGTCATCATGGCTGCAAACAACAAACAAATGTGCACACAAGTAAAGGGAAAAGCTAACATACAATGGAAAATAATAATAGATAAGTAAAAATACATAAACAAGGAGTCATGGAGATGTCTCATCCTGTAAAATAAGTGTTGCACATGGAACACTTGTTAACATGTTAGAGTGATAACCAATATGTAAAAACATGTATGAGCCAAATGTAATATAATATGATAAGTACAAAATGAAATAATAGCACTGGATAAGACAAATGTGGATGCCCCCAACAACCAATATAGGAAGTGTAGAAGGTGAGCATCCATGTCACGTGTAGATTCATGTATCTATGTTCACACTAAATAAATTCGTGAATGTGCAAGTGTGTACGATATAGATCATGACATATAATAAAAGAAGTATAACATGTGTAGTAAAGTGATCATGCAAAAAAATACTAAACAAGCGTAAATGCCCCCAAGACAATGCAAAGATGCGGTGGATGGATATGATAGAATGTAAGATGGAATGATAGGAGCAATGTGCCCCCGAATGGATGGAAGTGTATGGAATGAGGTTCATTTTCCCCCTCAAGCAGCCAATAATGAACCATAAATGAGATTGTGTCATCGGGACATAGTTGAGTAGTGTTGGTTGTTTCTAGCGTGTTGTGATGATTGTGTATATGTAATGGTGCTGAAATGCGACATGTGGGGAGATGTGCATGAACCCTATATTCAAAGAATATATCACGAATTATGGAATGGATGGGTGATGTTTTAGCCCTAAGCGTATATCACCGGATGATGAAAGGAGTGATGATTTAATTGTAAGAGTATATCACTTAATGGTGACAAGAAATAGGTGATGATTTATCCTAAAGCGTATGTCACTACAAGATGAAAGGAGGGAGTGGTGATGTAACCTAAGGTGTATACCACTACAAAATGATAGAATAGGTGACAATTTAACTTAAGGTGTATATCACTAATGCTAGAAATGTCACATGAGGAAATGTCACATGGTGAGTGTAAGGTCCATTTGATTAGTAAACCCTCAACAGTCAAGTATGGAATGAGGAACTAAAGTGCATCATAGGGTGGTGAGTACAATGCGTAGAAAAAATGTAGTGTGAATAGTGATGAAACAACCATGTGGTGGGAAAGGTGTTGTAAATGCATAGTTTGTATAATAGGATATAGTATATGTAGGATGTGTAACATTTAATGTGTAAAATGCAATAAGTGTAGAGAAGATAGTAATGTAGTATGTAAGGACTAAATATAAAGCTAGACTCGTATGTGGTGTGGACTAGCATAACATGTAAAATGGATAAATGCATAATGTATGATGTAGAGATGTATGTAGATTGATAATGTAACATGTAGGGATGAAATGTAAGGCTAGAATCATGTATAATGTAGACTAGCGTAGTATGTAAAAGGAATGTGATGTATAGATGTGTAATGTGTGATGTGACTATGTGTAGGTGATATATGTAGTGTGTAGGAGGAATATTGGATGGTCCTAAATACGTGGATGATAGTAAAATTGAAAAGCTAGTAAATATGTGAAATGTATAAATGGAAAAATGATATAAGATGTATGGTGTATGACGCACTAGTATGTGTGATGAAATGTAATGTGTAATTCCTATAGTGTAGTGTGTGGGGTTCAATGTAATGTTAATCCCTCAACAATCAAGTATGAACCAAAGCATGAGAGTGTGTCATTGGGTAATGGCATTGCTATGATGCATGATACGATATGCTAATATGAAAGAATTACAATGAATGATGATGTGCATATGTTAGGATGGGGCGATTAATATGCCATACCCTCTAAACGTGTATGAAAGAGTAATTAACCAATGAGGTTGATGGATGAAATTCCCTCGAATGATTCTTGGGATAGTGTAAGTGGAGGGCCATGATCTAATAGTGGTAATATAATAGATAAACATGGTGCGAGTGAGCAAAATCTATATGCGTGTGAAGAATGAATGAATGAGGAAGAGCATAATGTAAGAACACGTTGTAGCATTGATTTCAAGGGGAGACATAGAACTTTGTGTAAAATTTTGTCACTGGGGAAGGTACTTGAGTAGTACTAGCTTGAGATTTAGATGATGAATGAACCCGGTGGGATGGATGGTAAATAAGAGACATGGCACATCAAAGTAGAGAATTCCTAGTTGTTCAATATTTGTAGTAATACATGACAAAGCACAACAAGAATTGGTATGATGTCTATGCATTCAATGATAATAGCAATATGGACGATCACGGTAGTGTACTAGTCGAGAAGGAGGATAGTGATGAGTAGGTGGTAGAGTAATCATTTGATGATTAAGAAGCTGAATGAAAACATCTTGTGCTATAACATTAGAGTGAAAGATGAGAGGTGGAGGAAATGGTATACCTGGAGTTTAAATGAGAGGGCACCTAGTGGATGTAGATGGAATTTGAGGTGGATCATGAGTACCAACATGAGATCGAGAAGCAGCCTTAAGTTGCTCGACTTCAACAATGAGAGATGTAATCATGGCTTCCATGGATGACATTGAGCTTGCAACGCATGTACAAAATACAATAGGTGTATATTAGATGGATGACTGTGAAGGTGGAAGTCATTGAATGAATGGGTGGATATAGGGCATATTTGAGGTGGTGATGGATTAGTGCTACTGTAAAGAGATAAAGGAGAAGTAAGATCATCTAAAAGGTCATCAACATTATTTTCAAAATCATATGGAACAACACGAGAAACCTGATAAGTAGTGGTATCTGGTAGGTCATCCAAATAATCATGAGTGCATAACATATACGTGACCATGTGTATGTTTTATGCATAAAGGGAGGTAAAGGACATCCATGAGCATACTAAATAGTGAAGTTAGGTGAATAAAAAGAAAGGAACTACTACAAATGCGCACAGTTCCAAATGGCATGGGAAATGCTATATCAATGTGATTAGGATCTAGGGTGCCTCCGATATAATCTAACCAAGACTAGACAAGAGTAAGCAAAGAAGTGGTATGATAACACATAAGATGAACTACAATATGGAAGACATGCAGGTCATATGCAACAGGAAGAATAACAATGCCATGATACAAATGTGGATCACATAAAGGAGGATGAAGGTCTGTAAAGTTAAAACCAAGCCGAGAGAGACCATCATGTGAACATATGGTGGCCATACATGAGGTATCAAGTGGTATGTGCTCCCAATAAGAATTATTCATGAAGAGAGTGTAGGTGAATGGTGGGAACACTAAAGAGGAAGAGGTTGGCATGTGTGATGGAACAAAATATATGGACTATAAAGGTTTCTGATATGGCATAATAACAATAATATCAGTAACATGTGAGGAAGAAACCACGTCGACCATGTGAATAGTGCCCTCAAGTGGTAGCTCATCTATGAGGGGAGGTAGTGGAAGGGGAGGTAAAGTAAGGGAGTATTGTGGAGTAGGTTCTGTATACAATACCATAGCGTTAGTATCATTAGGAGTAAGTGGCAAATCAGAAGGGACCACATCAATCATAAAAATAGTAGGAACTAAGTCATGTGGAACTGTGAGAGATTGAGATTCAGTCGTAGAAGATGGAGAAGTTGGGACAACTATGGGATCGGTGGAATCATCTACGCATAATACTGGAGAAGGGACAAGCAAGCAGAAATGATCTTGTGGCTCACTAATGGTAGTAGGTGTGGCTATGGGATTAGGAGGAAGAGCTTGTACTTCTACTATGAGTTGTGCTAAAGCAGCAAGATCGATAGTGCATAGATAAGTAGAAACAACAACATCAATAGCTCTAGGATCCATA
This sequence comes from Taxus wallichiana var. yunnanensis, assembly GCA_018340775.1. Taxonomy (NCBI): domain Eukaryota; kingdom Viridiplantae; phylum Streptophyta; class Pinopsida; order Cupressales; family Taxaceae; genus Taxus; species Taxus wallichiana. The sequence continues at coordinate 746,333,490 of CM031240.1, read as the reverse complement.
TCAGAAGATGGAAGCTAAATGAATGAAGGGAAAGGTCTATAGCTAGAAGGAGTAGTAGGAGTGTCAACAAAAGTGTGACCATGACTATCAAATTGCAAAGTAATTGGAGACTTAGGAGAAGTACATTTCCTATTACGCTTACCCATGATGAGATGTTGGGTTCACCAAAATGATTAACTAAAATTAAACTAAACTATAAGAAAGTATAATAATAGTTAATCTAATATAGGAGGACTAAAATGTTGTAAACTACGCTAAGACAATATGGAATATTTGTAAATAATTATACTAAGTGAAATAAAACCCTAAATGTGTAAAGATGTAAAAGGAAAGGACTTAGCTTATTGTTAGACTTGCAGGTTTCCACATGTCTGATTGTAGATTCAAAAAGTAAGAATGATCACTCAAAGGTCCCACAAAGGTGAAATATGGAAGATATAAGGGGACTGCAACACCTAGGAAGGTATTGGGGCACCCCGTGGTGCCCTGGTCTCTGTAAAAGCTCATAATCTAATTTCGGAAGTGTTGCAAGATTCTATGAACTAATTATTTTCTATTGCACTAGATCTACCAAATTGCGTGGGGTATCTTAAATAATGAAAGATGAAGGAATGACCTGCAAAAGAAAAAGAAGTATCAAACCCCTAAAAATAAAAGATGCAAAATGAATGTGTCATACTAACCTTAGCTACCACAACAAAGGGCCTTACTAATCTGAGTGATGCAATATATTTCAGATACAAATGTAGTTCTTGTGTATGTGTGCATGTCATGCCATAGGTCCTCTTGTGTCACTCACACTTTGTGAAGTAGTGAGTAATAATAACTATAGAAAAATATAATAGTATGTGTGCATGGAATAACATAGAATCCATCCCCCTATGTTGTGTGTGTCGATGTGGATCTCCTAGCCTTAATGCATGGCACTATATGGATGTAAGTGATGTAATGGATGAAAATATAGATGAAGTGATAGGAGTATGTGATGTTAGGACCCTCATTATGGTCTCATATCTTTATATTTATAGGGTTCTCTTGCTCTAATTTCATAATTAACCCCGACATGGTTGACTAGGAAAAAGATAAGGATGAAAAATAGCTCAAAGAGGCCCAAAAAGAGGTGAGAAAGAAGAACATTGGTCAAGGCACCCTAGGTGGGACCTGTTGCCCCTATTACAGGCTTGGGTGCCTTGGTTTAGGCTAAAATGATGGGACATTTACAAAATAGGTGGGAATGCACAAGAATTAATGAGAATGACGAAATTAAATATAAAAATATGGTGGCCAAAAGGTAGGATTAATTAGTACTCTCTTCACTTGAGAACCCTCTAAATAGTAGTATAAGACTGGGCTAAATAATGCCTAAAGTGCATGATTTTGTGTCTACATTTGGTATGTTAATTTGTTGGTCCGTTTTCCCCTAGTACCTTGATATATTTAATTATTTATAGGATGGAACCTTTTCTCCCAACATCACCTATTACGACAAATGAAACCTCATCTAACACATAGCCTGTTATACCCTACTTGGAGGAACCCTCTATCATCGAGGCTATGATGGGAATCTGTTACGTTGTCTAAATTCAAAAGAGTTTGTCCTAGTGATCAAATATATGCACAAGAGGCATTTGCGGGGCTCATACTAGTGGAATGGTTCTTTCCAAGAAACTCTTGAGAGTAGGATACTACTAGCCTACTATGGAAATAGATTGCTATCAGTATGTGAAGAAATGTCTGCTATGTCAAAAACATGGCAACCTAATACATGCTCCATCGCAATCTTTGCAACCTATCACAACACCATGGCCATTTTCAAAATGGGGAATTGATCTCATAGGGAATCTCACACTAACTTCCTCTGATGGCCACAATCACATTATCACTACCACTAAGTACTTTACCAAATGGGTAGAGGTTATTCCTCTTACTTATGTTACATGTGCACATATTACCAAATTTATATTGAACCATAACATCTTCCATTATGACATCCCTTCTTCCATTATATTTGAGAATGGTAAATCTTTCAAGAACAAACAAGTGAAGGCATTGTTTCAACACATTCAAATATGCGAGAAATGGTCTACCCCTTATTACCCTCAAGGTAATAAACAAGCAGAAGCCTCGAAATAGAATTTTGTTTGTATCATGAAGAAAATGGTTGGTAAAACTAGTCATAAGTGGAATCTTCAAAACATATTTCTACACACCTACAGGTGCAACTCCATATTCCATTTTATTTTGCACTGAATCCATTATACTCCTTGAGATCAAGCTTCCTTCTTTACGAGTATCCTTAAGATATTATCTAGATAAAGAGGAGGACTATAGAGTGGCTAGGCTAGCAAGCTGGAACTACTTAATGAAAGGTGCCTCCATACACTGGATCACCTCAAAGTGTATTAGAACTAAGTGCATAGGATATATAACAAACACATCATACCTCATGAATTTTATGTAGGATACCTTTTTCTTAAAGATAATCAGTACAACACTAGCAACGAGTGTGAGAAGAAAGACAAGTTTGAACCTAACTGGTTAGGGCCATATATTGTGGTGGCTAAATTTGGTTCAGTGCTTATAAGCTTTCCTATCCTAATGGTGATGAAATTTGGGAACCCATGAATGCCATGCATCTCAAGATTTTCTACGCCTAAGCATGGGGACCTATAAAAATAAATAAAAATAAAAAACAGCCAAGAGAAATAAATTCGTCCAAGTGTGAAAACCACGCAATTGTGGCACTTTGGACAAGACCTTTGGTGAAAACCAGTTTCAGGCACCATAGGAAGATCCATTGGTCACAAGCATCTCACATGTGAGGGCATGATCACTTCTGCCTAAGTTATTCCTTTGCCTATGTCTAAGATCCTTTTGAGCCTATCCTTTGTGGCCTTGATCCGGCTAATCCTACTCTTGTATATATGCATGGAGTTTTCCCTTGTACATTATCACCTCTCATTGGGGACATCTGGGCATATTCATTTTCTTTTACATAGCTTCAAAAAACCCAAAAAACATTCAAATGAGGTTTTCCAAAACAACCCAAAAACATTATAGCATTGTCTCGCAAAAATACAAAAAAAAAGTACATAATGTTTCAAAAATTTCCAAAAATGGTGTTGTTTACTTATTTGTTTATTTGTACATAATCATTTTTATTTATTTGTACATATGTATGTTGTGTTGCATGATTTTAGATTAGTCTCTGTTATTTTGTTTAGCTATATTAATTCTTAGTTTGAGTATAATTTTGTGTTGTTATCATGTTGTGTTATGTAGCATGTGTATATATTAGATTTGTTAAATATTTCTTGTACTTGTGTTGTTTTCTTGTACCTTATATGTTATCATTTCATTATCACATATATATAATCACATATATCTACAACATCATCACTTATCATCAATAAATTCTACACTACATCATCATAAAATAAAATCAACATGGATGTTAAGCTAACACCACATCACATCATATCATTAATGGGGAAATAGGGATTATTTTTACCCCCTCATCATAAAACATAATAAAAACATGGGCTAACACAATATATCATAAATCAAAATGTGATATACATCAATATCCATCATCATACATGTCAAAAATAATCAATGTCCATATACAAATGTGTCTCGATAAAATCATATACAAAAAAACAAGTCATCATGGACATCGATAAAAAATGTGTGCCTTCATCTCGAGGCATATACAAAAACATACATATACATCAAGTCAAAAATGTATGCCTTCATCTCAAGGCATATACAAAATAAATACATGTACATAATCCATCATCTAATAAATGAGTCAACCTTGACTCTCTCCAATGCCAGGACTACTCAACCTATGACCAGGTAGGGGTATATGAACTAATCTTACGGATCTGGATGGTATGTGTGACCTATATCTCGCTACCTAAAATCTGGCTATAGGGAGGTTCCTCTGCCATCTGGAACCATGGAATGATATAAACCTTTGTAATGAATCGGCCTCATCTCGATGTTGCCATAAAATCATAAACAATGTCGCTAGATCAAATTGTCATTGCTTCACACTCTCTTATAATACATTCCACATATATTCTCATTGTTTCCTCTCGCCACAAGCTGATATATCTCGATCATGAGTTGATATTACTTTGTAATTACTTATTGTAGTTGTTTTCTTAAAGAAACGTGTTATACATCCCTCTATTCTCGACCGCCTCTGGATGGTCTACATTGTAATCGTTCTACGTATCCTCGCAACATATCCATATCCCTCTATAATTCTCGCCGCCGATGGCCCACCTGCCGTGATTATAACTCTATAATGAGGAAATGGTATCGAGGCGGTCCCTATGTAGCCCCAACTCCATCTCCATCCCTATCCCCATCACCCCCATGTCCCGCTGGAACAACTAGGCTACCTTCTCTAGGTGGTGATGGCAAACCCCGTAATGGCACCTTGTTGAATGACTAACTATTATACTGGCACCTCTACCTATATCATTGGCACATGTATCTATGGCACCGCATCTATGGAGGCCTCTATAATACCTATTGTACACTGTGGCTCTGGGGCATCCTGTGCTCGTGGACCATATGGTCCTTGTCCCCGGTCATGTGCTTGTGCATGTACCTATGCCTCAACCTCCCACTTTGGCTCATACTAGCCATATCTCTTAGGAATTTTCCCCAAACTCCTGTTGTTGTTATCTCGTTATACCCATTGCTTTATAGCTACCTATGGAATAGTAATTTTCCTCAAAGAACACTACCATCTATCAAGTAGGATAATCCACGGTAATCCCTAGATCAACTACATGTTCACATGCATCACATGTACCTATGGGATAACTCCATGTGGGCTAGGCGGTGCCATCCTCTGCCTAATTTGGGGTCCAAAATCAAAAGTCTCTCGCACTACCCACTCGTACCATCGCTCATCACTTGGAATCCCCTGAATAACACCTAGTTGGCATTGTACCTAGTCCACTCTATACCACTCCAAGATGTGGTTGTGGCTCCCTATGAGGTAGTGATCTACCTCTGTCATGATCAACTCTATCGCATCTATGTGCCATTGGTATAGTTGGTATGGTCTTCGGTCACCATCCGTAGCTTCAAATCATCAAATGCTCACCTATAGAAGGCATGTCTCGCAAGTGACCACTAACTCCGACACCCATTGTCTCCCATCCTTAGCATGAGGGATCGTCTAGTTGTCGACTCACGCAAACACCTAGTAGACGTCCAATCGCAATGTGATCCCATTCCCATATCTATAGCAGGTCCCGAGACTCAAGATCCTCATCTGTTTGTATGCAATCAAGTGCATGTCTCTGTGTAAGTGAGCTAGTATACAATTACCCCATGTAAATATCTCACCATCCATCAATCGGGTCACTACTCTTATCAATCCTAGATATAAGTGTGTCCCATTCTTATCATGAAGTAGGTAACCGCTGATAAGAGCCATAATGTACACATGAAGTTGTGTTATCCTCCTACTCTTGAAACATCTATACAAATGAAATTTCATCCCCTCTTGGGGTATCTCCTCTTTGAAGAATAGGTCCTAGATGTGTCCTCAAATCTAATCAGTTTCATCATCATATATAACCAAACTCCCATGTATTAGAACCCATAGGATTAGATAGACATCCTACAACATGACAAACATCTCTCGAGTCAGTAGTTAGAAATTTTGGCTCTCGCTACACCATCACTCTGCTAATATTATGAGTAGGGTGTGATCCAGTCTAATATGTGGTAACTTTGGAATGTATGTAAGGTCAATCACCTCAAGAACTACAACTAATCCCCTCTACTCGCATCGAGAAAAGGTCATCTCAAAGGCATGCAAATATCATCGTGGCACTCCCACATATCTAGGGATTGTGGTCTCTCCCGTAGATCACCCTCGAAACATAAAAAATTAACATCATTTCTTCATTTTTCATCTTCTAATCACTTCTACATTCTTCTAATTCCTTCTAAATTCTCCTAAAAGGCCAAAACTATACTAGCACACTTATTTTTACACTAGTGCACTTCCTTTCATGCTAGTGTGCTTCTTTTTCCACTAGCACACTTCCTTTCATGCTAGCACACATCATTTCTATGCTAACACACATATTTTCATGCTTGTGTGTATCATTGCTACATTGGTGCACTTCTCATCACACTAATGCATTGCACACTTGAGCACTTTCTTTCACGTTCGTGTTCTTTATTTTACACTTGTGCAAACACTAACAATGCTCATGCCCTTAGTTTACCGCTAGCGCATGTGGTTCACACTAGCGCATTTTTCAAGATACATTACGCCACACTATAGTGTGAACTAGCATTAAAACTACATTTTCTTCTAGATAAAATCACCATCTGCTAGATTCCTCTCATACTCTCGGACATGGTCTACATGATGTTTATGGTCCTGTAATTATGTCATCTCTCTAAAAAATTAGAGTTAAATCTCTCACAAGGGGCAAAGAAGGTGTAATATCAAAAATGGTTCACGATGGATTTTACCCCTTCCCCTACTATTTATACCCTTGAAGCCCTATTTCTTCATTTTTCTTGCCTCACAGGAGCAAGAGTACTAACACTTTCCTTGATTTTCCTCCCGTCATGCATTGGCATTCCATCACGATGACTTATTGTTTTAAATAGTCATTTTTTGATAACATTTTCTTCCCTCTCGGGCATATTTTTACTTCCCGATTATCTTTTCAGTGTATCACACACACTTTGTTATCATTATTCTTCACTACATTCTTCCTAAAAATTCAAAAATCCAAAAAATCGGTAAAAATTCAAAAAATCCAAAGAATTGCTAAAAATTAAAAAATCCAAAATATTGGTAAAAATTCAAAAATCCAAAAACTTGGTAAAAATTCAAACATCCAAAAATGGTAAAAATTCAAAATCCAAAAATTGGTCCAAAAATTCAAAATCCCAAAAATTTGTAAAATAGTCCAAAATCCAAAAATGGGCAAACATAACATTCACATCCTAAGTCTTCTTTTGTAGACAAGAAACAGAACCACGACATGCACTAGATCCTCTCATAGACATTGAACCCACCTCAAACATAGATATAGATCCGTTGACCAATTTGTATAAGGTAAAATGAGGAGATATTTGGTTATAGATTTATCTCTATGTGTAAGGTTGATTTAATCCATAATGGGAATTATTTTAGGACAGCTATGAAAGAGATCCCTTTATCACGCCTTCCCATCACGTTTTGCTTATCCAATTATGATATTTCAGAACCTTGCACATTTTGTAACCATCTGATTACTGCTAAAATTTCCACGTTAACTTGGGTTTCATCGTGGTTAACGCCTTAGGATCTCAAATAAAGATCTTGTACTATTATTCAAAGAAATGACAAGTCTGAAAATGTGTTTAGGATGTGTCACTCTCCATGTTTTGTTTTATGGGTGACTATACGCTACTCCATTCCTAATTAACATGTTAAATAGTATACCCCCACCGTAAAGTTATGTTGTCGAGTAAGGGAACTACATCTCCCTCCCCTTATAAGAGCATTGTCCTCGATGTAACACAACACTAAGATTAGTTTAAAGGTTAAGATAGAATAAAGTGGTCAACAATGATAATTTTGTTTACTTGTTAGGACACTATCACTAACATACGATCACAAGGGAATAACAAATTTCATGATTTTATTCGATTGTTTAGGTCCTATGAAGATTGTAGTTCTCTTTATCAAAGTGAGTCCAAACTAAATTTCATTATAATAACACTCATTTGAGATATGTAATCAATTTCACAACATTATCATTACAGGATATGTTTGAGAGAGGGGTTGATAGCTAAAATGGGGGACTTCATCATCAAGGTTAACAGAAGAAGATCATAAATGATGAAAATAAAAGTAATCTGGTTCTACTGTCTCAGACTATTTTTAGCCTCGTGGATGATAAAAGTTTTCATTTCATTTCATTATGAAAACTTGTTTGATATGGTTTTTTTATTTTTAGTTATTAGTTTTCTCATAAGCACAAGTGGGTTGGTGTGATTTTTCATAATCTTTTCATTGTTCACTAGTTTCATCTCATTACTTCTATTGTTTAACCAACAGATTGCACTATGTAGGTTTTTTCAATGATACAATACAACATAAGGTCATCCAATAACTAACACCATAACACAAGCCTCACCATAATTCATTTTTTTGCACATTGAAGCAATAACCATAACATAGACCACTTCACATTTACATGACAATAATTCAAACAAGACCTTTATCCCAAGTAAAGACAAATTCCACAACAAGGAAGTGTATACACATAACATTCACCACATCAATGTGGAAGAGAAAATTATCTAGACATAAGTCTATGATGACACAAGCAAATTACCATAAGAACACCACCATTCCTCACCAAGAGGAAACCACATACCTATGAGGGGAATGTAGCATAACACCCCAAACATAGCCCCCATAACATATAATCCATACAAACAGTATATCACGAGGTTTGTATAAGACATAAGAAAAATGGGTATGATGAAACACACCTATAGTTAGGTCCCCAAGACCAAAAGTAACATTATCACTATGTACAATGCTAGTGAATCCAAGTATAACAATATATGTCAATGAAATATGTAGTCTGTCATCTCAACCCTTCCTCAAAGAATCTAAAAGAACCCAAAAAAAGTATCAAGTGTCCCATCTGTATGTTTTTCAGTGAGTCCCACATTCAAAAATTACACTATTCTCAAGTAATCCAAAATATGAAATAGTGTATAATCTCAATATTGACCTTGAAGTTTAAAACAAATAACTTATCTTTTACGAAATAAAAAAATCATCCTAGGATGCAAGGAACAATGAAAATCACTATCAAATCCACCAACTATAATGCATGTCATAGAGGAAAATCCAAGAAGAATTTGAGTACCATAAATGTCTCTCAACCATAGAGGACTAAGTATCATATGTCTCTCCACCATAAGAGGATTGAGTACCATAAAAGTATCTCACCCATAGAAGACTAAGTATCATATGGTTCTCCACCATAGGAGGACTGAGTACTATAAAATTATCTCAACCATAGAAGACTAAGTATCATATGTCTCTCCACCATAGGAGTACTAAGTACAATAAAATTCTCTCAACCATATATGACTAAGTATCATATTTATCTCCACCATAGGAGGATTGAATATCAAGTATCTAAGTGAGGTCGGGTCACTCCATGGTCATATACACATTTAGCCCCATCACCTTAAAACCAAGGGTGTGTTACTGCAACATTATTAGTGCAGTCATGACACCTTAGGAGTACCCCCATATGACATACACATACCATAAAATAAGAAAGAACCAAATCATCAAACAAACAAGAAAATCCAAATTACACTATTGACGACATTTAGCCAATCAGATTCAAAACCATAAGCTTTGAGTTCTAGAAATAAATAAAACCAAGAAATCTTGGCAACCAAAGAAAATGGTCAAGTAGCTGTGTTCAAACTTAAAAAATCTTGCAAGAAAGAAAAAATGAACAAGAGTCTCAAAGCTTCTCAATAAATCAAATAAATAAAATGTTGGTTCTATGGAAATTCCAAATTACAAATAAAATACACATAGAAATATTCACATCACATTCACTATGCAGCCTTTAATGGCCACCAATAGGGGTACCCAAAACATCGAGTGAACATCATAACATATAATCATGATATTGAAAAGATAATGTAACTACCATAATGTATGGCTGAGTCAAATCTCCCACAAGATATCTGCATGGATTGAATAAATACATCTGTATCCAACAATAACAATATACCCAAATAATCTCACCCTGACCAAGAACAAAAGGTTCTCTTCCAAAAATGTTATCACTTAGAAATTCATGTGATTAATAATGTCAAATATTCCAATGGTGTTTGTTGCGGTTGTCAAAAGGGTTAGAGTTTAGAAGGTATGAGAGGAAAATAGAATTGGTCAATGCATCGATGCAATATTGAAGAGCATAGAAATTTAATGATTTGAAAGAGAATTCATATCATTGTAATTATTTTATCAAGATGAGTCAACATAATATCCATAATGTAGTATGCAAGGAAATGGAAAGGGTCAAAATCTAGGTAAATTGTTCCAAGGAGGAAACCAAATCTCTCAAGTGTTAGATACTGCCATGTATAAGATAATATACACTCAAATGTTTGATAACCTCACAACCACTAAAGGATAGAACTCACAAAGGAAACAACCAACTCTTGATATATTTCATAATGATCTCCCAAGTGTCATCCATAGTGAAACTACCCAAAATAACTATACTAAGCAATCAATATACCATAATCTAAATATATTTTTGGTTTCTGTCACAATACAAGTCTATACAAGGAATTGGGGACCCACTATATGATATGCTCGCCAAGAGCCACATACCAAGTACAACAAGTGGACTAGGGTGCATCACCATGACTCCACATAACATGAAAACATGGAATGCCATGATACACAAGCTATAGACACACAACCAAATACCCAATATTAACTACTAATTAATCCCGAGGTTTAATTGTTTAAACCTTCACTCTGATACCAACTATCACACCACATTTTACACACACAAATAAAACACAAAAATACTAGGATAATTTTTTTGGCTTACATTGCTTGATACATGACACCACATGGGATCACTTAGGTTAATATACAACACACGAGATGTTTGATCAACCATGGACCCACATATATAACATGAAACACATGATGCACATCAAAGCCACTTTTTCCAAAATGACAAAGTAAGACATGATCCCACTACAAAATACACTTACTGATAGGAACTTACTAGAACAAGCATTTTCGTGGTTACATATTTATTACAATCCTATTTTTATTAATAGACTATTATTATATGAAGGACACTTAACATTGGCTCTTCATCCCTCTTAAAACTTTGCTGCATTTTCATCATTTTGTTTAACATTTCACCTATAGAGGTTCCTTTAGAATTTTCTCATTTCTCTTATGGAAATAAATTTATATAACATGATTGTTATTAGGAGCGTTTATAGACACATGCGTGTTCCAATATTTGTCTTAAGGATTTGTTTCTAAGATTCATGTTTACTTGGTTTGGAAATATACTTTCATTTCAAGATGGAAAAATTCATGGGAAGAAAAAGGAAGGTTATTAGACAAATAATATACCCATCCCGAGTTCTTTTCATAGTATTGTTTGAACACTAAGGGTGCACTCTTTTTCTTCAAGTTATTACAACTAACCATGTAGGTTAACTAATTAATTTGTATCGTTCTTGCTTCACAATTCATTTTCTCCAATAAGGAATCCATATTTTCACAATCATGTTGCCCATTGAAGGGTACATCTCACCCGTGTTAACATTATAAAGGTTCAACATTGAGTTTAAGTGACGAACCTCACATTTCTCTTTACTTCAATATTCTTTAAAGATTCATTCTTGAAGTTACATTTAATTATAGGTTTCAACCAAAAATTCTATTTCTTAAGAGATTTACGGTTTAATGTATTCCCATCTACAACCAAGGTTTTTACTATCTTTTACAATTAAACTAGGTGCAATAGATTCTTAACTCACAAGACCATGGACTTAGCCTAAGGATTTCCATTTTCCAGGCTTCATGTTCATTATTTCATTAACATCATTGTTTAACCATGTTTACACATACAAGGCATGTGTTCATGCCTCATATTTGGTTCCTCGATTTAATAGGTTGTTTTAGCACTAGGCAACACTCCTTTATTTCATTCACTTATGAGCACATTAGGCATTTATTTGGTTGACACCGCTCAAGGGCATACGATCTTCGTAGTGATCATTACAAATTTTATTCTTGTTTACCCTTGTTTTAACTACACTTACGGTTACTTTGGTCAAGAATTGACATCGCTTAAAACAAATGAATTCATATGCTACTTAACTCTACACTTACGGATTCCCGTCACCAGGAGTGTGATTCCTTTTCTTAAGATTCATTTTATTTTCCTTAGGAAACTCAAAATTTATACACGTATTAAAAGTGGGACGTTCAATAAAATTTATGTGTTTCAAACCCTTCTAAAGAAATATTTACAATCATTGGTAACTATACCTCATAGCTTATACCCATACTACCTACGCTCGGATCTTGGTGGAACTCATAAAAACATTCTCCCATTGATCTCAGAAAATAGAACTTGGTCATAACAACTACGAAGGTCATGAGAGGTCACGGAAAATCCTATTGACTCATTTATTCATCTCATTAGAGGAGACATCATCGAGGTTTCTACTATAGGACAAAATTTGAGTAATCAAATGTCCTTATCTTACAAAGTCTTTGTGCCACTTGAGGTATTCCAAGACTACATGCCCAGGTAACACTGTTTTTTGTGGGAAATTAATGCGTTTGATGCATTAGTTTAATGCATAGGAAAGATGACGCTTAGAATATCCTTTCCTTAGTTAGGTCCCTCAACGAGATAAGACATAGGTGAAAACACCCCAAACTATTCCCACAAGGACTAGATTACACACTAAAGTGTTAAGGACAATACACACCTAAGCATTACAAATTTCCCATGAGGTGATTAGATTTACGACACCTAGAAATGATGGTCACTCACATCATGAGAGGTCATGCGTCTAACCACATTCACTTGTGCCCCACATGATGAGGTGCACTCTTAATAGCCATTTCCTTACACAAGGTTATTTAAATTCAGGAAATGGTACTTGTAGGACTTGTATGAGATGTAAAACAAGAAGGCGCTTAATGAGATTAGAGTATTTTATTAACATGATCCGATTTTATAGTCTAAAAAAGGATCAATTGGGAGGCGATAGTACAATAAGGATTATAAGCTCATTTTTCTATTTTGTTAGTTTGACTGAGGTAAGATTCTACGGGAGACAAATAAATAATTTACATAGTAAAAGATTAATTTAATCTCTTTATAACATAGGTACAATAATGAGTACAACTTCTCATCCATTTCGACACCATAAAATATAGCCACATCGATATTTTCTTTTCAAAATATACAAAGAACATTTTTTTGTACAACACCGCATATCATTTTTCTATGGTAATACACATATTACAAGATGAATATGATTTACAACAACAACTCTATAAATACAACAAATCACATCCTGAATTCCTCTTGTTTAGAGTACCTACAACCAATGTAGGGTTAGTCCTAGGACTGGTATGGAAATCCCCTACACTCAAGCATAAAATCCATGTATCCATCATTTCAAGCAATCGAAGCAGAAAGTAGAGAGAGATATAGAGAGAGAAAGTTAGTTTATTCACACATTCACACTTCCGCATTCTATTGATTTTTTTCTAGTGAAAAGAGTAAGGAAAGAGAGAGAAAATCTAGGATTCATTTTCTTTTCAAATCACCATATCATAACCACATATGTCTCGTAACTAATTTTCTTTTCATTTCTAACTCATATACATTTGAACCCATTTACAGTTTCAAAACCAGTCAAAATTCCATAGTTACTTCTAGAGAGAGAGAGAAATTCTAAAAATTCATTTTCTTTTCCAATCACTATAAAATAACCACATACATCGTGTATCCAATTTTGGATTTTGTTTCAAACCCATATACATTTTTAACCCATTTACATTATCAAAACCAATCAAAGTTTTCATAATTATTTCTAGAGAGATACATCATAATTTCCTAAAAAACCATTCATACAAGAATTTGATCAATTCATACTCTATGAAGTATAAAAAAGATATCTCCAAGGTTTCACAGTTAGTTAGGAGTGAAATGAAACCCTTAGAAGGTGTGTTTACCTATAATTGCAATTATGTGAAAGATGGTTGAAACGGCTAAAGTGCTTACAAATTGCGCCTTGAAAACACTCATTTTAAGTTAGAACACTAGGTTTGATGATTCCTACTTACTCCCCCATATACAAATAATTCATCATGTCAAACGGAAGTTCATTACAATGAGTTGAGCTCAAGTTAGAAGGGCAACTCTAGGGCCGGTTATCATAATTATATCGACAACTCTTGTTGCACGACTAGTGGGCCCCAAAACCCACTTGAAAAACTAGTCTCCGAAAGTGTTTTCATTGAAAAGAATGTTGGTTACAATTCTCTTGTTGGTAGTATAGAGGTAGGTGGCATTGGTTTTCATCTTCTCTCAAACTAAACGACAACTGTAAGCCGGAACCGATCATGTTTTATTAAAATGTGCACGTCACTACAAGTGAATGATAAGCTAAATGGGCTTTGCAACTTGACTTTAAAATACGTAAATGAGTTTAAGCAACTTTGTTAAGGTTCCCCATGGTGTCCTATGTTACCAGAGATCATGCTATGAGTTTTGGATTTATGGTAGATTTGGGTGTGGCGCTCCATGCGCATGACTCTTGGGTTTGGAATTTAAAAAAAAAATCTTTTGGTAGTTTCGGTCGAGGTACAATTTCATCATTTGTTGGAATTACATCTCCTACTATTCAAAAATTAATTTCAAAAGCTGGAAATGATGAAAGTGAAATTTAGTGCATGAGGAAATGGGGAAGACCATAAATTTCACACAAAACTCGTGATAACCAAATTCGACGAGACCGCATCATCTTCAGGTATCATGGTAACAATTTCCGAGAAACCAAAATTCCTCCATTTACATCGATATATCATTTTAAAGCTCCCAATTTTACACAGGTGGGTAGAATGCTCATAAAGCTTGTGGAATTCAGCTTAACGCTTATTTACAGTGACTCCTTATTTGAATTGGTTTCCTCGTTGTTACAAATTATGTTCTTCTATGAATTGATTATGGATCATTGCACGGGGGATGGGTGTCCAACTAGTAAGAAGAAGGACGAAGGACATAAAAGAGAGTACCTAGATGCAATTAGATTAATGGCCATAAAAACTATGCATTCTTTTGTGCAAAAGACAGATCACACCACAACACGGAAGATATATGCAAATTTGGAAAAATTTCCTTGTTAGATGAATGCAAAAAGGTATTTTTTCCAGATTCCAAGTATGTACTAAATGAAAATAACATGGAGGAGAGAGATATAATCCCCTACCACCATAACAAGACATTGGTAAACCATTTGGACTGAGGAAGGACAACCAAAGTGTTTCACGTAGAGGAAGATTGAAAGATTCAAATCTTACAGAGAACATAAGTGGGATAGTAGGAAAGGCACTCCTAATGTCTTAACCAAAACAACAACACCTTGTAATAAAAGATAAGGATAAGGAAAAATGAAGTGGTAGCTGACGTCTACCTGAGAATGACACTGTAAAGGTTGACTACACGTAGCACAGGTGGTCAGAAGCAGAAGAAGGAAGATAGATGTAGCTAGACATTATTCCTAAATGAAGCACCTCCTCAATATTCTTCTACAAACGACAAACATAACCACGATAGGCAATAAATCCTTTCAGAGACATTGAACGTGCCTCAGACATAGATATAGATCCAGATCGACCAATTTGTATAAGGTAAAATGAGGAGATATTTGGTTACAAATTTATCTTTGCGTGTAAGGATGATTTATAATGGGACTAGTTTTAGGACAACTATTAAAGATCCCCATTTAGCACAGTTCCCTGTCATGATATGCTTATGCAATTATTAGAGTGCAACACCTTGCACATGCTGCAACCATCTGATTACTGCTAAACTTGCCACGTTAACTTGGGTTTCATCATGGTTAATACCTCAGGTTCTCAAATAAAGTGCTTGTATTATTATGCAAGGAAATGACAAGACTAAAAAGGCATTTAGGATGTGTCACTCTCTATGTTCTGTTTGAAACATGTTCATTACAATATATGTTTAGAGAGGGGTTGATAGCTAAAATGGGTGACTTCATCATTAAGGTTAACATAAGAAGATCAGAAATGATGAAAATAAAAGAAACTGGTTCTACTGTCTCATAGGCTATTTTTAGCCTCGTGGATGATAAAAATTTCATTTCATTCCATTATGATTTTTTTATATGGTGTTTTCTCATAAGTGTATTTTTAGTTATTAGTTTTCTCAGAAGCACAAGTTGGTTCGTGTGATTTTTCATAATCTTTTTCATTTTTCACTAGTTTCATCTCATTACTTCTATTGTTTAACTAGTAGATTGCAATATTATTTTTATAGGGTTTTTCAACAATACAATACAACACGAGGTCGTCTAAGAACTAACACCATAACACAGGCCCCACCATAATTTATTATGTTTGCACATTGAAGTAATAACCTTAGCATAGACCACTTCACATTTACATGACAGTAATTCAAACAAGACCTTTATCCCAAGTAAAGACTAATTCCACAACAAGAAAGTGTATACACATAACATTCACCACATCAATATGGAAGAGAAAATTATCTAGACACAAGTCTATAATGACACAAGTAGATTACCATAAGAACACCACCATTCCTCACCAAGAGGAAACTGCATACCTATGAGGGAATGTAACATAACACCCTAAACACAATCCTTGAAACATATAATCCATACAAACATGTATATCATGAGGTTTGTATAAGACATAAGAAAATGGGTATGAAAAAACACACCTATAGTCAGGTCCCCAAGACCAAAAGTAACAATATCACTATGTGAAATGCCTATTGAATCGAAGTATAACAATATTTTTCAATGAAATTTGTAGTCTTTCATCTCAACCCTTCCTCAAGGAATCTAAAAGAACCCAAAAAAAGTATCAAGTATCAAGGAATCTAAAGGACATAAAAGAGAATGCCTAGATGTAGTTGGATTGATGGCCTTAAAAAACAGCGTATGCTTTTGTGTAAAAGACAAATCACACCACAACATAGAAGATGTATTCAAAGTTGAAATTTTTCCTTGGTACATGAATGTAGTAAGGTATTTTTTCCATATTCTAAGCACGTACTAAATGAAAATAACATGGAGGAGAAAGATATAATCCCCTACCACCATAGAAATACATTGGTAAACTGTTTGGACTGAGGAAGGAAAAACAGAGGGTTTCACATAAAGGAAGAGTGAAAGATTCAAATCTTGCAGAGAACATAAGTGGGATAGCAAAAAGGCACTATCAATGTATTAACCAAATCAACAACCCAAAATAAAATATAATGAGTAGGAAAATGAAGTGGTAGTTGACATCTACCCGAGAATAACGTTGCAAAGGTTAACTACATAGAAAGATATTGGTAAACCATTTGACCGAGGAAGGAAAAACAAAGGGTTTCATACAGAGGAAGAGTGAAGGATTCAAATCTTGCAGAGAACATAAGTGGGATAGTAGGAAAGGCACTCTCAATGTATTATTAACCAAATCAATAACCCAAAATAAAATATAATAAGAAGGAAAATGAAGTGGTAGCTGACATCTACCCGAGAATGACATTGCGAAAGGTTAATCTGCGCATAGCATAGGCGGGCAAAAGCGTAAGAAGGAAGATCAATACAGCTAGACATTACACCTAAATGAAGTGCCTCCTCATCCTCAATATTCTTCTATAAACAAAAAATATAACAACGATGGGAAATAGATCCTATCGAGACATTGAAGTCACCTCGGACACGAGATATAGATCCAAATCAACCAATTTGTATAAGATAAAATAAGGATATATTTGGTTACATATTTATCTCTGCATGCAAAGTTGATTTAACCCATAATGGGACTAATTTTAGGATGGATATGAAAGAAATCCATTTAGCACAGCTTCCTGTCATGTTATTCTTATCCAATTATGATAGTGAAGCACTTGCACATGTTGTAACCATCTCAGTTACTTGTTAAAATTTCCATCTTAACTTGGGTTTCATCATGGTTAATGCCTCAGGATCTAAAATAAAGAGTTTGTACTATTATGCAAGGAAATGACACGTATGAAAATTCATTTAGGATGTGTTTCTCTCCATGTTTTGTTTGATGTGTGACTATAGGCTTCTCTATTCCCGATTAATACACCAAATAATATACCCCTACAAATTGGTGTTGTTAGGTAGGGGCACTACACTCTTAATGTCATTTTACACTTTTTTGTAGGATTATATTAAATGAATAATTTCTCTTGAGCTAGATGTTTTGTCAAGGATGTTGTGATCTTATTATTCCCCATGCATATTCTTCCCATTTCCATCTTTCTACCAGTCATTTTCCAATTTTTATCAATTCTAACAATGGCCAACTAGGCCCAGTTTGAATCCCTTCCATTGTTATCAACATTTTCTTCCACAACACCTAGGGAAATAGGGATCATATTTATCCCCCTCCCCCTTGTTTCTTCCATCCATTGAAACATGAGATTTCTTTTCCAATCAATCAAATTGAACAATGGCCAACCAAACCAAGTTTGACTCTCCATTGTTGCAGTATGCTTTTGTTGTGATTGTTTCCTTCTTCTTTTCGAGCGTCCATTGACCTCTTCTATCACCCCATTGACACTCGAGGGGGAATCCTTCATTCTACTAATTTTTCTTCTACTCCTTCAAAATTTAATTGTCTGTAATTGTCTACTATCTTTAAAATGGTGTCGCTAATGCTACACCACACCAAAGAGGGAAAATGTAGACACCTAAGTTTGATTATGCAATTTTACTACGAAAATTTCATTATTTGTCATCATTCCCATCATTTCACTATAATTAAGTGATTTCTTGCTAATTATCTAACATTCCCCTTCATTTTGGTTAATTAACTAAACTTCATTAATTAAGTATCCTTTCCTTCATCTTGAATACCAATTAACGACACTTTGTTAGTTATAATCCTCTTGTAATTAACTATTTATTAGTTAATTAAGCCTTTTAAATCTTCTATTTAATCAATAAACCTTATTATTGGTTAAATCCCCTTTCAAATCCTCCAAATTCTACCAATTTCCTTCTAAATCATCTCCAAATGGCTTCTATAAGCTTAATTTGGCCTATTAATTAATCCTAGTTGATTAATTAAATCATCTCCAACTCCCATGAGTTGTTAATTACTAATTAATTCCTTCTAATCATGTTTATCCCTTTCTAATTCTACTTTATCTTTATCCCACATTCTCTAGGTTTCTAGCTTCTCCCAAATTAGAAAGCTATATAAAGAACCTAGTACCTTCCTTCCAAATTTACACCGTTGATACCACACATAACACTATTACGATAAGCATATGATAAGATCAATTTAACTTTGAAAAGATTATTGATCAAGAATCCCCTCTATCCTCTACTTTCAAAGAGTAGTAAGAGAAGAACTATACATGGAAATCAAGCCATATTGGTGAGATTTCTTCCTCTTCATGGAGATAGCTTCATTTGATCGTAGGTAGTCACATTTGGCTCAACATAAGGAGTACCTACGATAAAATCCCATTAAAAACATCAAAGGGATAACTTAGCATTTAATGTTTTAATGTTGGATGCACTTAGATTAGTTTTCTCTTTCTATCTTTATCATCATGCTTAGTTAAATTATATTTTTGTAGGGACTACTTAGTGTTAGTTTCTAGTTATTAACTTATCTTACTTTCATATGAATATAATTAGCTTTCAAATCTATAATGGAAAATGGAATTGTGGATCTTTGTGCATATTTTGATTCTCCAAGCAAGGATAGCCCATATCCTATCGATTCCTCATTCCCAAGATGCCGAGATCAATCCTACTCTTGGTTTTTTTATGGTGACATTGTGGGAAACTATATATGAAAATATTTTCAAAGCATCGACAAAACATGAGGTGATCGAGTCATATTTAGGTCCGTTGTCAATGTTACGCATGGCTTATAGTCACTAATCGCAACTAAAAATTGATAATAATTCCTCCATCCTCAATAATTATTTCATTACACATGGGTTTAGTCTCATCCTTATCACCTCCCACCATGACATATAAATGTTCTACTCCCGAAACTATGATTCTTCCAACAACATAGTGGCTTCACTAATGCTTGATGTTTCATGTCTTTAAGAAGGTGACACCTACAATGGTTACAAAAATGTGTCAATTGTTTAACAACTAAAAACTTTAAGAAAACTAATAACATCTTAATATAAAAAAAAAAATTCACATTTCATTCTATAATATAGATAATGGGAATTTATAGAGGTGTACTTCCTCATATTGCATTACTCTAACAAATTATTCTAGTACATTTGTCTTATACTAATTAATTTGGTTCAAATTCGGTAATGTGATATGTCTTTTTGAATTCCACATTCAAAAACTCCTCATCGTATGCATCCTCTAACTTATCTTATCCTATTTTAAAATTTCCCCTCTTATCTTAATCTTTTATTGTGCCTTAAACCCCCTTTGAGTCAAGTGAACTCATGTTGCCCTCTTTTCAATTTCTAGTTGTTAGAAGTTGGCACGAGGATTCATAATTTTAAATTTAATTCAAACATCACCTATAAGAAGACAAACATTGTATCTCATTAAGACAATATATAGCAATCATTCATAGAGAATCTATTGAGCAAGTCATAAATATTATAGAAGAGATCAAACAAACATTACAACTTTTGTTCATATTAGAGCATTTATTCCCATGGAAAAATTTTGACACATAGCCTAGGGTACCCCTTGGTTATCCTTTCATGAAATAATAACCTTCAGAAGCATATATAATAAATTAAATCATACCTCATTTATGAACTTGGCACTTTATGAACTTATCTTTCAAAAATAAGCACTAAAGGAACTTAAATCTCCCTAAACTATGAAATACCTCATGCACATCCACTAGGGAAGCACCCTCTACTAATCTAAAGTATCTTTCTAGGTCTAGGAGTCTCCATATTCATCTTACAAGAAATGAAAGTGAACCTTCCCAAGCATTTGAGAAAGTGTGAAACTCAAGTGAAGCATTGTTAAAAGGACAATTGTCAAGTTTGATTACACTATGGTAGATATCACATTCTATGAGAACAACATGTGGTTTGAGGCCTCTTTAGAGTAGTGTAAATGTTAGCAATGTAAAGGGGTTCCAACAACCCACCTAACTTTGTCTTGTAGGAAATCCATACACTACAAGGGTTTTAGGGTTTGAGAAAATTTTACAGAGCCATTCTGAAGGTGAGTGAATAATACTGACACATAGTGACACATATTCCTAGCTAGGTGAATCACTAAAAAAATTTCTGACCTAGATTCTATTAGAGTAGGATTTATTTTCCTCTCTTTATTTTTATTATCTTACTTGGGATATTCCACCTCGCTTGGAGTTTCCTTACACTTATGGGATATGTTTTCTTAGGTGTACACTTGACTACACTATTCTAGGTTTTGGTTACCACTTGACTACACCATTCTAGTTGGTAGTTACCACTATTCTAGGTGGAGATTGCCATGATTCTAGGAGGATGTTACACATTCACCTCCTATATGTACATCTCTTTCATTATTCTATTTGATTGTATTGAGTTGGAGCTATTTTTGTGTTATTGCAATTATCTCTCTTGTATTTTTGTAATTTGCAGTCTTGTATTCTTACATTATTTTTTCTTGGAACAATTCATGTATCACACCATTCAACCGTGAAATATTCAAACCATTAGATCTGTGGCACTTCTCCAATAGATTCTAAGAAATTCCAAGGCCGTATAGAAGAGTCATAACCATACGAGGTTGTAGACGAGTTATATGGTTTTGACTAGGCTCAATTTCAAGTTATAGTTAATCAATGAAGCATTTTCAATTCCATATCTTTCTGCTCCCACACTTAGATCACCTAGATTCTTCCAAATCCAAAAAAATCAGCTAAGTGCACTCTCTCCCTTTTTGTTTTGGCATTTGTTAAGTATCTAGTCACTTTGAAAAGTGTTATCCTGATTTATGAAATAAATGTTGGAATTTAATTAAATCAAAATGTCCACCTATAACATGATTCATCCTTTATATGTATGTTAATTAAAATTAAAATGGTGATATCTACCTAAAAGGTGAAATCATTTGGTGAACCCGATGTGAATCAAACATATCACCACCATGGTTCCACTTACACTTGAGTCACATTCTATGACACATTTGAGGCTTAACCCTCCATCATATTTGGTAGTTGTTTCACCTCCTCGTAGGGTTATCTTGGGCTACATTTCATGTTATTCCCCTCTCATCTCCCAATGACACACAATTTATAATTTCAACTTGATTGTTGAGGGATTGGTTCCACACCCGAGCCACACACACACACACACACACACACACACACACACACACACACACACACACACACACACACACATGGGGAAACCTTGCTTCCCATCTCTAGTTACATACTCTCTATATATTCCCATCCCTAAGGGCATTATTGGATCACCCACCCTTCTCTTCCAAGAATAGGTTTTCATATATGCCCTTAGGGGGCTAAAATACAAAAACACTTAAATATTTTAAAAATACATAAACATTCAAATAATTTTTAAAATAAAAAATCATGACATATTTTTACAGCATACATTGTTTTCACTTTACATTATACATGTTTATTCCTTTAGTATGATAGATAGAATTTATTATTTGCATGTGTGCATGTGGTATATTTAGTATGACACAAGACATACATAGATTGATACATGATGACGGGTGTTAGCCTAACCTCTAGAAGCATCTACCATTGCATACTACATACACATGTTATATTTCCATTATAGTTCCTTTCTTTCCTCAGTGTGCTTGGTTACACACACACACACACACATTAGTTTCTATCTTTTGGACTAATAGGATTAACACATTTGTCTTATGCAACGCTTATAGTTATTTCTTCTTTATCTCTTTTTGTATCATATGTTATGTACTTTTCATCACATTTTGATACACTTGTTTTTCATACATGCTTGTTAGTTGTGTGTATGTGTATGATTGTTTGTAACTCTTATTATGGCTTAAGCACCTTGATTGGCTTGTGACACCATGGGTGTCCCATGTTTGCAGCGTAATGTCTTGTGTGTGGTTGTAAATATCTTTTGTTTTTTTCCTAAGGGGCCTTGATTGTCTTGTGACACCATTGGTATCCCATAATTGAAACACTTCACCTTTTATGTGACATTTTTTTATATGTTTGATTTTTTAATACATTTTATGCACTTGTTTTTTACCAATACATGGTTTTCTACTAATGTTATTAATTTTTTGATGCATTGATTGTAGACACCCTAAAATACCACATTATGCATTCTAAACCTTTGAAATCGTCCAAGAATTACTTCACGATACATTATGACCATTTTTACCACTTTTGATATATTTTTCTATTTTATGACCTTTAATGATCTTTTACGACATTGTCTCTCAACTCCCCTAATCATTCCTATCACTCACACACATGTCTTGAATTATTAAATATCTATGTTAAGAGTAGACACTAAATCATGCACTTGGGTACATTTATAAGTCTTAATCACATACCATTATTCCTATGATTCTCAAGTGATAAATCTAGTAACTAACATCTATTTTTATCCCCTTTTCTATCTTTCTACTTTCCTCTTTAGTCTTGCACACCCTATAGCCCAATATTTCACTTGCTTATCTTTCTTGACTCTGGATACCAGCGCCAAGAGCCCTTGTCCCCTATGGTTACCCCCGAGCTCTTTATATCTTACTCACCCCATTTGGGCATCTTTTATCTTTTAGGCATCTTGTTTTACTATGGAGCAGCATTTTAGTTGTCAATTACTAAATTCAAATAATGGAATCATATAAATACAAAGCCATGTGATCATAATAAATGACCAAGCTCTAAGCATCTACTATCACCACCTAAGGTTGCATCCAATGGCATTCTAAGAGCATCAAAACATCCATCTACCTATCACTCAAAGCACAAGGGCTCACATTTTTCTTCAAACACTTTATAGGAGGGGAAGTTCATTTTGACATCCACACATGTACTTACATTTCTACATCTAACAATTTATCTCTATCGAGCTCATCTTCCACAAAATCCACCTAGGGAATGATTCTACACACACTCACATAGAACTACATGGAGTCTAAGATGTAGTGTAGCACTTGGTTGTAAGTTCACTCTGTCGGGTGACCATCGGGGTCAATCTAAATCCTCATTTACATATTTTTCTTTTTAGGATTTGATTTTTTTGGGTTTTACAGGAGATCATTTGTTTTACATGTTACATGTGAATTATGTGTACATAGTGTGACATATAGGTGACCAACAACGAAGGTTAGAGACCACCCTGTGACACTAGAAAAATCATATTTTGATCTTTTTCACAATCATAGGAACCTACCAAGTGTATCTAGCACCTAAGCGCCCCAAATCATGTTCTAGACACCTAGTCCCGACATATTCGGTAGTTCCACAATTTTCTAGTTCGGCCACAATAGTCTTCCCTTCTGTTTCATTAGTTTTCCATCTCATCATACTTCGGGACTTATTGTGAAATAAGAGAAATTATCTATTCCCTCTCTTCTACTTAGGGTTTCATTTTTATCTAGCTTATAACTTAGATCAAGCATGTGCTTTATTTATTATTTATCATGTATTACTCAGTAATTAGGATTTAACAAATTTCAATATTTGTTAAAACATTGAGTGAACCCGACGCTCAACTCCAACCTTCTTGCTAGGGTTTCTTCTTATTTCTTATTTCATCACCCGTAGTGGTCATTTTGGGTATTTTGAGGATATAGAGCTTCCTCCATCTACACATAGGGTTTCTAAAGCAATGGTTGAATCTGATAACCCCTTTTCTAATTCTCAAAATGTCCCACTTGAAAACATCAAAACATTTGATAGTGAGTAATCATATGATGAAAACACCAATGTTGATCAAGAGCAATTAGACAATCTCACCAATTTTCATCCAACTTTGTGTGATAATCCCGCCCATCTTCTACATATTCTTGATGCTTTGATTGATGCTAAAAACTCTTAATATGTTACTTTTGTACCCCTTGTTGGTTCTTCCTCGATTACCATGGCCTCCACTCAACCCCTTCAATTTATACTTCCATTCCCACTACTACCTCTCCCATCATTCAACCCAAAGGTTTCTATTTCACAACTTAGCTCTTCTTCAAATACGCTTTGATTTAACTTCTTTATATTAGAATTTGCATACTCAAATTCATCAACTTCAAATGGCTAATTATTTTCCACTCCCATATCTTAATTCCACATTACTACTTCATACTCATTTCACACCCTCCATTTCTACTCATGCACTCCCAAGCTTCCCACCTTCAATGGCCATGGTGATCCTCAAGAGAATCTCTAAGTATTTCATGTGGCATGTCTAGATTATGTTGATGGTCATACTTTACTAGTAAATATCTTTCCTAGAAGTCTCCGTAAGATTATGTTATGCATTGGTTCTATGATCTACCTATCCATTCAGTAATATCATTTACACATTTGGTTGATGCTTTTCTCACTCATTTTCAATCAATATCGGCTCTAAGATTTCCTATCCTCAATTCGCACAAATTAAAGAAGGATCTAACGAGAATCTAGCGGAATATGTTTTACAATATAAGATCAACTTAGATAAGATGTCTAATGTACTCATGAACTCTAAATTCTAAGATTTATTTGTCCAACATCTCTTACCTTCTCTACAAGAGATTTTTATCTTTGAAACCTCTCCATCATTTAATCGGTTATGTAATACACTTAAACTATGCAAAAGTAAACTGTTATCTATGGGAAATCTTGAATATCGTGATAAATCTTCATCTTCTACTCGCTTTCAAAGAAAATCAACTTTCAAGCCATGTACTTAGCCTACTAAAGAAAAATCTACAACTAATCTTGTATCTACTACTCAAAATCTTTACCAAGAACCTCCAAAGCATAGATTCATAAAGTTTCCTTGTGCTCCACATATTCTATTGCCACAACTTGTTAAGAGTAATCTTATTACAATTATTCCGCTACTTAATCTGGATCCATCTCGCCCTAAAGGCCGCAATTGTAATGAAAATTTCAGAGGCGGCTATCATTAATGCATCGGGCATTCTATACATTGATGTTTCAAACTCCAACATCTTATTCAAGATCTCATTGTAAATAATACAACAATGTAACTTTGAGCCTTTAGAAATTTATGCCGACCAATGACAAAAAAAGCTCAAAATTGTCAATGATCCTCTTCCTAAGCATGACAAGCAAGTTGACTCTTTCGCCAATCACACATATCACATGATCTTGATTTCTTATTTTCTCAAGTTGATGCATCACCACCACTCATTACATTCTCTTCTCATGATTATCATGTTATATTCTCTTCTGACACATTACATATCAATGTTTATATTAGACATCATGTTATCAATAATACACTAATTGACCCATCGATTCATATGATTTTCTTATCTATTACACTTCGATCGCTATTAACTACTCATTATCTCATATTTCATATCTCATTCCTAAATCTTTGTTAGGATAAAATATTATTATCCTAATATTTAATTATGCATAGTTTAATTATTTAATTAATTTTATTAATTAAATAATAATAGTTATTTTGTTATATGGTTATTCAACCATATTTGTCTTTTATACATACTGTTATATTGTTTTAAACAATATATTTGTTTGTATCTAATTGTTGCTTCCTGGATGTTATTGGAAGCCTGTATATTTAGGAATTTGGTTCACCTGTGGAACTTAATTCTTTGTTTGTATTTGGCTATGCAATATCTATAAATATTGCAGCCCATTCTCTGTAATGGTTGATTGATTGAGATTAATAAATTGATCAGGCTTCCGTCCCTGTTTTTCAATCATCATTTGGTACCAGAGCAAGAATCTGGACCTGTAAAGGTGTGGAAGAGAGAGCAGCAGAGAGAGAGGAGATTGGAGAAGTGTTTGCAACATTTGAGAGCCTGTGCAGCCTCGTGTAAACTCCCAGCCCCATCCCTACCTCCCCCACATCCTCCTGTTCCTTCCAGGTGCTTGGAAGGCAAATTTTTTTTTGCACTGGTGCTGGTTGCACCAGCAAAATTCACTGCAGGCATATATATTTAAAAAAAAAAAAAAGCCATAGCAAGCCTGCACTATACTCCACAGCCAATCAATAAAAAAAAGAAGCTAAAGCAGCAACCATAGCCTACGCCGTGGGGCTAATCGACTCCAACCAGAAGCTCCACCTGGAAAAGCTACAGCAGGAGGCCGTAACCCTAGTGGGTGAGCAGAAATGGAACGAAGCCCGCATCACACATAACCGTGTCATACGCTGGCATATCAGAATTGGACAGTTAGACTGATTAGAGCTGCTGGGTGGCTGAAGTTTCACTGCCAAATTGCTTGGTTCGATTTTTATTGCTAATTAGAGGAGAAGACGGCGTTGCGAGCCTATATGACATACGCCGAACAATCTACGCTTTACACGCAGACTGCATTAGCCAAGCGTGACCTGCACAAAGAAACACATGGTGAAAACAAAAAAAAAGCAGCCAAAACCAAAGGAACCAGCGGCCAAAGTAAGGAAGCAGCGGCTGAGAAAAACAAAGGAGGCGGCAAGGCAAACAAAAACAATAAGAAGGAAGGCGTTTCAGATCCATTTTTTGAGCAACGTGAAACCCTAAAATAGTTGACAAGATCACTTCACGCAAGCATCACGTGGCATCTACTCAACCAAGTCGCCATGCAAACAAGGTAAGTCGATTTTACCTGTAATTAAATACAAGTTCCTTCATTTCATAGACAAGCGCCCTAAGTGGCCAAGTTGGTTATTGGATGCGCCTTGGGAGTGAGAGGTCTGGGGGTCAAATCCGCCCCAACACTCAAAAACTCACTTTTTGAAATTTGGCGGAATTTTTGGCGAAACTGCTAAATTTAGCAGATTTTTTGAATTTAGTTATAACTAACTAAATTTAGCGGAGAAACCCCTAAGCTAGGGTAAAAAAAAATTCTCCCATCTGGTCTGTTTTTTCATTTCAGACATTTTTTGCAAAGGGAGACCTATCTAAAAATTGCATCTTCAGCTTCTTTTTTGCAATTTTTAGCATTTTGGGTCGTATTGGGCTCAGGAGGCCACCAGACCCGTGAAACTGAAATTTTTGCCTGCCATTCAAATTGTACAGTTTTTTGAATGTAAATTGTATACTGCTGCATATTGTACTAATTTGCAGGTTGTCATAGTCAACTACATACTTTGTAACTTCTCAAAACTCGGCGAATTGTAATGAAAAACAATAATAAAATTGGTTCTCAGAACACTCACGAGATCCTAGATCTCATTCGCAGCAGCTGTTCGGTATATACGGTGCCTGCCTGGGAAGTGCTTACGGGTAAAGCCATCGTGACTACTACTGCACTTAACGCCTAATATAGCTGCAACAACGTCATCCGGGCATCGTCCCTATAAATTGATGGGGAGTAATAAGGTCACAAAGGCACACACTATGAACCATCCCATCCGCTTGTGAACGATTGCAAGACATAAATCCAGATTGAGAAACTATCCGAGTATATAGCGAAGTTACACACGCGTATGAGGATATTTCTTTGAGCCGGTGTCAATAATCGCATAGACCCCATCAAGATCGCCTCTTGATACCACGTATTGAATTCTTTCACATACCACCGGGTATATAGAAAGGGTGAGCTTCTTCCACGTACTGACGGGTATATCGGAAAAGGCGCGTATATAGAAAGGTTTGGTATATCGGATCGACAAGATATAGATTGGGAGACCAAATACACCGGAGTGATAAGAGCCAAACCCTGTCAGTGATCTCTACAAAATGGGCACCAATGCCCCCAAATTTTTTCTTCCGATTCACAATTGCTCAGAGGAAGCAACTATGCTGCATGGAAGACAAAAATAAAGACACAACTTGAGTTTGAAGAAATTTGGCCTGTTGTGACTGGTACTCTAACCAGATCACCAACTGATGCAACACAACAACGACAGTTTGATAGAGCAGATCAGAAAGCAAAACTCATCATCTTGTTTGGAGTGTCTGACGATGTGCAAGCCCACATTCGAGATGCCACAACAGCAAAAGAAGTGTGGGATAAGCTGAGCACAATATATGAGGCCAAAAACAAGAATGTCATACTAAATTTGCAGAGTCAGTTACATACATTGAAGTTCAAGCAAAATGAGAAAATTGAAGCTTTCCTAAGAAGGGTTACAGAGTTGTGGGCTTCACTTCTAGCCCTAGGAGAAGAGGTCAAAGATGAATCTCTCATTCCCATTGTTCTGAGAGCTCTCCCTTCTTCTTACCGCATTTTTGTCACAACTCTAAACTTGTCAGATACGACAATTAGTTTTGACAAGCTAGTAAACCTACTGCAACAAGAGGAAGCAATACACAATAAGGATGATGAAGAGGAGCAGGCACTGTCTTCACATCAAAAATGGAAAGGAAAAGGTAAAGGAAAACCTAAATCCTATCAGAAGTCCCCACATCGTAATCGATATCGTGGGGACAATCAATGAAGAAGTGATGTCCAATTTGCAAAAGAGGACATGACTTACAAGATTATTGGTATAACACTTATAAGAAAGGTTCATCAAGCAACTCGACCACAACAAAAAAAAAAACTTACAAGGGACATTCAAACAACTATCATGGGCGAAAAAGGGGAACTGGAAAAGAAGACCCCACCAGCAAGGTAATATTGTTGAGCAATAAGAACAGTCAGACAATGAAGACTTCTTGTTCACTGCTCGATCAAGTGAACCATCCACATCATCTAGTGATGTCTGGTATGTTGATTTGGGAGCCACTCGACACATGACCGGCATCGAAAAATCATGTTTCGTTGGGAGATGATTCTTCATATACAGTTCAGGGGATTGGAAACATTTCTCTACCCCTTGGTTCATGCAAATGTAGACTATCAGATGTTCTATATGTCCCTGGGTTGACAAAGAATCTTCTTTCGGTTAGTCAACTCCTAGATCACAATCTGAAAATTGACTTTGATAGTCAATCCGGCAAGAAAATGTGTTTGATTCGAGATAAATCAAGAGGCTCAAAAATAATTGCAAAATCCTCAAATGTGGGACGAATGTTTCAACTTGATTTCATTCACAAAAACGATCAAGCACTTGTGGCTAAAAACTCCACCTCAGCCCAGTTGTGGCATCGGAGATTTGGTCATGTAAGTTTCAAATATCTCGAAACACTTCGCCGGTGTAATATGGTACATGGGCTACCATCTCTTCAGAAGGATACAGATAAGTGTCCTCACTGCTTAGCAGAAAAAAAAAGAGTTTCATTCCAAAAGAGTACTTTTCGAGCTCATGGTAAACTCCGACTCGGTTCATACCAATCTTTGCGGTCCAATGCAGCCAAGTCATTCTGGGTTCCAGTACTTCATGCTTTGTGTTGATGACTATTCACGGAAAATGTGGATTTTTTGTCTTCGCAAGAAAAGTGAAGCCTTTAAAACATTCAAAAAGTTCAAAGTTGCAGTTGAGAAAGAAACTGGTCGTCACATCAGAACTCTCCTCTCAGATCGAGGGGGGGAATTCACCAGTGATGAGTTCAGAGACTACCTACAAACTCACGGATTCATCGACAAATGCCTCCTCCACACACATCGCAACAAAATGGTGTTGTCGATAGGAGAAATCGTACTATCATGGAAATGGTGCAATGCATGATCGATGATTCCGGACTTGCAAAGACATTTTGGGCGTAGCGTGAAAAACAGCAAGTGTATTTGTTGAACGAGCGCCTGACTACTCTTGATGGAATTACACCACAAGAATCATGGTAAAAAAAAGGAAACCATCCATTGCACACCTCGTAGTATTCAAGTGCAAAGCAAGCATGCACATACCCAAACAGGCAATGAAAGAAATTGGATATGAAGTCACAAAATCTCATCTTCATTGGATACAATAAAGAAACTCTTGGGTATAGATTGATGGATCCTAAGACCAAAAAAGTCTACACAAGTAGAGATGTTGAGTTTTTCGAGAAGAAGGAAGCAGAGACTCCTCCTCCGGACTCGCAAGATGTAGATTTTTCACCTATTGTAAAAATTGAAGCTAATGTTCCCTCAGAAGATGAAAGTGATGATGGGGATGATGGTGTTGATCAGATAGAACCACAACCCATGGGAATAGGTCAATGTATGCCTAAATGGTGTACAAGTACATTACGAGATGCAAGAATGGATGTTCCACCGGATACATCCACCCCTGGACCACGGACTCGTAGTAAAGCAAGAGAAGAAGTTAACTTTGCTTTGATGAGTAGAGTTATTGAATCAGATGAGCCCTCTACAGTCCAGGAAGCCCTATAGTCAAAAGCTTGGAAAGATGCCATGGATTCTGAATATCAATCAGTGATGAAGAATAACACTTGGCAGCTTGTTGATCTTCCACTAGGGAAGAAACCCATTGGATGTAGATGGATATTCAAAACTAAGTACAAAGCAGATGGGACAGTGGAAAAGTGCAAAGTAAGACTTGTAGCAAAGGGGTATGCACAAAAAGAAGGCATTGACTATGAGGAGACATTTGCTCCCACAACTAAGATCAAAACGATCGGGATGATCTTTGCTCTAAATTTCACTTTGGATGGAAAGTTCACCAAATGGACGTAAAAGTGCCTTCCTGAATGG
The DNA here is from genome assembly GCA_018340775.1 of Taxus wallichiana var. yunnanensis. Lineage (NCBI taxonomy): Eukaryota > Viridiplantae > Streptophyta > Pinopsida > Cupressales > Taxaceae > Taxus > Taxus wallichiana. The sequence continues at coordinate 746,301,938 of CM031240.1, read as the reverse complement.
AGATTTAGAAGAAGAAGTCTACATGACTCAACCTGAGGGATATGTTGTACCTAGTCAAGAAGAAAAGGTATGCGACTCAGAAATATCCGTATGGCCTCAAACAGCACCCCGGCATGGTACATCAAGATTGATGAGCATCTCGTACAACATGTATTCGTCTGAAATCCATACGATCCCAATCTCTACCTCAAAAAGAAATGGGGGAGATGGTGATTGTTGTAGTTTATGTCGATGATCTAGTCATCACCGGCGCTCGGAAGATGATTGATGAAATGAAGAAAGATCTTAAGTGATCATTCGACATGACAGATCTCGAGCTTATGCACTACTGTCTTGGACTAGAAGTATGGCAGAAAGAGAATCATATCTTTGTTTCTCAGATGAAATATACCAAGACAACGCTTGAGAAGTTTAGGATGATGGATTACACACCAATTGCTACACCTATGGAGAACAGATTATAGTTATCTCGTTCAGATCCATCTCCTGAGGTAAGTGCCACTCTCTATCGGCAGCTGATTGGGAGTCTCATTTACCTGACCTACACTAGACCAGATATCAACTTTGCAGTAAGCTATCTATCTAGGTTCATGCAGAACCCAAAGTTTGTCATTGGAAAGCAAAGCAAAGCACATTTTGATATATCTCAAAGGATCAAGTGGATCTTGGTCTAGAATACAAGAAGAATGAAAACTTCTTCTTGACTGGATATTTGGATTCAAATCATGCAGGTAACATTGATGATAGAAAATCCACTGGATTTGTATTCTTTATGGGATCTGGACCAATATCATGGGGAAGTAAGAAACAACACTTTGTTTCTCGCTCTTCCACGTAATCTGAGTATTGTTCTACGAGAAGTCAGTCGTGAGCGATTTGGCTACGTCACATACTGGAAGGACTTGGAATACCACAGGACAAACCTACTACCATGTATGTAGACAATGAAGGTGTTCTCAAACTTGTTTGCAATCTAGTTTTTCATGAGAGAACAAAACACATTGAGGTTCAGGTTCATTTCATATGCGAACATGTGTTGAAGCACAACATCCAGCTTCAATTTTGTCCAACTGCTGAACAACGAGCAGATATTTTCACAAAGTCACTTGCACGTGACAAGTTCGAGTTGTTCAGAGCGTTTCTCTCCTCATCTCTTCAGACAATGCACAATTAAGGGGGGGAATGTTAGGATAAAATATTATTATCCTAATATTTAATTATGCATAGTTTAATTATTTAATTAATTTTATTAATTAAATAATAATAGTTATTTTGTTATATGGTTATTCAACCATATTTGTCTTTTATACATACTGTTATATTGTTTTAAACAATATATTTGTTTGTATCTAATTGTTGCTTCCCGGATGTTATTGGAAGCCTGTATATTTAGGAATTTGGTTCACCTGTGGAACTTAATTCTTTGTTTGTATTTGGTTGTGTAATATCTATAAATATTGCAGCCCATTCTCTGTAATGGTTGATTGATTGAGATTAATAAATTGATCATGCTTAGTCTCTGCTTTTCAATCATTAATCTTATGGTTAAATAAAACTTCGGTAATAGTTGGGCCTCTTATCATGCTTATGCCATTATTTATGGCTCCTTCAATCAAAGGTTGCGACATGCTCTTAGGTCTTCCTTGGCTCGTGTCACTCTAGTTATCATTTCCATGAATCGCTTATGTCTAAAGTTCATTCACAACAAGCAAGTAATCACCATCAAAGGTGTTCCTCCATGCACATTGTGGCTGCAACCTCCTCTTAAGGTTTCCATTGCACTCTCTAAAGAATCTAGGTCCCTGATAACTCTCAAATCTAAAACGTAGTCTACTACTAGCTCTCTTAACCGCACATGACCTACTCGGTCTCATTGGTTCACTAATCCATCCCATCGCTTTATGTCCACCACTTGGACGGCCTCGATAAATAGGTATACATCACCTCCATGCTCTCCTTCACATAAATGTACATCACATCCATTTTCTCCTTCACATAGGTATACATCGTCTCCTAGGTCTCATGCACATATATCTCATTCATCGCTACATCATTTGTCCTATACATCACCGATCTCATAACATAGTCAAGTGCCTTTATATCCGCAAGCATCGGGTAGAGAACCCTTACACTTCACTTTTGTTAAATAGTATGTTCATCATCTTTTACTTAGGGGCATCATGTTTACTTCCCCCCTTATAGCATTATCAAGTGTCTTGCATTTCTACTTTTGCACTCTGTGCTTCGCACCTAGTCTTTTGTACACATCTTACACATCTTGATATACTTGTATCATCATTACCCTATGAATAACTCTTGTGATAAAGTTCACACTTGACTATTAAGGGCTTACTACTTTCATGAATCTCACACACCGCACATATCTACACTTGGCACATTCACAACACGTCTTTCTAGCACACATTCATCAAAACACACTTCTCAATGACAAACTCTAGTTCCACGGTTCATACTTGGCTGTTGAGGTTCTAAATATGAAATGAACCTCACCACATACACTCTTTAAGCTCTACACTTTATTTATCTATCTATCTAGTACATATTTCTAACCATTTCCTAATGACATACTCTTGCTCCATGGTTCATTCTTGACTGTTTAGGGGTCATTTCTAAATGAACCTTATCTTATACATATTCATCCACATATGCTTGGGGGGCACACTGATCCTATTACACTCACGTTGCATATCATTCCATCTCACACATTCACAACATACTACATATCTTGGTTACATATATTCTTGCTTGCTTATACTAGTTACATGCACACTTTGTTTCACATGCTAGACAAATACTTTGTATGTCATTATCTTTTCTATATACACATGCACATGCACTTGTTATCTAGTTGTGAATGAAAATTTTCTATAGATATTTACACGCAACATGGATTCTTGGCACTATACCTCTTACCAGTCCCACCGAGGCTCTTGGGTGTATCTACTTTCTTACACACTATAGGTGCTATTGTTTCATTTTTTACTATTTTATATTTATTACTAGCACACTACATTATATCAAACAATACATGCTTTGACATAATTTTTTATATTTCTAACATGTTAACGGGTGCTTCATCCGTAAATTTTTTTATAGGAACTATTTGCTATCATGGTTGTCTGCTACTTTGCTTGTTATTGTTTTCCATTGTATGTCATTATTTATAGGTTGTGCCCTATGTCTTGTATGTTCATTGCTTGTATGATTTTGGCCACTTCGGCCCTTGTTGTCTTGCTGAACATTGTGAGTGATGTACCATGTTTGAAACCCATTTTTCGTGGTCTACATTATATTCTTACTTGTTATATTACACATTATCTTCTATATGTGTATTCTTCTTGATTGCACTAACACATGTGGGTCAAAGCATAATACTATGTCCCACTTTATGTCCCAAAAATATGACTAGGTGATTGAGCGGGGTTGAAATTAGGGGTGTTCGCATGAACACTCCATTTGTGTGAACACCCTTCGCCAAGTGACACATAGCCCATGAAGTACCTATTATATATATTTTATTATGTTAGTGCTCGCATTTATGTATTAGGTAAAGCTATTTGTAATAGTTTATGAGTTGTTATGACAACTCATAATATTTATCTTCTATATTATTGTGATCACCTAATGTAAGAGAGTTATTTCATTGGTAAACAAACTCACATAGATAAGTTGATGAGATATTGTTGGGATAGATTTGAGAGATTATATGAAGGGGTTGAGAGATATGAGGGATGACTATTGACTCCTAGAATCAAGGGGATCAAACTCTATATATTGTAATCTCATACATGGATAATATATCCTAAATGAATTCTATTGTGAATTATATTTGTATTCGGTGTTATTTAGTTTAAATCTTTGTTTTATATACATACAATCTAAACCAAATTAATATTTGGTATCAGAGCAATGTTATAATCTTGTGGATGTGCATTTGTGGCTTTGGATTCAATAATTCCCGTGTAAATATCAGGTCATAAGTTCTTTTTATGATCTGGGTCTCTGTGATTTTTAATGGGTTTGAATATTTATATCTGAGGAAACTACTGTTCAAATTTCAGCTGAACCCACATCACGGTTTAAGAGAAAACGTGAAAGAGATTCTGATGTCTAAAGCAATTTCTGGAATTTGAGACCACAATTCAGATGAATGTTGCATAATCCTTGCATAGTGATCTTTTACATCAACTTTGTTTCTCACAGCAATGGAGCATTACTCAGAGTATTTAATTGCAGATTTGATATCAGTATGACATAATTTGCGCTATGTGCATTCCAATTACAATAAAGAAACTGCATGAACAAAAGCTCTGCATGCGGATACAAAATTGAAATCTTCCATCCACGCATTCATTTTACGAGCCACATGTGCATTTACTTTGTCCTTTGTAATCTGAAATTTGAATCTTGTGCTCTGTCAAGATAACATAAAGGTGAAGTCAATGATATATTCAATGTTGGGATTTATTGTTGTTGGTCTTTTTATATATATTCATTTTTTAATTTAATCTTCTTTGTGTGTCGGGTCTTATTATAGTGGTGAGTATATAAAAAGTAATAGTTTGTGTTTAATTTTTAAATATTTTCTCTTTTTCATATTTTAGAGTTTGTAGGTTATGAAATTTTGTGTCATATTCCTTTTTTTTACTTAAATGTGGTCAAAGGAATATTTAAGGTTTATTTGTAGTGTTTATCTATAGTTATTGTCATTATAAAGTTTTGTAATTCAAAAGTTATATTTTTTACTTAAGTATAGTGTTTTAAATTTTTAGCTTTTAGATGATATTTTATTATTTAAATGTTGGTTTTGAGTTTTTAATTATTATATTTTTAAGTATGGAGTCACCGTCATTTTAAAATTTGTTATTGACATTTTTCTATTATTGTTTTGTGTGTCATGTCAAATAGTCGTTATTTTGTATCGTCTCAGTGTATAAGAGTCTAAAAGTGTCATTTAGGTGATTATTAGGAAAATTATAAAAAAAAAGTTTCCCACATTTCTCCTGGTCACATTTTTGCTTGTACGTGATGACCAAGTTCAAATTGAGGGGGGCATTTTATATTGAGATTCATTTTCAAATTGCTAAGTAACTAAGTAGTTTCAGATGGAGGAAGGAGATCAATCAAAGTGACCTCTCACTAGCCATGAAGTTTAGACGTGGCCACAAAATGTTGTCGTGGCATTTTATTTCAGTTGTGTGTTTACTTTTTACAAATAAGAATAGATGGATCATACATGTTCAACTATTGTAATAAGTGAGCTCCTGCATGAGTGATATTTCTTGCATTTTCCCTTGATGTCAGAACATTGCAGAAGATCAGAAGCACCAATGTAAGTCAATTTGTGGATCTTGAAAAGGTTTGTGGGAGATCTAGAAAACCACATGAGGTGGATAGTTGATGGTTCCTGTCACGTCAAGGTTTGTGGTAAACCTGTTTAAAACCATGGAAGGAGAGAGCCTTTCTTTTGATCAAGGTCATGAGCCAAATTGGGCATGCCACATGGGTGAGCATACTACAAATAAGTGTGTGAATGTTTTTCCACCATGTTCGCACTAAGGGGGAATGTTATAGATATTCTATTATGTTAGTGCTCACATTTATGTATTTGGGTAAAATATATTTGTAATAGTTTATGAGTTGTTAT